>OX438571.1:6257500-7507500 GCA_949316365.1 Hoplodrina blanda
AAATAAAACGGTAACGTAATATCTTTTTTTTTCGTATTAAACTTTGCCCTACCCTAGAAATTTCTCCTGTATCGTCAGTGCGTTAACACACATATAAACTCACATACACAAACAGCCAAACCCGGAACATCTATTTTCAGGTCATACAAATATTTGTCCTGTGCGGGAATCAGCCAATCGCTTAGCCACTTCGCCAACCGTGCCGTGTCGCGAATTTACTAGAATTGCCCCCCAGGTTCTCCCACTATTCAATCAACTTCAGTTTGGTTTAACGTTTCGAGGAACGTTTATAACTTGTTGCAACTAACAGCTGACTCACACGCTGTAGTCATAATACACAAAAAGCTTTCAGACATAAGAAAAAAATTCAATAAACATGCCAAACATCGACCCACTGGGAAATACATCGTCAAAAACAAATATTTTCGCGTACCTAGTTGTAACATGTATCACGTGTATTTTCTACGTGAATTTGTTTCTTGGAACGACCTTAACATAAACAAACCCTTACATTACTGCGGGGTTGTTTCGTGCCCTTTTGATGTTACCAACCCTGTGTTTGCCACCGTGACATTCCAGAAGCTAGGAACTACGTTACGCATCAGAGTAACTCAAGTTTTATTACATACCTAGTATACGTACATAGTTGGGGTTTAAGGTATCACGTGCCGAGGTCATTTGCATCTAGAGCAAAGTCTATGTCTAATAGTCGACATGGTGTGACTAATAGACAACTCAAGAAGTATACTGATTAATAAAGAAATGACACTGTATTTCAATGTCATTTCTTTATTAATCAGTATGCTTCTTACATTAGCGAATTTCAACACTTCTGTACTTATATTAATAGAATAAAGCTGAAGAGTATGTTTGTTTGAGCGCCTAAATCTTCAGAACAACTGGTCCGATTCTGAAAATTCGCTAATAGAATGCTACATTATCCGTGAGTGCTATAAGCTATATTTTATTATAAAAATTAGGGATCCGCATGAAAATGTACTTATAATTGCGGAAATAGCACTGTATGTTTGTATGTTTGTTATCTCATCACGGCAGAACTACAAAACCGATCGTAATGATAGGTGGTGTGGGATCAAGATAAGGACATAGGTTGCTTTTTATTTCGCGACATTTGCGCAGGCAAAGTCGCGGTCCAAATCTACCAAGCAATTTTATTAACTCAAGGTGGCAAGAAATATACAGACGAATTATATTTTAGAAGAAGAAAAGAAAAATTCTCACGTTACATAAGAATTATTTTATATAATAAAAGAAATGTTTACCTTCCAAAGTAATATTAGATTTGTGAATATTCATAAGTGCTCTGTATTTATGAAGAGCTAATTTGAATTCTCTGTGTTCTTGAGCTTGTAATATTCAATGACCGAAAATATCATTTCTATCTAAGACTGGGAATTTCTAAAATATATACCATCTTAATCTAAACATCTTTCTCGGTGTAATTAGGCTTGATAATTGACTGGTCATTGTGGCAATGACCAGTCTTGCGCTGCCTGCATCTAGTGGTTTTCCGTGACCTTTACAAGGTTACCGGTCCACCACGTGGGGGGTCGTCCCACACCTGCCGGTACATGGTCGCCACTCGAGAGCCTTACGACCCCAACGGCTGTTTGCACTACGAACTATGTGCCCTGCCCTTGAGTTTCGCAATTTTGAGAGCCATACCTCAAGCTCACTTCACCTTCATTCTCAGAGGGAGATTTTTACAGAATAAACCAGCAGGTATTTTGGCTTATTCTAAAACAAGCCTATCTCCTGCATTGGGCTAATACTGAATGTCACACAGTAGCAAAACCGCGTTTCCATCTGATATTATTATTAAATCTTATCAAGAAACTTATGAATCAGATCTAGATTAGTCATTAATTAAAATTACTAAACGTAATATTGCCAGTCGATATCAGATCCATACCAACATTCGAATAAAACCTTGGCACCCACGTCTGATTTTTCCTAACTAGCAAACTACCTTGGGAATTCCATAGCTGTGCGTGTAGATTCATCAGAATATTGTGTACTAGCTTTTCCCCGAGACTTCGTCCGTATATCATAAAATATAGTCTATGGCATTCGGCAATAGTGGTATGTAGCTTTCTATCAGTGAAAGAATAATTGTATTCAGTGTAGCACTTCCAGAGATTACCTCTTAATTAAAAACAAAAAAATAAAATGCTTAAAATAATAAAAGCAACTCCTACACACGACTTCCTCTGCGTGGAAGTAGAGATACCATAAAACCTATGGTACCCGGCAAAAGCGTACTTAGCTTTCTTTTTGTTAAAGAATTACAGTAATCGGTCCAGTACTTTCAGAGAAAACCTCTTATTTAAACAGACAGAGTAACATAAAGGTTTAGTTAAAACTCCTTGTAAACTTAATACTAGTTAATATTGAGAGCACTAGCACACCACTGTGATTATGTTATATATTTTCTGCTTCGTGGCATACCGCAGTTTGGTCCTCAGAGACATAAAACTTTAGTGCATTTGTAGTCTGCTTTTGATGTCCGTGGAATGAGCTTCAAGAAGTTGTAAAGTAGACAATGGGGAAAGGCAGTCACAAAATGCCACAACATGTATCCTTAACAAACATTCTTAAGTACACGGTGGAAGGGGCATCGTCACGAAGGCTTTTACCATGGATTCAATAAATGAAAACCCCAAAGGAGTACATTTTCGTCGGTTAATAAAAAAACCCTGCTCTTTCAGAAATTATGACCGTGAAGGAGTTGCATGGAACAGTTGTTTTTTTAAAATAATCTGACACAGTTAGTCGTTGTCGTGGCAGACCGAGGAGAAGACGGCGGGACACCTTAGTTGGCTTTCTCAGGAATAGGCAAGAGAAGGCACAACACGGAGGAAAGTAGAAGGAATGGGCCTTTGCCCTAGCTTAGGAGTAGGACAAAAAAGGCTAGCAAAAAAAGAATCACAATATCTCTCATTCCGTTTGAAATAAAAATACATCTTGGCTTTGAATAAAACAAAACTATAAATTACGAAAAACAAACTCTAATGTAAAATCCTTCAAGATCCCAAATTATTATAGAAACAAGCTTCATTACTTACTAAAGGTTAATAGCAATTTACAGAATTATTAACAAATCCTTTTGATCCCTACTATAATAATGTCCGAAGACGAACTATGAATAAAATATAACTAACTAGCCTCTGTCCGCGGCGTTGCCCGCGTGGAAGATGAGTGTACCATAAAACATAGCGTATATAAGCTAAGCAATAAAGAAGCTTTCTATTAGTGATATTTTTTATTTTTTAAGGCTGCCTAAGAAACTTTTAGCAAACCATATTTCTAGGAAACTACTTTTATTTTGGTGTGAACAATCGCTGTTTATGACACCATGTATTATAACATGCAATGTAATTGTGTTTATGGGTGCATACAACAGTACAGGGGTCATAGGAGTATCTAAAGTTTAGTTAGATCATTTAAAACGTAGAAAAAAGGTTGTAACTTTGACATGCAATATCGTAACCAGAAAGTCTTTTAACATCCTATATTATGTCAGGTAGTACGCTGTCTGAACAGCACTTTAAACTCGGGACTTGCGGTTATCTACATATATGAAGAGTTCATACAATAACAATCTTGGGAATTCCATTCAAACAATGATAGCTTCTTTTATGATAATAATCATAATAACTCATTTATTGCAGGCGACACAGGCCCATAGATATATAACCTAAACATACATAATAAAATTATTATTTTATAATTTAAAGATCACTTCACTTCTTTCACTTTCTTTCTTTTTTTTTATACCTGAAGAAATCACTGGACTTGTCCCGACAGATTTTTCATTGACGGTTTTAAATGTAATTTAAACTTTTGCCATAACACTAACTGTTGTTACTCCGTTACAGATCAAAAGAGCTTACCAAAATATGTATGTCAAAGCCTTTTATATGTACAACTACGAAACCAACGCAACATTCGCGTTTTCAAGAATTTCTAGCGGAAACATACGAAAACTGTCTCAAGTAACAGAATATGCGAAAACGGCGTATTCGTGATCGTAACTAACAATCAAAATTCAGACCATGTAGCTATGGTGCATTAATTATTTCGAAACGGTAGTGTTGCCAATATTCTACCTTCGAACATTTGGAATAGCCATTTATTCTCAGTTAAATATGATTCAAGCGTTTATTACAGAGCTGTATCTAATTTCAAGTAATAATTAGATGACATTTAAGTTTCTGAGCGTTCGAAATTCGATCACAGTTTGAAGGTGAGACTGCATTGAGTCTGTGGTTCACATTCAAATCTAGAACATTAGCCACTGTATTATATGATGTGTCAAGTATCTTGGGGTCGGCTTCTGCTACATGCATTCTATTTTACATGGAGCGACTGCCTATCTGACGTTCACTGCCCAGTTACTGGGTAATACGATACCCCTTGGTAGAACTGGTTGTCAGACTTTCAGGCTTCTGGCGACCCCTAACGATTGTCAAAGATCCACATGTGACAGCCGGGACCAAAGGCTTAAAGCACTATCGGGGTCTCGGTGTGTTAACCTGATGGATCGACTCGAGCGACTGTTGTTAAGTAGCCACGAGCACCTCTGTCTCAGAATGAATAAATGTATAAAATAACTGAAATAGTAGATAGATATCGTGGTGTCCATTCTTCTGGCAGTAAAATTCTTTCCGGTTTGTAAACTTTTATTTCCTCGGGGACACTGGAAATAGAAGTCGTCAATATCGGCGTCCACTTCTCTATCCGCTGATCCAACTTTATGACGCTCACTTCACAACAACAACTCGACTTACCAACATATAAAACTGAATGCAAGTTCTTAAACTTGATTTCTCTATTTATACTAAAGAGAGGCAAGTGAGGGTGTGTGTGTAGCAAGCAATCCAAAGAAGATGCAAATTAAAAATCAATGAGTATCTTATTCAGTCTTTTCCATAGGAATCAACTGATTGGAACAAGCAAGTAGCTTCAACCTTCAGACTGACTTCTTGACAATTCTAAAGTGCCTGTAAATAACAACTGTTATATGGAATAAATAAGAAGAATTTCCATAGTCCCAAACCTCAACAAAATTACCGATGTATACAGAAAAAATATAGGCCTCTTCTCATACAGAGAAGGCACGGGCATTGATCACCAAGCTTGCTCAAGGTGGATTGGCGATTTCAGATTTTATTGAACTTTTAGTCCAGATTTCCTCACGATATTTTCCGTCACCGATGTCAAAACAGAACATTATTCAATGTCCAGGTTTTAAAAGACTGTGACAAGTTTCTAGACATACAGTTACAACAGCCAACAATATTTGTATTACGAACAACACGGAAATTAACCGAACCAGAATTAAGCCTCCATTTCTGACGGCATTACGTCTTGCAACGACATTTATGGTGCAAAGTAATCTGTTAAGATAAAAGTTAAAGCTTGACATAAATTACATAAAGCCCAGTTTACATTGGACGAGTAATTAGTGGCTAGTCGGTACCTCGGTAACTAAGTACGTTGCAACGGAGGAGGCTAGTTAACAGGAGCTATTTATTGCTTTATTTCAATCATTAAAAAAGGCACTTTTCAACGTCTTAAACAGGAAATACGAATTGAATCTAGTTGCCCTTTCCAAAAGGTAGTTTCTTATGGAGAAAAATGGGCAAAAAAACTCCAAATTCACTCTTTTAAAAAAATATTTTATAATATTTTCATTGATCATACATACTGAGTACCTACGATGCTACTAGTATAAAAACTACTATACTATTATATGAACAAAGTATTACAAATTAAGAAATGACGGTAAAATTATGTTCAAAGACCCAGTGTTCATATATTTACAAATATTGGAACTGTAGACGACACAACATAACTTGAGCTGGTTAGGCATTACTAAGAATAGCCTAAATAATGTACCAACGAACAAACTACGAGTATAAGATTCTTGTAAGACTACAAAATAGAATGTCATTGGGACCAATTGGAGCACGGCTTTCTTTCCAGTAAGGTGCTCAGTTCAATTTAGAGAACTATCTTCAAAATTGTTTATTCAGTAGTGCAACCAGAACTCGGCTCACACAACCAGTGTAGACTGAGCTTTAAAGCTTGACTTAAGTTACGTGTCTTATATCACCTAAGTGTACATTACCGTTCCAGTTATATACGAACAGGTTTAAATCAGTAAGTACCTATTACGTAAATGTAATACTTGTATACTTAATAATAAAAAATGTTTTTGGCTGGTCTATTCTGTCCCACTCCTTGTTCTGGCGAAATTCTTATGGACTGCCTCCGCCTCAGGAAATATGGAGGGGTGTGTCGGAGTCCTACCGACTAAAACCGCACGGTGTTCCTCTAACTTCGGACACGGGGGGTCGCTCAGAGCATTCTTCCGCACCCCGGCGGAACTGACCCGACACTACTACAAAGCGGGTCCCGGCACCCACCAGCCGCATTGACTCCAGAATATTCTGTCCTACTCCTGGGTAAAAGCCACTTTTTATTAGTCCTAATTGTTAAGAAATCTGTAAGGTTGTTTTTTTTTTTAATTTTCCGTTTAGTGGTTTTCAATACTTAATCCTTTATGTTTAAGTAAGTAAAACTTAAGTTGTGTTAAGAGTGTGGGTTCGCAAGCCGGATATAATGTAAGTAATGTTTTTAGAAACTTTCAATTGTGTAAGAAACTGCAACTGTACCGGATTTAAAAATATAAGTCTTTATATTAAACATGATGTTAAAAGCAATTTTATGTTTTACTGCAATATTTATTAAAGTTCTGCGGAACTTAGGACCAGACTAGCAAAGTATATTTTAAAACATTTTTTAAACAAAACTAGGTATAGTTGTACAATATTATCCGCTTCACGTTTTATGCTACGAGAAAGTTGTTTTATGGACCTAAAAAAGCCGCCATTTGGTAGTAAAATAAACATGTTAGATCCATGTTTGATGTCACCAACGTGATTGAACGATTGGGAAGTTGCGGAAATATTTATTAATAAAGATTGATAGTATTAATAAATAATCATTTTTGCTACTATCATATCAATATGTCGTCTAGACGGGAAAGACCTTTCATTTGTATTATGTAAAAATAATTTGTTACGTTATTTCTTTCAGAGAACGTAGCCGGAGTCACCTTGCTTAAGAATACACCGTTGATATATTTATTCTCATTTAATCATTAACAATGGCTTGAATTCGGTACCTAGCTGAGCATATCGATATGCTCGTCATATGGAAGTTATAGCTAACTTAACGTGAAAACCTAAATACTATCTAGAAAAGGCATCTAAATTTTATCCACTAAAGTTGACTTGGTCTCTTCCAAATAAAATCGAATATTTATTTGTTTACACTTTTTCACCAATCATTTGATAAAACGCAGATTATACGCAAGTAACAATTGACACACGAAAAAAAAATCAACTGTTCCATACATTTTAATTCCGTATTGATAAGACATGTTAAAAAAAATTAAACTTACCTTTTATAACTACACTCACACTCCTGAGTAACACACACAGATGGCAAGAATTTATTCCTTATTCTCATACTTCTTACACTCATTTTTATCTTATCACAACACAACAAAATCTACACAAATAAACACACTATTAACACAGTAAAACACTGTTAATTTTCACTACTGTCCACAGAACTCTATATCACAAGAAAAGCTTAGTAAGTTTCCCGTGTCCTGCATCCGTATTCAGTTTATATCGTGCGGAAGACTGGCGGGTTCATACAAAATCAATAACACTGTGTAATTAGGTGGGTGGATGTGTCCAGACGTCATTGCTAGTGGGCGGATCCCTATCGAGAGATAACACTGCAGCCTTATCAGTTGTAGAAGCAGATTTCTTTATTGTGGATTTATTTTGTCTGCAGATATCGGAGAATTATGTCTTAGGACCGGTGTTTTGGTCTTACTATCCGAAACAAAACGAACCAATTCACTTTCTTAAAATTTTCCAAAGTATTTGTTTGATTTTATTTGATTAATTTTATATGTATTCTAAATATAAGTTTAGGATATACATTGAGCAAATTGCTGGATAGTAATGTCACACATTTGGCATATTGAATCAGTTTTACATAATTAATTGAATTATTGCAAAACTGAAAGTACCCTCAGTCATTCTGATTATTTTTCATACGCTTGGAATACAGAAAATTATTAAAAAGAATATAAATAGCCAGTATATTTTACAGGTATTTTTATGTTTTAAAGTAAATAAGTTACGTATTTATCTAGGGGCTGTTTTTCATTGTATAATTTTGACCCAAACAATGTTAATTTGTTTGAGTCGTAAAAAACGTTTATTGTTCCACTGTGCTAATTATTATAATTAGTGGAGAGACTACTAATTGCTCAGCCAAATGATAAAATCGTTTCGTCTCAACACGAAAGAAACCAGTCAGGTGGTCCACATGGATTGCTGCACATCTTCCGCTAGACTTTTCTTACACAAGAAAAAATAAAACTCAGTTGAATTTTTACCTCAAAGTCGTTAAAGTTAATAAATAAAATTCTTTAATGTTCCTTCCAAAGAACTTTGTTCCCTCATTTCCGAGAGAACTTACTTTGCGATCGCATTGTCCAGTACGAAATTCCATCCCGCTAAAAACTTGTACTTCGGTCCTTTTAGTATCGCCATTTTGATTTTTTGCTATTGGTTGAAAATTGTTAAAAAGACAAAATTATTATGAGTGCAAATCAAAAATAAATTTGAATAAACCATTAAATTCTTAAAAAAAAACGAAACTAGTTTTTCCCCGTATCGTGGGTATCATTATAAACATATAAACTCACGTACGCAAACAGCCAGCCCCGGAACAACTACCCGCTACCATTTTCTGAATAAACGCAAGTAAATATTATTGTACTGCAAGATAATTGATCACGGACATTAATTAATACATGTTGACATGTTCCTAACTATAATAGACAGGAAATAAATCATGGCCTAATTTATTACGACCAAGTGGACAAAGTGCTGTGCCATCCATTCATCATAGCAAGTAGCAATAAAATGAATCAGAAGAGAGACAAGATTTCATTATGCGGAGCGGAGAAAAACAGATGGACGTCGATAACTGAAAGAAACAAAGTTATGGATGAATGGAAGCGATGAATAAAAAGCGAGGAACTAAATCTTGAAGGAGATCTATTGTTGTTTGGACGAAGTTGAAAATCCAATAGGTACTTACACACAGATTTTGTTGGTAAATTGATATTGCACATAAAAGGTGCAAAAACTTTAGTCAACATGACATCATCACGTTTGATGACATCATACATTATCAAATACCTGTGCTGCTTAAGAGTTCTTATCAAAAACGATGCAAAATACAACCTTTTTTCCGCGAAATGATGTAAGACCATTTACCGATGACGTGGGTGGTTCAGACCTAAAGGACCAACATTTTCTTGTTTAATTTTGTCTACGAGCGGTCAGCCGCAAGAAGTCACATATACAAACAGGGAGCTGCTGTTCAGAGTCACGGGTCATACGTCAAGAGAAAACCGGGCTCCCGACTCATGATACTCGTAGCACGAGAAACTGTGGAGTTTAACACTCCGTTAACCCAGACGGAGGGTAACGATGGCTTTCCCACAAAAAATAAATGGAGCAGGTGCAATTAAAATCTGGTTTTCCGAAGTGCAGAAGTCAGATTCCAAATAGCAGTAGTTAACTGTTTGTTGCAGTTACGTCATTCTTTACTCTTTCCCAAAGCACAGCCCCGAGGTCTGCAACGTTGGTTGGACCAAATACTTACTAGCAGCCGACTTTTCGACCTTTGAAATCGTTATTTGGCTAGCTATTGAATATTCGCCACAGGCAAATATGGTTTCCTTTGAGTTTGAATAAAATATCACTAAAGAGAAGACCTTAAAATCTTAATGCTATTAAGCTAGATTACTGTTTTTTTAAACAAATGTTATGATGAAATAGTAATAAGCATGCGTAAGTCATAATTATTACAGGCCTCAATCATTTATTCATTTGGCATTGAATTAAATGTCCAAACAGTTATGTTATAGTAGTGTTAAAGAACTTATTTAACTGAACCAAACCCGCAAGGGTTTATGACTTTAAACATGTACTTAAATACTTAAACATTCATCCTCCACCCACCATAGTTTGCAACTTATAACAATCCTGAATACAAAACATTGAATTCGGCAAAGTTAATTTAACAAGAAAATGGTACACAAAGCGGTATATTAGCTACTATTATGATTGCGTGGGTATTCTGCTTATTTAGCTCGTCTGAGGCCAAAGGAACAACCCAAGGGAATGTTTTTGACGAACCCGGGTCCGGAGCAACATAATGTTTTTATATAGCCCCGGGCAATTTATGGAGGTCTTGTTTGAGATGGTTTGTAAGGTGTTCCTGGACTTTTGTTTCTGATTTTTGTTTGATTGAATTTGGGTAATGTCATGGATGACTTGAGTGATTATTGGTAAAAAAAAAGGAACGCTTTGTGTACATTTCTGATTGAAAAAATAAAAGGAAGATGGAAGTCTTTTCTTGTAAACCTACTAAGAAGAATTACGTCATGCTGAAAAACTTTGCATGCAGAAGGCAGCTGCTCCACATACAATGATAGCAACATTCTTCAAGTAATTCGACTTAGTAACTGGTCGAGAAAATGTTAAGAGGAATAAGTTCTGGCTGAAATGTTAGACAGACATCTTGAATATTTAACATTGTGATTTTAAGACGTTAGTTTTCGTCTGATTATTAATGATGGCTCAATATTCTTCAAGGTTAGATATTGGAATATTGAATAGAGAAACCGTCTGTAAAATATTAGCATTTAGGTGAAATATTCAATAACTTGTCTATTACTTAAAATTTAATTATCCTGCAATAATCCAATCAATGCAATGTTTGCACCGCGCATAGATCAACAAAGTTACGAAATCAGAGAGGTCAAGTAGGCACAAAAGGCGATGAGACTTGTTGACAGTGGAGGTTAGTATTTGGCAAGTGGCTCTAAGGTCGTGGACCGTAGAAAGATGGCAGTTACCACATCCTGTCACAACTTTAATACATCGTTAATAAATGGTCTGCCATTTTTATTATGTTGTAAGTTATTATAGGATATTGACTTTAAGATTTTGTAAGAAGACGACAAAGTAGTATTAAAGTCGGAATTATTAATGAATTTTCTTGTATACTTTTAAGATTAACTGAGCTTGAGTACTGCTTAGGTTTTCTGAAGTGGCTTTTTGCCAGTCATTTTAACATTTAAGAGTAATACTAATCTGTCTGCGAAGCTTAGTTAAATAGTGAAAAGGTTACTTTTGTAAAAAGTGACGTTTTTGGGCTGATGCAAAGATTTATTTTTTGTCACTGGAAAGTCTCTTTTAATCTTAGCTATTCTGAATATAAGGACCAAAAATGTGTAACAAAAAATGTTTTAACTTGACCAATTTGTCCTTTTGAATGCCATTTACAGTTCAAAAAACAATGTCGGAGCCCGTACGTTTCACTTATTTAAATTATTCTCAAGTTGTTAATACATTTTGGGTTTCGAGCTAACTTTGCCGGGTCTCGCAAGGCCGTTCGTATGTGGGTGGCATATTTGCAAATCTCTGGTAGGCACGCCTATAAGCTACTTCTTATTAGGAAGGAAACAAGACCATCAATTATGTAGCTCTTTTGTTTATAATACATTTTATGAAATATTGTCTCGTTTAGATGATTAGGTATGTTTTTCTTTTTATTGTTAGGTTAATTATGGACGCATAAGATGTGTTTTTGGTCCTCTTTCACACGACTTCATCATGTTTATTTATTTATATTTATTAACAAATAAACGTAAACATGCAGTCAAATTCCAAAATAAAGAGATTTCATGAAGTCATTCTATTAGGTAATCAATTTAATAAACAATCAATTACGTGGTCCTTATAGACGTAAATATGGGTATTGCATAAATTTGCAGTCGTCATGCCATTTCAGTATTAAAATTTGTGGATCGCAAAAAATTATTATGCACATTTTCTAGAAAACGGTAAAATATTTTTTTTTTTATATCATTTACCTGTTTTGCGACACCAAACTGCATTTAACAGAATCAATCATTAAAAGCAATCCAACTGACCAATAGAGCAAGGTCGTTATGAGTGACGCAATAAAGTAACCTGCCCACGTTTTGAACGGGCCTTATGACGTCATACTCGGGGGCGGACGGTCTCGCTGCCACAATGTGTATACACGATGCAAAAAGGATGCAGAAGGAATGGAAGAAAGAATTGTGCTCAGAAGATACATGCACACCGTAATGTAGTTACTGTACAGATACTGGGTGATTTAGTTTTGTTCAAACTTATTTTAGTAGTTTATATAATAATAATTTAATAATATAATAATAATTTATTCACAAACTTTTACAACAGTGTACAGTTTATAGTTCATCTTCTATTATAAATGCGAAGGTTTGGAGAGATAGATGTTTGTTACTCAATCACGTTAGAACGGCTGAACTGATCTGGATGAAATTTGGAACAGAAATAGATTATAGTTTGGAATATCGCATAGGTTACTTTTTATGCAGGAAAAATGTACGATTCCTGTGAGATAATAAATTAACTTTGACGCAAACGTACTCTCGGGCGGATGCTACTAGTTTTTATGACAAAAACACGGTTCGAGGTTTGCAAGGACGTAGAAGCAGTTTTTTTTTAAGATGGCAATTAATTAAATTCTCCAAACATATATTATCACAACGTAATAAGCTATTTGGTGTTTCCGTTTCTTGTAGAAGGAACCCTAACCGGTACCGTGATCCCATCACAACTTTACATAGGTAGGTGGCCGTATGAAAAGTATGGAATAATTGCAGTCGAATTACAAAGACAGTCAAATAAATCCTATATATCAGTCCACAACTGCCAAGATTGCTTTAATGTTTAGTACTATTAGTGTGGCATTTAGTCTTCTTCAGACACTAATACAAAATTCGGATCATACATTTCAGTTTTGTATCTGAGATGGCAACGCATAAGCGAAGCTTCTTGTATTGCAGACGTTTATGGGCGATTACCATAGGAGTTTGACATCCAATGACGTTAAAAAAGACCCACCCAAGTGCAAGTGAAAATTTTAACTCTCTACCTGACAGACAGACAGACGGTCAGAAAGCGTACGTGTACGGGTACGGAACCCTAAAGAGAATAGACACAAGTCTTAATAAGTAGATGTAAACAAGTCATGCAAGATTAAACAACCTAATAAAAGTATCCAGCCAAGTGTAATCCCAATATTAAGAAGAGAACATTTATTGGCCGATGGACCTTCTGCACCAAGCCTGTTCCGTTTCCCCAATGAGTACAGATCTATTAGTTCAGAAGTGGGTAGTCGAATTAATTTTATTGCTTGTACACACCCACGGATAAGGTTTTACGGATAGCCAAGCAATATTTGTAACTAAAATCACACGGTTTGTAAATTATTTTATGTCTCAATATTTAAAGCATCTCATTATTGAAACCATTTATCTTTTATGTACCTAAGGACCATTTTCTTAATGACAAAAAGTTAAGAAATGGGCAAAATATTTTTGGTTCTCAAGCAGTTTGGGACATTTTGAACAGATTACTTCAGACGACATACTCTGTACATAGCACAAAAGTGATATTTATGTCTGATCTCCAAAGGGGTCTATACTTACTACATATGCTTTACAAAAAAAAGCATATGATTGCTGTTCAAATGCTTCTACTTGTAATACTTTCTTTATAACTACCGTGACGACAGTTACCCGTGAAGTACAGTCACAAGCATAAAAATGTATAGTTGCCAACATTCAGAATTGATGTTCTCGTAAAATAAAGATTGAAACTTAGAGATAAGACGTATGTCATAATAGTATGGGATTTGAAATACTGTATGTTTGAAACACCATAACATTTCAATCAATACTTTCGGAGAAAATTTTAATTTATTTTGTGAAGTTTCATGATGGCCCAGTAGTTTATAGCTGGTCTCTCGTGCATGACGTTGTGAGTTCAAAACCCGGCGAGTACCAATGTGTCATTTAAATTCATATGTACTTGGATAAAGTAATCTTGGACATCACTGACATCGGTGAAGGAAAGACATCGGACTGGACTTGTACAAGCGTTGTGATCCATTTGCTTGTGTCCTTCTCCGTATGAGAAGAGGCCTTTGCTCAGCAATGGGACAATAATAGGCCGGTATTATGATACATGTTAATGCTCGTGACTGTACTTTCATAAAATATCCATTTCTACAGTGACATATTACGTGATATAGTAGCATTTTACACCATAGTTTCACTTTCACATGGTGGCTATGCAAATCAGTACCTAACTGTGCACATCGCGATAGAAAGTTTATGATTAGATACTATTTATTTAAACAGAAATGAGTGCATGCATACATTACTTTTATTATGGCGCAGGTTTAGCCGTTGCGACCCTTTTAACAAAACTACGATAAAACAGTTGAAGAAATCACACTTTAAGTAGGTAATTATGTATGTTAGTGCATCTTACATCCATCCATTTTAGGTAGGTACCGTGGATCTAAAATGATAGTGCAGTTTTAGTGATTACTCCGTCAAGCCAGAATTCTCTACAATAAAATACCTTTGTAGTAAGCAATACATATGTAAACTGCTAAGTAATGAAGGCTCTACAAATATAACTGAAAATATATTACAGATCTTGGAAGCTACCTACCCATTAGTACAAAATAGCAAGGATGAAAATTGTCCTTCTGTTGAAAAAATAAATGATTCATTGATTTGAAAAGTGTTTGAAACAAAACAATTAGAAGATAAAATAGGACTAATTAAGATGCCTGTTTTTCAAAATCGAATTGTCAAAATTCCTGTTTTGCAGATGCATTGTTTTTCATTTTGGTCGGTTATGATCGATACACTAAGGATCACTTACTCCAAAAAAATTAACTTAGTTGCTAACATGAGATTGAATTAGAATTATTTGGTTACAGGCATTTGTAAACCTGTACTAACTCTGTTAAGTTTACAAATAGGCCTAAAGAGACTATTTCTATGACGCGCATGAGCAGTTCAGATTAACTTGAACTCTCAGATTAACTACAGATTACGGAATATAGTTAACGTGTACGTAACGTTTCCAACATTTTGTTTGTTTTTCATAAAGGCCGATAATCTCTCGTAACACTGGCGGCATAGCTGACATTTTTGTGTGCAATCAGCTTTACTAAGCATGCAATACACCTAGCTAAGTATGTGGTTCTGTGAAATTGTGGAATGAAGTTTCAAGAAAATGCTTAGAATTTCTGCTGGTTTAAGTATGAATAGGGAAGTCATTTTTAGACTATGTTAAGGTGAGAATAATCCTTAAAAATTCTATTGTCTGTTGTGACGCATTCTTTTTGCGCATTTAGTTTTACGAGACACATAAAAGTGCAAAAGAGTAGTGCTGATGTAGGTACTATTATTGGTAGTGCCAGATACCTATGATTTTTTTTCTAATTAAAAGTGTACGGTATATGTATTTTAACCAATAATTCTCTGTAAGATTTTAAAGTCAAAGTCAAAACATTTATTGAATCGTCAAGGAGTCGGTCAGTTGTCAGATTCGAGTTAAAACTAGGTAGGCCTCTATGAAGAAGAACTAGCAATAAATTCTACGGACACTCTTTTCAATTATATTTTTACAAAATCCTGGTTGCAATATTCATGATGCTTCTATTTATGTGTGAAAACAATGAAGGTGTAAATATATACTTGAGAGCAATAAAATCGCACACCCCTTGTAATTTGGTTAATAAAATAAATATTATATATTATTATAAAATAAATAAATATTTCAGATTCATGAAAAAAACTGCCTTAACAAAAAAAAGTCAAGGTGTGCGATTTTATTGCTCTCAAGTGTATATATAAAAGTAACACAGATGTAAGACAAGGCAGTTAAGAGTTGACCAATTCCAACTGACAGCGCCCATTCATGAACATGACCCGTGGGTTAGCACCATTTAGCTCAAACATCTTGAAGGGAATTTAGAAATCTTACACTAGTAAATAAACTGTATGCCATTACAAAATTATCCTTATGTTTTGCTATGTATGTCTCATTATAAGTAACCATTCATAATACAATGTGTCGTTTTGCATCCTCGTCAAATTCAAGGGGGTAACTATGCTAGTGATTCTAGACCCGAATCAATAATAAAATAGGTAGGTGTTTTTTTTTTAATGTTTTCTTATTTACGGAAATCAGTAAACCACCCCGGTGAAAATGCGGCCCATCTTAAGACTAGGTTTAGGATCGCTGACCGCGCGCACACACACAAAGAATCGCAAACGATAAAACCACAACACAATAGACGCCGCGCGCGCACCCCTCTTCCCTGTGGTGCCCCACTCCCGCGCCCGGGGGCCCGGCGGGCGCAAAGCAAAAAAAATTTTAAATTAGTTCAAGTGATTTCGCCGCCGGCCGTGAGTGTATCGCAAATTTCGCTCCTTGGGTGAGCTTGCTTCGTGAATGAAACGTGAATTATGTGATTGTGATGCCATCAGTGGAGACATCCGGATTTTCGCAGAACGGTTTCCCAATAGGGAACCGCCAACGCAGAGCGTTATGCTGTCTGCTACACAGAGACTGCGGGATTTTCGGCAGTTTGACGTAGGTACCCCGACATGCTCAAGCTCGCGGCAGTGAAGGTCTGCCTGTCGCCTTGCAGGAAGATATCCTGGAGTACTTCCAGCGAGAGCCACAGGCAAGCACACAAAAATACCTACTAAGGTAGGTATTTTTGTCGGTCCTCAGCCCGTTAAAGTAGGAAGGGAAATTTAAAATCAACCAATTTAATCTACAAATAAAAACAAAATCATTACTAATAATTAGGTACTCATAAATCATGAATTTACCTACAATGCGCCAAGAGCGTCCCGCCGCCGCCGCCGGCAGCAAGTAGGTACCTAACCTAAATTCCACGCTCACAACAAATAAATGTGCCACAGCCTAGCAAAACGTCTCCGGTTGTACCTAAATCCTAGTAGGTCATAGCAAAATCGGTAGATTTGCAATAAAACAGAATAAAGCAAAATGGCAAAACTAACATTTTATCAATCAGCTGATAACGTGGATAAGTAGATAAATCCTAGTACGTAGGTATTCTTAGATCTTAATAATAAAAACAAGTGTTATTAATTAACATCTAAGGTTAATAAAATCTGCAATTTGCAATAAAACGTAATAAGCAAAACTAACGTTTTATTAATCAGCTGACCGTAGATCATACTCACGACAATAGCACAACAATAGACAATAGGGCGTGAATTTTTCTTGGACGCGCATAGCATACCTACGCATGTGATACACTCACGCACACAGAGACAATTGGCGCTAAAGCGCAGAGAGTGATTCTCCAATTTCAAGTTATGGATTATTCTGAAATTCGATTAAATTTTAACAACTAATAAAAAAGGGTGTTATTATTATTGTTCAGGTCTCGTAATTTTAATTGATTATTTATGACTTTTATGACAACCTCCTGAATTTTGACGAGGATGCAAAACGACATATTGTATTAGCGCTATTTTAAGCTGAAACCAAAGAACCACAATGCATGTTATTATGCAGTAGATTCCCATGACTCAGCTGAGGAAAATAACTAAACTGGTAGTTATAGTGCTAACAAGTGACAGGCTGTTATTATTTTTAAACTTTGACTGTTACAAAGTATACCGTAATTGTATTACAGTACATGTTATTTTAACTATGATACTTATTTTGTGAGATACGGATGTAACCTATCATATGGTAATTAACTAAAGCTGCAGAGTTTCCTTGTTTATTAGAAATAAGCTAATCTTTGGAACTGCCAGCCAGATTGATTTTTTTTTGTATCTGATAGCCAGATTCATGAGAAATTGTATAGGCTATATAACATCACGCTACGACCTACGGGAGCAGAGCGTTAACCAAGGAACTTAACGCGAGTGAAATAGCCCACGCGGATGAAGTCGCGGGCAGAAACTAGTTATTGTAATAAGTAAGGCCCGATTGCGTAAGCCAGGGTAATCTTTTAAATGAGAGTTAGTTGCTAACAAGGGCCTAATAAGCATATTGTTATTTTCTAATTAAACCTCGTGTTAGCAACTAGGTATTTAATTCAAAGTTAAGTTTTTGACGGAAGTGAGCCAAAACGTGTAATCGGAGTTTTTAAAACGTCGTGGTCAATCTAGAAGTTATTATTTTCCGGCTACTACCAAAATAAGTATCAAAAGCCGCTGGACAACAACTATAGGACCAAGGCCCAAACCCCATACTGTTTTATCTACACTTATAATACAATATTATAAAGAGGAAAACTTTGTATTTTTGTTTGTTTGTAATGGATAAACTCAAAAACTACTGGACCGATTTTAAAAATTCTTTCACCATTAGAAAGCTACATTATCTGCGAGTAACATAGGCTATATTTTATTTTAGAAAATAGGGATCCGTAAGAAAAATCACGCGAACGAAGTCGCGGTAAAAGTGCTAGTCCAAGTATAAGATTAGTAATTGTCTTTATCGAATCAGAACGATTTTATTCGTTCCAAACACAACTGTGCAATTAAAGCACATTCATACAATCCGAGAAAAATCATGATCGGAGTTATAAATCATGTCTTTTTTGTATTTCCAAATAGAGGTCTCATGTAAGATACACGGTCACGTCAACGTCTCCTTTATTCGCTGCTCGACGTCGACTCGTGTAAAAGGGTCTTTTGAAAGAGCGCGGAGGACCTTCTGACGTCACCGTCGACGGAAACCTCCCGAACAATGGGAGTAATAGGCACGCGTGTGTTTGGGTTAAGGTGTGAGGGAGAGCGAGCATGATTTTCTTCTCTGATGGATTGATTTTGAAAAGAGAATTCAAATTATCTATCTCATTTTTTGGATTTAATTAAGTAGTTTTATTCTGGGCAAAATTCCGTTATGTTTCCTAAAAAACATAAATAAGTCAACAATTCAATAAAACATAATTATTGAATTGTTGACATAAGTTCGTATTACCGAATAATGTTGTGCTCCTTACCTATACATTCATAATTACGTCAAAGATAGCTTCTCGTATGTCACTTGGACCTCATCATTGTCTGTGGTATGAGAGGTCCCCGACGAACTGTCGAGCTTTTGAAAGGATCTACAAGACGTAGGCACCCTTTGTTTGCTCGGAAACGGTTGTTATGTACAAAGATTGTATGTGGAACGCTATCTTCTATGTAAAGTTACCTTCTGAGAACGTTTTATTAAATAATTGTTAACGTAACACTCACCTGACGTCATCTTGCAAGTGTTTCAACTCGCTCAGTTCCAGCTCCCGCCTCAAGTTGGAGACTTCACAGAGGAGCATGTCTCGCTCTGTGGACACCTTCTCCAGCTCGGCCCGCAAGCGGACCACCTCATTGGTGAGATCCATCGTCGCCATCTTGACGACTAGCGATAACCACTATCGACACAGCACATCACTAATCACAATGACACTTGGCACATAAGCCAATCACCAGCGCACATTTTAAATTTGGAACATCACTCAACGCACACGTCACAATACAAACAAGGATGGGAATTTCAAAACTGTTCGCTTGTGCAGGAATACGTCGAAGTTTTTCACTGTACCAATGTTTTCAACTGGCTCAGTCTACATCGCTGGCATCTGAAACAATAAATCATTCCGTTAGGGGCGAGCGAGAAAGAAAATTGCTCTGTTGATATGAGAACCCGAAATATTCAGTTCATAAACTGAGCGGAATACAATGGCTGGCGTATAAGTTACAACTACGTGGAGCATGATAATACAGCGCTATGAATAACTGAAATTGTTTTCCCTTATTGGTTGTTTTCAGCAGATATACTTGTTTCTTTACGTAACTTTCTTTTATTACGCCCGAGCGAATGTAAAAGGCATGTTTGTAATAATCTTGTCCTGCTAGGTCTCAAAAGAAGACGTATTATTTGCGTATGTTTAAGTAGATAAGCACCTAAATTTTTGCGTGTTTGCTTGACATTTATTTTTGGTTGTCGAATCATGACTTGATTGTTTTGGTTTAGGCATGTAAAGCACTTGAAATATTATAAATAGAATGAGATGTACGTCAATTGGTGATTCATTAATGTAAAAATGTCATATGAAAACAAAACTTATCCATTTTAGTTTTGTATATCTAAAATGCCTAAAAATGACTCAGCATAAAGGGTTTACGGCAATTTAGGATCTTAATAATGATGAATATTTGTTTGAGTTCCGTACTAGTAGGTATCGTAAAAAGTATTAATCAATTTCTTTTCTTATATTCTTTCCTAATTTCATTTCGATTTAGTAGAATTTTTGGAAACGGTATTTCTTAACATACACAAAAAAAAATAGAATAAAACAACGAAGTAGCTAACAGTACCAATAGGTGCAGGGTCCCCATAAAACCATATAAAATCGCTGGGTGCTGGACTATCGTATACACCCAATGATCGGGTCATTCATATAGGTCGACTTAAATGACTATACCAATTCAGGACGTAATCACTGATACAATAAATGTTATTATCCAATGACAGAGATTATATCAAGCTTGGCAATTCTTTCATAACGTTTTCTACTATACAGTTTTCCCTTAGTTAGAATTATCAACTCATTTAAGACTGCAATGAAGCGTAATGTAAATAACAGTTTTTCTACAAACTTTATGGCGATCACTGATTCGTTAATACGCTGTATATCATATGAAAGTAGTATACAAGTGGCAACACTGCCCGAGTGACATGTCAAATTTTTAATCCGTACCTATTTTAAAATTAGTTTTAATTAATATTTAAGTTAAAGTAAGGTGTAATTTTATATCTATAACTATTATAATTGCTTAATAAACCGGGATTATTGTTTTCCCGTAAAAAAAACCAAGTAAAACTCAGTGTTTGGTTATCCAACATCACCGGTAACCTATTTCAAACAGCTGATGTCAACCTGCGGATTTAAACGGGAAGTATTGTTTACTTTTATTCTATAATAGCCATAAATTAGCACACAATTGTCACTCAAAGTTTGTAACACGCTCTCATTGAGACCCAGCATAATTTATTTTGGTAGATTTCATAGTAACTATTCCTATAACCATGTCAGTGATGACCCGTAAGGCTACTGCTCAAGTTATGGAGGTCAAACTAAGAACGGCCCTTGAAGAACTTAAGGCTTTAAACATCCAATGCCAACAACTGCTACAGGAGAGGGATGACTGTGAAGAGGAAGTCAAGACAATCATTGACAAAAATACTAGCTTGAAGCGGGAGCTAGTGGATCTTCATCAACAATTCCTGGACGTTGTCGATGAACGGGACAAACTGCGGGTGGTCACCGACGGGTTCAATAACTGTAGCGATTTGTATGAGGAGGCATTGTGCAAGGTTAGGGACTTGGAAGAGGAACTAATTCATGCAAATGCACGGATTACAAAGTTGCAAAAGGAAAAAGTATGTACTCAGGCTAGAGAAACAGATCACTTATATAATGAATTAATTAAAAGTAATTGTAACCCAGATTCCTTAATAACAATAGACCTCACTGAAGATTCTTTAGTAAAGTATAATAATAGTAGCTACACAGTGAGCCAAAATAAAATTAAAAAATATGCTAAATTCAACAAAATTATTAAAAAATGCAATAAATATAGGAAGCAACAGAAACACTATTCCAATAATATTAAATTAAGGAAAGAACGTGTTTTTCTAATTAATAAATTAAATAATTTTCAAATTAAATTAGAGGACAGTAAAAACATTTATGAGGTGGACACTCAACGCCTTCAGTCAGAAATTGAGGTGCTTGAACGGTCACTACATTCTCTTCATATGAAATATGTGACATCTGAAAAACAAATAAAAGAGCACATCCTTGCCACAAATGAATTAGTGGAGATGTGTAACTCAAACGCAGACAGAGTGGACCCGCTATCTGTGAGCTCCACTCAAGGTACCATCCAGAAGGAATCTTATCTTGAGGCTGTCCAGCCTGAGAAAGACAGTAGTTCTCTACCTTATGATAAAGTTTGTTACTGTCCCATTATGTTTTCTGACAGTTTAGGGAGAGGGTTAGGAAAATTAGTAAACAACAACCTGATGCATTCTTCTGTAAATTATTGCATGCCAGATACAGCCTATAATGAAATTATGTCTACCGTAATAAGGAAAGAATATGATCCTAATTCGATTATTTCTATATTAGTAGCAAATAGTACTAATGTTACTAAAGAAAATATAACTGATAGGATCACTGAAATTTTGAAAATTGAGTGTCGGAAAATAATACTGTGTGCTTTTCCGTACTTTGAAAACCTCTCAAAGAGGCAAAATTATAACATACATTTGTTAAATAACCACATGCAATTTTTGGTTAATCACCATAGTGACAAACTTTTATTTTTAGACACCAACAGTTTTGTTGAAAAATTGAAATCGACTAGGGATACAGCGTATCTGCCCATTAGTTTTAGACGTCAGATAGCTCGGCTATTAGCTTTTAATATTAACTCAGACATAAGTAGTATGTCGAAGTCTTCCACTATTTGCACCACAATATTTAGTAATAATACTAATGTAAACGTGGTAAGCACAAATATTTTAAACTAGAAAGTAAGACAACAGAAGATACTAATAAAAATATAGTTAAATTTATTAACAACAAGGTATCTTCTAGCAATCACTTATTAAATTGTAAAAAAGGGGTTAAGCATTCTTTAAAGCTGTTTCATCAGAATATTCAAGGTTTTTCTTCCAAACAATTAGAAATTGAACTTTTTTTAGAAAAAACAATGTTCGACATTATTTGTTTAACTGAACATTGGTTAAAAGATTATGAAATGTTAATTAACTTTGAGAACTATAGTATTGGAAGTTGTTTTAACCGCAAATCCATGCTGCGTGGTGGTTCACTAATCTTAACTAAAAATAGTATAAAATCAAAGCCACGTAAAGACATAGTTGAACTATCAATTGAACATATTATTGAATTGTCCAGTGTTGAGCTAGATAAGCATGTTATAGTGTGCGTTTACAGACCCCCAAATTATCAGAATTATTCTATGTTTGAGACTATAATGGAAGATGTGTTGACTAAACTTGCTATTGGTAATAAATCAGTAATAATCTGTGGTGATTTTAATATTAATATTTTAGAAAATAATTCAAATAGCAGTAGATTATTAAGTCTCTTTAAATCATTCAATTTGTCAAATGTGTTTCTAGAACCAACACGAATCAGTTTGACTACTGCTACATGTATTGATAATGTTTTTTGTTGCTGCAACTACTTAGATAAAGGTATAGTAAATTATCTTCCTTCGGATCACAGCGGACTAACCGTCACTTTTGAGTGCAGCACACCATTACAAAAAGTGCAGATACAATCGAGACCTATAACATCTGGTAATTTAAATAAATTTAATAGCACTTTAATTAGTAAGTTATGTGTCCAGGGTCTTAATATGAATAATGGTAATATTTTGTATGAAGAATTCTTTTCAATGGTGCATACAGAATTTAATAATATTTTTAAGAAAAAATCTAAAACTATTTGCCCTAAGTTTTTATTTAGTGACTGGGCGACTAAAGGTATCAGGAGAAGCAGGGAAAGACTTTTTGAGCTGTATGGCCTTAAGCCTTATATAAATACTGAATCTTTTAATAAGCATGTTGCTACTTACTCAAAAATTTTTAAAAATGCGTGTAAAGCAGCTAAATCCTTGTACATTAGCAACAAAGTTAAATCAGCTGAAAATAAAATAAAAACTGTTTGGAAAATCATCAATAATGAAACAAATAGGAACAAGAGACACAATACTGACTACACTCTGGAGACTTCCCAAGGTGTCATAAGCAGTAATATCGATGTTGCTCAAGAATTTGCAGAGTTCTTTACAAATATTCCAATTAAAACTACTGAAATCTTAGATTCCTCACCCTCACTTGCTATTGACTTACTAAGAGTAAATGTTTCCGCCTTCCCTAAGGAATTTAAATTTAAACATATTAACCCTATGGTCGTTATAAAAGCTTTTAAACAACTTAAGATAAAGGCTACCGAAGATCTGTGGGGCATGTCTACTAATGTTTGTAAATCTATTATTGAGACAGTAGCACCCTATTTAGCTTTAATATTTAATTTGTGCGTAGACCAAGGGATATTCCCGGATTTAATGAAGTACAGCAAAGTTATACCGCTCTTCAAATCCGGAGATAGCAAGGACACTAATAATTATAGACCTGTTTCGGTTTTGCCGGTTTTCAGCAAAGTGTTTGAAAAAGTGATGCTCAACCAAATGCTAATTCATTTTAACTGTAACAACATCCTACACGATCAACAGTATGGTTTCACCAGAGGGCGTTGTACTACTGACGCCGGTGTTACTTTAATTAAGCATATATTTAATGCATGGGAGGACTCACAGGATGCTGTTGGCATCTTTTGCGACCTCTCTAAAGCGTTCGATTGCGTGAATCACGAAACACTGCTCCTAAAGCTTGAGCATTACGGTCTCGGTGATCTAGCACTTAGCTTAGTAAAATCGTATTTGAATGATAGACTACAGCAAGTTCAAATAAACGGTGTAAATTCATCAGGCTTAAAAGTAAAGATGGGAGTTCCGCAGGGTTCAATACTAGGTCCGTTCCTCTTTTTAGTTTATATAAATGATCTACCTCATTTACTAGAAAACCAACCACAAATGGTGTTATTTGCTGATGATACTTCACTCATTTTTAGAGTAAATAGACAAGCACAGCACCTTGACGACGTAAATAACGCCATGCTTAAGGTTCACAATTGGTTTACTGTTAATAATTTAGTGTTAAATGAGAAAAAAACGAAATGCATAAGATTCGCTTTACCCAATGTTAGAAGTAATAAATGTAACGTTATATTGAATAAGGAGATGCTAGAATTCGTCGAGAAGACAGTTTTCCTAGGAATTACGCTCGACTCAAAGATGCAGTGGGGTCCCCACTTAACATCTCTGGCAGGGCGGTTAAGTTCAGCCGCCTATGCTGTCAGAAAAATTCGACAATTAACAGACGTGGATACCGCGAGACTGGTCTATTTTAGTTATTTTCACAGCATTATGTCTTACGGTATTTTGCTTTGGGGACGGGCTGCAGATATAAATTCTATCTTTGTTCTGCAAAAGAGGGCTGTCAGAGCCATCTATAATCTTGGCAGTCGAGATACTCTAAGGGATTTGTTTAAAAAAATTAACATCATGACGGTACCTTGTCAATATATATATGAAAACATTATGCATGTTCGGAAAAACCTTCATCTTTTTAAGAAAATTAGTGATAGACATAATTTTAATACTAGAAATAGGAACAAATTAGATCAACGAAGTTTCAGATTGTCAAAAGTAAGCACTTCTTTTATGGGGTACTGTGTAAAATGCTATAATAAAATACCACTTGAAATTCTCCAACTAAATGAGAGAAAATTTAAAACATGCATTAAACGCACACTATGTAGTCAAGCATATTATAAGTTAGATGATTATATCACGGACAAAAATGCTTGGCTAAATGCTAGTCCTGCTCCACAGCCACTCGGGCTCACTAATTAGTATTAATTTTAAGAGAAAGATGTTTCTTACCCCTTTTTTATTGACCTGAATAACTTGTTTCGTTATCAGTACCTACTAATACTTTTTTCTTTTTTACATACCACAGTTCATCTTACGAATCACTGAAGTGTTAGTATTGTATAATTTAATATCATTTATTTCAATTTTGTAAATGTGAGTACCATGGAGCGTTTTATTTATTGAGTTATACTATGTGTTTTGACTTAATGAGCATGGCAGTTGAGAGCTTGTCATGCTCACTCAAATGTCTCGCTGATGGTGGCGCATGTGTTGGATCATTTGGCTCCCTCCATGATGGTTGAGCTAGGTGGTGCTGATCCATGCGTCATGCTCGTGAACGGGTGCTGTCAGTTGGGATTGGTCATCTCTTAACTGCTATGGCTTAGGTACATCTTTATTTTTATTATTTTTAACTACTGTTCTATATTCATCTTCATTGTGATCACATGTAGAATCAACAAGAATAATGTAACCAGGATTTTGTAAAAACCTAATTTAAAAGAGTGCCGTGGAGTTTCTTGCTCGTTCTTCTCCATAGAGGCCTACCTCCGTTTTGGAACGAGCAACTAGCTTCATTTTTCGGACTAACTGACCGACTCCCTGACAATTCAAAAGTGCCTGTAAATGGTCTAATTGAAATAAATGTTTTGACTTTGACTTTGACTTTGACTTTGACTTTGAAAATATTCTAGTATTAATTTTATTTACATAGGCAGGTTTAGCCGGTATGATGTTACCTACCGCTAACCAACCCCGATTTTGGGATAAACTAGTTTGTCTTGGTCCAAACAGTTGCTCCAAAGCGCGTTAGGAACTTAGGACCAATTCAGCCTTCGATAAACTAGTTTACCCTAAACTCGGCTCGGCCAGTAACATAATAGGTACCTATAGAATAGAATCCACGGTAGAAGGGACATTGCGACACAAACTTTTACCATGGGTTCAGTACATGCTTTCAGACTCCTCATTCGTCTGTTATAAAAAAATAACTCTAGTTCTATACAAAAGTGTATCCTACAGCAAATTTTGGAACGAAGTTCCTTATCACGCGTTGCAAAAGGGGGCTAGACGGAAAAATTAAGACCAAAAGTTGTAACGACACTTTTTGCTATAGTTGTAAAGGCGTTCGGCGTGCGCGTGTTTCTGTCTGTTTCTCTCTCTCTCTCTCATATAACTTCGTTCCATCCGGGTGTCCCTTGACACCTCTCGAGTTTTTTTTTTTAATAATAGGCGTCTAATGTTAACTCTGAAGGGTCTAGAATCTTGTACTAAAACTATAGTAAAAGCTTACCACCAGTTATATAATTTAGGCCTAATAGATAATAGGTTATTGTTATTTTTTTCAAGACGATGATTTTAGATAACATTTTTTTTTTACATTTTTCTTATTATTTTTGGATACTAGATACACATTACATTATTACATTGCTGTTTTAGTTACTATCTACAGCTATAGAATAAAGGTCATCATCATCATCTTCCTGCCCTTGTCCCATGTTACTTGGGGTCGGCGCAACACGTTTTCCTCTTCCACTCTGTCCTGTCAGCCGTCATGCAATCACTGACTCCCCTTATACTGAATCCTGAGCTATAGAATAAAGGTATAGTCAACAAAAGAGATAGGTATTCAGGGTCGTCAGATATAGTTGAAGTTTTCTTAGACATCGATGGATGTTTTTAAATGTAATTTAATTTAAAAAGTAGATAATAAACAGTTCATTAATTAAGTTAAGTTTCAATTGAAGACATCCATCGGTTATATCTATTCTGACGACCCTGGATACCTATGTCTATTGTTGACTGTACCTACTACTAAACTCGATAATCATGTTTCTTAAGTACTTCTAAATCTACGTCCTCATGCATTTACAAATTTAATTCGTTCCATTTATTAAAATTAGTGTAAAAGACAGTAATTAATTAGTCGCGCAATCTAGTCGTCAGTGTGATTTTATAATTAATCCTCTCTTAACTCGGTTAGAGACGCATCAGTTACATTGCCGGCCGGAAGAATACGTGATAAATGTGGCTGTTGTATGGTGCAAGTTATAAGATGTAGTTATGCATTTATTTTCTTGTTGATTGTACCCATAGTCTAGTAGCGCGCGTGTGGGATCTTGGGTTCGATTTACATCGAATTTAACACAGTATAAGTGACTGAAACGGTATAAAACGGATGATTAAGACCCTATGGTACTTGAGATAAACTTTAAACGCAATTTTGTAAATAATGTGTCTCATAACCGCACTAAACAGGAGAAACAGGACAGCACGACAGCAGGTGCTTTCCGACAGTTTACAAAACGAAACACATTTTTGCTAAAACGAATCACCACTTCAATCCTTTCTCAATGCATGGTCTATAATAATTGAAATAAATATTTTGACTTTGAATCGCTACCATTCTCAACTTGGACCACAAATACAGTTTGATTCCGGGTGTCGTTCGCCTTGGACGGACTCAGATGAATGAGTCGACGTCTCTAGTCACTGAGAAATTACTTAATTTTACAATTAAGACCGCTCCAGTCTTAATGCGCGTGAAGATTCGTCGTGTCCAATGGGAAGTTTTCACTATCGTTTTCGATAAAAGGTGGTAAGACACTGTCTGGCTTTGTAAGTACATAGGTACAACAGGTTTTTTTGAAAATATATTGTCCTGCACCAATATTGCAATAAATAAGACCAAAATGAAGGGGCTTCCCGTTCCTATAGCTACATAATACCAACCTTTTCCAAAGGTCTTTTCCCAAACAGAGAAGGCACGATCACCACGCTTGTTCAAGGCGAATTGATGATTTAAGATTATTATTATTAAGTCCAGATTTCCTCACGATGTTTTGCTTTTCCGATGTCAGTGATGTCCGAAGATAAACTTAGAAAGTGCATATGAATTAAAATCAAAACGTCGCATTGGTATTTACCCGGTAACGAAGCTACAACCTAATACATGAGTGAAGGCCTTAACCATTGGCCGTTCACTGCTTCCTGCTACCTAAAGATAGTTTGGTGGAATATGTTAATTTTTGTCCCTTAAAATTCCCGGCTTTTCAACCTAGCATTACGACTTATGGTAGATTAAATAGAGGATTTAATTAAAATAGAATGGATAGAAAACTTCGCTCTTCAAATAAAGCTGACTTTTTGAAACTAAACACGTTTTAAATCTTAATTATCCCCTACTTACACTTTGATGTCCATTTCCGTCGAAATTTTGACACCAATTCGATTAGACGCGGTAAATTACAATCCTTTTCTTTTTACTTTACTCTCTTACAAGTCTTACAGCCATTGGAAAGTAAAAACCATAGACACCGTCTAATAATAGGTCTCTGTTACCCATTAGAACTTGATAGTTTTAAAAGTTCCGGGTAAATCTTGAATTTTTCGTGAGAATCTTGCTTTTAAATGTACGAATCACAATTGAAATGTAAGTATGGTCTCTCTCGGAGTTAATTTAGCAATTTTAGGTCAGCGACCTGTGGTCACCTTTAATAACGGAAGAAACCGCTGACATATCAACAATTTGGTAGTGATATTGAACTTACGGCAAAAAGACAGCTTACTTTCCATATCTTTCGAGATTTCTTAACGCTTTGCATTGCAATCAAACTGACCTTTACAACCATTAATTAATTCAAATATTACCCAAACTGGGCTAGAAATGTCTATCGCAAGTCGAACGGATCATGCACTAAATAAGCCACAATGTGGGTCCTGTAAAACGTCCAGAGGCTTTGTGGTAGACCCAGAATAAGTAGATGGTCGAACGAGCTTGACCCTTACAAACAGGATTGGTCCACACTAGGTCATCATGGAAAAGAGAAAGGGAGGGCTTTTCTCAGCAAAGGGACAATAAGGGCTAAAAATGATTAATAACGAGATAATAACAGCTATATCCTTTAACAAAAAAATTCATTAGCCTATTCCTTGTCTCAATACAGAATAAGGACCTCATCTCATACAGAGAAAGAATGACCAATAATCATTCCACTTTCACTTAGAGTGTAAGCTTCAAAACCATTATATCCAGATTTTCACTCAATATTTTCTTCCACCATAAGTCAACGGTATCTTAACAAATGATGTTGGTCCTTGGTAGCGGAAAAAAATAATACGACGTTCATAATCTTTTTATAAGTTAGTAGATTGTTATAGTCCTTAAAAACGTTACCGAAAAGCGAAAAACAACCCCTTTTTGGGGTAAATCAACATAGTTAGTCTAACTACCAATTAGCAAGGAGATGTAAAAAATATATTTGAATGGAATGCCAGTTAAAAAAAACGAACGAGAGCAGACTAAACGTGATTTAATTAAATGTTCAGAGGCGACGGCAGCTCGCTAATAAAGTTAGTTTTGGTAACTGCTCCTGCACCTGAGTTTATTCTACATGTGCTTGTGGAATTGTGACTAGAATAATGTGAGTTTTTGAAGCTTGTTGTAATGCAAACAGTTGTAAAGCTTATTAAGAGTATATACACTCGTATCTCGAATCTGAAAAATTACTTGCTATTACCCCTGGCTTCGACGGTAGTGGATAAGTGGGGGTAGTGGATGTGGAGCCGAGTCACAAAATGCTCCACCTTCTATCTTGTCCTCTGTGCCCCAAAATATGCAGCCAAAGCGACCTATGTGCTGCCACAAACGATGCCGTGGAAGTGGCAATGTTTTGGGTCGCCCAAGTATAAAACGTGTCATGCCAGCAACACAAAGAAAAAGAAGAATAAAAAAAATTGGTTTTCTGAAAACATAACACTCCTTTTTTTGGGTAGTCATAAACACTAACTTCCTTTACAATATTTATACGCTTTTATACGTTACTAAATAAACGCCAACTGATGATGAAACTTTGCCCAAAAGGAAAAGGGTCTATAAAATATTTTTAACCTAACCCGGATAGGTTATTCTTTAGGGATGTAAAACGAAATAAGGTTTCATCGCGTTACGCAATCAAGTCTTGAAAGTGAAGAAGCGTTTACATATAAGCGATTTAATCACATGACATAACATCACGACTGTAATCCCTGAAAGGTTAGACAGAGGTGTACTAATTAGTACACCCACATTTCGCCAGTACCATGTAATGGGGAGCGAGCCTATTGCCATCAACCGGGCACAAATCCAGACTCGAAGGCTGCTACGCCCGATCTGGGAAGTTCTGGTATGTTTTTGTGTCACTGTCTGTGATCTCTTGATCAACGGTTACCAGCTTAAAATACATTCTTGATTCCCTTCCGCAATTCTCTCCAACCAAACCTCTCTCTTAATGATAAATCTGTATCCACTACAAAACCACAAGCTAAATGAGACTTTTACTCGATAAATACAGGGGCCAATTCAGTTTAACAGGTTACACGCCTTGCTAATGAATTTATCTTACAGACTGCAACTGTAATTATATTTGGGAAGACAAGGGGAGTGATACATAAGGGATATTAAGAAATGGTGCATTGCAGCATTATACATTTTGCTTTAAAGTTTTAGGAAATTAATTTCTTTAATGTTTTGCATGTCACGTAGGTTGTGAATGTTGTGATACGGATTTTGGAAGTAAGACATTTAGAGTGAGCCATTTGACATTTGACATTTGTGAGACATTTGTTTCTCAAAAACTATCCAGTTTTTAGAGGGGTGACCAAAGGGTGCCAATCGGAATTTTGTTACTAAGACTGTCTATATCTATTCGTCCGTCCGTTTTTCACAGGGCTGCATGTTTTTAAACATAGTAGATACTTAAAATTTTCACAGTGTTTAATAAAATTGTTATTGTCATTGATGTTATAGAGGACTTGGATATTATTAATATGTCTGCTATAACAAAAAAATTGAGGTAAAAAGTAAAGGGGGTTACCCATACAAAAATCGTGTTTTTATGTACTGTTAAATACTATAATACGGCAATAAGGAACCCTTCGTGTGCGGGTCCATTTCGTACCTGGCCAATTTTTTTTAGACTGAAGATACAAAATGGACCTCATAATACCTACCTACTGCATTTCAAATCGATCATAGTGTTATTGTTTTTATAATAAGTATTGTGACGGGTGCTGCATCGTTTTAAGTAACTATACATTAATTAATTAATAATTAAATCCGTCTTTAGTATTCTGTCTGCTAAATTCACCTTTCTAAATGCTCTGTGATTATTAGAATAAACTGAACACACACTTTGACATATTCAATCGATTTAGGTATAGTTCTGCTTACCCTTAAGAATCACAACAGTTATTATAAGTTTGCAACTTATTATTCATAAAATTCACTTTCTAGATCATTGCGACAACTAACGCCATCTATGAACGATCTACGGAAACGTGTGACTCGCGCTCCCAATCAGCTGATAAAAGTGAACGTTTAAGCTGACAGATGGCGCTAGCAGTACTTTATCATCAATGAATGTCAAACTGAGATTTATTTACCTCTTGGGAAGTGTAGTAAAACTGTTAACTGTGCTGTTTGATTCAAATACGACATTTTGTTGGGGCAGAAATATTGATTTAGAGTATGTAAGAGAATTTTATTAGCTTGTTTGTTTGTTTTCGGAAGTGGAGAGGTTGACATTGGGAGCTTGATATCCGGTTAGCTTACGTCATTCATCATCCGGTAGTAACCTTAATGGGATTAGGACTGTTTTATTATCTATATCTAATAGTTTTACTGTTATCATAAATCCCTCATATCTCTACTAGTATTCACTTGACATGAAAAAAATATGAATAAATTATTGTAATCTCACAATTGTCTCAATAAAACTATCCAGCTAGATGATAAAATAACTTATCTATTTAATCCTTTACCATTTAATCCAAAAATGTGTGATATAAACATTCCAACAGCAATTTTACAAAATGCCTAACTACTTAGCTGACCTGAGATTAATTCCATGAGAAATTGGACAACATCATCACTTCCGTTTTAGAACCGTCTTTTGTCTACCGTGGGACCCTGTTCAGTGTCCAGTATATGTTGTCTTCATTATTCATTATATCATGCAGGGTTGTCTCTGAAGGCTCACGATAATAATACGTCAAATACCTGAGCAGAAAGAAAGAAATAAGAAAGACAACATTTTTTGCGTTTCCATGGCATTTATGTATGTCACTCAAGAGCTGTACGAGTTTTAGATGATCGGCTATTTAAAAAAAGATACATAATTGGAAATCTGTTTCTAAGGAGAACTTAAATTCGCTTGAATTTAGCTGTAACACAATTTTTTGAAAATGTTCCCAACTAACTTTTTAGAGTAGACCTGTACGTATCCTGCACGTGGAGGAAGTTTCATTTAAATCGATTCATTAATTTCGAAAAATAGGGACTTGAAAGTTTGTTTGAAATGCCGGATAGCGTACTCTTAACAGTTTTTATGTTAAGGTCATGATGTAATCTATCATACCATGCATCATCATGGTGCGTTCATTATTATATGAAGCATTTAAGATTTGAATGAGAGCACAGCAACACATTCAAATATCGTAATCCTGCATGTCAATATTTCAAAAAAAGACAAATATTTTTACCCCTGCTTGGTTGATCTAATATTCCAGTATATCTCGTGTCGACACGAGCGAAAAAAAGATGTATATTTCAGTTCCGTTACACGCCAGTCAAGTAACTCTGGCTACTTTAAACGAGTGACCCTCCGGGATTTGCTTCTCATGACCGATTGATCCCTTCGGTAGTAAGCCGGTTTTACGAGATCCCCTTTACAAACAAACAAACAAATAAACTTTCCTTTCTGTAGTATTTCAATTTGCATGATATGTTGTATTATTATCAAAGTTCTTTTCGTAATCTGATTATATTTACAGTAGTTTTAGTATCGTTATATTCTGTACCAACATTTTTATGTTTTAACATATAGATTCTTAATTATACATTAATTTTTTACAAGAGATCATCCATTTTACATAAACATAGATAGGTAAGATAGGTTTTTTTGAACGAAACAAAGCTGAGTTTACTTTCAACGAAATTGAAAGTACCTAAACCAAGTCCAATTAATCCAGAAAAGAACCGAACAAAACAGCTCAACCTCGAACAAATCGAATTCAACCAAAAAATACTAGCGTACCTATCCGCAAAACTAACCGACCCGACCAAAAGTAATCTAGGCTAGTCAAACAAAAAATGCTGAAGCTTCACGAAGGCCACAAATATCAAAATGGCTGACACGACCTTCTCGATCCAGAACCAATTAAAAAGTTCCATCTACCAGGTAAAAATGTGAAATTGGGTAGACTCCTCCCCACCACCCACTTCCCGGTCGGTAAAGTAAACATTGTTGAACTATGTGGGATTCTGGAACAAGTGTTTAGGAACACACGGTTTTATAGTTCCAATGAAATTGATGTGAAATGTATTCGATATTAGTTTTAATAGAAGCGTTCCTGAATTTGATTAGTTGGTATAATTTCATACCCTTTTCATCATAAATCGAATTGGTCACACTTCAAACAGAAATAGCCGTAATGATAGGATGTGAGATGAAAAACAAATGAATACGTGGAACTGTAAGCGTATAAATTAATTTCATAAAGAGCCAAATACTTATGTAGGAGTGGAAAAGCTAGCTAAGAAAAGATCAGCGAATCAAACCCAACTTACCTCTGGAGATGTCCAGATTTCCAGGAACCACTTGAAAAAAATCTGTGTGCAATTAGGAGATAACTGGATCAAAATTCCACAATTGACGCAGCAGATAAAGAAGTGCTAAGCTATTTTCATTGTCATTCCTAGTCGGTACAATGTACGAACGGGGATTAGATAATCTTGAATAATGACCAACAACAAGATTGCAATCTCGATGGATTTAAATAAAACAAACGTTATTTAGTAGAAATAAAGGTTAATGAAGCTATAAAACTTCCAAATCACATAAGCTCAGAGAAGTAAGTAATGCAAAGAGGTTTAATTTTGAGTGGAATATTAGCAACATTATAAGGAGTAAACTATTAGTTCTAAAAGCAGCTGAATGGTCCATTTTAGTTGAGCTTGGAAACTTTGTTGTAGCTATTAGTACTGGCACTTTAGAGTTGGATGAAGCAATTAAACAAAAATGTTACTTAGTTCGTAATGGAAACTCAGGGCATGATCTAATTTTCACCCAGATCTGTTAATCTCGTTTTATTTGAGGTTTGTTGTCAATTGGTAATCATTAGTATGTAATTTTGCAAAGCCACCTATGGGAGCTGATGACGTGGTTTTGCTTTGAGATTGTTTTCAAAAATTTAGACCAGAGGATGGCCGGCTTCGGAATAGTTCGGAAAGCATGAGTCGGGGATCGCGGAAGGCGCGTACGCTCCCGGGGTTCCCGGCATATGTGTGCAAAGGGAACACCGGTGTAAATTTTAGTCAGTAAGAGTTTCTCAGACCCCTCTGCCACAACAGGGGGGAGGGTCAACCATGAGAAATTTCCAAGCGGAATAAAAAAAAAGGAGACTTAGACCATAATTTGTACGCCTTAAATAAGTCTCATATTTACAAAAGCTCTTTGTACTAAGCTTACACACATTCCTGCAAAAGACCCAAGCATCTAAAAAGGTTAATTAAAATTCAATAACGAGTTTTTTAACCCTAGAAACTTACACACTTCTATAGCTATGCACGGCAACTTCGTTCGACCCAATTAATAATTACTTGCACGGCACGTGATTGGCCATATAATATTCACGGGTCAATTAATAGTTAATTTTTATTTCTAGTAGCTACAGTAATTGAGTTAGTAACTTTTAGAGAAAAGTACTGGGTACTTTCTTTTCTTTGATCACTTTTCTTGTTTTAATGGTTTGTTTTGAACTTTTGAAATTGACTGTTTTTTCTTGAGAGAATTTTTAGAGGTGTAGATGGGATTAATTTGGATTTGTTTATTTCATGAATATTGTAACACCCATATGCTGTACTAGACTGTAATTCTGTAGGATTACTTGAATATATCATGGCACAAACCTAATTAATATAGGTCTCATTGTTTAATTTGTAGCACTTTGTACCTATTGTAGTACCTAAAGTGGTCTTTATTTTAGGTACATCGTCTTTACATTCATATAATTAGATTTTAATCTTTCTTTTTCTCTTATTAATGACGTTCATAAATGCATTTTATTTTTTTATTAGTAGAGGGAAGCCTTTGCCTAGGCGTGAGACAGGTCTGCTGTCCCACTCCTAGGCTTCTCTCTACTACTTCTATATTTCACGATACCATGCTTCATGTTCTAATTTCTAACATCTAATATTAAAAAAATGATTTGACTTTGATATTGAGATGGTGAATTTTAGCACCACTAAGCTTGTCGTTTATCGCATCACCTTCATGCTTACCCTTATCCGATTCAGCATTAACTATTAATACTATCTCGATCTTTGCCTCTATCATCTGTCAATTACTTTCTGTATAATACCATGGTATTACATAAGCTGAAAATCAATCAATCACGTGGAACATTTGAGTCGTTTAACAAATCGAATATAATCAATTTTGTTTGCCATCACTTTAATAAGAAATAGCTCAGTCAGGTAATTGAATAGGTAGGTTTTTATTACGTTTACTTCTTTGAATCACAAAGCAGATTAAATATTGAATAAATATCTATTTTATTAAAGATTTATTGTATGTAATCTAGAATAGTTTATTCAAACTTATTACTAACTAGTTTTGAGAGAATAATTAATAAAGGCGCAAAGTTATAGATTATGTTTTTTCATTCATCATCCCTTTTGATGTTTGTTCCATATGAAGGACTAAGTGCATTGTTAACGTTTCTTATTATAAGAGAATTAATTGTTCTGTTATTGAGAAATAAATCTCTTAAACCATATTTTCCGTGGCTCAAAGATGAAAATTAATCGCTTCAGTCACAAAGCAACTTTAAAAGGCGTATTCCCAACATATACAATAGAGCGAAAGTAAGTACGTTGCAACAATTACATGACATAATCTTGAATGAATTATTTCATGAGTACAGTAACATTGATTGGTTGGATGTCTGCGACCCAGTCCTGGTTTCACAGTATTTTCTTTCTTTGTTTCAGGTGTGGTAACTGCATCGTTGGTCTCATGATCACCACCACAGACCAGGCAGTGTTATTGTGTTTTCCCATTAGGAGATTTCTCAATAGCCGCCCGGAGTTTCGAAGATGAAGGTGCGATACTCCCATGGCTCGGAAAGCACGTAAAGCCGTTGATCCCGGCTTCCGTGATTCGTAGATCTTTGATAGTCGTTACAGGTAGTCAGAAGCCCGAAAGTCTGACAACTAGTATTACTAAGGGGTATCATGTTATCCAGTTAGTAGGTTGAGAAGGTCAGATACATTAGTATTTAGCTGCATCCGGCTAAATAAGAAGCCGACCTTAACATAGTTCAGAAGAGGTTATGCAGATGATGATATTTCAGGTGTGGTAGTAATTATTGAAATGAGTGTTGATAGGAAAGTCAAAGATTAACTTAAGAAACACTGCTAGAAATAGGGTGTCGAAAATTACCATTCATGCCTGATTGTTTGGAAGCACAAAACTAACGGACAAAATCATAGTTGCCTATTCTCATATAATGTCTCTCTATTGGAGTCCTCCACACGGCAAATTCATCTCAAATCCGGTAATAAAAATACCTGCTCAAAACGTGAGCCAAATTCTTTGCAAATGATTCCCCTCAAATATAGCACAGCATATCATAATTGAATTGATGTGCTTACGTCAGTTTAACACGGATTTAATTGATATATCGGTTGCGCACGCGATGCTAAGTGTACGTGTACAATAATGAATTGAGCAGTTCAAGGCTACGTATCAATTGACTTGCCCTTATTAAATGAAACAATAAGATTTAAGTGACCAGAACGAATCACACAGTTATTGTTTCGGGGGCTTTAAATTTCGGTGCTGTCAATTGAATTAGGGTTTTCGTTTCAATGAATTATTTCATTAGCTACTTGCGTTACGATTCTCTCGTATAGTTTTCGATTTTAATGAGAATTCTCAGTAGTTAAAGGACCATTTCATCCATAATTACTATCTGTAAGTACTAAGCAGGGGTGGGCTATCGGATGCTTATTTGCCTAAACTTCAGGTGAGGTGTAGTAGTTTTTAGAAGGGGAACCAGAACTGATTCTGTTATTCTCTTGTAAATGACGTTCCAGAAATGCTATGGTCTTATTGAAATAAATATCTATCTAATTATCCGATACTCATGTAGTTATAAACTCCCTTCTTTGGCGTTTGGTTTTGCAGAAACATCTTCATTTATATACCAGTTTTATTAATTTATCTTTTACTATACACTTAAAAGAGACTCATTAAACCTTAATATAACCTTATCCCTCAATCAACACCGTAGGACAGTCTACCAACTCTCCAATCCCATGGCGCCTCTACAGCCGCGTCTGGATACTTTTACTCGCATTCCTAATACAGCGGCGGCGCGGGCGCAGTTTTCACTCGCCGCGACTGGCATACCAAGATGTCTGTGATTTACTACCGGTGCCTCGTTGCTAGATATTTGTAAGGGCGAATATTTATCGGATGTTTTTATTGCTTTTAAATTGGACTGTTTGAAGTCATTTGTATTGTTATAATTTGTTGTCTTGTTAATGTTTTGGTAGCTGTCACTTGATTGGTGTTAGTTTGAATATTAGGATTATAATTAAATCATCAAATTATTTGGAAACTCAGGTTCATCCAATCTGTCGGTTAATCAATCTATGTACGACGTACCTATTACTAGATCAGTTTATCGTCAATATGTTCGAAGTATCGGATCTAATTGACACGATATTGATAGTATAGCTGGTATAGCGTTGGTCTTACAATCTCAACAAAGCAAAAACAACCAATTATACACAGTTCAAATTGTATCAGATTTATACTACAATGTATCAGCAAATGTAAATTGCCGCTAATTGAAGCTATTAATCTAGATGAATCATAGCCACGTGCACTGGATCGTAATCCGTCAACAAACGCCACTTACCAACAATAGTCAATCATCGAAATATATTCAGGTGTGTCACCAGCGATTAATCATCACCACATTACATGTATGGGGATACAAAGGTCCCCAAAGGCTTCAACAATAGAGTTTTATCACCATTATGGTGATCGGTATGCTTCAAACGTTTCGGTATTGTGACTGGATTACTGAATAGTATTGTGTTTCTATTTGCGTAGTGTTTCACTTTCGACAAATTAAAAACGTTACTGTAATTTTAGAGGTGCTAGAAAAAATGGTTTTTCTTTTTGACCTTTTCGAGTATTATCTTTCTAATTAAGTCTGACATTTTGTCTTAGCTACAGGTATGTAATTTAGTCAGTTTTGTATTTCAATGTTATTTTTTTTCTATAATCTCCTGAGAGCGAAGCTTCTAGATGGCCTAGAGGTTAAGACGCTCGCCTCTCACGTATAAGGTTGTGGATTTGATTCCGGGCTACTTCCTGACTTTACCTTGGACATTATTGACATGACCTGAACTTGTAATTATTTTAAGTGTGAAATCATCAATTCGCCTTGAGCAAGCGTGGTGATAAGTGCTTATTCCCTTTCTGTATGAGAAGAGGCTTTTGTTTTGCAGTAGAACCATTATAGGCATGATTTTCAATCTCCTGAGGTGCCACTAAACTATTATAAACAACAATAAACGCTAAAACACTTCCTCTAGCGCCAAATAACCGATGAATAAGTTTCCAAAAATCTGAAACTGACTCAAATCTCAAAAGTTCCAAGATTTCTTTCAATCTCAATGCCGGAATCACATCGTTACCGACTTCCTACGATCCCAATCTGTTAGATAAAATCGAGCAAAATCCCGACTTTACAGTTTAAGTGGATGTCGGCGAATCTACTGCATATGAGGACGAATCTCTACGTGTAGACAGTGATAAACGACGGAACTGAAGATACGGAGCTATGCGGCAAAGATTATGACCCTTGACACTTAGAAGGAATAGAATATTCTCGCTTCATACCACGTTACACATTATTCATTCAGAACATAACGTAATATCTTGCTTATGAGTTCTGTCGGGTATAGCAGATGTGGGTGAAATGTGAATCTTAAGTAAGTAAACAAATCTTGTTGTCTGACGTGTAGCTGTATAGTCTTCTGCTCATTGAGATCTTTCTGAAAGACTACTGCAAATAAGGATTCAAGCATCCCTGCCTCATGTGATGCATGCATTAGCAGCTCTGTTACATAACAGGTAAAGTTTAATTTAGTTCATTTTAAATATTCACCAAAACTTTCGACTATTTATTTTAATAATCTTTGTTTTACGGAACCTCGCTCTAGCATTGATACTACGCTTCCTCATGCACACCATTCATGTAGTCTGGTCTACTTTAGATTTAGAGAAATACTAATATATTTCTCTAAATCTAAAGTCTAGATGTTAAGCTTCACCAAGTCTAGGATTCTAGACTCTAAAGAGAGTACAGTAAATATGAAACAAATTCCGTCTTAGCCACAAAACAACCTCGAACGTCCCTTCAAACCACAAGCACTAAACAGTCTATAAACCCTCAGAAATACTTGTACCAATAAACGTGACAAGGCCTTAAAAGTTGCTCTACAACCTCAACAATAGATAATTCAAAAAGGTTACGTGCCGAAAGGTACTCAACCACGCGGTGGTTCATAAAACTGTAACGCTTTCAGCTCTTCCGTTTTCATTATAAAATTCCGCCAGGTTTTCCTTGTACCAACGACCCTATCAAGTCTGATATGAAAGATAAACAAAAAGACATACCTACCTTCTGTTTTAAGCTTGTTATTTCTTGGTGAAAACCGTGATTTTGTTGTCATATTGTTTAGTTTGTTTTGGTCTTAGCTAGGAATGTAAGGGCCTCCGCCCACGTCAGACGGATTATCGGATTGAACGATTATTTCCTAGTTTCGTAGAACCAACTTTTTGTAGGAGGATGCACTATTGCCATCAGTACGTTCCATTTCTCTCCAACTAAAAATCGGTCACCTGATTGTCTGACGTGGGCAGGCCCTACGGGCTCATTTCGGAGACGCGAGGCGTCGCGCGTCGCGTGCGGTGTGTCGTCTCGCGGCGCGAAAATTAGTAAGTCTAAAATCGCTTCTCCGTAAACGCACTCATACAACGCCATATGTTTGAATTCAGTGCGAGCCGCGACGCGCGACGCCCCGCGTCTCCGTAAATGAGGCCTAAGGGGTAAAAAAGACACACCACATAGGCGTTAACTGTTACTGATCATGAAACTAAGTAAATTATTGCTGGGATACGGCTTTTGTTTTTGGTGTGGAAAATCACTGTTTATGGTAGTGCGCAATGTAACGGGCGCTTGAAACGGTACAGAGGTTGTAGGGGGTATTTAGAGTTGTTTTTTTTGTTAGTTCTGTCACACTCCTGGGCAGTCTCCCTCCACTTGTCCATCTTTCATGTTTCCGTGCCTCGTCGAATTTTGGGGAAAGTCTTAAAAAAGTTTAGGTACAACATTTGAAATTGGTTTTCGTGAAAAAATATTCCAATAAAATAAATCTGTGACCTTCAACATCTCCAGAAATGGTCCAGAATAAAAAAATGATCCCAGTGATGGGAAGACCACATCACATTCGGCTTCGTTAAGTGTCTTTTTACACACTTTCTAAGCGAAATCTATTCTAGTACTGTTTCCTTATTCCTGTTTAGGCACGCCAAAACATATGGAGAGTTAGTTTTACACCGCCAAGATTTCAGCAGCTTTTCTTTAGGTTAACATCTCCATCGTCCCGAGATAGCCACGACAAGAAATAAGTTGTTCTATTTATAGCTAACGACACACGGCAATATAAACCGGCAAGCGTCAGTTATGACATCATCTCATAAGTAAAGATATCGATCACACCTCATTCGTAAAGTAACCGCTTTTACTGGTCTTTCGAACTTTATAACCGACAAATAATGAGATGAAGCTTTTTTTATGAGCTTTTATGTTTATTAGATTTTAATTTATTCTTGAACGTTCTTCTACATTCTTAAATGTGGGTGGATTATCCTGTCTTTGAGTGATACCATACAAAATAAATCTGGCATCTCCTGCAGTGTAACTGTAGTTAAAGAAAAAACGCTACTTGTAACACCGAAATCTTTTAACACTCCCTTAGGACTGCTTTACAAGTTTTCCAATTTTCATTCTCATACATTTTAACAATGATACTTGTCCGTAGCATCTGGAGATGGTTTAATATTGCCCTGTACCTAAATATCAGCAACCTGTTGTCTTACAAATAGCTGTTTACCATAAATGCTATCGCGGTTAAGAACTGGCCATAAAAATAATATGGCTTTAACAGTCTGTTGATACTTAGCGGTAATTCTGAGCAGTCAAGTGTTTACCTTAATGGTTTACGAGCATCAAGGGAATCTGATTCAATTGAGTGGCCATTAAAGTGGTGTAATGTTTACTTGCCTTTCGTAGAACTGTGGTTTGTTATGCTGCTTTGAACTGCGGAGTACCTGCAAATAATGAGAGTGATTTGGTTAGTTTTCTAAAATTTCATTGGGTTGCAATACAATTCGTTTCTTCGTCAATTCAATCTTTATCATAATCATTGTCTGTTACTACACCCACTGCTGTGTATTGCTCCTATTTTACAAGCTTTTAATTACCTTCACCTGTCTAAGTGTCTGTGGATAATGAAATGTTATAAGTTAAATTTGAGCCACTTTCTGATGTTCGATTGAACTGAAATTTTGAATTGCACATTGCATGATAATGCAAAATAAAAGCATAAGCTTTAGTTTATAAATAGTACTTGTTGAGCTATCCTTACCTAATTGTCGACTAATCTGACTACTAGTCGATTCCGTTATTAGTTCCTCGGATATCATCAAAGCCTTTGGTAATATTTTCTCCGGTTAATATCTGATATCTGGGATCATAATCGAATATTTCATAGAGTTTATGGTTTAATTTACAAAATGTTGGGAAGCTTGGATATTACAAAGCTGCGTATTATGTAGATTACTTGACACAGTTTGTAATAGGACATTAGATTGTGTGGTCTTTAGATTACATCTTGTATTTGATCTTCCTCTCACTAACATTATGTAGTAAGGTAGCTGTACATTCACACGAGAACTGAATAATTAGGACTATTAATTTAGATTACACGTTAATGTGAAGCTACTTTTTGGATTAGAGATTTCGCAGTCCCTGATATCATCTGGGTTACAATCTTTCATCATTTAAGTCGAGATTTTATGCAATTACATTAGGAATTGCTTGTTGATTATTTATTAAGTCCTTTTTCTTCCCAAAAAACAGGACATTCTTTAAACGGAGCGATTGTAAATTTGAACGAGCTATTCTTTCTTTGTTTAAAATTATAGAATAAAGAATACTCATCTTAATTTTATAGTTCCCTAAGGTCTTATATCAAATAGCACATGCAATTTGCGTAATATTAATGACTGTCGTTCTCTTTTCATCGTGTACCTAATGAATTGTTTCCACACATTGATTGTTCATTGTTTGTCAATAAATAAGAGCTAGTTTACTATTCCCTTAGTGATTATGCTGTTAATACAAACATAATATTGTCCATTATTGTGACCCAAATCATCAAATCAATTAGGATTGAACAATAAGCTGTCTAGATCTTGCTCCAGCTGTGACCCTGATGACGTTCCTTATCCTTAAAGATAGACGATGAACAAAAGGATTGTCAGACGTAGATACCTACTGGCGATTCAAGTATCACCAACTTCTTCGCGAATGCTGGTCCTGGATTTGATTCGTAGGTCGTTCGATTTAAAGGCATTGATCCTACGCCTGATATCTCTCTGGTCCTGTCGAATTGCCGTACCATCGGACTAGAGACGAGAGTGACGTATGCGCACATACTTGTTCATTTTAAAATATCTGCACGCTTCGCTAGTCTCCTTCAGATAGGTCGTCGTGACCGGAATCCGGTCGAGGGAATATTATATCAAAATTATGTTCGTCAAGTTGGCAATTTTCCGTCATTTTGCTAAAATATTTCGACTAAAGTGGGTAACAACAATCTGCTTTAGATTTTTCCATAAAACTCATCAACACGATGGAGCGGTCAATTAAGCCACTTGGCTGCCTTTGTTGGGAGTAACCTAATTGCGTATTAAACAGAAGATGTAGGTACCGTCCAGAGGGTCGTAATAAGCAATTCTGGATTTGAGTTTATTTTCTTTTCTTGGTTTTATAACTTACCTCATCATACTTTCTTTCGTCAGTATGGACCTCTCTTATTACACTACCTTTATTTTATTTCAATTGTAAATGTCGTGATGGCCCAGAAGCGAAGGTGCCCGCGTCTCATACTGCTGTGGGTTCCCGGGCAAGTACCAATACATGACCTTTTCAATTCTAAATGTATCTTGGGCATCACTAAAATCGATGAAGTAAATCCTTCTAAGGAAACCTACACTCATAGTTAACATAAGTCTGAAATCGTCAATCCGCATTAAGCAAGCGTGAGTGATCAATGCTCGTGTCCTCTCTGTTCGAGAAGAGGCGTTAGCCCTGTATTGAGACAATAAAAGGCTGGTATTATTAAAATTTTTACACGTTAGGGTCAGTTCACACCGAGATGCGACGCGACGCGACGCAAGGTGACGAACTGACGATACTGGAAGAGGCCAGTGACTTCGCGCTGCGCCGCGCGCCGCCGCGAGATGCATCGCAACGTCGCCGCTCTTGCACGTCGCGCGTACCGGCGATTCACCGCTGCGTCGCGATGCGTTGCTCTACGCCCCGTGATGCCTCGCGGCGTAGGGCGACGCATCGCGACGTAGTGCTGCGTGGTGTAACGTATTCTAAATTCTCACAATGAAATGTGTATCTTTTCGTGTAGAAAATAAAGTTATATTTTGAGTCGCTCTTTTAAAGTGTGCACGCAGCGTCGCGTCGCGTCGCGTCTCGGTGTGAGCTGACGCTAAAATTTTTCGCTGTGGGTTGATAAGTCTAATCCAGTGTAAAATGCATTTACTACGTCTAGGTTCACTAGCTTGTTCGTAATTCGTTTAGCCATTGACCAATTTGCATAACAATGTACAAAAGGATGTAGGCATCCGATTCTATTATAATACCTAATTAGGACTTAATTTTGCATCTAACTTACTATGAATGTCAAGCAAGGAGGTTACTTTCTTTGATAAACCGATCACATATTAATGTCATTTCCTATGACCATTAATAGCATAAATATTGACATGGACGGTTTTATATTTCCTGTGATTTTTATATCTATAGATGCATTATGGAAATGTGAACTTGTTACCTTTTGATATAGCCCATAATGTGTGCATTAAGGGCCTATGAATCTCAATCTAAATGTATTTAAGATTGGTATGATATCGTTCAATTAGCTTTTAAAAAAAGATGCGAGAATAAAAACTGATTTTATTCTCGCATCAGGATTATCCTATCCAGGATATTATCTGAAATGCTTTCTCATAACTAATATGAACTAGAAGGTAAATTAACAACCGAAAATCCAGATATTTCAAAAGATATCAAGTGTATTCATGATTTGCGGTATACCGGGTTGCCAGTGCTCGCACACTGCACAATCCTACTATTAGCCAGAGAGTTAATTAAAATAAAGAATTAAGTACGAGTACAAAACCTTGCAGCGCGATTTATTATAACAGCGCGTTGTAATTATGTAAAATAATGTTATGTGTTTGATTGTTTATTGTTTGTTGCGTTTATTTATTTTAATAGGGAAAACAGCTGTTGTAAGTAGGTACCCATCAGCACAATGATGTGCGTGCGTTACCATATAAACAGTGATTTTTCACACTAAAAACAGTCGTTTCCTAGCAATATTTATTTGGAACTTAGTTTGATGAATATTATGCGTAATTAACAGTTATGTGATGTGTCTTTTTAAAACTCGTATAAGATAGAACTTCGTCTCTTGACATAGGATAAGAAGAAACAGAATCTGAAGTCAAATATACTTTACCAACAGTCCTCTTCTTGCTCTTAAGTGGAAGTGTTAAGAACAAAGATATATCTCGAATCATGATACAATACAGCTAGTTTAGTACACTCGCACTCAAAGCACAGCTTAGCTTCTTCGCTCTTGTTTTCACCATCACAGGAACTATTTTTGTATAGCTAGACATAACTATTTAGAAGACAAAATTTGATTTCCCTGTCACAGTACAAATGTCTACGTCTTGCATAATGTTATTAGTCTGTATGTTTGTGTTGTTTGTGAGGCGTCTTTGGGAATATGTGGAGTTTGCTTTTCCTTATTCTCTTCTTGTTTTCCGTGTCGCATACATAATATATGAATGTGATCAGGAGTACTGTGTCTAAGCATTTTGAACGGAGGTTAAGACTTGAGACGAAATTCTTAATGTAACCTTGTTGTTTGACAACACGATTGACGCTGCTTAGTGATTGACTGCTGCGTTGCGTGACGTGTGTCCATTCCAGCACGGAAAAAATATTTGTGTGGCCTACAGATAGTTGTTTCGGGTCGGGCAGAATGTGTATGTCAGTTTATAAGTACCCACGATACCAGAATAAATGCCAAGAGTGGAGCGATGTTTAGTATATAAGAAAAAAGCCTCGAGGTTTGTAATTTAAAATATTGTATGAGGTGGCAAGCTTAGAAAGTTGATCGTAACAACAGCAATCCTGAATACTCGGATGAGCAATACAATTTTGATATAGCATAAACGTGTGTGATGTCATCCAATCAAAAAGTGGGAAAATTTTATATTAGGTTTCTCTTATTTTTTCTTCTTAAAGGCGTGAGTATTTATGTATGTATGTTTCTCTTATTTTAAGTCCTTTAGTGTGTGTTATAAAATCAGTGGGGATTAATACAATGATATTAAAAGAAACAAACATATTTCTATTCAGAATATCGTTTATTATCTTGTTTAATTTATTGTTTTAAGCATCTACCACCGGTTCGTAAACCTACCCGCCTCTGAGAAGAACCGGCAAGAAACTCAGCGGGGTCCTAACTTCAATTATTTTATTTGAATTGAGAGAAGCTAAAAATACATAGTTTTAAATGCTGTATGATATTATATCACATAGCAAAAGAAACTATGTAGTGTACTCCGCTTAGATGGAGACAAGCAGGGTTGTAGATGGGACTAATATGAGGAATATTAGAACCACAAATGATAATACAGGTAATAACAAACTTGTTAACATTAATTTACTAAGTATTATTAAGTAATTAATTTGTTAAAGACGAAAGCAAAGAGCTTACTATAGTGTTACAAAATCATGCACCATGACAACCTTTTTGCTTTGCTAACTCAACCATCAAATACATTTGCTTCAACAGTTAGTATAAAAACTCAAACACAGACACAGTAATAAGTTACCAACAGTTTTAATGACAAACAGTTAAATAAAGAGATAAAAACGAATCGTATAAAGGACCTCAGGGATCACAAAATTGATCGATCGAGTTTAGTAAAAAGTTGCTTTTCGCTTTTATCAACAGAACTCTAGATGTAGAAGGTATATGTAAAGAGGCCGTGGGTCGCGGCGCCAACCGGCCGAGGTCAGTCAACCTCAAGGAACATCAACAAAGGACAGACCTTGAAACCTTGAGCATTAACAATAATCCGTTAATAGATATGATATGCATTGATTACAAAGTAACTTTTTATTAACCAAGTAGAGCACGTGTTGTGTTGACACATAATAGGTATGTGATGACAATAAAAAAGTAGTTTCGAGGTAGATAATATTCTGAAGTATTTAATTACTTAGCGTAAAGCTGCTCAATAACTGGAGATATCGATAAAATACAACGATATCTTCATGTTTTGAGCAAAACTACGCAATAAGTATAACTACGGCAATAAAAAAAAACACGTTTGAAGACGGAAAATTGAGTGAGGCACTTGCGCGCGTCGAAATCAGCTCCATATTAATTAGGAAATCAATGTAAGTGCATTATCATATTATACAGGAATGCAATCTCACCTGATTTCCTATTCAAAATTAGCAAAACATTTCCTCGAGTACAATCGGTGGAAGCAGATAGTTAAGTTTTGAGGGCTGTAAAAGGTAAAAGTTAGTTCGTAAAAGTAAATGAACATGTTAAGCAAGTCATCAAAATACTGGGCAGTTATTTGAGATGGGGTATTAAGAATCTGTGTTGAGTAGCAACGTTTTAAGAAGACCATTCCTAAGTTTAAGAGTAACTTGTTCTGACAACTGCATTTGCGAATATAAATAAATGGTAGAACCGAGAACTAAAGAAATCAGACAATTCAAAGAAACTGAACAGCAACCATATAATTGGAGCATGGCAGAACAAATCAAACGAAAATTAAAGTTGTAACACGGGAGGTTAGGGAAAGATGAAAATAATTGAAAACGGGCAAAACTTTAAAAGTAAAAGTTCTACAACGATATGTGACGATGACGATGCGATAAGACAAAGAACCCATCATACTACAATAAAAACAATGCCATGGCAGCGAATTTTACTAGCTAAGCGAACATAAAGGAACATGATCACAAGAATGATAAAATGGATGCAAATGCAGAAAATATTTTCAAAAATTATCACAACAAACAGCATTGCTAGATTAAGTATAGTATAATGGAAAAATAATACTAACTATACCCACGCTAGCGAAACCGAATTGAGAGCGGGAACACGTATAAATATTTTTACAATAAATTGCAATCTCATGAAAGAAACTACCTAGCCTTGGTGATGTCACAACAAAAGACACGTATTTAAACCATAATTGACCTACAAGTAATAGCCAATAGCAAGTTCTCATTTTTAGGCTTGACAGAAACAACACACACAGAAATCTAGACCCAGCCTAACAATGCTCATTTTGAGCGAAGACGTCGACCGCCGCACCAGGATGATTAATGCATCACGTTGAATCTACCACAATGATGTGATGACGAAACTATAGGAAGCAGCGTCTTTCGATCATTGTGGCAGATCACCATGAGCTGAGACGTATCGAGAAGATTGATAAGAAACGAAGCCTACTGTATTTAATCAAACCACATCGATATTGAGCTCGTTAATCACAATTTTAGTAATAATGTATGTTATAAAAGTACTTCATCCGAAGAAAGAGGCACACATTGTAATGGGTGATCCATAGTGTATCGACACTGCACGGATTCACTAGAGACCACGCAGTCAATGTGAACCCAAATACAAAGATGCACCATTTAGTAAACGTTCCCGTGATTCTTATAGCCACGTAAAGAACTTATTAAAAGTGATGAAACTGTATCAGTCAGGAATATCTCACAGCGTGATCTTGATTATTTTTCATCACTAAGTTCACACTATGCAATATTTGCTCACAAATACAAGATACGAAAACGAAGAATTTGAGGAAGCAGACTATGATAAATGTTATTATATCACTGCGATGGGATGATATAGTAACCATATGCAGTGTTGTAGTAAAATTCGTCATAGACATGACTTTACCTAGAAACTGACATGCCCGAACTAGCTGTTTATGATTCTGATCAAAATGACGAGTTGTGGAAAAGAATTTAAGCTCAGTGATTTTCTTAAAACCATACCAAAACGTATGCTAGCTGCTAGAAGAAACGATTGATGGAACATTGGAGTTGGACTCAGGATTCAAGCAGATGGTCATGACCAGTTAGCTCGAGAATATCAGGGAATAGAATTGCACACACAATAAAATAATATTGCTGTGACGTTACCAAGAGCAAGATTGGAAAATATTATTCATTTTTTGCAACAAAGTTTTGGAAACAAAGAGGAATTTGAAAGTAAAATATACTTAGATGATATGATTATTTATGAAAAAAGTCTCATATACTGAAAAAGATGCACTTTGAATCTAATGATCAACTAATTACATGATAGTTGATTGTGATACCATGCAAAGCAAACTGCAAATCTTAAGACATGACTGAATCTCTACGTAAACTGAAAAGAAAAATCTAGGTAGGTACGTTCTAACTCCAATACTCATTTGTGTAGTCAAAAATCGAGCTGAATTTTGAATGATGACTTGCGATTATTTCGTTTTTGTTTTGTAACAAATAATTTCTCTTTTGTTTTACATTAATTTTAGAGCAGAAGTAATTTGAAGGCGAAAGAATCCAATAAAGAAAATGTGACTAAAACAGTAATGAAAAATAAGAAACAGAACATTTAATTATGGCACGCGCGAAGTCCGTCGACCCTTATGTCCGTTTGTAATGGTGCCGATTCACTAGACTGGAAAATCTATAGGACTTGAATACCTATCGATTTTTAATTTAAACGCCAACTGAGCCGGGTCGCGTATTAAGAATCGTTGTGAGACCCAGAAACGGGATGATCTGCAGCACTCAATGTTTCACAATTCAATTTAACCTAAAGTCATTATGCAATTCAGATCTCAGATGGTTCTGTATAGCACAATGGTTTTCTGAATATCATCGAATATCATCAATTTGTGGGTGTACTAATGGGTACACCTCTGCCTAACCCTTCGGGGATTACAGGCGTGATGTGATGTTATGTTATCATCAATTATTTGGTCTGATTTCATTGCAGTGCTTTTACGGTTTGCTATCTATACTTACTAATATTATAAATCTGAAGAGTTTCTTTGTGTTTTAGTACAAACGCGGTAACAACCGATACTGCTGGTCCGATTCCAGAATTTTTTTCGCTAATAGGAAGCTGCATTATCCCTGAATACTTCAGCCTATATTTTATTATCAAAAAATTAGGTATCCGTAAGAAAATTTCACGAATATCGTCGCGGGCTTTTGGTGGTTATTTTCTTAAAATGAAAAGCTTCTTAAATTCGTTTCAAATTGACCACTTCGGGTGCACGGTTTCTTAATACGCAATCGTAGTAGTATTTAATTTTTGTTGAACATTATTTTTTTCTACTAAGAATGTACCATCATAAGTCTGTTTGACTTGGTCATTTTGCAGATTGTGAAATTAATATTAAAGTGACTTTTGGAACAATTTTAATTCTTGAGTAGCTTTCTGTGATTTGAAAACTTAGTATGTATTATAATAATTATTATGTTGAACTTGTTGTTGTAGTACCTTTCAAACATGACATGGGTAAGTGTGTGGGTAGACGCGCAGGTATAGGTAATTATTTACTTAAAAAACATCAGTCTACTTTCCCCAGTGAATTTTCCTGTAAAGGATTTTATAGACGCAATTAATTTAAACAGCTCAAAAATAAAATTACGTTGCCCTTTATATCTGTTTCCAGCATTAATAAATTAACAGGAAAATGAGAAAGGACCGGCCTTAGATAATCATGAAACAACAAAATTTTAATTTAAAAAATAAACGTCTACGTCCCACGCTTTGAAAACCTACTTTTTTAACGGCTTTATTTAATTGTACCTACTGAAAATCAAGAGAATTCTTTTTATCTAATTGATGAAATTATAAAAAAAAGATGAAAGTCATTGTATTCGTTTTGATTTCAACTGCTTTGATGGGTCAGTGACCCGAGATAAGTAACTTTTTTATTCTGTCTTACAAACCTGTCATCCCTGTTTAAATGTTTGTAAAGCACAGACTACTAAACAATAAAGAGTGTTTACAACTGCGCAATATATGTATTCATAATCTTATACGATCACAGGGTAGCATAATATGTTCAACACAATAGCGAACTCACACGTGCGATCTCCGCGAACAGGCAGATGCGCAAGCGCACCTGGCATGGCGAAGACGCCGCGCATGCGACTCCAGAAATAGTATAGTTTAGCGATCGCGTTGACCGATTTTACTCCAATGGAGGATAAACATTTTTAGTTTTTAGTTTTGTTTACTTAAAGATTGCGTTACGTTGAAAGGTAATAAAAAAATAAATATTTACAATCTGGCAATTAACCTGTATTATATTTCGTAATCAATATGGATATCAAAGTTTTATTTAGAGTAGAGTTTAGTGTGAACAGTTGAGAATAAGGCTGGAAGATACTTCATAGAGCTGAGTCTTCTAAGAAATTGAGTGTGACGCCATCTGCAATTTCTTTGTTAGAAACGTACGGGAATAAAATTATGATAAGGAGGAAAATATTGCCAGCGGCCTATTTCAAATCCTTCCACAAAAAATCCTATGAAAACTACCTATTAATTTTTGAGTAGGTAGTGGGAAATATTAAACATGTTTTTGTTTTCAATGCATATGATATAATAGGACAATAATTATATGTATGGTGGAATTCACAAATTCAGCAAATTTAATAAGACTGAATACATATAAATCATGTAAATGCGCACTATAGGGTTTAGTTCTGTAAAAACGAACCAACCCACATATCGACTCCAATTTTTCGAAGTAATTGTAGTGATTTTGAATATTTTAACGCTGATTATGTAATTTCAATTGTTATTACTGGATAGTAATGTTGAAAATTAATGGAAATTAATTAATTAAATTATCGAGAGATTGGCTCGTTTTGACAGAACTAAGATGAATCATAATATGTTTAGCATACATACAAGATTAAGAATGGATTCAAGAATGAAATAATTAGGACACGTTATCATTTTATCATAGTATGATTCAACGGCAGGTATTAACAATCATAATATTGGTAAGTAGGTGAAGTACACGATTTTGAAACTTGACACATTAAACATTAGATACAGTTTATCTTGTAAACAAATTAGTCAGATGTTGTTTTATCAATCCTATTTATATTATAGAGAAACATATTTACTACATAGACCAGAGGTATAGCTAACCGGTTGATCGCCACCCATATTCATGAGCGCCATGAAATTTTTTGAATCGCGTAATTTATCCTAATAATTCCTGTTTGTGTCACACAGCGCCGCAAAATGAGTAGGTAGTCAGTTTCAGTTGAACGGAATTTACGCGACTCAACGCTTAGTGTGTAAATGACGAGAAAACATGACTCATAGGGAAAAGATATTGATTACAGAACGGAATGCAGCTAATGATAATATTTGATCAAACCTATTGTAAGAAGGCACCTGGCGGGAACAGTGTTGTTTTATGTACTACAGAATTTTTAATTTTATCGTCATGGCTGACTATAAGTACTTACTCCATTTACTATATGCAGCATTATGGCGTATTTTCATTAGTCGATAGGGCCCGTATGCGGGGAGTTCCCGCATGCGACATAACAACCAATGAAAGTTACAAGTCGTTACACCGCATGCGGGGATCCGCCGCATGCTTTATACCGACCGTGATATCGACATGCGGGCCCTATCGACTAATGAAAACGGTTCCCCGAATGCGGGCCCTGTGGCATGCGTTCCAGAAATCTGTCGCACCCCGCATGCGGGGCCTATCGACTAATGAAAATGAGCCATTAGAAAAATAACGGCAGTAATCCTACTACTATCATAAATGCGAAAGCTTGGATGGACTCAATAACGCCAGAACGGCTGAATGGATCTGGATGTTTGGCACAGAGATAGACTAAAGTCTGGAATAGCACAAAGGCTAGTTTTTATTCCGGAAAAATGTACAGGTCCCGTGGGACAATACATCAACTCGACGAGGACGAAGTCGAAAGCAAAAGCTAGTTGTGTTATATTGTTGAAATGACTGAATTTTCATGTCATTTTTTTGCATTGCTTTACATTTATCGTAAAATAACGATACCGTTGTAACGCTATTTTTCTAACGTTATTTGAATGGAGTAAGGCCTCTTGTCCACGACACGGTTTATTAGCCGTACGGCGCGTTAGCCGTACGGTTGAAAAAACGTGCTAGCTTGTACATGACACGGCAAAATCACCGGGCGAGACATTGGCTAAGTACGGGCTAGTAGCGCTTTTTACGCGGGCTGTGTAGGACGTGCTGCGTCATGAATTTTCTTACGAAAAAAAAGATTATCGTTGCTTAATAGGAAACGGAAAATAGAAAAAAAGGGAAAGAAGGTTTTGGATACATCCGATTTTAGAAAAAAGGGAGGAATATGGCGCGTTTCATACACTTGTCAAGAATCAATTGAGAGAAGATGAAGACAAGTTTTACAATTATTTTAGAATGCAGAAAACTACATTCGACAACTTGCTCCAAAAATTATCCCATATTACAGGCCTTTCTTGAATCAATGTAATTAATAATTATTGAATTATGCTCATTTTATAAAAAAAATCTGGAATCAGCGTATGTAAACCGTCACGAAACCGTGCTTACGTCCGGCGCCGTCGACACACCCCGATAGACTGCCATACAACACTGGTGAAAATCACGCCGTGCGTAGACGCGGCGCGCCGAGGGGGACGCACGGTGCAATACGGCCGCGGCGCCGTGCCGTAGCGCCACCGTGCACGTCTACAAGCTTTCATAGTGATCCATACAACACTGACGACCGTGCCTACACGCGGCGAATTAACCGTAGATTTTCACGGCGAGAAACCGTGTCGTGGACAAGAGGCCTAAAGGTATTTGTGAACTGAAGCCGTTTGATATTGAATTGTTTATATTCCAAACAAGCTAGAGTTTCAATGTGCTAACTAGCGCAAAGGACCAAATATTGCAATCAATTTATCACTGCAAATTGAAATCGCTACTATTAGATATTGTTGCTAAAAAAACGAAAAAATTCCGCTCTAAATTAAATTATAGTTATAAATATCTGGGTAAAGCCAATTAAGTACATAGGTCACGCTATCCCCGGTGGTAGGTCCGATCTCCGTAAATTATGGACACATCCTAAGCGTAACCAACTACTAATAATAAATATCTATTTGTATGAGCATTTGTACAACAGGCAACTCAACAACAAAGCAGAATAGCAGGACAGTTAGCCGCAACACTGTCAATGTCTCTGTGCAAATTTTTGAGCGCTGCACAGGACCTGCGCAATCTCGATAAATATTCATGCAGAACTGCGCAACTCGTTGCTAGACAAATATGGCAGCGTTGGGTTAATGTGTAGTTACTGCACATATTAGCACAACCGATTGATACTGAAGCTAGCATGAAATGTTCAAGTGCATTTCCAAACATTTTAAAATTCCTTTTTTTTTAATGTATTACCACGGAACTAGTACTGTTTTGCTGTCATGTGTCCGGAGCTGAGAGCATAGATGACCGAAAAAATCACTGCGCAAATGACTAACAAAATGGCGGCCAGGATATTGACCACGCCTATGTTGAACAAGGGATGTGGTTGACATGACCTAGATATATTGTGAACTTAGTGCACCAATGGGCACTGCGCAACTCTATAGGTTTTAGGTCAAGATGGCGTCCTGGGTGTGACAGGGTCGCCATCTACCCAAAAGCATCCTGAGGCGAAGCTTTTACATATAAATAGTTTTTTTTTTTTGGTGGTAAAATTCATGAAATGACTCCTTCCGCCCTGGGTGGGGCAGAAGGCACTGTCAGACTTAAATAGTATTTAAATTGTATTATTTATAATCAATAGATTTTAAACGTTTTCTTTGTCATTTCACCACTTTCACTATTTTTAGTTTTTCCTTAAAGTCCTTTGTAATTATAATGTCTCTATTTGAAAGATTACATCATCGTTCAGCCAGATGTCCACCATCAATAAATTGTCCAACTAAAATCAATTAAGCTTATATGTGATTCTAGATCTATCTTAGAAACACCTCCTCCCAAAATGGAGACCGCGAGCTAACTGGCCCACAGACATGCCCGGATTTTAAAGGCCCTAGCAATAGTAGCAATCACTGCGCAACTCGGTGATAATTAAGACGTCCTCCCATTGGTCCTTGCAATCTAGGTGGCCTAGATTCAGTCTGGGCAATGCGCATTAGCTCACTGCGCAACGCATAGACGCTTCCAGATTTTTTATTACGTAATCTCTAGAACAAAGATGGCGCCGATGACTAGGAAAATGGAAAAAATATATATATAATTCAACACCACCTGTCTTAAAAGCTCACTGGCTGCACATGCAAACACAAAGAGAGCCAGGCTTAATGACTGCTGGCAAGACCTGGTTATTTGACAAAGGAATACACAACAATTAATAAGTTTTAAATACATTACCTGCTTATATTTAAAAAAAAGTATCAAATTTTGCACAATTTCATAACATTACCTAATATTAATTTGACACATTTCGTTAAGCAACCCTAACGTAAACCGATGGTATGGGCATCGCTCAAAACTGTGCAAAATTCAGAACTCTCCCCTTCCCTCTTACTAGGTAACTCATCACTGTGATCAGGAATACAATGTAGATTTTTTAATAAACTTTCAATAAACTAAAAAGTACAATGAATATATAATTGTTTAAGCTACTTGCACATAAAGGGACAGGCCGGACCCAACGCTCTAACCAGTGGAGCCCAACCTTTGTCGACGAGACAAAAGTGGTTTATTTTTTTTAAACACAATAATACTTAATGTCCTATAGAAAGGTAAGCGTATGTACTTAGAAAAGAATTTAAAATCCTTACACTGAATTTAAAGATGGCGTCAGTTACGTAACACAAAGGATTGCCATATCAAATCACCAAAACCGCACGAAAACTACTGAAAAACTGCACAGATGTTGCACAATCACAGGAAAACACTTTTAGAATATCACTTGAATTTATTTAACAGTATTTTATGTAAATTAATTTTTGAATATTTACTGAGCACTGCACACGTCAGGTGCGTTCGGAGGTCTGTGAGCTATTAGCCCCGGAGGCTCCTGTGTTGGCCTGCAAGGCCTTGCCTGGGCCGTTCGATGCAGCCTCTGAATGCCCCCGTACCATCATATCATAGTGAAATTCACAGTAGATACACTGTAATAAATAAGGGTGCGTGCATACTCCCGAAAGCTTTTACACAGGACGTAGGTGATAACATTTTTTTTTGTAGAGTTTTTTCGATAACGAGGTGCCAATTATTTTAGAAATGTTGTCATTTGTAACAATGACACGCAACGTCTTGAAACACCAGGCATTAATCTTACCAAAGTATCAAGACTTAGTCGTCCAAAGTTTTGTTGGTTACCGTAATTGTGTTACAAACTGATGATCTTGGAAAGGTTGAAATGCACAAACTGAACCGTATGGTAATCGGTTCATCCGTTTATAAGGAACGATGAAAAGACCCAAAGATTTAAACCTGTTGCACCCTTTTGTTATAGTCCACAAACAAGAAAGGTTTATTTTAGGTCTAGATTGTAGTGTCTCAACTTTTAATTTTAAACGTTTACTCGAAATGCAACTGAATTTAAAAGTAGACGAACTCAAATGTATCAATTTTTTTTTTTAATTAGACGCTAATAAAAGTAAAAATTCTTCATAGAAGCATATCAGTCACACCAACACTTTTAGTTCAGCGATGTCAATTAAAACAAAGCTATAAAAGTTAGAAGTTCAATAACTTAGAACAAGCACAGCAACAAGTTTTCAAAATAGGAGTAAATGACGAAAATTTTAAACATCTTCGTGACAATTTGCAAGTTATTGCAAAACGTAACCTAGTTTGGTTACCTGTAGTTACAGGTTGCTGCCTCGTTATTCTTGTGGTCGGACAAAAAGAGTCATTAGGTTTTCCAATTACGAATTTCTCAACAGCAGCCCAGAGTTCGGACGTTGGTGGTGAAACACACCCGTGCCTCGGAAAGCACGTAAAACCGTTGATCCTGCCCGTGATACTTTTCCGGTTGTGTCTGATTGCCATCACATCGGACTATGGAAGTTAGGTTAGGGGAGGAGGGGGTTGCACCTGTGTTTGCACTTGTGCACTGTAATATCTCTTGCTTACTAATCGGTGTGGAGAATATTAGTTACAAATGTTTCCAAAAAATAAACTTATTCTTTTAGAATCGATATGAAGTAAACCCTTTTTCTTTTTAATTATTACATACTTTAGTTTATTTTATAGTACATGGCCCCAGTATGTGGCCACGGTATTCGCGGCATCAGTGGCGTTTTTAATATTCTCCAAAGTGCAGGTGTAGGGACACCTTGGGCACTGTTGTAAATGGAACATCTCCTGGACCGCACTCGCACTTTTAAAAACCACTTATCATTAAAGGAAAGACAACGATGTCCAATGTATCGAGAATCCGAAAACTAAAAGTTTGATCACTTAAGTTTGTCACTTGATAAGTTCAGAGGGACAATATTCTACAAACTTTTAGGAACGGACACTTCTCTCAGTCGTCTCAACCTGTCAAAAAATGCCCCTAATTTTTTGACATTGATTGCCGCTAAGATAAGATTGCGTCTGGATTTTAGGTTTTTTAGTTAGTATAATTAACCTTCTAGGCTTCTAGTATAGGTAGGGTAGGCAACAAAGACTATGCTAAAGTCGGAGAATTTTTGAAACAACAGCAAAGTTGACCTCACTTTTGATTCTGAAATGATTTATGCTGTTGCATACATAATGCAACATGCTCATTTTAATAGTTATCAATGTTAATAAATATTCATAAACAAAAACCAAACCTGAAAAATAACAGTTCCGGTAGAACTTTCCGAAATGCAATAAATCACATCCGCATAATGTGAATGAATCTTAATAATTGCACAAGCGCGCTGCGAGTTCCGGTCATCCGGGACCTGGAATTTCTGTATCAACGCTAAATAAACCTTATCAGTTAGGAAATACAGCTGGTTTTTAGTTTGTAATACGAATGTAGTTTGAGCCTTTAGTTCCCTTGGGAATAGGTACCTACGCGCGTAGCTTCGACACTAGTTGCTTCACGTAGTACAGGGGCGCATTCAATCAAGTAATTTTCCTAGAATTTTCGACTCATCCCCTTGCAATGGTAGAGAGAGATGCAAATATTTTAATGTGTCGGACGAGTTCTATTGATTTTTGGTTGCTATGCGACCGCCTAGATAATGTAATTCTGTATGTAGACACATACCTCTCAATTTATTTTTTGTTATTTTAAATAATTGTTTTTGTCAATTAATTTTATGGTGTGAAATTGTGTGGGCCTTTTGGGTTGATTAAACAATAATTTTATTTATTAGGCATATTTTCTACCTATATGTGCATACGTATAAGGTAAAGCTTATTTCAAAATACCTTTCATAAATTAAAGTAAGAAATTAATTTTAATATTTCCAAAGATCTTTGCTTAGGACTATTTTTTGTCTTAAGTTTTGGCAACCATTGTTCCCATAGTCTTGCTGGTGAAGAGAATGATGAGTGTCTCAAAAGAAGGGCTGAGAGCACTTAAAAGACGTGTCTTAAGACTTTGAGGTATTAGACAGGAGTAGTCCTTGAGACAGCATCACAGCACGTATTGTTGAGATGTTCCTTGCTCGAGAGTCATAATCACAATGGTACATTGACACTAAATATTTGCAATACTAAGGCTATATATTTTAACTCTTGCTACGTAATACAGCAGTGAAATCTGTTAAGCAACAAATACTTGGTGTAAGTGCAGGGTATTTTAGGTTTCTTTTTAACCGTTCTTCTATCCCTTGACTTTCTCATGTATGTTGGGTGCTTTAACAAACAAAATAAACTGTCACACACACACAAACAATCAACCAGAGGAACAACTACCTTTAGGAAGTCTAGGCAAATGTATCGCCACATTTTACAGAAGCACAGTAAGTTCTACTTACCTTAAAACCAGTTCAGTAACTCAAATAAGACCTGCCATTTGAATAAAAATAAGGAAAGGTTTTCATCACGTTTTCAAAAATAATCCAATTCACCCAAAAAAGAATTACCATACGTCTAAAAAAAATCAAGAGTAAACCCACTGAATATTTGAATAGTAATTAAAAACCAGGTAAAGCAGTCTTTGAGGACGCACTAAATTGAGGCAGCCAGGGCCGTACTCGGCCCTTTGATGTACAGCTGGCCGCAAAATTGGCCGCAACCCATCCCCGCGTGAAAGCGTTGTCACGTCAACGGCTTTATTTTTGTGCACGTCCAAAAATAATACGAGCTAATCGAATCGCGCGCATCAAGGAACATTGGTGTGGAGGGTAATGGGCAATACTGAGTGGAAATGGATACTGTTGGACCCCTCATTTTGTTTTAATATCCTCACCAAACTCTAGAAATAACGTATAGTTTGTCGCAAAGACATCTCTGTATTGATTTGGCAATCTGTGTTAAAATTAGGTGTGAAAATTGTTAACTTAGTTTATCCAAAGGCACCTTTGCAGCAGTAACTTGTTGAAATTGCTTTACCTTGGGTAAATTTATGGATATCTGATTACATGGAAGATTCATTTACCAGAGGTGTTAGCATTAAGAGTCTGAATATACCTCTCGCACTTGATGAAGTGAGGTGGGAGAAATGAAAGGAAACCATAATACATATCAACTATAATATTATGCTATATGTACCTATAATATGGTAAAATAATATTATGTAGTTTTATGATTTCTTTTCAAATGAAGTATATGCAGAGATCGTTTAAAATCTTGAGGAGAAATGCCAATAAAAGCTTCTGTGTTTGAATTGTATTTTTTTAATAATTCTGTGCTGTTCTGTGGGAGCCCCTTTTGATGAATTTGTGAGACTGAGGTGATCCTGCAGAGGTGTTCTGTGCGTTTGAGGGGACTGTTATGCCACATAACACGAGGAATTGACAAGCTAACTTCATCTTAAGTCACCAAGGCCGATTTTTACAGCAGATATTGTATATATCAGTACTACTGAGCCGTATTATCCAATATCTGCTTGACCAAATAGCACCAATTCCGAACTTGTGCAAGCCAAAATAGTCTTAGCTCAAACATAACAAAATATGTATGATCCATATCAGGGATTTGGATTGCATTTCGTATACGTATCACTGATACTGCAGATTTACTTTTGCTTTATATTATAAAATATGAACTGGAAGTTCTACGGATTTTTCTGTATCAGATTTTTGCTGTATATCGAATTTTTCAACTATTAAATTCTTGTTGTAATCGACGTACCTGACTCCTCTATACCAATATTATAAAGAGGTAAAATTGTTTGTTTGTTATATCTAATGGCGCATTTTCATTAGTCGATAGGGCCCACATGCGGAGAGTCCCCGCATGCGAGATAACCAATGAAAGTTACAAGTCGTTACACCGCTTGCGGGGTACACGGGTGGAGGTGATCCTGCAGAGGTGTTCTGTGCGTTTGAGGGGACTGTTATGCCACATAACACGAGGAATTGACAAGCTAACTTCATCTTAAGTCACCAAGGCCGATTTTTACAGCAGATATTGTATATATCAGTACTACTGAGCCGTATTATCCAATATCTGCTTGACCAAATAGCACCAATTCCGAACTTGTGCAAGCCAAAATAGTCTTAGCTCAAACATAACAAAATATGTATGATCCATATCAGGGATTTGGATTGCATTTCGTATACGTATCACTGATACTGCAGATTTACTTTTGCTTTATATTATAAAATATGAACTGGAAGTTCTACGGATTTTTCTGTATCAGATTTTTGCTGTATATCGAATTTTTCAACTATTAAATTCTTGTTGTAATCGACGTACCTGACTCCTCTATACCAATATTATAAAGAGGTAAAATTGTTTGTTTGTTATATCTAATGGCGCATTTTCATTAGTCGATAGGGCCCACATGCGGAGAGTCCCCGCATGCGAGATAACCAATGAAAGTTACAAGTCGTTACACCGCTTGCGGGGTACACGGGTGAACACGGTTCCCCGAATGCGGGCCCTGAACGCATGCCGCGTTCCAGAAATCTCTCGCATCCCGCATGCGGGCCCTATCGACTAATGAAAACGGTTCCTCGAATGCGGGCCCTGTGGCATGCGTTCCAGAAATCTCTCGCACCCCGCATGCGGGCCCTATCGACTAATGAAAATGCGCCATAAAAGTATTTATTGGTCCGATTACAAAAATTCTTTCATAATAGTAAGCTAGGCTATTGGTGCCGATTCCCTTGTTCGCAAACTAAACTAAATTTAGTCTATTTTTATCTTTTTCTGGCCAATAAAACAAGAAAGGGGCGGAAATAAATTAGACCTGTCAATTTTAGTTAATCTGACATATCCATACAAATTATAGTTGACATCTAAAACGTGTCGATTAAAAATATGAAGAATTTGAAGGCGAAACTAATTTGACATCTCTATCTTAGTGTGTAAGTGTCACCGTCCTTTTCTTTAGCTATATGTCAGTAAAAAAAGATGAAAATTCTCTAAATTTAGTCTAGTTTGTGAACAACGGAATCGGCACCAGTGTCAAGTATATTAGGATATGTTTTATGGTACATTTGACTTTCACGCAGACGAAATCGTGGGCAGAGACTAGTTAAGTATCGGATTTACCGTAGCCGTAGTTCTGCGTAGAGTAAGGTTACATAATGGTTTACCTAGGATTTAAATCACCTTCTTGCTCCCTTTGTTTGCTTTGATTTAACTAATGATCTTGCAGTGTTATAATTAACCAGTCCCCAGGCCGGTTGTTTATTTATGGCAATAACTCATGGTACTTTACGTGACCGGTATGCTTAACACCTAAAAGCGAAGCGTTGTTCTGCTATGTGTGAATTATTCTGCTATAAAAGATGGCATCTTGACACAGACTTACCATGGATTCAGTCCATGACTCTGGGCTCTGGCCAGGAAATGGCATTGCCGGTTATAAAAAAAAACCAGCAGTTCCATACAAAAGTGCAACGGTCAAAATGTATGGAACTGCTGATTTTTTCCACTTGGGGTTGTAGAATCTTGTACTGAATCCATGGTAAAAATTGTGTCACTATATCCCTTCCACCGTGTATTATAAAGCGGGTATTTTAACATGTTGCAATGTTGCCTTCTAAACAGTAACGAGTGTTAAAAAATATTTTTCCACGACACTGAATCATAGCAAAATCACTTCACACGCAATTTATCGCGTCACGATAGTAAATTACAGTCGCCGAAGTGATAAAACTTACGTGCTCAAGTTTATAGCTCATTTCATGGCTGATTATGGTGTACATACCTGAAAAAAATAAAACAATATTAAATATAATTTATTCACAAAACGTTGTTTTTTTTACATACATAAACTGACGCCTTTTTCCCATGGGGGTAGGCAGAAACACAGAACGCCACCTGCTACGATCCTTACATACTCCTTTCGCCTCATCTACGTTCATACAGATGTATGAACGTCATACAAGCACGCCGGTTTTTTTTAATAAACGCTATTTGCGTCACACACCTCCAATCTCTCATCATCATCATATCAGCCGTAGGACGTCCACTACTCAAAGTCTAAGTCAAAACATTTATTTCAATTAGACCATTTACAGGCACTTTTGAATTATCAAGGAGTCGGTCAGTTAGTCCGAAAAATGAAGCTAGTTGCTCGTTCCAAAACGGAGGTAGGCCTCTATGGAGAAGAACGAGCAAGAACTAGTATACTGAACATAGGCCCCCCCCTACAGATTTCCAATAGGAACGGATGGAAGCGGCGGAGTGCATCCAGCGCGATCCCGCGGTCCTCATCAGATCATCTATCCACCTTGTCTCACAATTCTATCCATCTCACTTTTAATTTATTTCATATTGGTTTTCTCGTAACTCTTATCTAGGTCACACATGAACAATATTCAAACATGTTCGAACAGAATTTTTTTTCGAATATACCTACGAAGCAATGGAGAAATATGACAAGTTCTAGTTTAACTTGCAAGTTAAATTGGCAGCTTGTCACAATGTAGTGCAATTTCACTAGCTTTATTTCTAGTGTTTGTGCCAAAAGACCTTAAGAGTACTAGCACTTTGGCAACATAATGCATATAAAACCTAAGGTTGGAATTTAGTGGCATAATTTTTTTTTCTTAACCCAAATGTTGCGACTAGTGGTATATGATTTCAAATAACAATTCAGTAAAGACTGAACTGACTGGCTGTATTTGACTCAGTTGGTCTAGTGATCGCAAAGCACGACTGCTGAGCGTGAGGTCTTGGTTTTGATTCCCAGGTCGACCAAAGTGTTATTGAGTTTTTCCATCAGGAATTTCTCAGTAGCAGCCTCGGAGTCCGAATTTGTGCTCGGTTGATGGCAATAGGCTCGCCCTCTATTACATGGGACTTAAACATAACTGGCTAAATGTGGATGTACTAATGGTTACACCTCTGCTCAACCCTTCCGGGATTACAGGCGTGATATTATGTAACGTAATTCAGTAAAGTTTAAAAGAGACAAAGAACAATTATTAACGTTCCAAAAGTTAGACATATGCTGTATAATTTATTCCTAATTGGTTGCCTAACTGCCTAATTTCTTATCCAGACACTTTCAATTTGATTAAAGAAGGTATAATTTTCGCAGGGTGAAAAATAATTTTAGGGTTTACGTAACCTTATTGGCGATATAAAGTAACGTAAAAGGGAATAGTGTTATTATAGTGGGGAAAGTAAAGATTATGTCTACTGCCTACGGCGAAATATTTTAAGAAAAAGGATCTATTGGATGATGAAGAAAAAACAGCGTAAAAACCCAAGAACCTCTAGCTTTTTTTGTTCCGCTGCAGGGCAAAGGCCTCTTCTCATACAGAGATACAAGGTGGATTGGCAGTTCCAGGCTTATATTAATTACTAGCTTTTGCACCGCAACTTCGTCTGCGTAAATGTCGGTTATCACTGACGCAGACGAAGTCGCGGAATAAAAAGTAGCCTATGTCCTTTCTTGGGGTTCAAACTTACCACGTATTAAGTTTCATCAAAATCGGTTCAGTGGTTTAGTCGTGAAATCGTAACAGACTGACAGACAGAGTTACTTTCGCATTTATAATAGTAGTAATGATAAAGTCCAGGTTTCCTCACAATGTTTTCCTTCATTAATGTCAGTGATGTCCAAGATAAACTTAGACAGTACAGTCAGCAAAACAGATAGATGCAGGGTCGTCACATATAGTTGAAGTTTTCTAAGAAACCGATGGATGTCTTTGACTGAAACTTAACCTAAATAAAGAACTGTTTATTATCTACGTTTTAAATTAAATTACATTCGAAAACATCTATCAGTTACTAAGAAAACTTCAACTATATCTGACGACTCTGCATACCTATCTGTTTTGCTGACTGTACATGTGAACTGAAAAAGTCACTTCGGTACTTGCCCGGGTATGAGACGACATCTTAACCACTAGGCCATCACGACATTCACAAAACAACAATTAGTTCAACAATATTCTATTCGGGTGCATCTGTCTATACACTAACTCAAACCTAGGTATAATATTCAAGCCTAATCCATTTGCTTTAATGAAACCTAGTATCAAGGAAATTAGAACAACAAGGCAGCTGTGGAACAAGACAGACAGACCTAGTCGGTAACTACATTAACCTATTTAGTCTTGAAGGCTCACAGGCGAACAATATACGATATAGTTCACGAACAGCGTATTATTGGGTTAATCCCGGAAACTATACGGTGCAATTTTGGCAGTATCCACCACTAGTTAAAACTTTTATCAAGGTTTTTGCTAAATCTGTTGGATTTGCTCTAAGCCGAAAAGCGGATGCTACAAGCTTTTATGTCAAGCCGGATTTAAATCACAATGTTGCAATGGGAAGGCTGAGTTTCTCACCCTGTTCTTGTTGTTCTTTAATTTTTATTTTTAAATGAAAATGCGGTGTATAGCAAGTTCTCTAAATAAATCAACGCTGCTTATTGAACTCATTTATTCTGCTGGTCATCATCATACATCATACCATCACGCCTGTAATCCCCGAAGGGCTAGGCAGAGGTGTAGCCATTAGCACATCAACCGGGCACAAATCAAACCTCCGAGGCATGTACTCAACATAATGTTGCACATTATTTCATAACACAAAGATGAGCTATGTACCTAATCTAACCAAGCGTCACAGTAAGCCATTATTCGTATTTAGTTAGTCTGTTTGCATACAGTTTAATTTATTAATGACAGAAATTGGGACGCCATTCGAGCTAGGTCAGCCCGACTATGAAATGAATAGGCCGTTCCATCCCTGGCTTTTAATTACTAAAGCTGCAGTCACGTTAAAATTGAACGATTTTTGCAAAATAAATAGAGCTAAAGCCTGGGCTTATTAAAACTAATATTATAAAGAGAAAAGATTTGTATATTTTGTTTATAATGCGTAAACTCGAAAACTGCTAAATCAATTTAAAAAAAAATTATATCAACTTTTTTATTTAGTATAGGTTTGCTCTTTTTTTTTTTTTTTTTGAGGTGGTAAAAATCATCAAATGAGTCCTTCCGTCCTGGGCGGGGCGGAAGGGACTGTCAGACTTTTACTGACTAAAAAACCACCCTGTTCCTTCTGTTGCCCTTTACGTTCCGGGGCCACGGTATCCTGTTAAGGCGTCCCGCAACCCCGGATAGGTTTGCTCTTGACTCTAGTATAGGGCAGATGTGACATAGACAATTAAAGTCTACGATGGAATGAGCTTACCCAGAAGAAGCTGAATTGACATAAATGCTTAGATTATATAATGTCTAGATGGAGTGTCAAATGCTCGCAAACTGTCAAAAAAAGTCAGTGAACTGTTCACTTAATAGTACTTTCCCGCCGATTAGTGTCGATCGTGCCGCTTTGGCGTCACTACGAATTACGCGCGTATATGAAATAAAAAAAAAACAGGTATAAAATGGCGTCATGTGCTATATCAGTGTGCCGGAATTATAAAGGAAGGCTAAAAAATACCAAGCACATCACCTATCATCGGTAAGTAACCAAAAAACTATGTTATATTTATTTTATGTTTTTATTTTTATAAACATAAAATTACGCCATATTTTATCAGTGTTGCCAGTTTCTTTTTTTCATTCTCCCAACTTAACGTCATTTTTTTGTGGGTAGGTATATTAGTTAGTTTATGGTTACGTTTATATTATTAAGTTGGTCTACTTTATTCATTATTAAAGAGGTGGAGTTTATCAATTCGTATTAAGTCTTTCTCTAAGTGATTTTGAAGTCGATGCCTAGTAAAATTTGGGTTGGGTTTACAATTACGTCGCCTGAATTTGAGGATTCTGACACTGTGGGGGGGTCAAGTGGAGTTATCTTAAGCACCCCCAAGCAATTTTAGCTGCCGGAGCGGCGTTAAATTATAAAACAATTTTCAAAAAAATCGATAAATCACTAACTATTGCTTGAAACGAAACGTAAATTTCACTAAATTCTTACGTTTTTGAAAGTTGCGTCTGTCAAAATGCGTAAAAAGAATCGCAAAGCCGCCATTTTGCTGCCATTGACAATGAATTATTGTGCGTAAGAGCGAGCGAAGCGAGCTCGGGACTTGGGGCACCCCGACTAGGACAGGTTAGGTTAGAAGGGGATGGCATGATCCCCTTCGTGGTTACTTTTTTATAAACCACCCAGTCGAGCCTCTCTGGCGGGGGGAAAGTCTGGAGGAACTCTACCCCTCTTCCCGCCTTCCCTGTCCGCCATACGACCCTATTAAGTGACTTGTATCAAGTCACTAGCGGAGCCCTAGTGGGGCTCCGTCGAGCATTTCCGGCGGGGAAAAATCGTGGGGGGCGACTCCACTAGTCCCCATAACCTCCCCACACCGCCCCCACCCCCCTATCAAGGCGACGTAATTCTAAACCTTACCCACTACTAAAACTGCATAATACCTACATACACCTAAAACTTATTTTATTTCATTAGTCTATTTTTTTATAGTGACTTATGGGAGAATTGTAGTAGCTGGTATCATTATTCACGCACACAGAGACATAGAAAGACAGTGTAAAACACCGCCTGCACGCACACAGGCTTGAAATTGATGGCTCGTTTTTTTTGTTTTGATTGTAGGGCGACGCTCCATCTAGACATTATATAATCTAAGCATAAATGATTGACTTTGAGAGCTATTAAATTGACTTTAAACACTGGTAGAACTAATAAGTCAACCGTACCACTAGATTTAATTAACGACGCAAAAGTAATTTCGTATCCAAATATTATCATAAAATTCCGCTTGTATTCTAGAATTTCTCATCACAACATTCAAAAACAATTTAGAATACCAATTAACAAATCCAAACAAAGCTATTATTCTATCGTTTTCTCTTCACAGATATAAAAAAGCGATTGTGGCTAACTAAACGGCTTTTGCTGGGATAAACCAGGGGTGGCCAACTTGATTAAACCCAAGATCGACTTTTTGCTGACGAAACACTACGCCATATACCAAAAACATATTTTTTTAAATATTAAATCAAACAGTATAGTTCTGTAACATACAATTATGTAGTTTTTTTTTTAATTATAGGTATTAAGAGGAAAAACATAAAATTATCTTTGGAAATCACACAAGATGAGCGTTTAATTTGGTTACGTTGCGCAGTCTGTTAATACTTTTGATATTTTTGCCTTGCCGCTATCTACGGTTGGACATCCCTGGTATAGACAAAAACCATTCAATATTGCAATTTCGCCGCAACAAGAGAATACTATCAAGGCCCAAGTTGCGGTTGTTCAGTGAATATGGACTGAACAAATTACCTGTCAGCTGCTTTTATTGGCAACTAGGTTAAGCCTGCGATTTCGTTTGCCAGAAAGTCGGTTTTTTTTTGTTTTGCGTGAAACCCTAATTATTTTCTAAAATTAAAGTGGAATGGAGGGTTGCCTTTGCCCAGAAGTGGGACAGAACAGGCTTACTACAAAAGTAGCTTAAGTTACGCCTTATAACATCAGCAGTAAAAGTGCCTTCAAAATTGGTTTAGCCATTTTTGAGATAAGCCGGAACAAACAGACAGGCAGACAGATAAACCGAGAAACATTCATAAATTGCGTTTTTGGTGTAAGTCTTCAAACATTCATGTTTATATTGTAAAACGATGTTATTTTGACATACAAACAGACGCTTCAATTTTATTTATCTGAATAGATGTATCTGAGGCTGTGTCTATCAATACAACGTGACCTGGATTTTTGAATTTCAATATGGCTGCATGTGACATAATAATAATTGAATATATGGCCGCCAGCATTGCCATTTTTCTTGTAGTCTCTTTGGGCTTTTGTCATTTATACTAATATTATAAAGAGGTAAAGTTTGTTTGGTTGTAGGGGTAATCTCTGGATCTACTGAACCGATTTTGAAAATTCTTTCGCAAATTGAAAGCTACGTTATCACTGAGTGCTTTAGGCTATATCCTACTAATATTATATTGTTACTCTTTCACGCAGAAACTAATATACCGAATGATGTCACAGAGCTGGTATCATGATGGAGCAGGAAAGTAGCCAAAGGAGCTCAATCAACTCTTACGAATTTTTGAGCCATTTCCGGGTGTTTGTTTAAGCTGAAATTTTGAATACGTAAGCACATTACATAGCAAGATTTTTTCAAATTTGATCAGCAGTTCTTGAGATTGCGCGTTCAAGAAAGAAACAAATAAACTCTTCAGATTTATATTATTAATACAGATTCTTTGCAGCGTAAAAGATAAATATTGCGAACAGTAATGGTTAATGCATGGCTTGTATCCAGGTGTCACTTATCGATGATATTCGAGATAGCAGGTGATACTTACGTTCTCAAGAAATTACACTCATTATTTATTACCGATACGTTTTTTTGTCTTATTTATATTGATGACTAGCTTATACCTGCGATTTTGTTCACGGGAAAGTGGGTTTTGGAGCGATGTTTTCCTTTTGGGCCTGCCCCATTTTTGTTCTAAGTTACTCCTTATAACATCAGCTATCTGCCAGTGACAGTCCTGTCAAAATCGGTACAGCAATTTCGGAGATTAACCGAAACAAATAGACAAACACAAAAAAAACGTATTTTGTAAAAAAAACTGTTATTTTGACATTGCAAACAGACAATTAAATTTTATTTATTTGTATAGATGTACAGATGTTGCGATCGCAGTGTTTTCTTCTTGTGTAACCTCTTTATATTTTTTATTTACTTTAGTTTATGTTAATTGATTTCTGATTTTATAACCTTCCGGAACAAACACTGCAGTAAGCAAATGATGTGCATATCTGTAATAATATACATAGAAAACACTATCCTTAATCCACTACAATGTTAACGACCTGTCTGAGTTTATATTGTCGACGTACCATATTTAATACATAAACAGATGAATTAGGTAAGCTTGTATTTTATCGTGGGCTAATGTAGGCAGCTTAATATTCAGTGGATGTCTAGACAACGTAGTGTATTTTTAATGTATAAGCAGAGCACGGGATGTATACAAAAGGTTAGTCTTTATCCAGCTTTTGTCAGGCATTAAATTAAATTTTAGTTTATTGACTGTACTTGGATTTTTTTATCGACAGAACTTAGGAGGGGTATTATAATGTAAAACTCGAAGTCGCCTTTATCATTGGACAAATTTGGATTGCGAACGCAATGAATATACCTACATCTAAACTGATATTAAGAGAAAAAAAATGTATTTTTGTTTGTAACGGAAAAACTGATAAAGTACTGAACTGATTTTTAACATTCTTTCACCTTTGGAAAGCTACATTATTAGCGAGTAACATAGGCTGTATTTTTTATATTCAAAACCATTAGGGATCCGTAAGAAAATTCAAGCGTACAAAATCACGGGCTAGTAAGAAATATGACGCCGCCGTCCTAAACATTAAATAGTTTGAGTTACGTCAAATTAAATCCTATGAGCTTCAAACCCTCCCATTGGTATTTACGGTCCTATTACACCTTTAAGATTACAATCTTACCTACTACGTAAAGTTTGGATGGCTGGATGTTTGTCGCTCAATCACCTTAAAACGGCTGAACAGATCTGGATGAAATTTGGCACAGATATAGATTATAGTCTGGAATAGCACTTAAGCTACTTTTTATCGCGGAAAAATGAACTTTCTATCCCGGAATAATATAATCAACTTTGACGCAAAAAAACTCGCGGGCAGGACTAGTAGAATTTACATAGTTAAAACGGTACAAATATAACTATAGACTGAACGCTCAAATACTGATGATAAACATAAAATGTGCGTTTTATGTGAATCTACATAGCAAGAAGCCGTAAATGTGCGTGTAGCTGAAGGGCTTACGCAGGCGATCGACTTAATGTGCCATCAAGTCTGCGACAATCCAACGGCCTGTGTGTAGTACTCTGTGTGTCATAACAGACATTTGGCGACAATTTTTTTTGATTCCCAGAAATAAAAAAAGCATTCACAATAAAAAAATAGGCAGACATATTTTGTGATAAGCCCGCCATACTATTTCCAACCACTGCAACTCCTGAAAGCCAGAATCAACCGTGGCGACTGACAGAAAAGCGACGATGCAATGAAGTTTGACAAGTCCCGGAGAAAAGATTGAACTGTCTTAGATCTCGCAACGAAATTAATCAGAAAAGTAAAGAGGAGGAGTAAGAAAATATAAAAAAGAAGGTCATGGGGACTGTTGACAGACCTTAAAAACTTAAAACTTTTAAATAACTGGTCAGTCTGGCGCAACACGTCACATTAGCATGTCGGTGACGTGAACTCATAAGTTTTACCCTTACCGAAAATCGCTCAAAGCGGCTAAACAGTTTAAAATGTAGACTTTATTGTAGATTCATGCGCCTCACATACCTACAGTCCTCATAGACTTCGTATGTCACGGACTCGATCGCACAAAAAGTCTGTCTACTGCGTAAGCCCTAAGGATTAACTAAAGCTTATGTAGCATTACAATAATGTTCAGTAAAGTGTCCAGCGACGTTGGAGTTAAAGCATTGTTCGATGCAAACTTAGTTTTGCTTCTATAGAGACGAGTTAGTTCGATTTTAGTTTAATAAATTGATACACTGAGTGCACGGTCGTTATAGATTTTCGGTATCCTGCCAAGAGTAATGGCATATGGTTATTCATTTTATCGATTTATTTGCCTTTAATTCGTATTTGAATTTAGTTTAAAATAAGCCAAACCCAGTCTCTATAATTACAAAATAATTATTTACGACACACAATATTCAGTATACCAAATCTGTTACATTAGCGCTATCTAGCAATAACAGTACATTCGAAACGTTTGCTTAGAATAGAAATTTGGACATGTGTTAGTTCGTTTTGGTAGAATTAAACCCATTTAGTTTGACTAAAATGTATCTTAATCAGAAGGTTCATGTATTCAAAGCACAGCACTATTCACTGTATGTAAGCATCATCTAGTAACCGATACGAGAATTACAACCCCGTCAATTAATCAAATATCAGAAACAGAGGGTGCATCAAATTGCAACCCTCGATTCCCTTGGTAGTTCTCGTTATTCTCGATAGATGGCGTTTATGGTAAAAATATCGCTACGCAATATATTTTTTTTAAATAATATAAAGCTGAAGAATATTTTTTGTTTGTTTAAATTGCGCTAATCTCTGAACCTATTAGTCGGAAAGGAAAAAATATTTTTGTATAAGTTTGATAGCCAGATTCGTGAGGACTAGTATAGGCTATATAACATCACGCTACGACCTACGCGAGCGGAGCATTAACCAAAGACATAGCTTAACGCGTTTGAAAAAACGACGTGGACTAAGACGAGGGCAGAAGCTAGTGTGTATAAAATTAAAAAAGGAAAGAAAAACGTTTTATTCACGTGAAAGTGACGCACAATACAAATTAAAGGGGTGTCTTAAGATCAAGTTACGCGTGATAGTTCTTTATTCGCAGATGCTTAACGTTAAAAAAAAACATAAAAGCGAAATGACTTTTAAATCATTAGATTCTTCTAGCTTCTGCCGGTTACTTCGTCTGCGTCAAAGTTTTTTTTAATATTTTTATTTGATTTAGGAATTTATGTAGACCGTACACATTTGCGACATTGTCAATTCTATCGTAATACTAGGAACGGTAAACATCATAGGCTAATCTAAACAATACTTAAAATAGTACAACAAAAATATCAATTTGTTTACCTAAGTTGATACATTTTCCCACGAGAACCGTACATTTTCCATTTTTTTAAGGTATTTCAGACTACATATAATCTATCTCTGTGCCAAATTTTATCCAGATCTGTTCAGCCGTTTCGGCGCAGTTAAGTAACAAACATCCATCCATTCAAACTTTCGCATTTCAAATATTAGTAACATAATTACTGAACTAATGTCAATTTCAGTATTTTTTTAATTACAAATCGGCAGTTTCAACGATTATTTGCGTAGTCTGTTTTGTGTAAGTAAACAGGTTATTAATAATGTAGAGGGCTTTAGGTTTAAAGCCTGAGGGCGTTAATTATCGGTATAATGCTGTATGTGCCGCGTTGAAATGGAACTTGATATTAAATACGGATTATGTGGACAGAATATAAGGAGGAAAGATGGAGGTTATTTACATATTAGGTTACGGTTTACATCCGGGAAAGGGATAACCTTGAAGATTAACGGAGTTCTGATTTGAGGAAAAGTTTTACCTCAAACAAGATTGGGTGTGGGAAGAGTAATTTAGGAGATTCTTGGATTCTTCTCCATACGATGCTACCTTAATCCTCCTCCTCCTTCCTTCATCCTTTTTGTTAATTTTTGTGTTGTTGTTTTTTTTTACAACTGCCGAAATGTGGTACATCTCTGCCTAACCGTTCGGAAATTACAGGCGTGATGTTACGTGTTTTATAAGTATTCAAAAGTTTATTTAAATTATTTACTTGAGCTAAAAGCTTAAATTGTAGTAGAAGTTTGTAAATTAAATAATATTGTAGTAGCACAATTGCAATTATTTTAAGTTGTTTTTGATACAAGAAAGAAGGAAAGAAGGGTACTGAAAAAGGAACACGTCTTATATCCTTAGTTACGACCCACACACTTAAAGGAAAAGATAGTAAGTATTACGGATAAATGGATTAAGTACCTATGACATTTATCCTACTATAGTATCTGTACCAGTACATAACAAACAAACGTACGTACCATAACAAATTCTTTGATAAAATAAAACCTTCATCAGTATAGAAGGAGAGGTCACGATTTTTATCATAATCAATATTTCATACATATAATAATAAACCTGAAGATTTTTTATGTTTGTTTGTTTGTATAAACGCGTTAATTTCTCTGGAACTACCAGTCAGATTGGAAAAATATTTTTGTTTACGATAGCCAGATTCATGAGGAACAGTATAGGCTACATATCATCACGCTCAGACCCACGGGAGCAAAGCAGTAATCAAATACGTTACATTAAACGGGTAAGAAAAAATCACGCATACGTAAGTCGCGGCCAAGAGCTAGTATCATTATCTACACTAATATTATAAAGAGGAAAACTTTGTATTTTTGTTTGTTTGTAATGGATAAACTCAAAAACTACTGGATCGATTTAAAACAATCCTTTACCATTAGAAAGCTACATTATCTGCGAGTAACATAGCTATTTTAGAAAAAATAGGGGTCGCGAAAACAGACATACACGCGACCGCTAGTAATGCATAAACACGTATTCCTGATGTCAACCATTTGCAACACAAACTCCTAAATCAAAAATACCCCCAAAAAAACCCATAAAATGGCAAACAAGAAAAACCAGATACGAATTTGATCAACCAAATAAAATAACATTATTCATAACAAAAACAAATTTCACAGTTTGTTACACATTGAACCGAGTCCGGTTGAAGTGACGACTCGGGGTTGACCTCACATGTTTTCTGCAGATAAAAATAAAAGGATAAAACATGGCCAGGGGTTTAAAAGGGTTGATTATGAATTGTAAGTGATATTTGTACATTTGTATTGATAACGGGTTTTCTATGTATTTTTGGAGCTTTTTTTGTACGTAGCGGATGTTTAAAAAATAACTTGCACTGAGAGCTTTTATTGGCGTAGTAATATTAACGTTAAATCTATACTTACAATCAAAATCATTCTTTATTCAAATAAAAATAAACTACGTGTTACTTTGAAGATTTCAGCTTTTATGAACCTTAACAGGCAATCAAGATGAGCTATTGACCCATTTCTTTAGACGAAATAGTACAAAATATTTTCACGGTTCACTTTATACAATAATCTATATGTTACGACTAAAGATTAATGTGTGTGGCTAAACTTAGGTTTATTTTCGAGGGGAGGCTAGTTTTTTTTTAACTACCCGGAAAAGGGATGAAATTTTTTACACAAGTTATAACTTTAAAACTCGTAGATGTCACTAGCATAGTCGTGTCACTTATTAGTGATGCAAATGTTTAGAAAGTTTCCATCAAACATTGCGAATTTCTGAGATGAGTTTAAAGCTTGCAGTTTCAAATAAATCAGACAGATGGCGTTAGCAAATCTCGTGTATAAAAACACGCCTAACAATTTTTGTGTCCGTTGAAACAGAATTGAATAAACTTGTTCACAAAATATTGCAGGTTGTAATAACACAAACACAGGAACTTTATGCTGTAATATTTTTTTAGCAATGTTATTGAATAATACAACAACAACTAGGTGGCTCTGTATATTAATAAAATAATGCAAAATGATTCGTTGACAGTTTTCAACGTCAAATTCTGAATTTTATTAGCATCAACAAAGATTATTAAGATTTAACTTTAAGATAGATCTTACAATTCCTGTTTTTTTATTTTGTCTTAAAATAATACAATTATAAATAAAATAAAAAACATGCTTAAATCCTACTTTACTTCCTACTGAACTATTTTATTTTAAACGAAGTTTGTGAGGCTGGACGGTTAAACGGTTGGGTTAATTAATAAATTATTATACTACGACGTCACATCCTTCAGATTTATTTAATTCACTTGGTAGTTCACTTTCTAATGTACTAGGCATCGCACAATTTTTAGAGCTAAAAAAAAATATATATTAAAAGTAAGTAATTTGAGTATGACGTAGTACCTTCCCCCACTATGTTACCTGCGCCCACGCCGCCATAAGTCTTGTCATTCGCTTTTCTTGTGCGGGCATCGCAACATCTATTATAATATTTCGTGATCAACTCGTGTCTACTTTAGTGAAAAACTAAGATTCTCGGTTTACTATAATGGGTAAACGAAAACACGGCGATAAGGAATCGCGCATTCGGAAGAAAATAAGACGGTTACAAAAGCAACTTAACGACTTCTCGGAAACGAGCGAAGGTGAGTCATTACCTACTTGTTTACATTATAAAACTATCCCTAATTACTCTTACGATAATCATGTTTGTTACATACCAGGTGTTTTAAAAAACATGCTATCACAATTTAAGTACCAAATCTACCGTCAATAAGATTTGTTGTAACTTTTTCTTTTCTTTTTTCTTCGTGGGTGTTTTCTATCCTTAGGTAGGTACCTAATTAACGTTATGACATACGTTAACGATCGTAATATAGTTTATACTGTGTTACTATTTATTTTTTATACTATTCGCTGCGACGCGATCACGGCTTATAGATTTCTACTTACCTGCCGGTTATTCTTTGTGATGCGATCGCAACAGATAACTATGACAGGATTTAGTTTGAGGTGACACTGTTATTCTCCATGACGTGATCATGGCTGATAACCATACAGTCTCGTGTTGTAACGTGATTATAACCAATGACCCTAAAATACACAACTGCAAATGCAGTATATAATTGCTTCGTGCGATTTAAAAAACAACGTCCGCGTTGTTTCTTGCAGATTCCGATCCTTGTCTATTGTCGCAAGATGACTTACGGTCATTATCACCAGGCGCCTCACCACCGCATGAACAAGCTCGGGCAGATACCTCTGAGTCGGACGATCGGAAGTGCATCATATAAGGTCCGCGGTGGCTCCTGGATTTTTGTTAGAAAATACAAACAGGAAATTCCCCTTGGATGGCGATATTGAGAATGAAACACAAATCGGTGTCCCAACACCGCCCTCAGATCCAGGTCCCAGCACTAGTAAAGATACTGTTAATGGCGCCACTACCCAGGAATCCTTACCACAGGAGATTTTAGAAGCACTCGGCGAATTGAAAGGTAAAGACGAGGTGTTTGGACCACCGATTCCTGACGAGATCGCTAAACGTTGGGGGTGTATCCTTGTCGAGGGCCTGACGAAAGAACAGAAGCAGCAAGGTTTGGAAAGGTCACTAGTACCAGAAAACTTCAAGCTTGCCAAAGCACCCCTGTTAAATCCGGAAATCATCCCGGTTTTAAGTGACTCTGTAAAAAACAGGGACAAGTTACTTGAAAAGGCACAAAACCATCTTGGCTATGGAATTGCAGGTTTAACTAATCTGGCATGCTCCATTATTGAGGGGGATACAAACAAAATAGAACTTTTGAAGAAAATATCGGATGTTAATAAAATACTGTTAGATCTGCATTATGAAAACACAAAAACTAGACGAAAACTGGTGATTACATCCCTAGATAAAAAATTCACACAACTGATTACAGACGTAAAAAGGGACGCTTACCTCTTCGGAGCCAATCTAGGCGAGAAAATAAAGGCATCAAAAACTGCCGAAAGGTCTGGACTTCAGATAAAACGTAGTGACCCTGCATCAACATCCCGGAGATATACACAGCAGGGAAACTGGCGGGGCCCACCCAGATCTCAAGGTCAACAGGCACGCAGACAGGGTGGGCAGAGACCTCGTTTCCACGTTCAAACGAACAAACGGCCAACATCAGCTGCAAATCGCCAGACACCGTCTTCGAAGACCAACTTCAGAGCACACAAACCTTAAACGAGGTAACTATACCCCATGCAGGTAGACTGAGCTACTTTTTTAATCACTGGTGTAATATAACCGATGATCCTGTAGTTTTAAGTTACGTAAGGGGTTTAAAAATTCCCTTCACAAACCGAGTCTTTCAAACTGTGATACCCGAAAATCGAAATTTTACTAATTCCGAAATAAGTAATATAAGGGCCGAGATATCAAAATTACAGTCTTCCGGGGCCGTAGTTAAGCGTGCTGCCGTGCCTGACCAATTTTTGTCGAAAATATTTCTGGCTATCAAAAGTGATGGCTCATTCCGATTTATCCTTAATTTAAAGAACTTAAATAGTTTCATTACTACACAACATTTTAAAATGGAGGATATTAGAACGGTTACAAGATTAATTACAAAAAATTGCTATATGGCGACTATAGACCTCAAAGAAGCGTATTTTTTAATAAAAATCGAAAAAGGTAGTAAAAAGTATTTACGATTCATGTTCGAAGGGGAAATTTTTGAATTTCAATGTTTGCCATTTGGTTTGTCCCTAGCACCGTGTATTTTCACTAAACTTATGAAACCAGTTGTTGCCACGCTAAGAAATAGTGGCTTAATACTGGCTATTTATTTAGATGATATTATTTGCATCGGTAATACTTATAAAGAATGTCTTAAATGCGTTACCGACACAAAGGTATTATTGGAACAATTGGGTTTCGTCATAAATTTTGACAAAAGTAAATTAGAACCGAAACAATCTCAAACTTTTCTGGGTTTTGAACTGCATTCGCAGGATTATTGTTTAAAATTACCAAAGAAAAAACGAGTCAAAGTTCAGAAGTGCGTCGAAAAAATTTCTAAACAAAAACTAATTTCTATTAGAGATTTTGCAAAATTCCTTGGTATACTTTGTTCTGTATGTCCAGCAGTCTCTTACGGCTGGGTCTATACCAAACTCTTTGAACGCGAAAAGTTCTTAGCTTTGAGAAACTCTAACAACAATTACGATGAATCTATGATGTTACCCATTAGCCTAAAACCAGACTTGATATGGTGGAAAGACAACATAATGCACACAAAAAATGTCGTACGCAACGGACGCTATGTATTAGAAATTTTTTCGGACGCTTCTCTGACAGGCTGGGGCGTATTCTGTAACGGTGAAAAGACAAACGGGTTCTGGAATAATACAGAAACCAATTATCACATAAATTTGTTAGAATTGAAAGCCGCCTTTAACGGACTTAAGTGCTTCGCCAAGCAACAACGCAATGAAGAGGTATTGCTGCGCATAGACAACACAACAGCAATATCTTATATAAATAGATATGGTGGAGTACAATATTCGGATCTAAATGCATTAGCTCGCGAAATCTGGCAATGGTGCGAAAAGAGGCAGTTGCATGTTTTCGCGTCATATATAAAGTCTAAAGACAATGTGGAGGCAGACGAAGAATCGAGGCGAAAAAATATCGATACCGAATGGAGTCTGTCCTCATTAGCTTTTAAGAAAGTCGTTCATAAGTTTGGTTGTCCTGAAATCGACTTATTTGCAACTAGAGTAAATGCCAAGTGTGACCGGTACGTCTCCTGGAAACGAGACCCGGAAGCGTTCAACATCGACGCGTTCACTCTAGATTGGGGATTATTCTTCTTCTACTCATTCCCACCATTTTCATTGATTTTAAGAAGTCTACGAAAAATAGTCAATGATAAAGCTACGGGAATAATGGTCGTACCACACTGGCCTAGTCAGCCTTGGTACCCGCTCTTTTTGAAGTTGTCACAAAGCGACCTTGTTTACTTTAAACCTGATCCTGATCTATTACTGTCTCCTTTCAGCACCAGACACCCACTCTGGACACGACTTACCCTGGTGTCATCCATATTATCAGGGAAGCATATGCAAAACAAGACTTAACACCCGAAACTATCGATGTTATGATTGCATCCTTGGCAAAAAATTCTATAAAACAATACAGCTGCGCTTACAAAAAATGGTGGCATTTTTGTACTATTAATAATTTAAGCTGTTATAATGTTAATATTCCACTAATACTAAAGTTCCTTACAGTGGAACTCGAAGCGGGGGCGAGCTATGCCACCCTTAATTCCATTCGCTCAGCGTTGGCTCTAATATTAGGCAAGCAGTTAAGCGACGATGACCGGGTTTCCCGGTTCTTTAAGGGAGTGTTTAAAAAGAACCCTTCTTTTCCTAAATATCAGGCAACTTGGAACCCAAATCTGGTCCTTGATTATATATCAAACTGGTATCCAAACGATGATTTGCCACTAGAGAAACTTACAAAAAAGCTGGTAGCTCTGCTCGCGTTGTCAACTGCACAACGTGTGCAGACGCTGTCATTAATTCGTTTGTGTAATATAAAAGCCAATGACTCAAACTTTGAAATAATTATTACGGACGTTACTAAAACTTCAGCACCAGGGCGAAATATGCCACGTTTAATCATACCTTTTTTCCCTCATAAAATAGAAATCTGCCCTGGCAAGACTTTGACTTCATATCTAGAAGCAACTCAGAAATTTAGACATTCTTCACAGACGGATAAACTCATACTGACTATTAAAAAACCTATACATAATGCGAGTGCCTCTTCTATTAGCCGTTGGATTAAACTCGTACTCAATGAAAGCGGAGTAGATACGACCATATTTTCCGCACATAGTACGCGCCACGCGTCTACCTCGGCGGCTAAAAGAAAAGGCATATCTGTAGACCTGATTAAGAAGTCAGCGGGTTGGTCTGGAAATTCACTAACTTTTGCTAAGTTTTACGACAGACCCCTTATAAGTGTTGATGACGAGGTTTTTGCAACTTCTATTTGTAATTAATCTGCCAAACAACCCTAGTAGAAAGATATACATATATAATAATTATTGTCATGTCTATAGCGAAGCTAATTGTTAAAGAATAATAATATTGTTGATTTAAAAACATGACTGAGTTTCTATTTAAAATACTCTGCGCTCGTCCTTTTAAGCCTCACCTATTTCACTCCTGGTTCTAAACATCTACCAAGTGAATTAAATAAATCTGAAGGATGTGACGTCGTAGTATAATTGATGGTTAAACGAACTTACCTTAAGTGATGTTCGACCATAATTATACAAGACGTCACATCCGAAAGATTTATAACCCACCCAAACCCTATGATTTCACGGTCAATCATAAATATCCCCAAACTATGTCGTGAAATAGGCTCTTCCTCTCTGAAAACAATGACAAGACTTATGGCGGCGTGGGCGCAGGTAACATAGTGGGGGAAGGTACTACGTCATACTCAAATTACTTACTTTTAATATATATTTTTTTTTAGCTCTAAAAATTGTGCGATGCCTAGTACATTAGAAAGTGAACTACCAAGTGAATTAAATAAATCTTTCGGATGTGACGTCTTGTATAATTATGGTCGAACATCACTTAAGGTAAGTTCGTTTAACCATCAATTATCTCGCTTTAGTGTTCACCTGGGATAATTTAGGACTAGGGCCTAATTCTAAAGTCTACACCGGCGAACATGCAGGTACAAAGCTAGCCGTAAATAAATAAACATATAATTTTGCCCAAGTCCGACCCTGGATTGAATTTAAAAGAGTGCGATGCATTCAGGGCCTCTCCGCCGTCCTTAAAATCCCCTTAGCTTAGTAACGGGATCTTAAGACTTTCAAAAATAAGCAACTGCTTTAAAGTAATGACCGTTTGAATTATTTAGATTTCTGTCGTATGCTAAACCATAATGGTGCCGATTCCCTTGTTCACAACTAAGCTAAAATTAGACTATTTCTATCTTTTTCTGTCCAATAAAACAAGAAAGAGACGAATGTAAATAAGAGCTGTCAAATTTAGTCAATCTGACACATCCATACAATTATAGTTGACATCGTAAAACGTGTAGATTAAAAATACGGAAAAGTTCAAGGCAAAACTAATTTGACATCTCTAACTTAGTTCTTAAATGTCATCGTCCTTTTCTTCCGCTGTATGTTAGTAAAAGATGTCAATTCTCTAAATTTAGTCTAGTTTGTGAACAAGGGAATCGGCACCAATATTACGCTAGGCAAATCCAAACTAAGAAATTCTTAATTATAGAGGGACCTAAATATCGATGAAGATGAAGAGATGGTGATTCCAGGGGGCAATTCTCGTAACTTTTAGGAAGGTTCACATTTAAATCTCAGTTCAATCTGTCAAAATGCCTCTAATTTACTTTCATTATTTGACATTGATTGTCGCTGAGATAAGATTAGATTTATGAGATTGATTGATGAGATGAACGACTAAATTTGAATGTGAGTTTATGAGAATTGGACTTCTGAAGGTGGTAAGATTAAAATATGTTTTACTTTAAAGTGTCACTTGAGGCGATGTAAAAGTTATTTTCTAATAATACTCAATAATAATATGAACAAAGAAATGGCTACAAACATAACAAATGCTAGAAATTTTTAGTCGCGTCCCAGATAACAATTTCTCGACTATAAAAAATCTAGCAAAGAGGAAGATTGTCTCCCAGACTAGAATCCTATCCATTCTAGATAATTGGTTTTCGACGCCCCTGGACAAAGACAAAGACTTCTTAAAGACTTCAAAGAAGGAAGACGCTTCTAAGTCTCAAGTAAGTTTCATATTCAATTTACTCGTACAGTAATGACAAAAATATGATTTGATGTCCGTCGGAAACGAATTCAATTTCCTGTTCCATAATTTTATGGCCAAGTCAACTGGAATGATTTTCCAGATAAATCGTCATGTTTCTTGCTTTGTGACAGTGTGCTGAAGAGCCATGTTATATGACATATGGCCCATATCTTCCTTAGCAACAAAACAAAGGGATATTTATCTGTTTTATTGCCAAAATTCGTGATATATTGCCTGTTTCCCCTTACAACATATATTGGATATCAAGATATTACGTCAATAAGTCAAAGTATTATTTACTACCATGTTGTCATAGTAGCCAAGTGTATAAAAGCTAAAACGTCTTCATTTTTGGTGTCAATCTGCCAAATTGTATCGTTTGATAAGTCGATCTTGGCTTGTTACTAACCGTAAAATAAATCGAGAGGCTAAATTTAGATCACTCTAAGAGCACTCAAATCTAGGACACGGAAAAGATAACTTAGCTGTACAGGAGCTGAATAGGCAGCTTAGCTTTATTCTTTAAGAAATAACTTAAGTCGCTCTGAAACGCAGTGTCCCTATTTCTTCTAAGTCCGTAATTTCTACTAACTGAGCCATTTGGCTTCAAGTGCAGGCGGTGAATCGAACTGCAAACTTCTTGAACTTTATTTCTTCGCTTAGTTTAGTTTAGTATTAGTATTAATTTCTAGGTACTGTATTGTAGTTGGGTTGGCTGGTTTGATGCTGATAAGTTTTTTGATGCCTTATATCCTTATGAGCTTTCATTTTTATAAATTGTACATCTAAATATACTTATATAAAAGCGAAAGGTCAGTCACTCACTTACCATCACGAAATATCGAAATTTGGCAGGGAGGTTGTAGTTTATAGTTAGTAGACGTCCGCTAAGAAGGGATTTTCTAAAATTCACTCCCTAATGTGATGAAACGGAGGTCCAAAGTTTGTATGGAGAAATTAACTTTGACGCGGGCGTAGTCACGGGCAGAAAATAGTACCTTATAACTTTGTTTATTAGTTTTGTAAAAGTATATTTCATTTAAAATTCCTTGTGTATTGACAAATTGGAATACCGTTCTAGCTTCGATGCCAGGTATTGGAAAAATTCAATTGTGCCAATAACAAAGCGAGTACAACTGAGAGGCTCGTTAGGTTGATTTGGCAATAAAACTTTGGCAGTTAATAAAGGAAGTGAGAAACCTAGTTAGGCACGAGTTCTAAAGACTATACCTGAAAGGACCAAGGCTACCAAGAAGATACAAAGGATAAAACAATCAGAAGAAGAGAGAGAAGAAGAGAGTGAAAAGAAGACAGAAAAAAATTATATCTCGTCAATACAAAGATTGAAGTGTATTGAATCTGAAGGTAGAAATATAAAATTTTATTACAGGCAAACTACAAATTATTCAGCTCAATTGAGCTTTCGCCTATAGAAAATACTAGTTTTGTATCGCATCCGTTAAAATGCGGAAAGCTGAACGGATGCGTACACATCTTCATACTATACTGGTGTTTTCTAAGGACTGCCAATTTCTCAGTAGCAGCCCAGAATTTGGAAGTTGTTGGTGTGAAAGCCCCGTGCCTGGGAAAGCACGTAAAAGCCTTTGGTTCTGCACCTGATCTCTACCCGCTTTTGGCGGATTGCTGTTCCATCGGACTACTAGGGAAGAGAGAGAGCACCTGTGTTTCTGCGCTGAAAGTATGTCCTACATACTTGGCTAGTATCCATTGAGATTCGCCGGCGGCGGCGCCGCATTACTATCTGATGTCACACATCAGTACGTAACTGACGAGGCACCGCCAACGCGACCGCCTTTTTCAGAACAGCGCTTTAGTATGCTATGCTACGAGAATTGCTAAGAGAATACTTATCTTCCAAATCAAAGCAATTACCAGAAAGAACTTAGCTCTAAGAACTGCTTCCATTAAAAATAAACACTTGTAAGTACTAGGTACCTAATAATGAACGGGGTTTTACTCCCGAAGGCAATCAAGGTGGCAATGAAGTCTAGTTTCTACAGATAAAACTTTTCTCTTTGATTCTACCATTTTCCTTGAACTTGAGACTTGCTGTCTGTACGAAAGTTATAGTATAATTCGTTTTACAAACGGAATATAAGATATTACTTTTAATTTGTTACGTATTTGTGTAATTTGCCTTCGTAGAATACTTTTTGCTTGGAAAATTGGAATTAAGTATTTTTATTCAGAATGTTTTTGTGAAGACTGAATCTGGATTTGGCTTCGAATATTCAATTTGATTGTAACGGGTAAAGTATATTATTGTTGTATTACTGCGATATATTTTTTAGGTTCTGGATCATACCTGGGAACTTTCTGGTTACATAGACGTTGATGGTTAAAGTTCAAATATTTTTTTAAGGTTTTTACAAAACTAAGTTTTAAATACTATAACTGAACTTTCAAAACTCTCACGACCCCTGTACACCCATCTGCACCCGTCGCTGTCCCATGCCTCAGTAAGCACAATATTTTGCACGTTTTACATTACGCCCTACCATAACCAGTGATTTTCCACATGAAAAATAAAAGTAATTTCACAGCAATCGTTTTTGCCCAGTGTTCCTTAGTTTGTGAGTTTTAGTTTAGGAGTCCGGTTGATAGCAATAGGCTCGCCCCCTATTACACGGGACTTAAACATAACTGGCGAAATGTGGGTGTGCTAATGGATGATACACCTCTGCTTAACCTTTCGGGGATTACAGGCATGATGATTGTGTTCCTTAGTTCGATAGGCAGTATGCGTAGTTTGCGGTTATATGTATGTATTTTTACGCCCCGTAGCTATATTACAATTTGTATTATCGTCATTATTTTTCTTACTAACTTAGGTATCTGTAAGAATTTGAACGATACAACCAAGACCGGTCTTTTTAAAAATCGCATCTCAACTGAAACAGCTGTGCAAAACTGTAGTATTTACTTTGCAAAGAATTGCTCCAATTCTTCTGCAGTTACTGTTGTTCTTGAGTTTAAATTCTTTGACCCATTTATTTCGATTCTTTGCTCGAATACCAAAAAGCGTTTTAAATCGATTGTTTTAACTACAAGTTAGCATGACTCGCTGCCAGCTCCCAAGTATTTTGCTTCCGAATTTCAAGTAACATTAACTGATTACTTGGATATTTGTTTGATAACATCAAGATTGATTACTTTATTGAGCTATATTTTTGTGTTATTCGTTAGTAGCTGGAAGGGGTTGAATTCTACCATTTTAGCTTCTATAGTTGTAGTTTCTGGACAGCGAAGATAAATTGACTAGAAACAATTAGGAACAAAGGCTTGTCGTTTCAAATGTCGATTAGTTTTTCGTCAGTTGTCTACTTATGTGTTTAAAGTACCTATCTAACCCAGAATACATTATGTATATCCCCGGTCCGAGGATACCTTCCGATAGACATTGATCGACATGTTTACTTTAAATTATGCAAAAACAATACCTTCCAGTCAGAAGGTAGAAAAAAGAATCTTTATTTTTAACTAGTTTGTACCAGCATCCGTTTTCTGCGGGGTTTTAATTTTTTTACGCGGAACCCTAATTCTTTTCTAAAATAAAAGTATTTTATCATGTACCTAGGTACTGAATCCATGATAAAATTTTGTGTCAATATCTCTTCTACCGTGCATATCTAGGTTGTTATTAACTCTTAGGGCCTTAGCACACGGCGTATTTTAAACGCGCAGACGACTCGCGTTTCAAGGCAATTTCAAGAACACGCGTTGTCTGCGCCGTACATACCGATTAAAACGCGAGTCGTCTGCGCGTTTAAAATACGCCGTGTGCTGAGGCCCTTAGCGAAATACCCAACCAGAGAACAAATCTAAAAAAACAAAAGATGAACAGATAAAAAGACTATAGTCATCGCCAACCCACTCGCCAGGACAATTAGAAAGCTAATAAGCATTTAGCAAAGTTTAAAGGCTAATATTATAATTGTTAGATCTAAAATCATAAACTTTATTACTAAAATTCTCTTTTGTCCCCACTAAGAAACTTACCGGTCTTAATAGAAGGCTTAAAGACAAGACAAAAGACGACAAGAACTAGGTCAAATAAAACAATCTTTCGCAAAAGATAGCCAGAATACTAAGAAAGATTGTGTAAATGATAAGACTTGAAGCCTGAAAGATACTTGAAAAAGAAACAAGACAATTTTATAGTAACAATTGAAGGAGCAATTTGTTTGCTGTCGCAGACATTTTTAATTATGGTAAGTTAACAAGCGATTATAAATACAAACGATATTTTACCGTTTAACATAAACAGAAGATTTCGTATAGTACAGTCAGCAAAACAGATAGGTATGCAGGCATAGGGTCGTCAGGTATAGTTGAAGTTTTTTTAGAAACCGATGGATGTTTTCGAATGTAATTTAATTTAAAACGTAGATAATAAACAGTTCTTTATTTAGGTTAAATTTCAGTCAAAGACACCCATCGGTTTATTAGAAAACTTCAACTATATCTGACGACCCTGCATACCTATCTGTTTTGCTGACTGTACCTACCTCATTGTTAATTAACTCTACCAATTAAGTATCACGCGTCTGATTACGTATAAAACACAGAATTTCATTCCAAAACGTAAATAAAATTACCTACAGTTATGTTCAATTTTCCACGTCAAATTGTTTTGTACAGAATTAGTCTAATTAAAAACATTAATTGGAGTAGTACCTACATAATTAGATGATTTTAAAGGACGTTATATTACAGCCTCTAAACAAAGTAAACCTTCCCGGGGGTGCTGTGGGGGATGATTAAGGGATTATATGATGAGGAAGGGCTGTTGCCCTTGGGACCAGCAGATTTTCGCACACTGAGACAACCTTCAATACATTTTCACATTAATACACAACCGTCCTAGTTACTCCAGCTGTGAATTGACAAGTTGCGAAAGATTGTCACTTGCTTATAATAATACTAATACCAGTCTATTACACTGTAGGGCAAAGGCCTCCTCTCATACAGAGTAGGCACGAGTATTGATCACCATGCTTGCTCAAAGATTGGCAGTGTCAGAATTATACTTAACTAGTCAGTCTCCTCACGATGTTTTCCATCACCGATGGCGGTTTAGAAACTCCGACACTAGGGTGTGTGGGGTCGTAAGACCTTACTGCCCACACGATAAAGAAAGAAAGATCATCGGTGTCAGTGATGTCCAAGAAAAACTTAGAAAGTACATATGAACCGAAAGTGACATCAGTACTTGCTCACATATAAGTCGGGCGCCATAACCGCTGGGCCATCACGACACATGACACGATTGTTGCTTATAGTTCATCAATTAGTACTATTAATTAGACCAATGGTCTATTATTCTCTCATTTATCCCTGCAGACTGATCAATCCTAGGAGAATGACTAGACAGAATAGATACTAGGGGAGCACAAGGATGTAGTAGATAATGCAAAATAGGTAACTCGCTTAATCCGTCACCAGAGAATAGCAACTAGGGGGAGGGCAAACAATGGCAACTTGCGCGGGAAGATAAGGTCCTTCTACTTTGCAGTGCTGGAAGCTACACTGTAAAGTGAAAAATTAAGTATAATATAAAACGGGAAATGAAAGAAGCAATAGTTGTATACAGACTCAACAGAATCTTGTATGGCATGGAATAAAATAAGCATCTATGAAGAGAATTTGCAACGAAATTACTGGAAAGCAGATTATATCTCAGAGCTTTGCAAATTAAAACTATTACTAAAGCTGTAAATATAGCAAACAAATATATCTATAGTACTTAGCAGTGTAAACAAGCAACTGGTAGGACATTAACTGGTATACATACATCTCTTCATATACGAGTACCTAAGCACAACAAAACATACGCCTCGAAGCATGAAATTTAAATTTTTCCAACGTACAGAATTTCTATAACGATCGTACAGGATGCGTAGCAGGATACGAAGCGCGGAAACGCACGAGACAAAGGTCGTATGGGATAAAAGGGGGAACAAGGGGGTAGTAGGTGGGGGCCACCCCATCCACCTTCCAGACGGTTTCCATCGTTCCCAAGACGACGTTTCCGCGTTACTTGACGCAGTTCAAAACATGTTATTGGTTGAAACTCCGAAGTTTAGTGGATGTTGTTACGTTTCCAAGGATTATTGGCAATCAAATCGACGATTTCGCTAATCTTGAACCTTTAACGGTCTTCAATATTGTGAGCTTTGACGAAATTGGCTGTCGTTCTTCATAATCTGTTCAAATCAGTGATGTATACCTACGTCTTGTTTACAAGCCTTGAGGCTTTAGTGCCGGTTTCTATTCCCTGAAATGTAAGCAGTAGGAACACTTTGGACACTCCAATAAGTCGGCTGTCGTCGAGGCGTGTGTCGTTTTCCTTTACGAAAAAACTTTAAAAAAACTTAGATTACCAATTTCTAATCCTTCTATTACAGATCGAAGCAAGTTATACCTACCAATATTAAAAACATGGCTTAAGGGTTTATGTAAAACTAGCGATCCGCCCTAGCTTCGCACGGATACTTTCCGGTGGATTTACTAAACCTTGCCCGCAAAATTATGAACACAACAAAAAGTATCAGTCAAATCGGTCCAGCCGCAGCATCACATTTAGCCATTCATTTTTTTATATAGAAGATAGAAAGATGATGATAAAACAAATAATAGACTTTTCTCTTGTGTCAGATCGATCAGATGTTTTGAGATTTATAATTTAAATAATTGTTCATAGTTGATCACACTAAGTGTCATAGCAGGAAACAACCCGTGGGACGACAAAATGATTATAAAAGGAAAACCACTTCACACTACCTACATCATTGATTGATTATAGAACTAATTAGGTCATCAAATCTTAATATTATTAACTATTGCTGCTCCACCCCTGTTAAGTCACGGCTTTGGATACTGCTGCCGTCTGGTGGGTCGTAGCTTGATGTTATATAGCCTTTTTTTTTCCTCATGAATTTGGCTGACATAAAAAAAGTTTTCTTTGACGAACACACTTGTACACTATAGTATCTACAGTATGTAGGTACTTCGCTAGAAAGTTGACTTGGTTGAAAGATGTAGTGATATGTTTGATAAAATGATATCTACCGTTGTATAACAAAGTCCAAGTCAAATCATTTATTTCAATTAGGCCATTAAGGCACATTTGTACATCATATACAAGAAAAAAGAATTGAATCTAGTTGCCCCTTCCAAAAGGTAGTCTCGTATGGAGAAGAATGGGCAAAAAACTCCATAAAACTCTTTTATAATCAATGTTTTACACACAACACACTAATACCCCTTAGTAGACTCATAGATAGATATAGATATAGTCGATCCTTTAGTTCCTAATATCTCACAATATTACCCACAGGATATATGGGTGAGGGATACATATTCGCAACCTAACATGTTTGTACTTAGTTTACAAATAGTTTTGTCTGTTTGCAAGGAGAATAGATGATAGTTATTAACAAACAAATAATGAAGGGGAATAGTTATGATATTACCTTCATGAAACAGCATTGGAACATACTTATTTCAGAAATGTGACCTAAATATGTTGTATCTTGACCCCACGACCCGAGGGTTTCCACCCCAAACGGCTGGAAAATATAGTTACCAGGGAGGGTACTATAGGTACTATCGCCGTTTGAGGTTTTCTGCAGCCGCATTAGCAGCGCCAGCACAGCACGACGAACTAGGAAAATGGGATGGCGCAAGAGTACACACGTAGCGTCCCACACTAAAGGCCTAACTACCCATCTTCCAAGGAAAATTATTATTAGTTCCAAATAGTTAAGTGTCAACGACAATTTCACAAAATGTTGTAAAAATAAAAAGGTAGACATTTGATTCAGTAGTTCGTGAAACAAAAATGTAACGAAAAGTAAATCGTTAGATGGGCGTTTTAAGGGCTGTATTTTGTAGTTTGGTACCTTCAAATAGGTACATGCTGATCGACAGAATAAAAGGTTAAAAGAGTCTACCCACTACACCGTCCTAAACTAAGTATAATCGTGCTAGAAACGTGTCAGACAAAAAAATATTCTCGTAAAGATTACGCCCACTGGACCGTTCCGTCACCTATCAAGATCGTAACGTGCCATGCACGGAGCGTCTACAAATTGTCGGTTGATACGTTATAGTGGGCAAAGTAATCCGTGTCAAGTTTTTCTCCGTGCCTGATACGTTCATAGCACGGTCATAGTATAACTCCTTCAGAGTTAAAAAGAAATTACCAAATATAATAATGATATTGCTCATAAACTCCAACAGAAAATGTTCAATACGTAATGGTCATTTTAAAATTGTGTTCGTGGGTGTTCAATCTTGACCTCATAACATATAGCAGACCAGACAGACAGATAACTCATTTCACATGTGGGCGATATCAATAACTTGGTTAAGTGTGTTAATATTATTGTCGATTACTTAATTTGTGGAGTGTTAAATTGATCAATCATTAGTCACTTTCGAAGTATGTCAAGTACTTAGTTACTACAAGTTAGTAGTATGTTGTAGCATTTCTGCAAATAGTTACCATTATTGGTTATCTTTCTTATTTTGAGACGAGCTTATGACGTCGACTTCGTTCGCGTTTCTTTCGCTCGGAACCCTAACTCTTTTTTCTAAATAAAATCACAATCAATCATCTGCTTGTGTCCCGTCTAAATAGGACTACCTACCCTTATTTCTTGTAAGTATCTTGCAAGTATTCATATTTATTTTGTAAAATGCTGTTTTTTTGCCATTACACACGGACACTTCAATTTTATAACTATATAATTTATTGTAACTTTGATAACTAAGTTATACAAATTGTTAATGTGTTCAATTAAAGCATATCCGTATAATTAGACAATTAAACAATTATTAGTTACTAAATTGTTAACGACGCCACCGAAAATAACATTAAAAAAGAAGTATCTGAATCTGATAATATTAAGGAAGTAATTGAATTCGATAGTAAAACGAAGAAGCATCAAACACGTCCGCTCCCAACGCATATCGAACACATAATGATCCCTATGATCAGTGCCGTACCGCTATTGCGGTAGCACAGTACGTCACATCCTACGGAACTGCGCGCACGCATGTCTAGGCGTGTCGGCGCGCGCGATATTGACAGCCGATGACAAGACTGATTGGCGAGTGTAAAAAATCTTACAAGTCTGTTTACATACAAATACGATACGTGGTTTTCTACGAACTGTATCTAGACGAGAGAAGTACAACGAAAGTAGTTTCTAAAACATTTTGTGTTACGTCAAGTGTGTCAAATGTTGATGATAACAGACAACACTTGAAGCTGAACGTAGATACTTAGGTGCATCTGTTTTTCACAGTTACATAATGATGCCTATATGGTCCTACGCAACAAGCATTGATCATAACGCTTGATAGAGCCGGATTGGCGATTCCAGACTTAATTATAAGTCTATGTCTTCTCACGATGTTTCCCTTCACCGATGTCAGTAATGTCCAAGATAAACTTAGAACGTACCTACATCCCGCAATCTTATACAAGGGAAGCGGGCGCCTATATCACTAGGTCATTATGATTTTTTTTGGGCAGTTGCAATGCAAAAATTCGTTGGAAAAGTTGCATGTAATTACATTTTTTTTTTCCAAAATGCCAAACAGCTGTTGATTGTTGAGCTGAGTTGATTCGTGGTTAATTTAAGTGGTCGGTAATGTTTCGCCGGATACGGTAATCATGTAACGGTGCGTTTCCGTACGTCGCGATTCGTTGAAAGACTTTGTTGACGTGGGATACTGACAGTGTGGGAATACCTTCTGGAGCTAACTAATTGGTATTAGGTTTTTTGTTAGTGTTTACTCAGTGCTTAGAGTATATAACATAGTGTTGATGTTGTGTTGAGAGACCCATCTTTAAGGATTTTTTTTTTAATCGTTGCTCCGCTCTAGGAACTTTATTTTGGGTGCGTTCAAAAACATATAAACTTACATACACAACAGCCAGACCCGGAACAACTATCTGTAGGCCATACAAATAATTATGTTTTATTCCGTTCGGGAATCAGACCCTAATTTGACAAGCGATATTAGGAAATCTAAGTTTACTTACCGTAAAAATCTATCAGTATCACCATAAAAAAAACCACAAAAAGTTCAATATAAAGGTCCATTAATTAAATTACAAACCCAACATCAATAACCCACCCACAACAAACGTCAAAACTACGAAACATTGAACCACTTAAAATCATCTCCTCCTCCGCAATCGTTCACTCTTCCTTTCATTCATTCAATCACTCTAACAACGCCATTACGCTAACGGAGCCATGAGTATATTTTTTACAGCTGTCTGTCAAAACATCGAAAGTAATAAGGTCGAGAACCGAACCCCGCCCACGACAGACGCAGCCCACATTACGTCACTACTGGACAGTTTAGATAAGCTACCAGTTTCTATGTGATAAGATAACGATGGAGACGATGGAGTGGCTTTTTTGTAAGATTACAGGGAAACAGGTCAAAGTATTGAAAGGTGGGGTTCTTTGTGTCGAATGAGTTCAAAGATAAGATAGATGGATTTGTGATTCAAGTCAAAGTAAGTATATATTTGTACGGGATCATTGAAAATTTACCATAAACCTGTAAAGGGGTCAATGTACTCATCATTATGCACAACTTTTAAGTACTATGGGACCAACACTGAAATCATGAAAAAAAAAATCAGCTGTCGGGGTTGCTCCCATAGTAAAATTTGTTCATAATGATGAGTACAATAACCCCTTGTCAGGTTTCTGGTAAATTTTCAATGACCCCGTATACATAAAACGCATTAAAATCCGTTGCGCATTTTAAAAGATCTAAGCGTACAGACGAGACTGCGGGAAGCGACTTTGTTATTAACTATGTAGAGACTTGATAATTAGATGTAATTAGAGTATAATAAAGATGGTATATTTCCAATGAAATAAGATATAGGTAGTCATAGATTGGAGACTTAGTGAGAAAAGTGCCATCACAAAGTTTATGGAAGACGGAAAATTGTTAAGTAATCCGCCGGCGGAATCGCTAGAAAGTAACTTGTAGTGTTATTGGGTTTTCCATCAGAAATTTCTCAGTAGCACCCTCCGTGTCTGGATTTGTGCCCGGTTGACGGCAATAGGCGACCTCTATTACATGGGACTTAAACATAACTGCCGAAATCTGGATGTACTAATGGGTACACCTCTGCTTAACCTTTCGGGGATTACAACCGTGATAATAATTATGTTATGTTGTAACTTAAAAGTTACAGAAATATAATGTTATACAGGGATAAAATATACTAATGCCTAAACAGAAAAATATTCATAAAAACAGCGGTCAATCGAGCGCCTTTATTTGAGATTGCTTGAACAAAACAGCTTTGAATATCGGTAAAATTGAGTGAACGCTTTTGTTGCCAGGGTACCGGTCAATTTGAGTGACAGCAAACCGGGTTCCATCAATTTTATTCGGAACCCAGTAAATGTGAAATGAATGAGTCAATTTTTTTCCATTGTTTATGTAACTGAATTTGATAGGAATGAATTTGATTAGGAAATCAGAATAAGTAAATATTGTTATTTCTATAAATGTTGGGATTAATATTTAAACCTGGAATAATACATTTTCGATAGGTGTACTTTGTGTGGGATGTATTTAAAATAGCATTTATCATAATGTTTTATTTCAGCGTTATACAATTTTTAAGTTAACGTTAATGTTGGCGCAGTGGCTCAACGATTTGCTGTTGTGCTGAGTGTCCCAGGTCAGATTCCCGCACAGAATAAATATTTGGATGGCGTATAGGTCATCTGCCCGGGTGTGGTTGTGTAGATCCATGCGTAACAGAAGATTTTGATAATGTAGAGTAACATTACCTTACAAAAAGACAGCCAACAGAAGCGAAAACTTAACGACATATTAGCATATTGGTGACGTGGTCACATTGAGATGTCGGTGACGCGGTAACATTCGAATCTTGGTGACGCAAACCCAAAAGTTTTGCCCTTACCAAAAATCATTCAACGCGGGTAAAGAAGTTTTCACTTCGAAAAACAATAATTTGGAAGATTTCATTGGATATGAAATAACAGCGAAAGCAAAAGGATAACACACTGACTTATAGATTTTCCGTATTCGTATTTTCAAAGGAGAATCCTTGTCAGCTGCAGAGGTAGTATATCTTCGGGAAAACGAACAGAGCGAGCGCTTTCGGAGATTTATTGGAAGATGTACACCCGTTTAAATATGGGTTTAGTTAACTGCTGGATTAAAGCGCAGGCCACACCGCCAGCTAGCGGGCGGACGGGCTAAGCGGGCGAACATCGTTTCACCTCTTTACATACTTCGGTTCACACCGCGAGCTACCGACTAACCTAACGAGCTAAGCTAACGAAATATCCGACGATTCCCAGCTAGCGGGCGGGCGGGCTAAGCGGACGAACATCGTTTCACCTCTTTACATACTTCGGTTCACACCGCGAGCTACCGACTAACCTAACGAGCTAAGCTAACGAAATATCCGTCGCTCGTCTGTCCGTAGTTTTCGGTGTGAACCCCATAGTTTAGCTCGCCAATATTTCGCGTAGTTTGTATAGTTTCCTTCGTTCGCTTCGCCCGCCCGCCTAGCCCGCCCGTCCGCTAGCTGGCGGTGTGGCCTGCGCTTTAGTCTTCATAACTCCAGTAATATTTAAAATAAGACTTTACGCCTTTGTAAAAGAGTTTGTTACCTAGGAATAATGGATGGAACTGATACATTTCTTATTAATTTCGTTAGGAACAGTTTAACAATTTGGTTGGCGGAGCGACTGAACGATTAGGCTGCTGCGCTGCGTGAGCCTGCGTGTAGCCGGTTTAGTCCGATCAACGAGGAGATTCGTTGTATGGAGACTTCCGAATAATTCCTCCGCCTATGAAACTTGGCACATGATGAAAATAGGTAATACACATTATAGATATACAATTATCCAACAACTTTTATTAAGAGAAGTTAGGTATTTTTACCTAAACATGAAAATCGTTTATAGCTCTCTGTGAAAAAATCCTCAGACTAAAATTATTTCTGTATACGTACCTATGTACTACTTAGAATATGTATGTAAAAGTATCCAAAATGTTTTCGATCACAGAGATACCCCAAATTTAACTTTTAACATTTTGCACTATAACTTCTACTGAAAAATTGCTCTGCTGATTTTAATTTTTTATTATGCTTATATATGTTCAAATACATAGCTTTTCTCAGTTATCCAAAGGTTTTTCTTATTGAAACATATTTTTTTAAATTTTTTGCTTAATTACGTAATGTAAAAATAACTCCGTCCATTCTTACATATCTATTGGTCATTTCATTGTAGATTAAAACAGATTTATCAATTATTATCCAACAAATTTTCGAACGTTCATATACTATGGATATACTAAACGCAAACGAGATGCAGTTCGCGGGCTAAAGTCAGCGATACGTTCTTATTACTACTCCAGTAAGGTTGAAATTGTAACAAAAGGAGCGAGCCCCCGCACCCCTCTGCACTCCCGCGCGCCCGGTCGCTGCTAAGCGGCGGCAATACTTAGTATTAGCAATTACTGATATTTTAGAAACTTGGTATTTCGGTGAATTTCAATTGGATTTTTGAAAAATCTATTACAATAGAGCGACCCCTAACTAAGAAACGTAATTAATTTACCTGAGCAATTATTCACACGACGTAATTACGTCAAAATAAGAATTATAATATTGTAAAGGAAAATCTTTTGGATAACTTATTAAAGCTATTTATTTAAGTAAATAAAACCATATTAGAAAATAAAAATGAGCAGACAAATTTTTCGGTAGAAGTTATAGCGCAAAATGCTAAAAGTTGAATTTGGAGTATCTCGGAAATCGAAAAAATATTGGATGCCTGTACTTACCTATTCTAACCAATACATAGGTACGTATACAGAAATAATTTCAGTCTGAGGAATTTTTCACAGAGAGCTATAAACGATTTTCATGTTTAGGTAAAAATACCTAACTTCTCATAATAAAATTTGTTGGATAATTGTATATCTATAATGTGTATTACCTATTTTCGTCATGTGCCAAGTTTCATAGACGGAGGAATTATTCGGGTTACAAAAGCCTCGTTGATCGGACTAGTTCGTTTTCGCCACGGAAATATTTGTATGGCGGAATATGGCCTATAGGTAAATGTTCCGGGTCCGGTAAATGTTGTGGGGAAATCCTACTGGATTTCTTTCTTTCCACCGCGAACAAAAGGACCGGTCATCATGGCCATCTTTAAGGGACTATGTTCAGCAGTGGACGTCGTTCGGCCGATGTGATGATGATGACGAGTAAAACAAAGATCAAATAGCTTTCAATCTGCATCATGTTTTACGCCTTTCAGTATAATGTAAATACGACGTAGAAAAACCTATTCTAAGGGTTTAATTTCTCCAGGGACTTAATTTTGTAGTTGTTCCTTAATTACGCCAATTATGTCGTGACCCTGATCTCTACAAATAAATTAATTGTTTGTTTGTAATGTCAAAATACCAGCACTTTCCTAAATAAATATGAATGTTTACACGGTACATACCTACTTACATGAAAAAAAAAACAATTTTTAAAAATTAAATCCGTTTGTCTGTTCTGGCTAATTTTAGAAACGGCTAGACCGATTTTGACGGGATTTCACTGGCAAATAGCTGTATTAAAAGGAGTAACTAGGTAAGCTCACATAAACGAAGTAGATTTTTATAGAATACCTAAACCGGTTGATCATCTCATAGCATTTGAACATTTTCAATTACCGAACGATCTTCTCATTTTCTTTTACTTTTCCAAACGACCCAACTAACTTTCTCGTTTTAAAAATAACCAAAATCTTTAATTCTCCACACCATTAAGAGCACTTAAACCATATCATGTCACCGCTTAAAGTAGTAAACTTCCAATTAGTATGACACAAAGGAGTTACAGTAAGAAGATCCGTTTCCATAAAATTTCTTGACCTTTTTTATCTTTCATTAGAAATAAAAATAGGTAATATAATCAGCCTATTATTGTCCTACAGTAGGGCAAAGGCCTCTTCTCATACAGAGAAGGCACGAGCATTGATCACCACGCTTACTCAAGGCGGATTGGCGATACTTATCAGGCTTATATTGATTATACCTAAAGCTAGGAGTCCTCACGATGTTTTCCTTCACCAATATTAGTTTCGATTACAAATTATCCAGCCAATAATCAGAAACCCGAATCTTAATTAATTAATTTGTGAGTCAAGAAAATCATAAGTACCAGCAACTACTCATCATAAAGTGCAAGATTATTAAAAGTTCAAAATTCAATACTCTTAGCAATATATAATACTCTCAACCTACCTATTTGTTGGAGCTCCCATTCAAACAGAATGGTACTTCTGCACGCTTCATTACAAAGGGAGCCCGGGGGCAATCTTTCAATTGCTTTACTACGGACTGCGCGCGCGCTGATACACGCACTATAGTTTCGACGGGGCAATTTGCGTCCCAGGTTGTGATTGAGTGATTGCTATGTTATTGTTTTACTGCTACTGTGGACGTCTAATTTGTACAAGGTGATGCTCAAATTCATTCATCTTTTTCTCGTCTGTGGAGCATTACAAGTCTGATTGACATAGTTATTATAATTTTTCCCACAAACACGAACGAATCTCAAAAGAAACCAGCTAAGTGCACAGGAGATATGGAGGGCACAAGCGTGTGTACAGAGGCAGGTGCACTCCCTCTTTCCTTCCTCTAATATACCGATGGGCCCCGGCGCAGGACCAACGGCAACACGTACTCAAGGCTGCTTTGGAGTGTTCCCATTTGAAAAATCCAGTAAGTACCTAACACTTGACCAAAATTAACCAAAATTTTTGCCGTATTAAAATTTTACATGCGATTTGATGGAACATGGAAGTCTACACCAAATTAGAAGCTGTCAACAGGATGACGTTACCAATGGCAGCGACAGCGGAAATGGAATGGGACCCCAATCGTTATACAGACTCTACTGGGTTGCCGTTCGATTTCCGGAACCGAATAAATATTTGTATGGCCCACAGATACTTCGAAAATGTATGTTTGTGTATGTAAATTGTGTGTGCAATAGTACCTACCACAGGGTGAATCCTGGTGGGTGGTTACAAATGTCAAATGCTTGAGATAAATTGAGCATTGAGTATTTTATACTAGCTATACCTATCCCGCGTTAAGTTACGACTTTGGTTACTGCTCCGCCTCTGAAAGTCGCAGCGTGATGTTATATAGCCTATAACCGACCTCGAAAACCGGCTTTATAAAGGAAAAATAATTTTTTAAATTGGATCAGTAGTTCTTGAGATTAACGCGTTCAAACAAACAGACAAACTCTTCAGCTTTAGTATTTCAGATTAGCATATAGTGGAATAGATTACATGAATTTTGTTTAAAGATGGAATGTAAATAGACAAAGGTTTCTCAACTGGTGGAGACGAAATATTCAGACATTATGAAACTATACACATCAAAAAAGTCTAGGGATCAACATCCCTAACAAATGTTAGGGATGTTGATCCCTAGACTTTTTGTAGTTCAGTCCATCTTATGCAAGTTAAAACAAAAAGGTGCACTACAATTCCTTTTAACATGTTTTCTTGAATTTACGTTCCAACCTGTAAAATGTTGCTTGTATTTTATAGCATGTCCCTACTAATATTTTAAGAAGAGTTACGTAATTTGTTAATGCAATGTCCAAACTAAGTCAGTCAGTCAGTACGTAGTGGAATTATTTTTTGTTTATGGTACCTACCTATATTTAGTTTTATTTAATATTGAATTGGGTTGTTAGATATATGTTTATTCCAGTGTAAAATGTTGTAGTCACGAAAACCATGGTAGATTTAAAAGGCAACTTAATTAGTACATAGGGTTAAGTCCATGTGTAAGCTGGCAACACTTGCCAATGTAAACATCGGTCTGCAAATTTTTAATCAAATTTAAATGATAAAAACAGTCAAAGAAACCTAAAACAATATTTAAAATACTCAGTGCACCCTAGTACTCAAGTGACAGTGTTATATCAAGGATATTTCTGTGAAATAAGTTAAATTCAAGGACTACAGTGTTTTGACTAAATGACCTGATATTACTACAAAAACCCTGTTATTGAGCAGTGAAATAGAGTGCTTAAGAGCGGCAAGTACTAAAAGTGACTTATATTCAAAAATAACATTTTCAAACAGTGATTATATTCAATTTGACTAACATAAAACCAGTAATTAATTTTAAAAAATTGTAACAATTAAGTAAACAAAGAACATATGACTCATTACGATTAACATTGACCAATCACAAACGACTGTGAATAAATTGACACTAAAACTTTCGTCCAGAAATTGACTTCTACAAAGATTTTGGCGACAAGAATACTTGTCTTTTTGCCCGCAGCTAAAACAGGGTTGCCAACTTATGAAAATAGTATTAATGGTAGAAATTATTGTTTGTACTGGATACAATAACTGAAATTAATTCACAACGGAAAAATGGCATGTGATAACAATAACATTACTTATAGAAATAAACTTCATAGAACAAGCTCGTTAACCAACCTGTCCAAACTCAATGATTTATCCAACTCTCACATATTTGACTCGACAATGACTAGTTTACCAAGTACATCGCTAAATGAAAATCGCCCCTGCTGTGAAGCCCTTCAGGAGCAAATAGATCGATTAACATGTGAACTTCAGTCCGCTAATAGCGAAATTGACATATTAAATGAAGAAAATCAAAAACTGAAACTCGAATTATCGAAATGCCATAAAACCATAAACCTATATAAGACCTTAAACTCTAATGAATACTCACCAAAAACTTCAAATAGGAAAAACAAAAGAAATACAATTCACGATAATAACAGACAGGTGGCTCGCCTACAATTTTTGACACCTGAAAGAAACAACCGACCAATTGAAGAATTAACAAGCACACAATTGGTGATGTCGGGAGAGTCATTACAAAACGAAGACAGCTCACCAATTGATAATACAACGTCCTCAGTAACAAAACAAAGTAACGCCGATTTATTGAAGAAAGATGATAAAAAAGTCATCACTAGTTCTCCAAAGAAAAGAGTACAAACACCAAAAATTACAAACAACAAAAATAAAAACTACGCTTCGACGCCACTTCTAATGAGTAATTTATGTATTATCAGCAGTGAAACGTCGAATAGATTATACACAATATGTCAAAAAACTAGTTTAAGTAATTATAATATATGTCATTACCGAATGCCAAATTGTAGTATAAGACAACTCTTAGATAATCTTGATAAGAAAGTACAAAACTTCACCCATTCCGACTACTGTGTAATTTATGTAGGGGAAGATGATTTCAAAACGACACAAAATTACATAGAATTAGTCACTTTTATTCGTAATAAATTACAACCATTAACCCACACGAATTTCATAGTATGTCTGCCTACTTTTAAATACATGACAAACAAAAATGTAATATTCAACAGCAGAGTTGACACTTTTAATAATCTAATGTTCATGGATGTTGAGACGCATAAATATGCATATCTATTGGATTCCAACTTAAACCTTCCATATACCTTTGACACCTATAATCAGCAGTATGGAAGTTTGAATAATAAAGGACTAAATATTGTGATAACCGATTTGCAGGACCTTGTCACGGATTTAAACTCAGCAAACGCATTGTCAAATACTGACTGTCCCCAAATAACTGATACTCAACTTCACGAAAACTCTCAGTTTTTTCTTTAGTCATTATTTGTATATTCTTCATCAAAACATAGCAGGACTTATGAATAAATCAGATTTATTGACAGTTAGACTAGAAGAGCTGTCTAATAATGGAATTAATATAGATATTATCTGCATTACAGAACACTTTGTCGAAACTGGTTATGAAAATTTTATGCATATACCTAATTATTGCCTCGCTGCCTTCTTTTCGAGAACTGCTAAACGAGGAGGAGTGTGTATTTTTGTTCGAGCAGGATTTCACTATAAGGAATTAACTGACATCTCAAAACATTCAGTGTCAGGTGTTATCGAATGCTGCGGCATTGAACTAGTGTCTCATAATATCATAATAATATGTGTGTACAGAATACCTAAACATAACTATAACACTTTCTATGAAAAACTAGATGACGTACTACGTAAAGTCTGTTCATATACGAACAAAAACATAATCTTAACGGGCGACTTCAACATTGATATCCTGAAAAGAAATAAAACTACGTATGAATTTGAATACTTTCTTCGACAATACAATCTTAAACTGTCTCTCTTTGAACCAACTAGACTAAGTAGCAAATCATGCATCGACAATTTTGCACATTCATTTATACGTGGATGCAAGGCGGACATAATGGATTTAGTCCTCTCGGACCATACAGCACAATTATTAAAAATACCTATTAATAAAAAATGCACCCTAAAATTTTGGAAAACTAAAAAACTTGATTTATCGGCAAGTAACTTAGCTAAGTTCAAAGATTACTTAAAGTGTCTATCCTTCTCGCAAGTTTATAAAGCAAAAGATGCAAATGAAGCATATAACAATTTTATAGATGAATTTTTACTTTTCCACGATTTATGTTTTCCCGTCAAAATTGTTAAAATTAATACTAGTAAGAAAATGAAATGGTTGTCCCGTGGTATAAAAATTTGTAGTAAAAAGCAGAGACAACTACTCTGGGACTATAGGCTGAAGCCTAATTTGAAAAACAAAGTTACTTTTAAAAAATATTCAAAACTTTACAAACGAATTATAAAACTGACACAAAAGGCTCAAAATAATTATCACATAAGTACTTCGCAAAATAAGTCAAAAGCAGCATGGCAAGTAATAAATAAATCGAAATATAATTTACCACAAGAACCAATTTTATGTATAAAAAATAATAATTTGGCATTTTCTCACCCACTTGACATTGCCAATGAATTTAATAAATATTTTATTGAAGTTATCGAAAATAATATTCGTGCAAACAATAATAATACATCGATTAATGTGCAACATTTAAAGGATCTCTCTATCTCACCTCAATCTTTATTTATGTTGCCAGTAACAAGCGATGATATAATAAAAATAATAAGTTGTCTCAAAAATACGAATACTGTTGGTTTTGATAACATATCAACTAAAGTTATTAAAGAAGTTAAAGAGATAATAGCGCCATTACTTTCACATATAATAAATCTCTGTATTTCCGATGGTATATTTCCAACGCGTTTAAAAAAAGTAATTATTAAGCCCCTATTTAAAAAAGACGACAGAGCTGATCTAAAAAATTATAGGCCAATTGCTAAAATTCCTATATTTTCAAAAATCCTCGAGAAAGTAACATATAATTGCCTATATTCCTATTTTGAAAAATTTAAATTATTTTGTCATGAACAAAAAGGATTTAGGAAAAATATTAACATAAACATGGCACTATTTGACCTACTATCAAATGTCCTAACATCTGTCGACAAGAAAAACAGAGTATGCGCTATCTATACTGACATGACAAAAGCATTCGATTTCGTGGATCATAAAATTTTACTACAAAAACTATATCACTATGGCATTAGAGGGAATATTCATAAACTCATAGAATCTTATCTTAGTGATAGATTACAATGCACAGAAATCACAAGAATCTGTCCAGTAACGAAGCTACAAACCACATACACCTCGGCACCAAGGATGATTAAATATGGAGTGCCCCAGGGCAGCGTTTTAGGGCCTCTGCTGTTCCTGATATATATAAATGACCTACCGAAAATAACAGGGCATAAAATGGTACTTTTCGCTGATGATAGTACGGTTGTTATAAAATGCAATAATCCAAATAATTACGAATTAGATATTAATGACACTCTCTCGAAAATAATTAACTGGCTAAATGACAATAATCTTGTAATAAATTTAAATAAAACTAAAGTTATGCATTTTCAGCAACGACTTGTAAACACTCCAGTTAATGTCAGCTATGATCATCTTAGAATAGAAGAGGTCAGCATCGCAAAATTCTTAGGTATTTCTATAGACAGCAAACTGACCTGGAAACCACACCTGGATGAAGTTTGCAAACGATTGAACAGAGCAGCGTACCTTCTATTTCAACTGTCAAATAAAGTAAACAATGAAACTCTCTTAACGGCGTATCATGGATTGGTATCCTCGGTTCTACGATATGGTATTGTTTTTTGGGGACAGTCAACAAATCGAGAACTTGTTTTTAAAATGCAAAAAAGATGCATAAGGTCGATATTTAGATTGCACAGAACTGACAGTTGTATTCCATATTTTAAAAAATTCAATATTTTAACCTTTCCTTGTTTATACATTCTGGAAACCTCCTTGTTTGTGAAAAATAATCCCCACCTATTTAAAAAACTTGCCGCAGTCAAGAAATTACCAATACGTTCTCAATATACGCACACATTATCCCATGTCAAATGTAAAACTGCACTGATGAAGAAAAGTTTCTTTGGTTTTGCTCCCCAAGTTTTTAATAAAATACCTGACAAAATCAAATGTATGCCAGTACAAAAATTCAGGAAAACTTTAAAGAACTTACTTCTTAACAAATGCTATTACACATTGGACCAGTTTATGAATGACAATTTGAATTAATTTGTATAATGATATTGACATCTGTATAATGACATTCTAATGACAATTTTAATTAATCTGTATAATAATTTAATTTAATTTGATTGAATTTGTTTGTATGTCATTGTTGACAAAACATAGCGCACTATGTATTATAGCTTTAGACCGTTTTATATTACCTATGTTTAACAAACGATTAAATGATTTATGATTTATGATTTATGATTTATGAAAACGAAATTTAATAAACACTGAGCAATACAATAAAATTTTGCCTCTCAACTAAGCGCGACTGCTGAGCATGAGGTCTAGGGTTCAATTCCCAGGTCGGGTAAAGTGGTAATGGGTATTTCCATGAGGAATTCCGTAACAGCGTCGGAGTCTAGATTTGAGCCCGGTTGATGGCAATAGGCTCGCCCCCTATTAACTGGCGAAATGTGGGTGTAGGTCCTGTAATAATGGGTACACTTCTGCCAAACCCTTCGGGGATTACAGCCGTGACATTATGTTATGTTTTTTAACTTGTGTGCTCATTTGCTTTGCCAAATTTACCGCCCTTGTGGGCTAGGATCATCGGAATGAACACCAATTTAGACCAACTTGACGAATACTGGCTTCCCTTGAGACGATTGTCTAAATTATCAACAACAGAATGCGCACTTGACAATTTGTCATATCAATTTTGCGTTCGAGAAAGCAGGGTTGTATTCCTCCAGTCTATTCAACTAGACTAAGTCACACGAGTACAGCCTTGATCGATCGGTTACCTATTCACATGTAAGGCCGTATGCAGCAGACATTCAAGGCCTCATTCGCACAAGCTTGCTTCTCAAACTCCTGAATCCACATCGAAATTCTGTGGTTACTTTACTATCTATGCACGGTATCTTGTATGGGTTACACCAAGGTCTAGCTTCTGTGAAGTGAATGAGGCTACGTTTATCTGAAACACTGAATCACTTTTTATAATTAAAGGTTTAATAGACACATCATATAAGCCGTTAACTGCACATAGTGACTGACATCAAACTAAGTAACTTTGAGAAAAAATGTTTGCTGGGACGAATGTATGCTTAGAATAGATTTAATCAACTGATCAGCGTTATTTAACTTTTTTTTTGTTAGCCGTTACTGTCCCACTCCTGGGCAAAGGCCTCCACCCATTTCGTCCACTTCCCTCTATGTTGTACCTCCTGTCGCCAGTTCCTGAGGAAGCCATCTAAGGCGTCCCGCCATCTTCTCCTCGGTCTGCCGCGACCCTTACTGTGTCAGGGCTCCACTCTTGTGATATTATGCGGGCCCATCGCTTAGCATCCGACAGACATGGCCCGCCCAGTCCCATTTCAGTCCCGTTTCAGTAAAAATATTTTAAGTAGGTACTAAAAAGCCGCATTTAAAACCATCATTAAGATCTAAAACTCTAAGAACCCTGACTACATACATCTTAATGAAGACTTGAATAGTAACTAAAGCTTCCGGCTTTTTAGTGAACATTCATACTCTTTACAGTTCGCTCAAAGACTAGGCAACAGGTAAAACGTCAGATTGAGTAGTAAAGAGGTAACATTCACGTCACACGCAAGAAAATGTTAAAGGAGAATGGCGAGAGTACACGTAATTTGGGACCCAGTGATAGAATGTAATATTGAAACTGATTTGCAGTTAAAGAACGACTTAAGGCTAACCAAAAATCAAATGGAAAGTAGTTTGAAAAAGTTGGGAGAGAAAAAATATGAAAGGTGGAAGATTATAACCTAAAATAATCTAAGACTCGCAATTATTGGTTATTATTTATTTTACATACTTACTATATTATTATTATTTATTTTTATTCCGATGCTAATTATCAGTCATATACCCGTTTAGCCAGATTCACCAGTAATTAATATTTGTGCATAATATCACAGGATAAGGAGGCAGCTTTATATCTCCTGGAATATTCTTTAAAAGCACAGTTGATGTACTTTTATCTACATTTACCAGAGTATTGTTGAATAAAACAACATTTATTTATTTAAAAACTTTTATTTATTTTGTAATTATGTACTTGTAAAATATTCAAGACATACAAACATTGTATCTTCCTTTAATCTTGTTTTGCGTTCCTAGATAGTATTTTATAATAAATAATCTTTTTACCTAATCAAAAGATTATCTAAGAAGCTAGCTGGTGCAGCGACATAGCTTTGGTGTCTGGGATAATCCACGTACCACAAAATGCTCATACCATGTGAGCAAGAGTCTATTTACATGGTTCGTATGTTTCATCGTTATGGGTTTTCAGAATATTTAACAACTTTTTAACAAGATGTATAAGTATAAAAGAAGGAAAATCACCAAGCGAAAACGAACTACTTTTTATCTAATCATTGGCCTAGAATGGAATGTAACTATAAGTTTCGTTTAGAAACTGCACGATGATTATTTTTTATTAAATAGGGATAATTGATAACTTTTGATTCCCGTTTTGTAAAAACTTAGTATTTTTTTTGTACAACACTTATTAACTTGATATTATAATTGATATAAATTAGACCTTGCACAGTGCTCCATTAATTTTGGGTCCGCTCTCGCCATCCTTCTTTTGCTCGTGTTCGTCTTTATTCTTTTGATATCTTTTATAAAATACGGTTGGAATAAAAATGGTAATAGCAAAAATCAGTGGTGAGTCTCATCCTAAAAACAGTTATCTTAGATGGTAGTATTTGTTATCAACGAACTCGGCAGCGTAGTTTTTTAGAGTCCCAAAACATAAAAATCTAAATCCCCTAAGGGGATGAAACGGGGGTCAGACATTTAAGTGGACGAAGTCGCGGGCAGAAGCTAGTAGAAATATACACAGTAATAGGGTCCCGTTGGCACCCATTCGGGTATGGAACTCTGAAAACACTGTCCCATAATAAATATGACATTCTGCATCATCTGCCATACTTCGCATGCATCATCTATCTTCCCAGCCCACCCTTAAGTATGTTGAGGTCACTTTCCAGTCTACCCATACTCCAAAGGCGTAACCTCAGTATTTAACTCACGTTTTCAACATAATTATTAAGGATAAAGGATTATCCCTGGCTCGTGTAGGCCTACGTATTATAATATCATGACCTGATTTTGAGGTTAAATAAAGCAAAAGGATTTTCTTAATTGAAATTCTAAACATTTACTTACTAAAAAGATAATAGGAGGTGTCGTGGGAGGTCTTGTTGGAACGAAAATCCTTTTACTATACTATATTACAAGATTAATCCCGCGACTTTCTTCGCATAAATGTCGGTTATCAAGAAGTTTTTTTTTGCGGGGATCGAACATAATTTTTTTTATAAAATAAAAGTATCCTAAGTGACTCCTTATAATATCAGCTATTTGCCAGAGGATACAGCCGTTTCGGAGATTACCCGTAACAAACAAACAAAAAAAAATAATTTTATTAAAAAAATATTATAAATACATTTATTAGAAAGCTGTTATTTTGACATTACATCATCATCATCATAAAAGAAAGAGTTAACTGGCGTAACGTAAGGCAAAAGCGTTATGCCCCTATACAACTTTCCCTCTCTTTCTCTTTTTCTTCGTCTCTTTCTCCGACCATATAATTTTCTTTTTGTTCAGGCATGTCCAGCGTCAAACAAGCCTGTTTAAATTAACAATATTGAAGCATCGACCTAACTCCTTTAGTTAATTTGTTAGGGTCAGTATTCAACCTAACTTACGGCTGAATATTGTCATTATATCCCAGGAGGGTAGTTCTAAATGTGTTCATTAAAAACCGGTTAAGTACGAATCGGACTCGTAAACAAAGGGTTCCCTATCACCGTACAATATTTAACAGTGCATAAAAAAAGATTCTTGTGTTGAGACCCAATATAATTTTATTTTTATTATTTGTTGTAATAACTGCCATACTAATACACATTTTGTCAAAATTTTAAGTCCTACTACGGTTCATGAGATACACGTACACCCCGCTGACAGACAGACGGACGAATAGCGGAGGTTTAGTAATAGGGTCGGGTAAGAATATCCTCCCGACCGAATTTCGGTCACGGCTATCAATCACAATGGAGACTAACCGAGAACGCAGGAGATGTAGTGTGAACAAGCGTGTGCGCAAAACACCTGTGCACTTTATGTTCCTTTACTCTCACGTGATTTACATACTTTCCGAGGCACGGGGGTGTCACACCACCAACTACTAAACTCCGGGAAGAAATGCCTAATGAAAAAGCCCTTTTTTTTTGCCCGACCTGGAAATCAGAGTGGGGTCCACCCACTCTCAGCATTCGCGTTTGCGACCACTAGCCCAACGGTGCAGTAACCCTTCGTCTACATAACATACATACATAAACTCACGCCTTTTTCCCATTGGGGTAGGCAGAAACCACAGATCGCCACCTGCTAAGTACGATCCTTACATACTCCTTTCGCCTCATCTACGTTCATACATCTCGTCATACAAGCACGCCGGTTACGAGTACTCCGCACCTGACCTTTCTGAAGAACCTCACCAATAAGGTCAGTGTAGGACTTCCTAGGGCGACCTCCCTGCGTTGCCACTCACCTCTGCTTCGTCTACGGAACCCTAAAACCGTATATAACACGTGGACAAGGAAAATCAATATGAGCCGACTCTGTCTCCACTTTATATGGGTCATCGGGCGGCAGTCAGCAGAAAAAGCGGTAACAGAAATAACTTTAGGCGTTTTTATGGCCTATATTTTATCACCTTCAACTTATATGAACATGTTACTTCTTTACTGGTCAATGTAATGCGTTTTATTTGTTGTTGTTTCGTAATATTTCGTGAATGTTCGGGCTTTTGCTTTGTCTTCGTGAAATATGGGATGGAAGGGACTTTGACAATCTGTAACCATGGATTCAGTACTTATATGATTCTGGAACGACGACATTTTAGGCCGATTCAAAAAAAAATTGTTTTATACAAAAGTGCAATAAGGTGAAAATGTATGGAAAGGCATTGCAAAATGGTAGATTTTTAAAAATAAATGCACCGAAATATTTCACATTTGAGGAGGGGGGAATCATGTACGGAATCCATGGTAGCCTATTGCGTGACGATGTCCTGTCTGTGTCCACACCTTATATATTTTTGTTTATATACCTTGGGGAACCCACAAACTAACACAATATTTTGCTTTCTGAAATATAAGGGTTTAAAAAACTGAATTCAATAAGGATTGGTCAAACTTATTTATTTTAGGTAACAATTAAAGACCCATAACATAAATAATATATACCTTACAGACTTATCTACACACTAATATTACAAAGAGGAAAGATTTGTATATTTGTATGTTTACTTAACGAATTAGCTCAAAAACTACTGGACCAATTTTAAAAATTCTTTCACCATAGAACGCTACATTCAGAGTACCATGGGCTGTATTTATTCCTAGAAAAAACTGTATCTACATTGCACCCGTGCGAAGCCGGGACGGGTCGCTAGTCATACATATAATTTATAAAAAGCACAAATAATATAATAATTAAACTATTGTGAAAGGAAAGGAATATATCTCTATATATATCTATTGTGGTTGAAAGGTCAGGTGCGGAGTACTCGTAACCGGCGTGCTTGTATGCCGAGATGTATGAACGTAGATGAGGCGAAAGGAGTATGTAAGGATCGTAGCAGGTGGCGTTCTGTGATTTCTGCCTACCCCCATGGGAAAAAGGCGTGAGTTTATGTATGTATTGTACACAATGTGAAGGCGTCATGTTGCGCTGCGTGGTGTCGCGTAACTAAGGGTCGGTTCACATCTGACGGAAAATACGTCGAACGTATCGTCTTTTAGCATGGATTGGATATTATGGTGTTGGATATTTTATTATCCATTTGACTGTTTCTGCGTTACGCGACTGACGATACGCGGCGTATCTTCCGTCAGATGTGAATCGACCCTAAATGTATCGATACCTAGTATAGTTGTACTAAACTTTACGGAATTTAGCTTCTAACTGCAAACTTAAGCATTTGGCTTTAGTTGCAAGTCACAGTATCGGAAGTTCCGAACAAACTACAAGAGACACTTTGTCAATATAAGTTTAAGTCAGATCATGACGCTTCGCGTTCACACTACAGTGCGCTTTTGACATTCTCTGTGCAATAATTCGGCTAAAGTTTGTATGGGTGTATGTTACTCAAACACGGCTGGACGGATCTGGGTAAAATTTTAAACAGAGGTAGATTATAGTCTGAAATAGATATTTATCCCGGAAAAATGGACGGTCATCGTAGGATGATAATATATTAACTTTGACGCGGACAACGTCGCGGGCGGAAGCTTGTAAAATTTAGCCTAGAACACTCGACAATAGAGTAGCTTTCCACTTCCAAAGACCGATTTTATCTCTTTATGTTAATTAGAGTTAAAACACAATTTATAATCTTATTGGTCTAATTTATTTTCTACTTATATCACCGAATTCATAAGTGAATCTTCACGCACCAATATTAAAAGATTAAACAGCATTCCTTCCAAAGAAAGATTGGCATATTGATAAAACGGTCAAAACGCTCCGAGCAGATAAAAACGTCAGCAAAAACGAGAGAAAATAGATTTTTCACACTCCACCGATTACTGAAGAAGAAATAGAAATGTAAAGAATATTTTAAAAACATTATGGAGACGGAACATTTTTGCTGACCGTACTCTTTTCAACTTTGTAGGGACGTAGGTACTAACCGCTTGGAAAACGACATTTTTAATATGCTCTCTTTCAAGCCCAAGTTCGCTTGACAAGCCTTTACGACTGTTTCAAATAAGCAAATTACATTATACTACTCGTACTTTCCACTTTCGTGTTTTGCGTATGACATAAGTAATTCAAATTATCATAAGAGAAATGGAGTATTCGTAATGTCTGAGCGTGTAAAGCAGAGGTTTACAACCTTTTAATCTTGAGGGACCATTTGGCGAAATTTTTGTCTTTCTATGGACCATCAACTGTTGGTTGTGCTATTAATAAAATTAATATGATTATGTCGCGGACCACTTCTGATGCTATAAGGCAGGGCTTCCTAAACTTTAAAGATAACGGAACACCAGCCAAATACCTTTTATTTTATAGAACCCCATAACAAATGATCAACACTAATATTTATATAAGAACTATGTAATATATTCCGGCGTTGTGCCGCTGCCTCCTACCTAATAAGTAATGAGTTCTTATCATCACATATTTTGCGCTATTTCAAAAAATGTTTGCAATCGTGGTATTATTTAACGTTTAATAATAAATAATTATAGCGGAACCCACTTTGGGAATCCCTGCTATAAGGGACCATTAGTCAGCAGAAAAATAGTTGAGAACCACTGATGTTAATTCTAAATTTACCCTGTCTGAATACATAGCTTCTATTACGAAATATATTAATAGACTTAATAGTAGAGAATTAGACACATAAAGAGCAAGCTCTGGAACAGTAATATTACTTAATGATATGGTATGAATGTTTGGTTTTGCTACCATTTCTAACAGTTTGCTTAGCTCAGAACCACAAGTAATGGCAGCACCTTTATCTACTCTAAACAAAAGGTGAACTTCTGGTAGAAGCGAAGGTTCTACTGAAGTTCGTATCAACAGCTGATCATCATTACCTACAGCCAAACGACTTCAACTGCTGGATATATTATTTTTAAACTCGCCATCAAATAAAATATTGTAGTAGGTACAATTTTAATAAAGTCCCATTACATAGGATTTCTGGCGAAATGTGGGTGTACTAATGGGTACACGTCTGCCTAACCCTTCGAGGATTACAGGCGTGGTGTTATTTAATTAAGTACTTAAACAATTAAACAATTTTTGCATCTTACAAAAATTGACACTGGTGCCGATTCCCTTGTTCACAAACTAGACTAAATTTAGAGAATTGGCATCTCTTACTGACGTACAGCTAAAGAGAAGGATGGTGACACTTAAACTAAGTTAGGGATGTCAAAATAGTTTCGCCTTCAACTTCTCCATATTTTTAATCTACAGGTTCTAAGATGTCAACTATAAATGTATGGATGTGTCAGATTGACTAAATTTGACAGCTCTTATTTACATCCGTCTCTTTCTTATTTAATTGGAGAGAAAAAGAAAGTAACAATCTAAATTAAGTTTAGTTCGTGCATATTAGAATCGACACCACTGTGTCACTAACTTCTAGTTTAACTAAAACTGCTTAAAATAGCCGGGATATAAAAGAAAACAAAGATCTTTCAAATATCCGTGAGTAAGCAATCGATCCAGCTGATAAAACACGTTAGTCTTCAACGATACCCATGGGAAATAACAGATCGCCCCATTTCGAAAGCCAAAAAGGACAGCAGATGATAAAAAAGCCCAGCCTAGAGCGAGCCGGACTCACACACGCAAAGGTTCCGTAGCTCCGTACAATATTTAACACAACTTACAAAAGACATTTACTTGTAATTTAATTCAATATTTTAACAAAACTTACAAAAAACAATACACATTTTAATCTTTAATTTAATTTAATTTTTCTTTTTTGTTGTAATAGGGACAAAAATACACACCTGGAAAATTTTAATTCTCTACCTATTACGATTCATGTTACGATACGTTGACAGACGAACGTACAGACGAACGGACAGACGAATGGTCAGATGGACGGACAAAGGAGACCTCTAGTAATAGGACCCAGTGTCTACTGGTAACTGGAAGGTTGTCTAACCTTCGGATACGGAACTTCAAAAAAGTTCAATAAAAGGCAAAATATATTAAAACCGGATGCCAATGTAATTGTAACGAGATAAGATACGCTTGAATGGAATTGATTTGATTGGCACTGGAGTTTAACGACCAGATGTGACAGTGAAATATTGTGCCGACGAAGCTTTGATTTACTTAATATTTTCTTTTCTGTAAGCGAAAAGAAAATTGCAAGTCTATATAGAATCTGCTAATTATCTACTTATGCTGTTCGTTAGTCTCGCTAAAACTCGAGAACGGCTGGGCCAAATTAGCTGATTATGGTTTTGAAATGTTTGTCGTAGTCCAGGGAAGGTTTAAACGGGGAGAAAATATGAGGTAGGGGTAGGGTCGGGGTAGGGTAGGGATAGGGGTAGGATACCACGCGAACGAAGTCGCGGCGGGTCAGCTAGTAAGTTATAATAATAATATCAGCCTATTATTGTACCAGTTCCGGGCAAAGGCCTATTCTTCCACAGAGAAGCCACGAGCATTGATCACCATGCTTGCTCAAGACAGATTGACGATTTCAGACTTTTTAACTACAGGTTTTCTCAAGTTGTTTTCCTTCATCGATGTAAGTGAGTTCTAAGACAAACTTAGAAAGTACATATTAATTAAAAAAGGTCACATTGGTACTTGCTCCATCTCGAATCCACAACCTCATGCTACGGACGCCTAACCACTAGGTCATATCACAACAGATGTAACGTTGTGTTTCTTTAATATTAGAACAGTTACAGATGAGTTGGAGGCTAGAAAATAATTTCTAGATCGAAAGCGTGGTGATTAGAATAGGTACGCAGAGGCAAAGGCTACTGGGTCATATCACAACAGATGTAGGTAACGTCATGTTTCTTTAATACTTATTAAAAGAGTTACAGATGAGTTGGAGGCTAGAAAATAATTTCTAGATCGAAAGCGAGGTGATTAGAATACGCAAAGAGGCAAAGGCTAATAATAAACCCGAATCTTCTGGTAGTGGACCAATGAATCTTGACTTTGTATACATAAGTTAATACCCAGATCGTTTCGCAGCATAATTGATACTATAGGATGGGTATTATATTGGAAACAAGCCACCCTTACCCATTATGGAAATCAAGCGCTTAGGCCTATGATCAATACCGAACCCCTCCAGACTGAAATGGCAATAATAATAAAACCAGGGACGTGGACAAGCCTGTTGTTTTAGACCGTGGGCACATTATTTATTTTTGTTATTAAAAATAATAAGACATCTTAGAGCAATAAAATTTAAAACTTATAAGTAAAGGATCCGAACTAAAAACGACTTTCACCCAACTGTTTTATGGATGAAAACTATTTTTTATATATTTTAGTATGTAAAAAATATATCGCTAAAATATATTTAGGTATAATATATACATATGAATATTTTTTTTTTATTATTTTTTTTAATAAGTATATATTTTAATTAATTATTGAAAAATGCTCTTTTATAAACAGAGTTTAAAGAAAAAAAAATAGAATATGCAAGCATTGGGTTGTTGTCTACGTCATTTGTATGAGCTATGATAAAAAATTAATTAAGGACTACTAGTTTCTATGACGTCATATAACATATAACCAGCGGAAAATCAAGATGCTTCCAATGATACCCCAACGAATACTTGTAGAAGATAAATAATATGTGCAGATAGTGTAGCATAATATCTACTAAAATCATAACCCTCTGTAGCCGGGTAAAAAGAAAATGTGTAATGTAGGTAAATAACATGATAATGTAATGAGAGTTTCTTGTTAGTGGTTGCAAAAATACAGCACTTTTTAATAAAACAGTTCACCTACATTCGGAGTTCAGCAGGAAATAACCAATAAACGAGGTAATATTCACTTATTTGCGGTTTTAATGCCGTGTTACATTTTATTGCGGCCGTGTTAATTAGCAGACTAGTGTTCGCATGGAAAATTTTATGTAATTCGCATTCATAAAATTGGATGATAAAAATGTCGTGTGCATTCCATAATTCTCGGTTGGGAGAGGTAGTGTGAATATATTTAACTGAACGTGGATTTTTATGTGAAAGAGGAACATGAATTTTATATTAAGCTGTTTTATCACATACCTAAACATAACATCATCACGCCTGTAATCCCCGAAGGGTCAGGCAGAGGTGTACCCATTAGTAGGTACACCCATATTTCGCTAGTTATGTTTGAGTCCCATGTAATAGGGGGCGAGCCTATTGCCATCAACCGGGCACAAATCCAGACTCCGATGCTACTACTGAGAAATTCCCAATGGAAAAGCCCAATAACACTTTGCTCGACCTGGGAATCGAATGCAAGACCTGCTCAGCAGTCGCGCTTTTCTACCACTAGACCAACGAGGCAGGCACCTATATAAAGTTTATTTTCTACTTACTACAAGATTTAACTAGGTAAAAGCATTTATTTCAATTAAAACATTTACAGGTCCTTTTAAATCGTCAAGGAGTCGATCAATAAGTCTGGAAGTTGAAGCTGGTAGATCGTTCCAAAACGTAAGAGAAAACCGAGTCAGAAAATCCACGAACACTCTTTCCAATTAAGTTTATAAAAATCCTCTTTACAATAATATTTTTGCTTCTATATGTGAAAACAACGTAGATAACATAATGTACATAATATATAGATAAATAAGTACTGTTACACTGGTAAGTGCAAGTCCTCAAAACAGCCTTGGCTATATTTTTTCACTAGACTAACTTCTACCTGCGACTTAGTCCGCGTGTTATTTTCCACCCGTCTTTAGTTACTGTTCCGCTTCCATGTTTCGTAGTGTGATGTTATATAATAGCCTTTTACCTTCCTCGATAAACGAGCTATAGGTATAACGCTAAAGGATTTTTTAAATCGGACCTTCTTCTCCCGCGCGTTACGTCATTGACTACTGTTCTACTCCCTCGGGTAATAGCGTGACGTTATAAAGCCTACAACCTTCTTCGATAAATGGGCTAAATGACACTAAAGGATTTTTTTTAATCGGACCAGTAGTTTTTGAGGTTTCAAACAAACAAACTCTTCAACTTTATAATATTAGTATGTAATATATTATCACCATGCACTGCACAAAGATCAAACAGATACGACATATTTTTATGGAAATTTCGGAAGTCTGCTTATCAGATTATAGGGTTTATCTGCAGATCGTCACATCAAGGCTTATCCTGAACTTGAAACAGTTATCTTTATTGACTGATATTGGGTAATACGTTTATGTAGTCTAGTTTTTAGTTTAAGACGCATTTTATGATCATGTTATTATCGGATGTTCGATGCGGGTCATAGAGTTTAATAATTCTGTGTTCCATGATATATTTATGTGAATACGGATGCTCTGTTTTAGATTGAGCGCTATGGATTGCTGAGTAAAGAAATCTCCATTAAAGGTACATTTTAACACATGTAAAAAGTTTAACTAACCCAATACTCAATATCTTTATTGCTTTTTCCCATATTATGTATGCTTTGGTGGTAACTTTTATAATTGAAATCATTACGGACCCTGTAGGGCACAGAAAAAGGGCAGGAGAGGACCCCTGTATGTCGGTACTGTTGCATGCACCATTGCATATTGCAAGTTTTACTTACGTTACCTTGTGCTTTACCATAAACAGTGATTTTTAGCAAATGTAAAAGTCTTTTCCCAGCTAATAATTTTTGCTCCGACTTACTTATTCTGATGGGCTGTATGCTTAGTTAACGGCTATGTGATATGTATTTTTACACCTCGCATATCCTGTCGGTGTACTTTAATGAACAAATAAACATTATGTACAGTCAGCAAAGTAGATAGGTATGTAGGGTCGTCAGATATAGTTAAAGTTTTTTAAGAAACCGATGGATGTTTTTGAACGTAATTTAATTTAAAACGTAGATAATAAATAGTTCTTTTTTTAGGTTAAGTTTCAGTCAAAGACATCCATCGATTTCTTAGAAAACTTCAACTATATCTGACGACCCTGCATACCTATCTACTTTGGTGACTGTACTTTTGAATCTCTTGAAACGGACCGAATCGTAAACTAGCAACGCTACTTGAAGAACACAACAGCCTTACCTACACATCTGCGTTCCGTACGATCAATAAAAATCTAATATAAAGATATTAACCCATTCTTTTACCGCAAAACCAAATTCCCGCGATTGCCTCTCAGTTATTTACAAACAATGTTACACTCGATTTAACTTCTGACAATCGAAGCGTTGAAGTGTATCTATACACATCAAAAGTGTCTAGGGATCAAGATGTATTTGGTAATAATAATATATTGATCCCTAGACACTTTTGATGTGTGTAGTTCGACATACGGATGACTTATCTGAACCTTGTCGTGGTTTGGTAGTAAAATCTTACAAAGCTGATAAAACAGAAGTAAAAGAAAAAAAATAGAAAATAAGTATACATAGCGGGTGTAATAAATGAATGGTAAAAAACTTTTTAAAACAAGCTTTTTTAGTATGATGTTACTAACTTTATCGTTTTCTACTCTTCAAGCCCTTTCATTTGACATGCATATCAAGGGGATTGAGATAAAATATGTAATCCGCCATATTGGAACGGCGGCCATATTGAAATTATTACAATACTGAGTATTGCTCATTTTATTGTCACCAGAACTAAAGGTGTATGCAAAATTTCAGCTCAATCGGATACCAACAAATGGTCGAAAAATGGTTTGCAAATTTTGAACATACGGACAGTGCAAGCTAAATAAAAGCTTGTAAAAAGACACTTACCGAAGCCAAAAGTTACATGAGTTTCCCATAATTGCGATAATTTTTTTATTCTGGACCATACCTGGGAACCTTCAGGAACTTCAGAAACCTTCTGGTCGAAATTCAATCTGTCTCAACCTCAACCTATCAAAAATATACCTAACTTACAAAAAACCTTTGGTTTTGATTGTAACTGAGACGAGATTACGACTAGATTTGAATCGGTTTAAATTAATAGAATTGACCTTCTGAACTAATAGTAATGTCATCTTAATTTTAGGATTTGTACCTCTTAATTCTTTTACGATATCATAAAAGCACATTGTTTGGTCCTGTACAGTCACAAGCATAGACATGTTACATATACCTACTTAGCAAAAAACTAATGGCTCATTTTCATTAGTAGATAGGGCCCGCATGCGGGGTGCGACAGCTTTCTGGAACGCATGCCACAGGGCCCGCATTCGGTGAACCGTTTTTATTAGTCGATAGGGCCCGCATGCGGGGTGCGACAGATTTCTGGAACGCATGCCACAGGGCCCGCATGTCGATATCACGGTCGGTAAAAAGCATGCGCGGCGGATCCCTGCATGCGGTGTAACGACTTGTAACTTTCATTGGTTGTTATGTCGCATGCGGGGACTCCCCGCATGCGGGCCCTATCGACTAATGAAAATGAGCCATAAAGCGATTTTGTGGTTCATGAATGATTTGCAGCCTTGAAATTAGAACTACTTCATACTAGTATGGAATCCAGAATATGATATTCGTAACACAATTATTTTTTAATCAATCCTTTAGTAGGAAGTTGCTTTAGAATGTTGCTATGTGTTTAAATGTTTATGCTCGTGACTGTACAAGAAAAAGAAGCAAAATAAAGTATTGCAAGTAAAACTAAGTCTTCCGTCTTTACATATTTGTTTGGAAAAGGGAATACAAAATGCTACCTGCTTACAATTCTAAGCAGGTTCGAAATTGTCAACAGCTGCACCTGTATGCAAGTAATGCTGTCAGCTTTTATGAAACAGGATTTGGAATATTTTAAATTCTGTATGAAAATGTTAGTGTGTAAATGTTGTCGCGTTGTATAAGTTTATCTTGGACATCACTGACATATTGGTGAAGGAAAACATCGTGAGGATACCTGGAAATATAATTCACGTAAGTCTGATGACCAATCTGTCTTGAGCAAGCGTGGTGATCAATGCTCGTGCCTTTTCTGCATCAGAAGAGCCCTTTGCCCAGCAGTAAGACAATAATAGGCTGGTATTATTCTGATTCCAAAGAAGTTCTGGCTTTCTTTCTTCCCGTATCAATAATTTGCGGCATCACTTAAAACTTGAACGGGCAGTCGGGAAGTTTATAATAATGTGCAAAAGGGAGTTCAATATTTCTTTCTGTAGAGGGCAAAGCTTGTACCCAAAAATCTTTAATAGAAAATTCAATTCCAAGATTAAAATAACACAAGATTTTGGCGAAGCAAAAAATTCTAAGAATTTAAGGGCAGAAAAATGGCCACACCACCCCAAAAGTTTTCCAAGAAAGCGTTCAGAATCGATGTTGTTAAGAAAATCTATTGAAAAGGTAATGTAAGGTCCCTAATGGTGCTACTTTCACGAATTGAAACATTTTTCAGCCCGTGGCACTTGGAACAGGTAAGGCAAGCACTTGAATAAACTTAATTTGAAATAGACTTGTAAGTAGATAAAGCAACAAGTGACAAAGAAACAAGTAAATACAAAAGTACAGTTCTCAAGAGAAAATTGCTGTCGAAATAGTACTTTTGTTTCGTAACATTCAATTTTGTTAAATCGAAGTCACTAAGACTTGGCAGTAAACACCCGTACTGGGATCGTTTTGAATACTGATAAAGTAAGACGCTTTCTATACAAAATCGTTGGAATAATTTTATTCAATTGTTGCACACAATACACAACGAACCGAGCGTCACAAATTGAGTTCCATTGACAATATAAACTTCCAAAGACAAAAGAGCAAAGTTAAATGAAACAGCTGTTTTCAATAATTTCCGCTATAAACCAAACCGAGTTGTTGCCAAGGAAGTGTTAACAAACGTTCAGTTCTCATAAATAGTCCCTCGACACCTCATAACTGGCGCCCAACGTGGGGCCGCGGGGCGCACCTAAACCAATTTTCCATTACGTTCTTATGTACGACTGTGAGAGCGAGACAAAAACCCTAAACATCATTACATTAAAGATCAACCTCCTTTGTTTCGGCGTCAATGTCTGTGATTACGTTTGTGTGTTGAAGGAAAATGAACTTTGTACATAAAGTGGAAAGGGTCGATATTGTGTGTTGTAAGTTCTAATAGGAAAGGGCCTATGTCTACTAGTCAGGGGGAGTTAGTGGGGCCATGAAAACGGGAACACAACACAGGGAAGGTTGAAGCCGTCGCGACAGTCTGGAGTGAAGAACTAAAGCCTTTTGTTTAGCTAGCCCGAACAAACCTCGTAAACAAAATTCACCGAAGAGACTTTGGATAAGAAGTTATTGGTGGGAACGAAGTTGTGGTAAGTAACGGAATAAGTAATAAATAAAAGTTGGTCTCGCCTTTATTTATCGTAACTAAAGCTCTTAAAACAAACCTAATTTTGCTGAGAAACTCCAAAAATTTACGACCTCGTGCGTAACTAAGTGTTATTATAACAAGTGGAAAGATTCACCAAAGCTTTGCAATTTCAATACCTTTTTAGGTTACCAAACATTTCGTTTCATTTTATAAATCTCCAGTAAGCGTAACTCACGGTAGCAGTCCTATTAAATCCAATAAATATATCGAAAAATCCACTCCCTAAGGCTAAGAGACCCCCAGTCTTACATATCTAGCAGGTTCGCATTCACGACCCCCTGTCTGGCTTTAGGGCAATTTGTCAAGCCCCGACCTACCCTTACGTCCCCTCGTATAAAAAGCATTTGAATAATCGAAATGATGACGTAGCCCTCGATATTGGCAATAGTACAGGTGCAGTAGCTATTCAGGAAATGGAGGTCGGCAGTTTATGAGGACATGGCACGTAAGTTAGCATTTTAAGCGAATATATTGGATTATATAGAAAAACCTTGACGGTAATGTTTAATACTGTGGCTTTAATTCAGCCTAAAGTTTGTATAGAATAGAAAATCTCGGTAAAAATTGAAATCTAGCTGATGACTTTTAAAACTCAGAGGGGAAAAACTAAATTTTAAGAACAATCGCAATCTCATTCTCAATTTGTCAAAAATGCCTTTATTTTACTCACACATTTAGACATTATAGTTGTCGATAAGATGAGATTGCGACATGATTTTGAACTTTTTGTTTGAGTAGCATTGGCTTTCACAATTATATTTTGTACAGTCGCCAGCATATCAGGCTATACCTTTTTGTTATAACATCGCTCTTATTAAAACCGCATGAGATGTGTTTGCCTTAAAGCGCTGTCGTCCGTCCTATTAATACTAGATCCCTCATTATATGACTTGTAGGATTCTTCAGCCGAGTACGTGAGTTCAGTCGTAGGTTTCGATCACACAGCTCAAAAACAACCATTGGGTATTAAAAAACCTGTAATATTAAATATCAGACATGGGTCCTTTATTAATATATCTGAATCTACCCCTACGTATGAGTCACCAACAACGCAGAGGGTGGCCGATGGAGCTAACACAGGCGATATTTATAGAATTTATCGTCGTTTTACATCGAACCACTGCACAGACTATTAAAATGTTGAGAATCATCAACAGCCCGTTCTTCGGTTTTATGTTGCACTGTTTTGTTGAACTCCGCTATCAAAATCGTCTTTTATGGCAACCGCAATATAACTTTTATATTTTCAGAATTTTATTTAGAAGGTAGTTGTGTGAGTTTTAGAGGTGTTTTTGCCGTCATATTAGTTCACAGCTACAGTTTTAAAAGCTATTACCGTAAACGTGATTTATCATTACGTTTCTGAGAACGAAATGTAATTACAACTTCCAGCTTCGTGAACGAATTTTGCCGCTCAAAGGCCTGTATTCACTGATGTGTCAAATTAAATAAATGGCTGCATTTAACGAAGTACACAACACAACCAATTTCAACTAGCTTTATTTATTTAGCCACTTCTGTATGTGTTTACTGAGCCTACAAACAATCAGATAATTAGTACAGAGTGCATAAAAGTCCGCTGCAATAAATGGTCCCTTAGGGAACATTTATTCTAGCGGTCAGGGGAGGCTCACGTCCAGCATTGGACATTTATTTTACGAGCCGTAATAGTTACGGTTCATATAAATTCGTTTTAACACCTGTTAAACCACTTCTAACACTAGATCTCTGGAGAAATCATACTCGTCAGAATATATCTCGATTTGCTTTCTAAGTTCATTCAATTTAAAATGGTTTAAATATTTATGGAAAGGAAAAAAAATCCAAGCAACAATTTGGTCGTGTTGTAAATACCATATTACGTGTCATACAGACTAATACAAAAATTATTATACTCTTTCAACAGAATAATGAAAGCATTTAATTATGTGTTTAAATATAAGAACCAAACAGCTTATATTAGAAAAAAGAAGTTAACAAGAATAGAGTTAAGAATACAAACCATAGTTTTTCTTTAGTCTGTACTCAAAAGACTTAATAAGATTGGATTTACAACACGACCAAATTGTCGCTTGGTAAATTTTTCCTTTCCACTGTCGATATACCTAGTTCCTAAAATACCCTAGGGTGATAAAATTTTCGTTTTAAATTCCTAAATATGTGGAAATTAGTGTCTTTAGGTCGGCTTCCCCTTGTATACCTACCTTTTGCTTCTTTATCCGCAGTTCTATAGTCCTTGGTTAGTGCTGAGTAATGGTTTTCGATTTCGACCTTTCTGTCTAATGTATCGAAAACTAGCGTGCGAATAAACTGTTAGATATAACGCGAACGAACGATTACTGCGCCTGAGATATTTGGACATGATGCGATGTTTTGGAAAATTAAGCATGTAGTTCTATCAAATTAATGAACAAGAAAGAAAAGAGTATGATCAAGTTTTCTAGAACCTAATTTAATCATAATGAGGTTTCATTAAAATTCAACAATCGTACTTTCTATTATAAAGGCGAAATATTGTGAGGATTGATAAATGGATGAATGTTTGTTACTCCTTCACGCTTTAACGGCTAAACGGAATTAACTGAAAGGCACACATAAAGATATCGATCTAGCTTCAACACACGGGGTAATTTTTATCCCGTTTTTGTTCCGCGGAAGCCAACGTCAAAAAGTCTACGCAGACAAATTATAAGCAGGAGCTATATTTAGTAATTCATAAATACAACAGTATCATCAAACGTTTATAAGCATAATGTTTATCAAATTATTAATAGAAAGCTCGTTACAGACCATAATGTTAATGAATTTATAATCTTTCTAACCAACAGAGATTACAAAACCACCAACCTAACACCATCGATTAAAACCGCACGTGAGCCCCAACCCGCAACATAAACGTTTGCGCTTTGAAAAGTTTTCAAGGCGTGACTAAAAAGCCATTGTTTTGAACGAGACGCCATGTTATATCAGCAACAATGTGCTATATTATGATGTGTACCACTGTTTCGCAATGAGAAAACCGCTTAGTTTGCTTCCTTGTTGATAAGGTGTTGTTTACTTTGTTACGCAGTTGACAAGTGATGGTGGAAAACGTATTATTATAACTCCTTAGAATATAGTCTTCAGAAGCCTATTGATAATGATAATACAGACATTGATAGACAAAGCAATCGCTGCCATATAATAAGTTAATGAATATTCATGATTCTGTAGAGGCCTATTCTCATAACAAATTCATGAGCCAATAGAAGTCGAAATAGTACTTGACAATGGAATCAATAGGTCGGGAGAGCTACACGGCGCAATGCATGTACAGAATACTGTATTGTGCATACAAGATGAGTTTATGATGAGATTGGTAGCATTGAGCATTGGTTTTGGATTGGAGAGTACTAAGATGAGCTTATATTACATACTAGCGACCCGCCCCGGCTTCGCACGGGTGCAGTGCTGATACTATGGCAAATATTTTACTTACTATTCGTTCGACTAAGAACAAAAGATTATACAATTATCAACAAAGTGAAAAGATACCTTTCTATTCAGTTATTTTTTTAACTTAAATACCTACCTTACATTAAACTACGATTTTTGATACGTTCAGTGAAAAGGTAGGCTATTCTATTCAGTTATTTTTTTAACTTATCCTACCTTTCATTAAACTATAATTTTTTATAATTAAAAATACAGTACTAATAATTGTATTTTTCCTCGGTACCGCCCGCCGCCGCAGACGCTATGTACCTGCGTTTTAAATCTGTAATATCTTCGAAAATATTTATTTAAATTACATGCTGTAAAGGGCCATAATGATCTATATGAAATGCACAATGTTTTTAAGGTACTTAATTGGATAAGGATTAATGCTGTATTGCCTAAAATTGCTTCTTAAATAAGCCATTATTTCTCGTAAAAAGTTAAGGATAAAAAATGGTTATTGTAGGTGATCCTTAAGAGATAGACATATACCATCGCGGACTTTTTTGTAGACCTTTTTAAGGTGTACAATACTGTAATACATTATTTTGATCCATCTCCAAGGGTTCAGCCAGCGTTTGCAATGTAAGCGCAAAAAAATGTGTTTATTTACGACATCACATTAGAAACCTCTAAAATTATCAGTGTTTCTCTTCTATATTATGCATGTATTATACACTAGCTGACCCGCCGCGACTTCGTTCGCGTGGTATCCTACACTACCAATACTCCTACCCTAACCCTGCATTACCCTACCCCCTACCCTACCCCTACACTACCCCTACCCTACCCCTACCCTACCCCTACCCTACCCCTACCCTACCCTACCCCTACCCTACCCCTACCCTACCCCTACCCTGCCCCTACACTACCCCTACCCTACCCCTGCCCTACCCCTACCCTACCCCTACCCTACCCTACCCTTACCCTACCCCTACCCTACCCGTACCCTACCCCTACCCTACCCCTACCCTACCCCTACCTCTACCCATGAGACCGACTTCCCGACTTCATATTAAAAGAGCTGTTTTAGGGACTTCGTTCGCGTGGTATCATGCCCCTACCCTACCCCAACCCTACCCCTACCCCATATTTTTCCCTAGACCTCCACGAACATTTCTAAATCAAAATCAGCTAAATCGGCCCAGCCGTTCTCGAGTTTTAGCGAGTTTACACCTTGGGTCCGAAAAACCCAAATATCTTACGGACCCCTATTTTTTCTAAAATAAAATATAGCCTATGTCACTCGCAGATAATGTAGCTTTCTAATGGTGAAAGAATTTTCAAAATCGGTCCAGTAGTTTTTGAGTTTATCCATTACAAACAAACAAACAAAAAAACAAAAATACAAAGTTTTCCTCTTTATAATATTAGTATAGATATAAACCTTCCTCTTGAATCACTCTATCTATTAAAAAAAACTGCATCAAAATCCGTTGCGTAGTTTCAAAGATCTAAGCATATATAGGGACAGACAGACAGAAAAAGCGACTTTGTTTTATACTATGTAGTGATACGGGACAAGACACACCAAATTGCCGTTAACTATATACTGCCCATCAAACTATGTAAGTTTGAGCAAAAATTACGAGTAGGTATTATTGCAGGTAAATGACTACTTTCTTTTTTACACCAAAAAAATATTATGCAGTATAGGGGTCGTGTGAGTATTTAAAGTTATATAATGTGGCTTTGAAACTTGTTTACATAAAAATAAGTTAAACAAAGTTGTGACTTTGGCCCCGTAACCAGAAGGTCAGACCGTAACCCAGTCATGGTCAAAATCAAAAAATATCGCAATGATGCGATGAATATGTAATTTTTGACTTCATTACGTGTCTTTCTACACCTATTGTAATAAGATGATTTAATCTGTGTGATGATCTCTGCTTAGCCTGTCTGACAGAGACAAGACAACCGTTACAAGATTATGTTATATAAAGCTTTACGTTATTTTGTTAGAAAAACCATTTTACAGTTGCGAAATAAGATACCTGTCCAAAAGGTAGTGTCATATAACGTTAAAAATGGTGCAAAGCTTTGAAACGTCGAGCTGGAGTGCTCCCTGAACTACTTAAGAGTATACGAGGAAAACAAATAAATTCCATCTCTCGACATTCCTAAAGAATTTCGGACATAAAATTTTACACCGCGAAAATAGGAACAAATCGTTTATTTAATGTTAAGTAACAAAGCAAAAGTAGGTAAGAAAAGGACACGCCCAAATTCATTTTGGTGCGAGGCCAGAAAACGTTTCTTCCTAAAAAGTATCAAAGACCACACATAATGTAACTTATCACAAAGGTAATCTTAATAGTATCTTGGAAATGGTTACATGCTAGTTACGGGACCAACAACGGTAACAAAAAAAGGCGACTCATTCATTGAAGCTACTGTTTAGACACATTCTCACTGATGTCTATTTGAATAAATTTCACATATTCTTAAAATGTGTAACAGTATGTATGGTCGCAGCTGTTGGGTAAACTGCATGTTTGTTGCTTTCTAAAGCCGGCTAAATGTTCGTGGAAAGGATTTGGAAATGTAAATCGGATTGCGAATTGCATTATTACTTCGTTTTGTTCAGAAAATTCTTCTCGTTTCGGTAATGTTTTAGTAGCAGATAAAGAATTTATGGAGCAGATTCTAATAGTTCTTAATGTTCCAGATAATACGGAAGGAACGGACGATAGCATTTGATTTATCTACAGTAAATGTTATGGTAATAATGGGGTCTAACACATGTGACATCAGTGCCCCCATAATATGTATAACAAACTTTACAGCACACTATTACCCAATTAAAACACTATTTGTCTTCGTGAACTATGTGTGTGTGTGTCCTACACAAAATCACCGGTTCTGAAGAAGTACTTGTTCCCCCTATATCAATTAGTCATTCATAGTTAGTGAGGAGTGTTTTTTTACAACTCCCACTTCGAAGTCGGAAGTTAATCATCGTTGAGGTCCAGTGGACTAGAAAATAACAGTTCTTTGAGAACAGACTTGGAGTGTAGTCTAGATGAAGACATACTACTCAAAATACAGATATTAGAAGTATCAAAAAAAAAACTTTAGCAATGATGGATCGATCGATCTTATTAAAACATAATTGACGAAATGTCAGAGAAATGCTCAAAGAACCATAATGCAAAACAATAAATGAAGCTTATATTATTCACAGTACGGAGGTAACGAAAACTGCGTCTAAAAATTTCGCTACAGAGGCGTGCCCGCAGGAGGCGAAACAAATAATTGATGGTAAACAGATATGTTTATTCGTCGAAATGGAATAACCGAATAAGTTACCATACCTACATGAAATAAGTAGCCGTGGGCGATCAATGTTCAATAACTACGTGAATATAAGAGACTAGAAAAGACCAAATTTATATATCAATATGGATGATTATGGTAATAAGATGTAGGTAGATTTAGGTACCTACGCAAAGTCAAATTGAACTGAAAACGTCAACATTACTTCAAGTCTTTGGCTTGTTTAACATGATCCCGTTCAGATACTTCACTGTTAAAGTAACATTCAAAAATAATATTAGCTTTATCTACATTTTGAACAATTTGAATATCAAATTGAGCAGAAAGATAGCCTTAATTGTTGCCCAGTTGGTTATCATTAAAATCAGAAGGTTAGTCTAAAACAATGATATAAAAGAAAACAAAAACATTTATCTGGAGCGGCACAAAGTAGATGTTGAGTTTCCGAGAGTTCGAGATTTGTTTGTGTTAAATTTCTTATTAGGTTTGTATTAAATTTTCAAAGGGAATTTAGGAAGCTTTCTTGGGGTAAACATTAAGAAGATTAGAGGCTAGTTGTTGCTCGGTTTTAATTAGAAGTCTTTACCTTTTGTAATTAAATAACGTAATTAGAACACCTGTTGGCATTTTGTTATTAAGTAATTAAGAAAGCATTATTGGAGACGATATTCATTAGCCTAATATCTGAAGAGTCGTAAATAAAAAACTTACCGATAGAAGTTGAACAGCATTTCCTGCAACAGACAAACAGCAATCAGAAATTTGGATAAACACAAAAGACAAAATGAAAGGTATGCATAAAACAAGCACGTACAATGTTAAGTAAATAAAAGCAGATGAATTTAAATTAACAATAAGCCAAACGTCTGATTCGTTTGTGCCGCTCACGGCAATATTTGTATAATAAGCGGAGAGAACGAGTAATGTGGGGGTCGTAGCCTCGTAGAGAACACGAATATGATTCGAGAATCGTATAACAAACCAAGTAATGGTTCAATGTAATAGAAATTGAAACGTTCTGTTAGATAAATATTAAGGAATGGAGAACATTAATGAAGATTTCTTCATTATTAGGAAGCAATTTCTATAAATGGCATGTTGGCTCAGAGATGGGTCCGCAAGGGACTATTTCATTTCTTATGTGCTTTGTAATTTTATCTTGGACATAACTGACATCGGTGGAGGAAAACATCGTGAAGAAACCTGGACCTACAATTAAAGTAAGCCTGGAATCGCCAATACGCCTTGAGCAAGCGTGATGATCAATGATCGTGCCTTCTCTGTATGAGAAGAGGCCTTTGCCCTGCAGTGAGACAGTAATAGCCTGGTATTTTTATTATTAACTAGCTGTCCGCCGCGGTTACACCCGCGTCTTTGGTTACTGCTCCGCTCCCGTAGGTCGTAGCGTGATGGTATATAGCCCCTATAGCCTTCCTCGATAACTAATCTATCTAACACTGAAAGAATTTTTCAAATCGGACCAGTAGTTCCAGAGATTAGCGCGTTCAAACAAACAAACAAACAAACAAACACTGCAGCTTTATAATATTAGTATAGATAAGTATAGATTTCTACCCACCACTGAATAAACTTTTAAAGTTACTACTATATCATCCATATGACACTACTCAGTTACGAATCACCAATAATTTCAGCAAAATAATATTTACGTAACTAAAAGCAGAATATTCGCGTATGTATATCGTCAGATAACTGACAATACCTCGTTAGCACTTCAAGCTCAGAAACAGATATGTGCCAGCCTGTTCGTGTAATAGATTTATGGAAGTTTCAGTTTACACCTGCAAACATTTTGAAGTAAAATTGAATTTCGGTTTCCTAGTATTGGGAAACGCTTTTGGTCGAAAATGGATGTGTATTTTATGGTAAGTGAACAAGTAATGGAAACCTGATAATAAAATATACTATTGTACTAATAATTCAATTCGGTACTATCTGTACTAATATAATAAAGCTAAAGAGCTTTTTTGTTTGTTTGGACGCGTTTATCTCTAGAACTATCAGTCGGATTGGAAAAAAAACATGTTGCGTTATATAGCCTGTTTATCAAGGAAGGTTATAGGCTATATAACATCCATCACGCTACGATCCACGCGAGCGGAGCAGTAACCAAAGACGAAATAAGACCAAAGTGTTTCATTTCATCTTAAAGCTAGCTAAGGGGCCTCTACTTCAGCTGCTCGTACGCCTCGACCCTAGGGTCCCAAGTTACATAAAGTAAAGAACAAACATAACTTGTACAACAAATCTTGAACTAAAGCAAACACAAAGACGGTCTATGATCGTAACTTCGCACACGGATGTAAAATTTAATGATAAACGGATATTAAAGTAGTCTATGACAAGGAAATGGCAAGAGAAGCAGGATACGAAACGCGCAAACACAACAAACAACGATTAAAATTATAAGAGTGAATTTGCCATGGTAATAAAACTTAATAAATCTGACAAAAATCTAACAGTTCTACAAAACATCACGCCTGTAATCCCTGAAGGGTTAGGCAGAGGTGTACCCATTGGTACACCCACATTTCGCTGGTTATGTTTAAGTCTCATGTAATAGGGGGCGAGCCTGTTGTCATCAACCGGGCATAAATCCAGACTCCGAGGCTGCTACTGAGAAATTCCTGATGGAAATACCCAATAACACTCTCGACCTGGGAATCGAACCCAAGGCCTCATGCTCAACAGTCGCGCTTTGAGACCACTAGACCAACGAGGCAGTACACAACAGTTCTGATAGATCAAAATAATTCGGAGCATGTTTTTGAACAAGTTGATATTCAATTGACTGTACGGGCGCCTCCTACAACATTGAACATCCACAAAAAAACGGGATCACGCAATAATGGATGTAACACGTGGGTCAAACCCCTTACTTAAATCCCCTTCAACTTTCAATAATAGACCTTACTCTTGTATAAATAAGGGTGGAAACTGTGGTAAGAGAGAACTGCAATACGAAACTCCCCTTCCACTATAAATTACTGCAAGCAATGCAAGTGCTGGGTGCAACGGGTCGATAAAGCTGCGAAATATTCGGGTTCCCGGTTAGCTTGTAATTGGTAACGAATGTATGAGAATATTGATTTCTACCGTCATTTAGAAATTTGCAAATACGGGATAGATATCGCAACGATTAGAAGAAGAAATATTTAACTACTTTACTTTTTTTTTTTTATATGTAACTTTCGACGCCGTTACATCATTTTACATCCAATATATTCATGTCTGTAAATGATATGACTAACATGTTTCCAATTCCAATTGTGTTTTGGCAAGTGATGTGAATATTGTGTTACATAGAGTATTTGGAGAAGCACTCTATTGATGGAAATCTTATCATGTTAAGAGATCAAGTAAAACTGAATTAGAGTGGGTAAAATTGACACAAAACTGAACCTAATGACACATTATCAATTTTGTGTTCAAGCAAACTCGTTCGTTCTTTTTCTCTAGTCACTCTAGTGTTTATCGTATTCTTGTTTTTTTAGTATAATTATTATAAACTAGCTTTAATCCGTGTCTTTGTCCGCGTTAATGTCGGTAATGGGCGTTGGTTTTTTTATGCGGTACCCTAATTATTTTTCCAATAAAAAAGTAGCCATCAGTAATTAAAGTCCCGTCAAAATCAGTCTGTTTAGGAGATTAAGCTAACCAAACAGAGAGACAGACCAAATGTGTAATGGCAGAGATAACGTTTGTGAATAAATAAATAAATAACGGTTGACACCTTTTTTTTGCTTTTCATTGCTATTTATTAATAACTCCATTGGCCACAGTGTCAAACGTAGGTACTTGGAGTGACGGCAAGCTGAGCATCGGACATAGCTGGCGCATTATGGATCAATTGAATGCCAAGCATTCATCAAGATGACTGACAGGTACAGCAGGCATTGCTCACTCCGGAATAGATGTAAGGTTAACGACATTTGGTACTGCATACAACAATCATTGTCACCTTAAGTTAGATGAAACTACATTCATTTTGTCTTTTTTTTTGGGACAATTCCGCCACACTGTTCCTACCCACTGCCCACTGCCCATTTTGTCTTAATAATACTAGCCTATTATTGTCCCACTGCAGGGCAAAAGCTTCTTCTCATACAGAGAAGGCACGAGCATTAATCACTACGCTTGCCAAAGGCGGATTCGTGATTCCAGACTTAAAGTATTAATTATAAGTCCCGGTTTCCTTACGATGTTTTCCTTCTAGACGTATTCTACTATAGATCATCACAATAACCGTCCTGCGCTGCCAGCATCCCGCGGTTTCCCGCGACCTTCACAAGGTCGTCGGTCCTTCCCGTGGGAGGCCCAAAAATCATTCAAATGCAGCTAATGTATGAGAAAATGCCAAACACAATTTAAGAATGCCTATTCTGGACATAAACACGAAACAAAATGTTAAAACAACACGCAGAAGGCTAATTAACGTTGTAGTTCTCATTTAAATGGAAAACTAAGCAATAAATTACACTGAAGGTTACATGTATTACGAGCTCTTAGCAACAGGGAGAGTAGATGTTAGAATAATTATATAGCCCACAAGCTGTAACGGATAGATACCAACTACTCTATAATTTGGTTTTAGGAATTGCTGAGAGAAATCCATTGCGGTAAAATGAAGCTGGATTTCGGTAATAACTTTGATAAAGTCCGTGTTAGCGTACATTAGAGTAATGACTTTGTTATATTCAAGCATGTTACAGCTTTGACTCACTGCGGTGACGTAATATCAGCTCTCGGTCTGATAAATTCTAGTGTAGCTTCTCTTTCTAATTACTTAGGAAGTAAAAGGTTAGCTATAGCAATAGACCACACGTGGTCCATGCTATCTATACATGTACCTATGGTATCATTCTGGTTATCTTTTACAAAGAACTGAACTGATTTTCGAAGCTGTGGAAGATCGTCATGAAATAAGCTTCATAAAGCAATCTGAACTCAGCACTTAATACCAAAAGTTGTATTGACGATAAGCCAAAATTCAACGATACGAGTAATTTGGTAATGCGTCGATTCCCAAACTACATTACGAGCCTATCACAGCCGATAAGTCAATAACCCTACGCACACACAATATCGAATCAAACTAAAACACAACAAACAAAAGGCTGGGCATTCCGCAAAACAATTCCATAACGTAATACAATACAAGTTGGCCTTCCCCGCAATGAACTTCTATTGATTTTTACCCGAGGGCAACGACCAAACCCAACTTTTTTGACACTCACAAGTCTGACGTTAGTTTCAGAGTTAGAACCAATAAAACAAACGTCGATAGATCTGCTGAGTGCCGTTAATGCCCTCATAAAACATCGTTTTCAAAGATATTCAAACACACTACTTCGTACTACTTTACAAACTGTTTTACTTTGGAACGAAAGGACTGAAATTGGTTCGGAGAGTTAATTTGCCGGCAATTGTGTTGGTAATCAAGTCTGCTCAAAGCTTGTCATTTCATTGTTTGGTTCTACAAATAAAAAGGCGTAAACGTTTGAGGGGAGAGTGGACAGAGAAGTGTCACAGCTAATTTGAGGTTCATGAGGGGCTTTTGTTTAGGCATGTTTGTACTCCCGAAGAAAATGGACACGTTTTTATCTGGATTTCCGTTTATCACGATCAATCAATAACTACACGGATCTTTAAATTCGCAAATAATAATACAAGCCTATTATTCTCCCACTGCAGGGCCTCTTCTCGTACAGAGAAGGCACGAGCATTGCTCACAACGCTTGCTCAAGGCTGATGCTGAAGGTTGAGGATTTCAAACTTATATTAATTACTAGCGACTCGCCCCGGCTTCGCACGGGTGCATGAATTATACATATAAACCTTCCTCTTGAATCACTCTATCTATTAAAAAAAACCGCATCAAAATCCGTTGCGTAGATTTAAAGATCTAAGCATATATAGGGACAGACAGACAGGGAAGCGACTTTGTTTTATACTATGTAGTGATGATAAGTCCAGGTTTCTTCACGATGGTTTCCTTGACTGATGTCAGTGATATCCAAGATAAACTTAGAAAGTACATATGAAGCAGAAAAAGTCACATTGGTACTTCTAGGCAGTTCTTGGGCATAAGAGGCGGGCGCCTTAACCACTCGGCCATCGCGACGATTCAAGATATAAAATATTCTTCCAAACCGTTCATTATAGCCAAATAAAGTTCAGCTTGCCGGAACTTCTCCAATAAATCAGAGAAGGCTCAATAACAGTGTCGGCCATGATAAAAATAATTTTAACTTCTCCATACAAAGTTAATTTAATAAAAGTCCCGGAAAATTCGAGTACCAGGTTATAAATGTTACTCAGATGTCACGTAATAAAAATACTGCTAAGTCTGAATTTCAGTTGAAATTCTGAGCGAAATTTAAAATGTATGCAAATTCAACATCCAATGTGCTAGACGGGACCGAGGACAATTTTAGTCTTTTGATTCAGTAAAACGTGGACCTCTCTCCTTTTAGTGCAAAATAAAATTTACAGGACGCATAATTAATATGACCTTTCAACAATAATGAACTTAAATAATTAATTATTTACTTGTGACTCTCATACATCAGGTGGAGGCCAAATTCCAGAGTTTATCTTGGACATCACTGATATTGATGAAGGAAAATATCGTAAGAAAACCTGGACTTATCTTAACATAGTAGAAACCAAAGTTGCTTCTGTCCGTCTGTACACTTAGATCTTTTAAACTACGTAACGGAATTTAACGCAGTTTTCATCAATAGATGGAGAGATACAATATGAAGGTTTATGCATCTACATTGCACCCGAGCGAAACTGGGGCGGGGCGTAAAATAAGTCTGAAATCATCAATCCGCCTTGAGCAAGGGTGGTGATCAATGCTCTGCCCTTGCTCTGCAGTGGGACAATAAAACGCTGGTATTATATTGATATGACTGCGGTTTTAATATGGTGCATTGCAGATGACTTCATTGAGATACATATATTTTCTATTCGCCTCAATATCATTCATGGACGAAAGGTTATTTATTATTTCCCTTTGGTAAAGGATCCATATTAATATTTTTCTAATCAAATTTTGAGGATACGAGTTTCATTTTCTAATATTGTACCATTTGTACCATTACACATTATTCATACTACAAATAAATTAAAAGGAAAATAATGCTTGTCTGTTTGTTCCGACGAATTTCCGATACGGCTGGCCGCTGGATCGATTTTCAAAAAACTTTCACTGGCCGATAGCAAATCTTTACAATTGAAAAAAAAAAATTGTCTGTGTTTGCTCCGGCTGATCTCCAAAACGGCTCAAGGGATTTTGACGTGACTGTCACTTGCAGATAGCTGATGTAATATGGAGTAACTATGCTACATTTATATTAAAAAAAAAACAGCTTGACAACCGACAGTCCCGCAAACCGCGGACACAAGCTAGTTTCAAATAAAATAATGAAAGAAGATTTGTAACCAACGAAACGTATTATTCTCTACATTTGACATAGAGGATATCTGGATTACATTACCAATATCGAACATACACATTTCCAAAGAGAATCTCCAACAATGCTTGGCTTTATGCTGAGGCTGCATTAGCAGGTAAGCAGGCGAAGATTCGTCGTGCCGGATTGTGTAGTTCTCTGTTGTGCGGCGTAGCGTAGGTTGCCACCGTAGCCACCGAAGCGAATATTATCGCGACAAATCCCTTTAAAGCGCCAGTTACCGACAGTGCCCCGATAGTACATCGTCTTCGCCCGAACACTACGCGTTGCAACGATCTATCCGGACGAATATCCGAAGCCCGCAAATGTCGCGCCAGCATTACAAAAGGAATCCAACTTTACTGGCGCTGTTATAGTTTGTTGAACCGTTGAATAATCCGAAGACACGTGTAGCAAAACATCTGACGTTTAGTACCTACAGCTCGCCTCTTGGGAACTATTAATTAATATTGTGCCAGAGGTCCCTGTCAGTCTTTAGGTAATGGAGAGGAACAGTTTTGTGTTTAGGCTGAAAACAATATGTCAGTAATGACGTCACCCAATATCTATACTTAAATAAAATTTGAAGTGTCTGTTTGTAATATCAAAATAACAACTTTTAACATAATAAATCTACATAAGAATGTTTTAAATACAAAAACACAATAAAAAAAAAATTGTCGGTGTATTTGATCCAGCTAATCTCCAAAACAGCCAAACCAATTTTGGCGGGACTTTTACTGGCAGAAAGCTGAGTAACTTAGGCTACTTTTATTATAGAAACAGTATTAGGGGTACTCACAAAAATGATAAAACTCCGTTAAACAACATTTGCACGTACGATAAGCTATAAGTTCTCGTTATAATGAAATATAAGAAACCAATGAAAACAAAAAGGCCTTGGTTTTATCTGGATGCATTCCGAGGGAATTCCGTCGGGCTACAGCACAGACTTCTATTGAATACATTTGAATATTTAGTAACTTTCACGCTGATCTGAAAGTAATGGGACAGCTCAGAATGCTGCTCCTTATCCCGAGAAAACTATACAAGCTGTTTGAGATATAGGGTATTATAGTACTTTCACTTTATACTCGCTATAGCTCTTAGATACGTAAATATTAGAATGGAATGATGCCGCGATAAACATGGCCACTTAATGGGCTCAAAAACTATAAGGAAAATGTAAAAAAGAGGATTATCTAAAATCATCAACTTGAAGAATAGAAGAAGAAGAAGAAGGGAATTTAGCAGACGACATTTCGTAGGCTGCGACTAGATTAAAAAAAAATGTGACAAAAATTCTAATAGAACAGAAAGATTTTGACCATAAGAACTCCAATGAATCGAATACATCGTCAAGATAGTTTTTTCTATCGCAATCCTAAGTCGAACACCATTAATGTCCCTGACAGTGATGAGCTTTGAAACTTTTATAGCCTTTTGAAAACAATACGCCAGATAAGTTCAATATCCTTACATTTTTTTCAATAGTCACCAAAGCATATGAAGCAAACTAAAAGTTTTTTTTGTTAAAACGCACTTATCTAAGAAACTTCTGGACTGATTTGAAAAAATCTTTTTGTATTATGTAGAACATTTATCGGGGAAAGCTATAGGCTATATAACATTACGCTATGACCCACAGGAGCAAAGCAGTAACCAAAGACGTAACTCAATGCGGGTGAAAAAACCACGAGGACGAAATCATGGTCGCTCGCTAGTCCTTTATAACATCACGATTCAAAATCAATTCAATCCTTTGGACGTAGTTTTATTTTAACACGGTCATCATCCGACCCTCATGTATTCCGTCAAGTGCCGGCTCGACTCCCAGATACTTCCGTTTCTAACAACCACTGATTTATAGTGAGCCTTTTACTATTTATCAACCGAGACGAATCCCAATCAGTACAATTTTGGATCTTTGTAAGAGACTGTGAAATTAGATTGTTTGAGAATTTATTACAACGACAAAGATTCTTTTAAGTAGAACGCCATTGAAAGCATGAGTTTGAATGCTTAATGAAGACACAATGAGGAATAATAAGAGTGTCGAATATTAATAGTAACCTAAAAAAGCATATGGACTGTTTCGTTGTTCTAGTGGCAAAGCACGACTGCTGATCCCAGATTGGGCAAAGAATTATTGGGTTTTTCCATCAGGAATTTCTCAGTAACAGTTTCTCTTTGTGCTCGGTTGACGGCAATAGGCTCGCCTCCTATTACATGGGACTTAAATATAACTGGCGAAATGTGGGTGTACTGATACACCTCTGCCTAATCCTTCGTGGATTACAGTCGTGATGTTATACAGTATGTAAAAAGCATAGTTTATTTTTATATTGTTTTGTTTGGAGATGAACTGCGGTTGCGTGAACATGTAAGTCCGATGCTATACGAACGGTTTCACCATATGTGATGGATGTTAACGGAGAATTTAATACAGCTATTATTCTTGTCATGTACTCAATTAAAAATAACCATTCTTAATTCCTTGAATCTGGAACATTTGAATATATTGATAACTATTTCATGCCCGCGCCTTCAGTTGCGAGAATATTGTGTTATCCACGAGATTTTTTATTCGTTTTTGCGCGATATAATTTGCGCGAATAATTTATCTGAAATAAAAGTAACATAATCTATCTGCCAGAGAAAGTCCCGTCAAGTCTAGCCGTTTCGGAGATTAGACTGAACAAACAGGAAGAGTGACAGACAGACAAAATTTTTCTTAATTAGTGTTTCTTGTTGGGACCGTATTTATTTACCATTTATTATCCATATTTATTTTGTAAAAACACTGTTATTTTGACATTACAAAAAACAGACTTATTAATTTTATTTATATGATGAATAGATAAACTAACTCTAACTAACCTATTATATTATAAGAAGAAAATAATAACGGCGATCATCAAACATGACAACATTAAGGAAAAACACGTAAAGGGAACCAACCAATAAGCGGTCCTCGATGAGACGACGAGTAACATACATAACAACACGAGCGTATAACCGTATAACCAATCACAACAAAACCTCAGTCGGAGTGCAGTGGCCGTGTGCGACCGTGACTCATCTATCAAGTGCATGCGCATGCGCCGCTGTGCCACCGAATTAGACCGCGATCGCATACGTTATGCGGCTTAGTTTTACACTTTTCGTTTTTCTGGGAACCGTGTTTATAGTATTTGGTAACAAATTAAAATGGGCGATAGGATTTGGTGCGTTTTTAGAATTGAATTCTGGAAAAGGAATGTGTTTCATTGTTTGCGTGAGTAAATATTTGGTCGAGATAACAGGGGAGATTAAATCTATAGGGAATATATAATAATGCTGAAGAGTTTTTTTGTTTGACTGTTTAAACGAGCTAATCTCCGAAACTACAAGTAAAATTGGGAAAAAAAATTGTATATATGATAGCCAGATTTAAGAGGAATAGTACAGGCTATATAACATCACGCTACGACCTACACAAGCAAAGCAGTAATTAAAAACGTAACTTAATGCGGGGTATAGCTAGTTTTTATGAAGTTAAGAATATAGCTTTAAGGTAGATTAAGAGATTGAAAACATCTCCCAAAACATCAAAAATACTGTCTTACTTAACAAAGAACTAATGAAATAAAAAGCAGAGGCTCCTACGACATTTTTTAAAGGACTACAATGAAGAATATGAATCAAACAGCAGTTTCCAGTTCCGACAAAAATTAGAAATGTATTTTAGACAAGTTACCGCTACGCTAAGTATCAGTGGGAGCGGGCCAGCTAAATATGGAAGCACCAACGCGAAGATCAGATTTGACCTTTTTGCGAGATGATGACGAAAATGCGAATGGTCATGCATCATTTCTAGGGTTTCGTTAGCAACAAGGAACCCTTATAGTTTTGCCATGTCTGTTTGTCTGTTAGTTTAGAGACTCTTAGTAGTAGAAAGCTGTAATTTGGCATGGGTGTATAGATATTACCTACATTAATCACGCCGACAGTGGTAAAATGGAATCTTAAATAAAATTAAGGATAAGTATCCTTGCATGTAAAGTCGGTATGTTTTTTTTTTCATCTATCCCATGGCGTGGTGTCGTTTGATAGGTCTTTCAAAAATAATATGGGTGTGTGAAAACTATTCTTTCGATTTAGGGATTCGTCTGTGAAATATTAAGTTTTAAAGTGCACATTTTTGTTAGTCATTTGAAGAAGACACAGTTCTTAAATGGAAGTAATATGTTGTGCAGCATTTAAAACAAGTCTTTGATGGTTTTACGATTTGTAATACTCATCTGGGAGATACAGTTGAGATAATTCAATTCGGAGAATCAGTTTGGTGCTTGAGTCATGCGTGTAACGAATTTGCAACTTTCAACACTGAAGTTAAATGTGTTTTAATCTGAGAGAGCTGAAATGGTTTTTATTTAATGTATCATGTATTTACAACAAACAAACTCTGAAGCTTTATTATATTAAAGTATAGACAGCTTACAGATTACTTCAAGACGATGTTATACCTACGCACATGTAGCACACACATAGATCACATCCTAACTAATATTATAAATGCGAAAGTAACTCTGTCTGTCTGTCTGTCTGTCTTTTCTTCACGCCTAAACTACTGAACCGATTTGTGTGAAATTTGGTACAGGGTAAGTGTGAACCCCAACAAAGGACATAGGCTACTTTTTATTCGACTTCGACTTCGTCCGCGATAACCGACATTTGCGCGGACGAAGACGCGGGCAAAAGCTAGTAGATCATAAATAGGGATTGCAATCCCGCAGCTCACTCAATCCCGCGGGATTGATATGCGGGATTGATCAATCCCGCGCGGGATCCCGCGGGATCCCGCATATTTGAAATTATTCACAGTAGTTCAACTTTTTGCCCCGTATGTACGTAAGATAAAGTATTAATTTTTTGATCTTATAGGGCTATAAGATCGAAAAATTAATACTTTATCTTATTTAAAATTATGTTATAAAATCGAATTGAAACTACAGGTTTTTGTTTTAAAAAAATCAAGTATTATTAATTAAATACTAGCTTCTGCCCGCGACTTCGTCCGCGTCAAAGTTGATTTCTCCATACAAACTTTTTTCGATATTTCTTGATGAAGTGACCTTTCGCTTTTGTATATATTATATTTATGGTACATTTAGATTACCTATTTCCAAAATATTAAGAAGTAGTATAAAAATTCACTTATTTTTCGATCCCAAACCATTAAAACGCAAGTTCAATAGCTACTGTTTTGATATTGTACCTCACATAGTAGCTTCGATTTATCTAGTATCAAGACCGATCAGGTCAACTAAAATCAGAATCTGACCTTCGTGTTATAACCAAATGAATGTTATGTTTTTGGAAGAAAGTATGGGCAAAACCCTGTAAACATAGACTTATTAAAAGTCTAAGCAAAGTTTTACCTCACAAATCACGATTCATCGCTTCTTTTTCTTTTTTTTTTTTCTATGATTTTAGATAATATCTTTTTTAGGGTTCCGTACCTCAGTCGGTAAATAAGGAAGCCTTATAGATCACTTTTTTGTCCGTCTGTCTGTCTGTAAAGAACCTTTTCTAAGGAACGCGTGGAGGTTTCAAGCTGAAATTAAAATCAAATACTCAGGTCTCGGGCACGCCGCAATCGCGGCGGTAAGACCCCTCTTAGAGGAGTGGTTGAAGAGGCGCCACGGCGTCCTCACCTTCCGCCTGACGCAGGTCCTCACCGGACACGGTTGTTTTGGGAGGTTCCTGTGTCGGATTCAGCGGGAGGAAACGCCAGGGTGTCACCACTGTGTGGACCGCCCGGAGGACACGGTGAAGCATACGGTCTGCCCCGCCTGGGCAGAGCACCGCCGTGTCTCTCGCCCTCTCGCGTCTGGCCCTGGTTCAGGCCATGCTCCGGAGCGAGAGGGAATGGGAAGCAGTCACCTCCTTTTGCGAAGCAGTAATGCTAGCGAAGGAGGAGACATTTGGCCACCGTAGGCGCGGGCTTGCGGACAGCGAGTGATGGGTAGCTCGCCGTCAGCAAAGAGCTGTCAGCACAGAGACGGGGCCCCAACGGGGCCAAACGCCTTCCGGGATCACCGGACGTCTTTACAGGATACCGTGGTCACGGAACGCAAAGGGTAACAGAAGGAACAGGGTGGTTTTTTAGTCAGTAAAAGTTTGACAGTCCCTTCCGCCCCACCTAGGGCGGAAGGACTCATTTGATGATTTTTACCACCCCAAAAAAAAATCTTAGGTCTGTAACCTCTTTTGGGCCCAGTATGTGGCCACATTAATCGCGGCATAAGGACTCCATGGGCTCTGTAGTAAGTGGGCCATCATATGAAAGGAACACCACACTTGCACTGAGTATCTACGGTATCTATAACTGCTCATTTGGCTAGGTTACGTTTGCAGCGGCTTACATGAGTGCGCAGTCTATTGAGCGCTTTCCATATAGGCCACTAAAGATCACAACAGAGTGGCATGTATTCCTGGGGTTGAACTCTTTTTGGTGGAAGTTGTGTGATGGTGGGTGGCGACCTGGTCCTGGATGGCCTGTATGCATCGAAGAAAACTCTTCCGACTCTTCAATCTACCCAGAGCTACTGCATATTGATAGAGGGGATGTAAGGAAGCGGATTCTTGATTTTATTTCATCTGTGCATGCGACATACATACCTACGAATGACAGGTGGTGCAATTCCAGCCAATGGGAAGAGCATATTGAAAAGAGTCAGTTTCAAACAGCCCCGATATAATTCTACACGTCTCGTTAAGGGTGATATTGCTTTTTGGTCAATGACACTCTGAACACGCATATTCACCAGCAGTAGGAGCATAGAGACGTAACAGTTGTGCGAAAAGCATCTGGTGCTGCTCCCCAGTTGGTAAAAATAAGGTCGTAGCAGATTACTTCAGGTTTTGATTGGTGTTGTGGCAATGCAGGTAGTACATCAAAAGTTAGTGCTCTGTCCAATGCAACACCAGGGTACTTAGGGTTCTTACATTCCAATACTCTACGTAACTTATTCGCCACGAAATACTAAGTGTCCTGTTTGCGAATATATTGCGAAGATGGAAAGATTCATTTCTTGCAGCACAGCCGCGGTAATAAGTAACCTTAATTGATTTTAAAGCATGTGGAATAAGTATGTTCTATGTACGGTGCCTATGAAAAAAAACTCTGCCTGCGATCACAGTCGCTTTATCAAACCAAGTACCCTGAAAGCTTGAAGTTTGGAGACATTCTCCGACAGAAGAATTACTGCAGCAGATTTTTTAATTGATTTAATTGATTTTGGTGCACTTCCGGTTGTTGCCAAACTCTTCCTATTTAGCCATTGAAATAGAAGTATTCTTTTTGGTACCTAATCATTCATCTTACACAGATCTTTTTATAAAATAATTCGGAAGCGCAACGAAAGGAATACTAATTATTACTGCGTAAAAAAATTACGCTCGCCATTCCTTATACTTATTCTCCGTATACTTGGCGGTATTGTTGTGCCATGATTGACTTAGCTAAGCCCAGGCAATAAAATATTGTATACTTAAAATGTTTGCCAATAAGCCGTCCGTCACTTGTTGAGTGTTGAGTAGCTCCTTGTAGTTATGGCGTAATGATTTTGATTTCAGAGGATAAATTACAACTAATACCTAACTGCAGTATTGTATGTAACGTCGGTGTCGTTTTATAGCAATCCAGCAGTAAAATGTTTAAGAATAATAGCCATAATGCGATGTCCCTTACCTACACACATTATCTATGTTTAATCCCATGTAATAGGGGGCGAGCCTATTGTCATCAACCGGGCACAAATCCAGACTCCAAGGCTGCTATTGTGACATTCCTGATGAAAAAACCCAATAACACTTGCCCGACCTGGGAATCTAACCCAAGACCTCAAGCTTAGCAGTCGCACAAACAGACAAAAGTTCTTTAGCTGCCAATTTATGTGTAACTATGCATAGATTTTATTTTCAGCATTAATATTTAAAAAAATACGAATCAAATCAAAGTTGTGGTAGAAACATGCACTCCTACTTTTGTTTTATTTTTTATTGTAAGGAAAACTCATTAATCAATCAATAAAAAAAACATTCAAAAAAATATTAGAAAAAATACAAAAATAATGCTGACATTGGGGACCGAACTTACGCACATCGGTTTGCAAGGCGGTCGTCGAACCGATAGGCAATTTACTTCGATGGCAATTGTTCTGAAATAGCCTTTCTAGTTTTCCATAATTGACTGCTTAACTCCTAGAAGGTATAGCGTGATTATAATTATTTTAGAACTTCAATTTGCACCTATCTATAATATTGTAACGTTTTGTCACTGAGATTTGTATTAAAAATATGAACATAATGCAACAATGCTCACCCCCCAAAGCAAATAGCGTAATAATTTATAGCCTATGGACTAATTTGGTCAATGTGGAATATTCATACAAAATTTGAACAGAATCTATCCGGCAGTATTCGCGTGATGCTCTAACAAACATACAGACAAACAGACAAAAATTCAAAAAAAAATATTTTCGGCATTAGAATCACTCCCCAACCTCATAGCAATTACTCTTTTTCAAAAATATTAAATGTACAGTTTTGACTTCGCTACGATTTTATTATATGTATAGATGTCTTACATTATGCAACAAAAATTATTTGTTTTCTAACAAAATAACAATGAAATCATAATTAAGTACGAGTAATTAGTAATCAGCCTTATTAGACCTTAATTTTTAAATGTTTAGCATCAAAAGTTTTGTTTAATTTTACCTTATGGGCCTCAGCACACGGCGTATTTTAAACGCGCAGACGACTCGCGTTTTAATCGGTATCTACGGCGCAGACAACGCGTGTTCTTGAAATTGTCTTGAAACGCGAGTCGTCGCGAGACAACAGTTTAAACAGTTTTATGATGTTTGTAATTCATCATAATACTTGATATTTGGGTGATTCTACAATAAGAGGTTCCGCGTCCATAGAAGATTCGGCCAAGGGAAAAAATTTGAGTTTTTTGATCAAACACATATATTGCGATTTTAGCCCCCTTTAGTTACACATTCATCTAAGGGCAAGTCAATTTATACATATTTAGTTACTTTTTAGAAGGCCAGGGTAAAGACATCGAGCAGGGGAGAGACTTTGACGTAATAAAACAATGAATAAAATCAACTTTTAGTAAACATTGCACTTAATTTATAATCAGAGTAACATTTTATACATATTACAGCCTTTCTTCTTCCTGCTTCTTTAGTGTTTTTGACAAAAATATGAGAAAATAACATGACATCGTACTTTCAAGAAATAATAAAATATTATTTTATCAATACTAATTAAGTCGACTAGCGCCTTGCTTGTTATAATTAAAATAATTTTCATATTATTACCTACACTTATACAGTTTTTATTATCCCTCCTTTTTTTAATATTTTTCGTCTTCTTTTTGTTTCGCAATTCATACTTTTCTGGATCATTTTTAATAGTTTTATAATGTTATCTCTCAGCTTACGATACTCCTTTTCGTGTTATGATCGTTTATAACAATTTTTGACGATGTTGATAGAAGCTAGGTGTATCTGAATCATTGTACCAAACATCTCATGATCCACATTATCTCCCCTGGTCGGTTAATATCTACCCTGGCAGTTATTTTTCCAGGGGAAATACGGCAGGGGAGAGACGTTTTCGTGATAATTTTAGTATTTTATTCTGTCAGAAGTTAATATTGGGTAAATAATATATCTCACATCAACCAACACGGTATTGTTGACTTTAGGCAGAAAATGCAAATAAATTAAGTGAATTTTATCAATTTTACGACCTACCACGGTAGAGACACTTTCACATCGCGAAGCTACTGCATTGCACATTCGTGTCGCGCCAACTAACAAATGACAGGGATCTAAGGGCTTGTTTTTTTAGTATAACTAATTCACGTTGATACGCGTCCTTGAGCCCTAATAGCGAACATGGCCGTCTAATATTTCTGTTTATAATTAGCATATCAAAATTGGCCAGGGTAGATACGCAGAAAAAGCGGGACAAAAATGAAGTTCGAAAATTATTGAAAATAAACAACTATTGTTCTATTTTATCTTTATGATACTTAAGTATACCTGTTCAAATTCATGCTAAACATACTATAATTTGTTAACAGTGATTTTTAAGGTATGTACTGCCTGCATGTTTAACGAAAAACGGTAAGGGGACAGGCCAGGGTAGATACTTTTTCACACTTTCCTAGGGAATTTCAGGAAAATGGGCTTTAATTGGGCATTTAATCATGATGCAATTAATAAAACACATTTAGGTAATGTGATTAATGGCATAAAATAGCAAGGCGTAGAATAAAAAAGTTATTTTATAATGATTGCCGTACACATGACCTCTTATCGTAGAATCACCCATTTATTAAAACAAAAACCTGTAGTTTCAATTCGATTTAATAACATAATTTTAAATAAGATAAAGTATTAATTTTTCGATCTTATAGCCCTATAAGATCAAAAAATTAATACTTTATCTTACATACAAACGGGGCAAAAAGTTGAACTACTGTGAATAATTTCAAATATGCGGGATCCGTGGATCCGCGTTTTGAAGGTGCGGGATCCAGCAGATTAATAAGTGGTGCGGGATCCCGCGGGATTGCGGGATCCCGTTTTGCGGGATTGCAATCCCTAATCATAAAATATACTTCAATTAAAAATTCAACAATAAAAATAATCAGTCTACTGCAATGCGCATTTGCGATCCACCTTTCGATGGCATATTATATCACTTAATCATCTTTACGGCGAAAGTAACTGCTGTTGTTATGACATTTACACGAAATCTAAAACAATATGAAAGGAATTAGTTTAAGGCCTGGGGGCTAACTCTTGAAACTAATATCAATTCCAATCTAAAGACAATACGATTCCAATGTTAATTTTGCAGTCACGTGATTCGGTACTCTTGAAAACCATATTGTCAACATTGGATTGAAATTGGGATTGCGCCGCGATTATTTTGTTACACGTGAAGTTAGCTACGTTAAGAGCCGCAATAGTGTTGTCCAACTCATTATGATAAACCGGTAATAGGGCTTTAAAATGCTTTATTCTTAAGAAAACAAGGCTAATAAATAAATATAATATAAATAGTTGTTCAATTGATTAATTTTAACGTGTTAAATTCATTTGGGCGTAAGAAAATGATTAAAATCATAAAATTGACCATGACTGTGGCTTCATGCGTTAATTATGATCGTTGCCTACACTATATAAAAAAAAACTCGGTCGGCGCAGAGGTTCTCCAATTTCAAAAATAAAGTCAAGTGGATAGAAATGGATTCGAAATACAAGTTTGTTTGTGACATTAACGTTAAGATATTGTTCGCGTTTGGTAACTTATTGGTAAGAAATAATTATAGTCCGTTAAAGTACTCAGTTAATATCAAAGTTTCAAACAAGTGGTACTTAAGTAAGTAAACACACAATCATACATACATACTTTATTATTTAGTAATGTTTTACTTTATTAGTTGTTTAATTTAATAAGTGAAATACCTATTTGTGTTTTGTCAATGTGGTTATTTCCTTGGCCTACGTTTTATATAGTCATATTATGTTGTACATATTTACCAATTTCAGTTACTATGGCAAATCGTCTTATTTACGTGAGCGTAAATAATAATTAGAAGGTTTGGTGTGGAATTTTTGGAGCAAAACCCAGGCATAGCTAAAGGCAGGCATATATAACTGCTAATCTTGCCATATTAAACACTTATTACTTATTAAAAATTACTTAAAACGCAAAACAATTTCTAAAAAGTTACACTTTTGTTATTGGAAAAATCACAATCCACAAACAATCCCAACACAATACTGACGCAATTTGCAGCTGTCAAAATACACTCAAGAGTACCGTTTAGCGCGCGCCCAAGCCCGATCCCGATTCCACTTAGTTCCCCAAAATAGACACGCAATTTAAAACCAATGTGGCGCTAGCATCGAACTCAAGAGTAAGAAACATTCAAATTCCAATGTCGATCGATCGGAATTAAAATCAAGAGTAAGCCCCCTGATCTCGATATTACAGTTATTATATTTTAGGAGAGCAGGAAGTTGCTGTGTCAGTTTATAACAAATTTATCGGAACCGCCGAGGTCGACCATGAACAATAACTTCATTGTTTTTAAGCAACGTTTTCTTAAATTAAATTTCGCGCAAGTGAAGTTGGCAGCAGGAGTAATTGGTACTTAAAGGCTTTATGCGTGACTATTATGTTAATTAAGCAATTTTGTTAAATAAAACACGAGTAAATTACTCTTAAGTACAAAGTTCTAACGGCCTTGAATAAAAGAAAAAGTTACACAATTCAGTTTCGGGTTTAGATCTATATGTGTTGTCTAAAAGAGAATTGAATGAAAGCAAAATGGAAGAACCGAAAGGGTATGGATCCGGTTTTAACGCCTTATTAAACTCCGACACGGGTACACTTAGGATTTGTTGAAGATTTAGAGACATTGAACATTTCCACCAATTCTTTGTAAGATGGGATCGGGAATTATCACCAAGACGACACAAAGAAAGACGAGGATAGACGAAGAAAGACGAGACGTTTTGTTTCTTTTAGTCTTCAAAAATGGCATTATAGGAATTGCATTTTTCTAAGTTTATCTTGGACATCACTGACATCGGTGAAGGAAAACATTGAGAGGACACCTGGACTTAATATGTTTATAAATCCAGGTTCTAATATTATATCCAGTCCTCATATAATAAATACGAAAGTAACTCTACCTGTCTATCTGTTACGCTTTTACGACTAAACGACTGAACCTATTTTGATGACAGGTTAAACTAATTGTGTCAATTGAAACAAAATTATATTGTAAAAATGTACAAAGATACTTTCAACCAGTAACTGTAAAGGCTTTAAATAACAGTCACTCAGAAATGCAAACTCATTGCCTTGTAAAAAGAGTTATTGTAATGCACAGGGAAGGTCAATTTGAAATGCAATTTATTATTGCAAGTTTTGTAGTTGGACATTCAAATTATAATCTGCGCTGTTTTTTAATAATAACCGTAAAGTAGCATTCAATCACAATTTATAATGAAACTAGCTTTTGCCCGCGACTTCGTCCGCGTATAATATGTCGGTTATCGCGGACGCAGACGAAGTCGAATAAAAAGTAGCCTAAGTCCTTTGTTGGGGTTCACACTTACCCTGTACCAAATTTCACACAAATCGGTTCAGTAGTTTAGGCGTGAAGAAAAGACAGACAGACAGAGTTACTTTCGCATTTATAATATTAGTAAGGAGTAAGGATTGAATTGTCTGTTTGTAATGTCAAAATAATAGCTTCTTATACCAAAAAGCTATTTTTTTTGTCTGCCTGTCAGTCTGTTTGTTACAGCTAATTACGTAAACGACTGGACCGATTTTAACAGGACATTCACTGACATGTAGGTAGCTGATGTCATAAAGAGTAACTTAGAAGTAACTTTTATTTTAGAAAAAGAAGCACATAGTGTTCCATGCAAAAAAAAACTATAACCGGAGGTAGCCGATATTTACGCGACCGAAGTCGAGGGGATTAACTAGTGTTAAAAATTGTTTTTAGTACAAGTAAACAAAACGTACCTACAAAGATTTAAATGGTACACTTACTGAAAAACAGTGATAAATGGTCACGCACGTTAATTTATTTTTATATCTCTTTTGTCCTTAACATACATGCATAAAATTACGCTCACGAGCCTGATTTAAGCAGTGTGTGAACAATTAGTGTTAAAACACTACTTAACAGAGTATTTGGCGTAAATATTGTGGGTTAAATATCGATGATGTTGTGCAAATTTGGCGTGCTGCCAATAATGTTGATATTGGTGAACTGGGATCCTTTCCCATGGTCCAGAACTTCTGATATATTATTTTGGAGTTTTGTTTCGGTATATCCTTGTGCATATATGTACTTTGTCTGTCTTTCTTTACCTACCATTCTTCTTTAATTATACTAAAGAAGAGAATATTTCGAAGTCTAAAGAAACGTCCACCAAACAGTTATTAGCAAGACATCCAAGTTGGTACATTTTTATATGTTCTAGTTTTGACTTATAAATCACAAACTATCAAAGCCTATTGTTTTTTTTTTTCAAACTGCAGTCACACGTCATTGTGTGATGTTATTTTGGTAGATCGATAGATCATACAAGCAGAACATCATGATGCTTCCAAAGCTACCTCATTCGTTGATATACGACGAATAGTTTTTGACGTGACTTTCACTGGTAGTTTTTCAGTTATAAGGATCGAGTAAATTAAGGCTTTTATTTCAGAAACAAAATAAGGGTTTTACGAAAAAAATCAAAGCCCCACAGAACACCGACGTTTACGCGAACAAAGTTGCGGGAATAATCGAATATTTCTATAAAAATACAAAGTTATTCAAACGAACAAGCAAAAATCACACACACCTTCCTTGATCTGTATTCCTCCTCACATCCCCCCTATTCGATCCGGCTCACAACATTAACCATGATAACGGCTTTTCAATCAATAGCACCTCCACGTTCGAATAGCTAAATAATGCGCGAAGTTCATGGAGATAAGACGTTAATGGGTGACGTTACTCATAATGTGATAACATTTTTACCGGCTATAGGCTGTAAAAACCAATTATTACTTGTGTTTCTAAATTTTATTTATACAGGGTTATTTTTAAAACACCAGCCTGAAAAGGGGTCATTATACTCATCACTATGAACAACTTTTTCTATGGGACCAACCCTGAAATCATGAAAAATTTTTATATGGTACCTACATACAAAACATAAAATACCTAGTAATTATGGAGTTTTTTTGCCCATTTTGTTTTTTGTTTATTTTCCATACAATACAAACATACCTTTTGGCAGGAGCAACTAGATTCAATTAGTTTTTTAGTTGCCTTTCAAAAGCGTCTTTTAATGGTATTATTAAAATAAATTATTTGACTTTGGTAGTCGTTTGGTTGTCAAAACCTCGCAAGTCCGTCGATTAGTCTAATGCCGGCCATCCACCATCCAATCTATCGTCCAATCGGCAGGACGCTACCGATTGGATCATGCCGATTGGACCGTGGATGGGAGTGGATTGGCATGATAGTTATAATTGTCATGCCAATCCACTCCCATCCACGGTCCAATCGGCATGATCCAATCGGTAGCGTCCTGCCGATTGGACGATAGATTGGATGGTGGATGGCCTGCATAACGTACACTATCGGTTTCTCAAAGAAATTGGATTGCGGAGGTCAGATTGTTGTCACTCAGAATACTAATATTAACTCGCATCTAGTTAGATCAAAGCCAAAACTAACATAGTTTAGAAACGGTTAATCAAATGATGACCCGCATATCAAGTATGTACCTACCAACGAGTTTGTAGTTACATAGCCGAGTTGTATTAGGACTGGGCTGGTCACGTTTGTCAGCCCAATGAGCTGATGACCAAGTAACCCATTTTGTGGTCACAACCAGAAGGCCAAACCTCCTTAAGGATGCAGAATGAGCTGGATAAAACCAAAACTTAAACCGGCCCTGCCGCCGGCACTGTGTGTAGGAGCCTTAACAGTAACATGGTAAACATGAAAATAATATATTTCAAAAGGTGTCTTTCGATGGAGTCTTTCAAACGACATAGTCATTAAACTTGCTAATGGTAAAGTGATTACAGCTATCATGTGGGTATAGTCAACAAAAGAGATAGGGATGCAGGGTCGTCACATATAGTTGAAGCTTTCTCAGAAACCGAAGGATGTTTTCAAATGTAATTTAATTTAAACAGTAGATAATAAACAGTTCATTAATTAAGTTAAGTTTCAATCGAAGACATCCATCGGTTTCTATGAAAACTTCAACTACCTATATCTGACAACCCCGGATACCTATCTTTTTTGTTGAATGTACATCACCTATCATGAATTCGTGATTAAACAAAATGCAAAAACATTGTCAGTGTCTGCATTGAACAGTTAGGTCCACAGCTCTAGTTTTTGTTCGCATATTTGCAAGTGGAAACTCGGCAGCTGACGGAATGGACGTAGGACCTACAAACGTAGTCGACAACGTTACGCTAACACCACAGCAAGCCTTTTTTGTTGCTTTGTCAGTTAAAAAAAATCTCTTTTTTAGCTACCGGTGTGAACTTTCTAACCTTGGTCAGCACTAACATCGGTGAAGGAAAAACGTCGCGAGGATACCCTGGGCTTATAATTATTCTGAATCCGCCTTGAGCAAACGTGGTGATCAATGCCTTCACTAGTTCACTGTATGTAAAGAGGCCTTTGCCCTGCAATGTGACAATAATAGGCAGTTTCTTTTTTTTGCTTATACCTAGGTATACTTCTAGTTCCATAGTTGCAAAACTTAAAAGTTTTACAACCAAAACCGTGATTGAGCAAAAATAAACTTGGCAATACTTAGGTACTTACTACATTCTATTTTGAATGCCAAAACAGATATCGGAAACCCTCACCTCCCTGATAAAAAAAAATCGTATCGTATCGTAAAAAAAATGTTTATTAAAATATGCAAAGCATTACAGAAACAACAATCACAATAAGCCGCGGTCTCAAAAGACCAAAATGTCATCGAAAAAGCACAAACAAGAACAACAGATCAAATAAACCGAAATCTTTTAACACAAACCTTAACAAAGAATTTATACCAATCAATTCACACTTTGCCACAAGCCCTTAACAGCGTCGCCTTTCAAATAAAATAAAACGCTTGTGTCACGATTTTACGAAATCATTTTTGACTCGTTCAATTCATTGGAGAAACTAGCTTTTGCCCGTGACTCTGCCCGCATGAATGTCGATTTTATGCAGGGTTTCGGTTTTTACTAACATAAAAGTAAGCTTAAGTTACTCCTTATAACATCAGTTATCTGCCAGTCAAAGTCTCGTCAAAATCGGCCCAGCCGTTTCTAAGATTAGCCAGAACAAACAGACAGACAAAAAGGCATACAGATACAACATTTTTAAAAATTGGTATGGTCGTGTAAAATATTCATATGCAATATACTTAGTAAAAAGCTGTTATTTTAATATAAACAGACAATTCTATTTTATTTATTTGTATAGATGTATAATCTGATTCCGGTCACTTGCCGGCCGACCGGTCACCATGGTTGACTACTTTACTTAATAAGCTTAAAAACATATTAAATTGTAATACTGTTTCTTTTTTAGCGTGTCATTGGTCGTACTAATTATCTCTTTGGTCGATTGGTTGCGAATATGGTTCCTGACCGTGAAAGACGTGGTTAATTGACCAGTCTGCCTGGAAAAGGTCTCCAGATTACGCGTTAAAGATCAGCGTATGCGCCGTTCGGCATGTCATACAAACTTTCAAGTCCTTATTTTTCGAAATGAATGAACCGATTTTAATGAAACTTCCTGCGCTTATGCAGGATATATAGGTCTAAACAGTAATCGGAAAACGTTTTCAAACAGACAGACAGAAAAAAAAGTGTTTATGGCATAACTAGGTACGTTACCTTACTATGTAAACATCTATATAAAGCATTAATTTATTATAAGCTGTTATTTTATTTATTTATTTAAACTTTATGCAACAAAAAGGTACAAAGGCGGACTTAATGCCTAAGGCATTCTCTACCAATCAACCAAATGTGATTTTGGATATTACAAACAGACACAACAATTTTTTTATAGTATGTATTTATGTATAGTAGGTATTTTAAAAGAACAGCAGTAGTGTCAGCGACTTGGTTGTTTTTATACAGTCAACTATAATTTCCCTAACATTATGGTCCTTGATAAGAGGACGCATTATAATGTCCTTCCTCTAGCGCATCATACTTATCATTTAATTTCAGAAGTCAGCAAGTAAATGTAGAAGAAGAATATTTGATTAATTTCCAAGATAAATAATTAATGTCATCTCTGTGTGGACATCTCAGTGCCTAATTAATGAACTTGGGCGTTAAAATTTATGACTTGACGTGATGAATAAATTACTTTGGTTGTTAATCAGGGCAGGGCAGAAAAGGCGATAGAGGCAAAGGATAAAAGCAAAATGTTCCTTATTTTAATCATTATAATTAAGTGGGGACTACTTACTTAGAACTATTAATGAGAATATTATAAAACAAATAGGCAGTGAAGATTTTATTTCGGATTTAATCTTGAATTTCCTAATATTCCTTTTCTTGACAAAGTTTTATTTTAGTGTCGTTTAATCTCAAATCAAGGTAAGTATGTACATTATGTATAACTGTCTTTAGCTTATATCCACACCAGTGCGCTTACACGTTCATCTTGCCTTTTCGTCTGACGCATGCACAAAGCGCATTAGCGCATCCAATAAGGCATGCGCTAAAACTAGTTAAAAACAGTGCATGACCGTAGCGCACACTGATGACAATGATGACGCATGCGCTTGATGCGAGATGAATGTAATGTTGAAGACACGAGATGATCATGAAAGCGGACTGGTGTACACATAGCTTAACAGATATTGTATGCATCTTCCTAAATACACATAAACTTTTATCTTAATTAACATTATTTATTGATGAAAACCGCATTAAAATCCCTTGTGTAATTTAAAAGATCTTAGCGTAAGTACAGACGATAGAAAGCGACTTTATTTCCTACACTTATATTATTATGTTATAAGAAGTATGATAAACCTATGGCTCAAACACATTGATCAATTTAATCCCCATTCAAAGCAACTCTATAAAATTCGTTTCCAGAAGATCAACAAACAAGCCAATAATCTTCTAAACGAGCATTTCAAACCACTAAAGACTTAGAATACCAGAAAATCTTTAAACAAATGTTCCACTCAGAGAGTCATAAAAGGTAAAATATTAGCTACAATGTTGCAAAGTCATCTACCTATAGCAAGAAGAGTTCCGAGAAATAGTTTCATAAGTACTTAGTGTCGGAGTTGGCGGAAAAACTAAGTGCACATTAACGTAGACTCAGTTTACGTTCCTTCCTTATTCGGGATTCCTTTTTTTAGTTTAGGGAGGTCCAGGGATTGTACCATCCACCCTAAAGCATAGTGGTGAGAATATAAGAGCTACATTTAAGAACACACGGATGGATTGTGGAACAAGGAAGGGAATATTGAGGTGACGGATGATAGAGACGTATGGATGAAAAACACTAGTCCCAAGATAGAAAGGGTCCAACTTCAAAATTAACAATGTCCCATCGAAGGTCCAACGAGCATCGAAAACCGTTTAAATATTCTCAATGACCATTAATTTCTTGCCACGATCAGAAGGCCAAATCTACTTAAATAAAAAAACGTTCAAAATCTACTCGCGATCTCATCTCAGCGCCAATCAAAGCAAAGTCAAGACCTTGTCAAAAAAGTAGGTCATTTTGAAAAATTGAGACAGAGATTACAATGAGATCGTTCTTAAAATATGGCAGTTGCCCCTTTGTCATTATCCTCAATATCCATGCAAGTTAAATCTACCTACTATAGGTTTGCTACCCCTGACGTTTACTGTGTGTTTGTTTACTTTCTCGTATGTTTTACTTAGCACTCCCAACGCTTAGTTTTTAATGGACGTTACATTTTATACTTAGGTAGATTCTGTCTCTGCCTTCTACTTAGCTCCGGTTTTCTTTTTGTCAAGTTTCTACTGTGTTATTGGATTGAGGAAGATTGTTATCCTAATATGAAGATTGTTGTATAAAAGCCAAATCAAACAGGGTTTTCCATTGGTGTGAGAAATGTATGCCATGATGACCAGAATGTAATGTTTGCACTGAAAATGGAGCTCCTTTGTTCATAAAACACGTATACTTTCTTCATAAACACATCCTCAAGCAAGAACCTATAAATAAAAATACAAACCGACAAAGAAAACGAGAAATCTACGCACAGTATCTTACAGAAGATAAGTACAGAACCATTTCTATAAAAACTACTAATTACTAAGCGTTACGCGTAACTATGTCCATACAACGTGAAGATAGTTATTATCGGTATAACATATCGTGTGTGGATTGGAAATCCACGGAGGCATTTATTTCAGAATGAAGTACATTAAAGCAGTTTTAATAGCGTGGTAATGTGATAATTTGTTGAGCTTGTTAAAATTGACTACAAATTGATATGACATGAATTATTCAATAATTAAGTCCGTTAATTGTTTTCACACTGTTTTTTGTCACTATATTACGTATTTTGCGAGTATGTGCAAGGATTCACGCGTGTATTATGCAACTCACATCACCTTATCGTGTTTGATTGTTAGGTAGTCCAAAAAACACATACTTAGTTTACAAAGACCAGGAGAGCAATCCAAATAACTTTTAGGAAGAATCGCAATCTAATCCGTCTCAATCAATTAAAAATGCCTCTTATTTATGGTCTACATGACTAGATCTTTTACGTTTTTAATTAGTAGAATTGGCCTACAGATTCAAATCCGATAATTTAGGTACTAGCCAAAAATAGTGACACAAAACCCATTGCGGTTATGATGACAAAGGATAGGCTGTACCGCAGTGATGACCCGCATACATACGCCGCAGTTAGAATTTAGTACCTACGCTTTGTAGGAAGCCTTTTAGATAAGCGCCGACTACCATATCAGTGAACATGAAAACCTAAAGGCGTAACCTCACCGGGAGCATTCGCGTGTAATGTAACAATTCAGATTAGAGTACCTATTACATCAGTGAGAGATGAGAACCGAGGATCACAGTGTGCAACCTGTACTGATACCATTTTTTAACGTTAGTCACCTGTAATGTATCAGATTAAGTACGAGGATTACATCAGAGAGAGAGAGAGAAGACCGAGCGTTATATTGTGCAACCGTGAACTGATACAATTTGAAACATTATGGCGTTTTTCCCTAAGACTTTTAACATTACATTACAATCTACTGCCTCACAAACCAGCAAGTATTCTGATATAACAATCCGAGATTCGATTTTGAGCTCGTATCTGAACTGTTACATTACAGGCGAGCGCTCCCGGTTAGGGAGCACCTTTACCAATACACAATGTCTCGGTAGTCGCAAGCGGAACTAGTAGATAGTTCAGGAAATGTGTTAGGTACTGGGTTTTCTCTGCACTAACAGCGGTCACTTGTGGATAGCAATGTGCCTCCTCTTTAATACATGGAACTTAAAACATAACTAGCAAAATGTATTAAGTTCACTTCTGCTTTCGCTTTCGGAAAACAACCGTTTTATTCCATATCATACACGATGGCATCATTCTAATTACTCCCTTACATCAGTTACATCATCATATTTTTAAACTTGCAATTAATGTTGATGAAGAGCAATAGCTGGACGACCTTGACGGTTAGTCAGAATTGTTCCACACTATCTCATGATAGAGAGGATTGCAAAGGAGAGAGAGGGCTTAGCTCTGCTATGGGACAACACAGACTAAAAATAAATAACGTCAATCCATATCAAAGACCTATTCTAACTAGATGAGATCGACTATAACAAAACAGGCCATTAATTAATCAACGTCCACAAATTGAAAACATCATCAAAGCACAAACAGCTCCAAATGGTCATCGGACCGTAACACAATCAGGGTGTCCTGACCATAATGGCACGCTATGACGTATAACTAAACGTCACAATGTTTTATCTAGGATAAGCGGTTTCCTAGCAAACACTGATAACTTATGTTAGGTGACCCTAATTTGAGGTTTCGCAAAGCGAGAGTTTACTTGAGTAAAGTTGGTGAGGATTTAAGGAGTTGTGAAGACACTGCCTCGTTAGTCTAGTGATCGCAAAGCGCGACTGCTGAGCATAAGGTCTTTGGTTCGATTCCCAAGTCGGGCAGTGTTATTGGATTTTTCCATCAGGAATTTCTCAGTAGCGGCCTTGGAGTCTGGATTTGTGACCGGTTGATGGCAATAGGCTCGTCCCCTATTACATGGGACTTAAAAACATAACTGGTGAGATGTGGGTGTACTAATGGGTACACCTATGCATAACCCTTCGGGGATTACAGGCGTGATGTTGTGTTGGGTTGCGAAGACGCACACACACATAGGATTAAACTTGAAAATGTGAGTCAGTAAGAAAATACCTAGCATATTTAACATGCCTTCGGATTGAGAGTCTCATGTAAATAAACGAGATGCGTAAGTAACACAAAAGTCGTCTTTTTGATGAAATTAATAACATTCCTTAGAAATAACAACTCATTTTCATGGTTATTAACTTTTGGAGGTGTGAGGTTAAACAAACGTAATTTTGTAAGTCGCTCTAGGGTTTGGTATCCGAAGGGTACCAAAGGTACCCTAAACTAAGCCTATACGCTGTCCGTCAGCAAGCTAAATTTCATGAACCGTAACAGGTAAAGGGTTCGTATTACTATGGCTGCTAAAACAACAAATAAAGGTAACAATTAAAATGGAGACCTCCCATAGGTACAAAGAAACGTGCTTCTGTGGTAGGTAGTTTAAAATTTGTAAGGTTGTATAGAACCCTTCATGTGCGAGAGACTAAAAAAATTCTATATACCTAGGTACAGTCAACAAAAAGGATCGTAACCAGGGTCATCCGGTATAGTTGAAGTTTTCTCAGAAATCAATGGATGTCTTCGATTGAAACTTAAGTAATTTAATTCATGAATGTTTTTCACCTTTTTTTATATTAAATTAGGTACATTTCAAATCATCTTTTGGTGACTGTACATATAAAAGAATTCTTCAAGAGCTTTAGGCAATATTGGATGCATCGCAACTGGAATGCGGTTTTCCCACAAGAATTTTGCCTCATGCAATTTCCGTATCGCATCTGGACCGTTTAAAGTAGCGGTTGAATACAAGAGCCATCTTCCGCCGTAAATGTTTACAGCATCTATACTAACATTATAAAGCTAAAGAGTTCGTTTGTTTTTATGTTTGAACACGCTAATCTCCGGAACTAGTGGTTCGATTGTGAAAATTCTTTCACTAATGGGAAGCCACGTTATCACTGAGAGCTATATAAATTTTATTATGATCTAAAGAATTAGAGATCCGTAAAAAAATCACGCAGATGATATCACGGACAAAAGCTAGTGCATTAATAAAGCTAGAAACAAGCATAGACTTTTATGATGATGTACGGACGACAGAGCTTTAAGTGCTTTAACCGCGGCATCTTATGCGGTTGTGATAGGACCGATTTTACAACAAAACAGTCTGATGTGCTGGCGACTGTACAATAAAACCAGAACCAGTCACAAACAGCAATTTACAGGTTTATCAAAGAGCAATTCGAGAAAACAAAGTTAGATAATAAAGAGGTGGTAACAAACCATTAGAATTAAAATATGACGCTTTCCCCAAACTCATTGTTTTCCACAACTCCAGTTACATGGTAATTTACCAATTTGTACATCAATGGGCCACCCGACATAACAAAATAAACGCTAACAATTGAATGACCCGTGATGCAACACTCATTATCATTACTGCTGCTGCACTATTGTTATTGTCAACGACCACCATCATTATAAGATCCCCTCTGATTATAACAATGAGAATAAATTGGCAAAATGCAGTGGATCTTGTTAGGCTGGTCATATTATACACCTGCCCCAGTTCTGCTTGACCTACGATGCCTCCCACGTGTTTTTCTGTTTCAGGAACATTGTCAATGTCTCCCAGGGTTCACGTTACGCTGGTCGATGTGCAACGTTTACTGTCGCACTTGGCCTGTTTCGCAGAAACAGAAAACAGAGGTTACATTATCAAGATTGTGCCTATTCTATTCCATTGTTTTCTTGACGGTGGATTCACATAAGTTTTTGCTGTTTATTTTTATGTGAAAACATTTCGGAAATTACTTTTATGTTTAGATTGTATCACAGTTAATTTTTGCTTTGATTTATTAAATTCTTCGTTGTTGTCGTTTGCCTTTTATTTTCTAGCAACGTGACCCATTTTCTTCAGCACATTTATCAATATATATCAGGTTTGATAAACGCATTATTTTTATTCAACTAGCATTCCCCATTTTTATTCGAGTTCACTGACTCGTTTAGCGTTTAATTTCCACATGAACGGTTTATTTGTCGTGTCAACCTATGAATATGGTCGAGTAATATACGAGATCGAATTGCGCAAAACATGACCTAAAAGATCTGGTAACAGACTTGGTTACTGTGTGGCTAGATAGGCTTAGATCCGACGCTCGGTTAGAATCAGATATTCTCTTTCCTAAAACGATAGTTCCGGATAGCGTCTTAAATTATTCAGCTGGACTCCACAGCCGGACACGGTTATCCCCTGAAGACAGTTGCGGATAAATAAATCTACACGTTTGGTGGTCAGATTGGTAGTTGCAGTTTGATATTATTGGGATCCCCAGTGTTGATACAATGCCACAGTTTCGTTCAACACAGTTAAATAAAGAGAATACTGTAGCTTCGCTAGACACGATGCGTCGAATTGTGTTACCATAACTTCATCCAAACCCATACCATAAAAGTCCCTAGTATTTTAAGTCTATACTGTCAACACCTTTCAAATTATCACCTCCAATAAAGTCATCTCGCCCAATTGAAAGAACAAAGTAATACCTTGAACAAACAAAGTTCACTAAAACTGTCTCCCCATGTAAGGCACGTTACGGCGTGATGACGACGGTAAAAGCAGTACCATGACCCGTTCTGAATGACAATGACCGAGATTTCAATCCTTTTCTCCTTTGAGATCATCGTTTCGAAACACTGCACGTTTCAGTGTGTCAAACTGCATTTTCGATTTGGGAAAAGGCGGATAAAAATCGAAAGTCTGTGTCAAGACTTCTGTCTATTCTCTCTGATGGGAATTGAGGGTTTGAAGACTTTCAGCCGCTTTGGGATGACAGGAACACCCCAAGGACTATTTTTAATACAGTTGCTGATCCCGGCTTTTAATGTAGTTATTTCTCATAGTCGAGGAGACATTTACAAGCGCCAACTATTGCAAATATTTTCCGACCGGAAAGTAGGCAAATAGTTTTCTTATGATTGATTTCTTAAGTTTGTAATCTGGAACGTTAGCCGTCTTTACGTAAGCCAAGTTTGTTTTCTCAATAGTGTCAACGCAATAAAACCTGTAATGGCCTTGTTTTTCTCAAATGGTATACCTAGTTTTATTTATATTTGCAATTTCTCATCGCTTTTTTCGCAAAACGACGACGTCTGCTCTGATTAACTTTTAGTCAACAATCTCAAATTACCTAGTAGTTAAGAACTACTTATCTGCTATTTTTAAATTAGAATGAGTAGGGACCTCCTTACGTATCTTCAGAAGGATCAGTGATTTCCACTGGCTTTAATTCTGAAGTCTAACCATACGAAGTCGCGGGCAGAAATTAGGGTTTTCATTTGTTTAACTTTTTTGTTCTTATTGCCTTGCATAGCAGAAAATCCAGATGCTTAAACGTTCTATCAAAACCTTACCACACTGCAGGAAACCCCATCCATATGTCGACACCTAAACGCCGTCGTCGCCATAAAATTGCCATGTCACCATTCCGGAGCCCGTGCGTCAGTTTCCTTACAGCAAAGTACCCAAGATACTCATGTTTTATAGTGTCGTTACGTCACTGCCTTCAGACGCTCCAGATGTGTCGATAGCATTGTTTGGGTGCGTATTTATGACGTGGTCGTCGCATGTGCGATCATGCCCTAAAGAATCATAAAGATCGCGGGGAAAAAAATGTGAACCGGGCAGGGCGTTGCCCTGCACATGTTAGGAATAGTAAATTGTATCGAGATTGTGATCTTTTGATGTGGTTCACAGTACTTTTTGTTTGGACTTTGTTAACGAACAGATTTAAAGAGTGGGTTCAATGAAAAGTCTGAAGTGGGGTGATCAATGATAGTTGAATGGGTGGGACAGATCCAAATAAATTAGTCTTGATGTTTGTTATTCCATGATGCTGTGGGCTTAGCTGTTTATGAGATGCGGCTGAATGGATAGCAAATAGATTCACGCTTGATTTGTATTGTATGCAAAAGCTAATCGTTTTGACTCTGAAAGCGCGATTACGTTAAACTTGAAATGCTCGTAAAACTAATAGGTAAGTAGGCTACCTACCCTTAACTTACTCTTGACATACGAAGACAGGAGAGTAGCAGAGTCAAGGGCGAATCCGGGGGGTCGTGGAAGTCATGACCCCTGGGATAACTATTTTTTTTTAATTAGAATTACCTATTATTGTAATCGAAACGGAGCCTGTCTTGACATACAAGCACGCCGGTTACGAGTACTCCGCACCTGATCTTTCTGAAGAACCTCACCAATAAGGTCAGTGTAGGTCTTCCTAGGGCGACCTACCACATAGATAGGTACCACTCACCTCTGCCATATAGGTAGGTATGTATAAGTAAATACCTTTTGTTAATCGTCTTTCACTCATCCTTTCAACATGACCGAGCCATCTAAGCATACCCTTTTCTATCTTTGTCACTATCACTACATCCTCTTCATTCTACTTTCTAGGTAGGTATCTTGAACAATTTGAGTGGAAGTGCTCGGAGACTTTACTTACTAAACAAAGGCAATTCATTTATAAAACATCATAGGTAGTTGGCACTTACTTCTTTGCATATTTCTCAAGGGACACGGTTCTTGGTTACAAAGTCGGCAATAACTTAGCTTCTCGAAATGAAAACAATAGATCAGATAAGTATTAGGTAGGTATAATATAGGTATCGTGTTCCGCGTAATGTGACAGTTACTATTTGATAGGTACCTAACATGTTTTAAGATGACTTCTTAGGACAGGCATAAACTTTGAATGTTTGACTGTTTTTACGAGAAAGTTTCAGAAATAATATAAACACATAGGAAGTTTGAAGTTTTATTAAAAGCTTCTTCGCGTTTTTCTTTCTTTGAAGGCAGGCATAGGTTATCCGTGATTGAAATAACGACCTATGAAAAAGTGATTTATGTACAGCAACGAGGATTGACAGCGTAGGTACATCACCAGAGCCGCCCCGTTACCAAGGGTGGTCAGTAATCTGTCGATCGTGTCAGATTTCCGTTTCATTGGACTATGAGAGTGATGGAGGAGTTTGCGCACTCACTTGTACACCATATCTAATTACTATATGAACTCAGATTGAAATAAATATTTTTTTTTTTTCTTTTTTTGAAAAAAAAATTAAAGGAATGGAATTATATACGGTCTACTATAGTTATCGTAGTGACGACACTACAGAAGAAGGCGTTATGACTGCTTATTTTGTTGTGTTGCTGCATGATTTAAATGATCTATGTAAGTAATAAGAGATCATTCTTTATAGGTAGGTAGGTACATAGGTATCTAGGTTTAGTTTCAAATTATCGTTAGGTACTATGATTTAGAGCTACTTTTAAAGGAAAATTTAAGACATTTGAGTCAGACACTTGACAACAACTCATGCGGCGCTGTATTCATTACATTTTAAATGAGTCATTTTTTACCTCACTTTGTGCGCACACGCTATTTTGCCATAGGCAACACTGACGCAAGCCTAGGTGTTAATTTCAAGTCTAGTACCTACCTAGGCTATTTTAGTATCATTCTAATTCAGCTTCGAATATCAAACGAATGGACTTTTCCGCGTCGTACGCGTAATTGGTGGTTGCGTGACTATCTAGCGTGAGGCTCTGAGTTCGATTGTTAGGTTGGCCACAGAAGTACCTACCTACTCAATTGGGATTTCTGATGATGATACCAATGATTAGGTACTTACTTACGCTGGCAGTAATTGTTGATGAATACCTACCTACTTCCTTAAGTACACAATTAAGTAAAAGGAAATAGGTACCTAGTATGTTTGACATTTAAGTACCATCTCTTGAGTATAATGTAAGAAAAAGGTACCTAGGTACTTAGGTAGGTACGTGCCAGTGTAGGTACCAAATGCCTTGCTTTTCTTGCTTATTTAGGTAGTCTAAATCTAAGAGAATAATCCAAGCAAAACAGATTGTAATAAATACCTACTTATTTAATAACTACCAGCCATAAAAATAATGGTGATATAGGGAAAACATCTCATGCCCAAAAAGAGAAAACTAAAAATAAAATAAGTTCCTATAACAACCGAGGTAGGTACCTACCATAAACATAACAACAAACTGTAATAATAAGTACCTAGATAGATACTATTGAATAAATTAAGTTAGCTGTCTCAAGAAAATATTTAAAAAATAAGTTTCAAATCATCCAACGCCATAACTCCCTAATACATCATATTAAACTCACCACTTACATGTTTTAATTACATTAAGAAGTAAATCATGTGTTTGATCTAAATAACTGTGAGAAGCACCCCGTATAATGAATGGGGGTGTTAAGAAAAATATATAGCAGATGTATTGTGATGACAGTCGTTACAAAGAGTTTCAAGTAACAAGGATAATTTATTTATTATTATTAGGTAATTTAAGTTTGGTATTAAGTATTAAAATGCTTTGTAAGTTTTTTCCTATACCTACCTAGATTTTGCTACAATATTACATTAAAATACTTAGTAATAATTATAATTTATTTAAATGAGCGGTTACATAAGAATTATATTGTAATTTTTGGGGTTAAAATAATTCCCTTATTTGTGTTTGGCTGGTAAACTGGCTGGTCTTGGCATTGAGCCAATTTCTTTTTTATGATAAGAAATATTTTTTGAAAAAGGAAGAATTAGGTAGAATAGGTACCGGCCATAGTTGTGTAATTTGATGAAGAAACAGTTTAAAATTCTAGTTAATAAGTACTTATATTTTAAGTTTGTTTAAGACATATGGCCATAAATACTAATACAGTTTGTGTTTTTATTTACCTAACCAGCTATGCTACAACATTCCTAAGACTACATACTTTTAAAAGGTTCTTACAACTAGGTAAGTAATTAAAATTTAAATCATGCTAGTTACACTAGAACTTAGTCTAATTTAGACACAAGGCAAACCCTCTGACCCAGTTTTTTACAGCTCAAGAACTGTTAGCAAATAAACAAAACTAGGCACTTGCATGAATAGTAGGTATATTGTAACTTACTCAGAAAAATAATGCAGGCCTGCTATTTTAGAAATTCTATATGAAATTAATAAGATACTTAATAAAGGTTTTTCAAGCTTTTAACCTGTTCTTTACTTAATTGAATTAAAATTACATAAATGCCTGTTTGAAATGAAATAAATCTAATCGAACAAGTATGCGTGCACTCAAGTATATCTACTACCTACCACTTCACAAAATTACTATGTAAACAATCTTGATACAACCAAACAAATGCAAAAATAATTAAAATTCACGTCTAGTAAGCATCTAATTGGCCGTAACTTATAACAAATGCAGCTACATAAACAATACACCGAGCTTATTTTACGAAACCAAATAAAGCAAGCACAGTTACAATAAGAATACCGTTTAAAACTTTGAAAATTATAAAGATTAACGACTAAATAACTCGATTTACTTGAATCACATGGCACTACAAACGTGCGGCATTGAGTTTTGTAACAAAAAGGAACCAAAACGAAGAATAAAAGGGGGTAAATATCGATCATACACTCACCACAACAAGATAAGCCGGCGAACTTGAAGTAATCGCACCAATCTACAGCTTTACGTCACGATTTAACACAGAAATGTCCACTAAAAATCACAAATAAACACTTCACTTTGTTTTTCAGCTATCAAACTAATTATTCCATATGATTTTCAGTCACAAATTTATGTAAAAAACACTTTCACAGCATTTTCACGATGAATCCGATTCGACAACTGACACATCCACCTTTCATAGAAACGCGGCAACAGACTGCCAGACGGATTGTCGGATTCGTTCGTTTGGGCCATAGACACGAGCTTTGTCTGTTATTGACTCCATTACTTTTACTACTAACCGACTAAATTGAAAGTGACACTGACGACGCCAAAATCTTGTACAAGCGCCATACTTTTTATGTGGCCGTGTTATATTAGCGCCATCTATGAGCTGGCAAAAAAACTTCAAGCGTTTCAAATTCTGTTCTCTTCCGTATGTAGCGCTATCTAGTAATCGTAAATGGAATCATTTATACCGCCATCTATCTAATAAAACGTAATGTTTTTAAGTTGGTAGTTATCTCAACTTCTAAGCGTTACATTGTAATGATGAATAGATGGCGCTAAATTCAAATTTAGTTTTAATGTTTCAGGGATACAACTATTAGTGACGCAAAAAATATCCTGTCGTAATAAAATTGTCGTTGTCACTTGGCTAATTTCAAAAAGTGTTAAAATTCATCAAAAATCTCAGGTTTGACTCTCACTTAGCAACTTTTTCTTACTGAATTACTAAATGTTTTAATTCACGCAATTTCTTAATAAATTATACATGTTTTTGCCTATACACTTATTTATTACAAAGACATTCCACGATAAACCAAATAAATTCACATTTCAACTTCTAAAAGGAAGCGTTCCCATAGAAAGAGGGCATGGAGATCAGATTTTTTGTGTTGCTTTTTTAAAAGCCATAAACTTTCTGGGAAGAGGTGAGTGGAAAAAAAATCTGGGAGTTGGTTCGGAGCTCGAAATGAACGGTTTTGGTACACTTCCGCCCGATGACCGCTGGCGACGAGGGCATTAGGGTGCGCACAGGGAAAACCATGGAGTCGATGTTGACAAAATACTTATTTTACATGATCTAAATAATTATGAGTTCCTCTTAAAATAACTTTTTGTATCTTTAAAATTAGATTAATTACCTAGCTTGCTAAGGGTGTAGGTAACCTACCTACCTTCTCTATTTTATTTGAATAAGTTTTTTTAGTACCTAAGTACCACTAAGTAAAGTAGTAAGTAGTTAAGTACTTAATTTTTTTAGATTTTGAGTATTTTTAAAGCTATTGCGTTTGATGGGTAAATCATACCTAATGCGGCTGCAAATAAAGCACGGTCAGTATTGACAAATAAAACCTATTTTTTTTTTGTTCTTGTTTACCTCAAAACCGTTTTACATTCCCCATTTCGTCAATAAGTTATTAATTGTCTTATTACACAGTCTGCATTCTCTTAATAGACTATGCATGATTTAATTTTAATTTGAAATTATTAGCTAGATTTCCACATCATATTTGTACGCCTCCTGGCATAACATAGCGTTCTTTTCATAAAACAAGATCTGTATTTCTTACCTCTGTTAACAAATAAATAAATTCTATTCTATTCTATTCTTAGACTTCCACGTAAAGTAAGGCTGGCAGGCAAACAATTCTTCACAATCATGGACTGAAAAATAATTTTAGCACCACGGCGTCTCCACCGTTTTATATTCCGCAGCGTGAAGAATGTTATTAAGTGGATAAGCAGTAAAAAAACAAAAATATCTCTATCGGCCGCCTTGGACGTGATAATTAGTAGATAGCCCTCTCGGATACATCGTCACGGACAAACACGTTTTTCTAATAGTATTTATAGAAAGCTGTTGGTTTTATACCATTTTATAATGGTCGAAGCTATATGGGGTGGCAATTTGTAGGTGTCCGTGGGCGGCTGGGAGAGGTAAGAGATTTTAATTTTCTGCAAAATTAAGAATACTTACACAGAACACCGAATGTACAGTTTTTATCGAAAATTATTGTTTTGAAATGTAATTGGGCAAAATCATCCTATCGATAAATATATTAATATTTGTACTTGACATGGCAAAGCATAGAACCTCTAACTAGTGTAAAACCTCATCAGTAAAACCTTTTCTTCTAACTAAAAACTTTTTCAGAGTCAACCTATGGTAAAATACCGCTAATTGTTTTTTAATGTATCCTATCCTATGATCTACCTATCTATTTATATATTTACCTACCTTAGCATTTGTTATAAGTTTCATTAGGTACTTACCTATTCATTTTGTTCAAGGCACCTGCGCTAGAATAGTTATACTTAAACAGTAATAATTTTATTAGCAAATAGGAAAGAATTGCAACGTTATAAGTACCTAACAGACTTAAGAATGCTTAGAAGCGCATCAAAAAATAAATACTCGACTAATAGCTAATTAAATAAAACAGTTTAACAAAAGTTTATAATAGGTACCTAAAATAAGTTTGTATTGCTCCGTAGCTCGGCATAGCGGCTCCAGTGGTTACTACATTACTACGTAAACGATACGTGGGAGCTACGCACATTATTACAAAAATTACACGATTGAGTCTTTCAAAAAGTTGAGCTTTAGACAGCGTAGTATTTGTCATTAAAGCCCGAAAGTCTGACAACCAGTCTTACCTAGTGGTATCGTATTACCCAATTACTGGGTTGTGGAGGTCAGATAGGCAGTCGCTCCATGTAAAATACTGGTACTCAGCTGCATCCGGTTAGACTGGAAGCCGACCCCAACGTAGTTGGGAAAAGGCTACGCAGATGATGATGATGAGTATCTGTCATTAATATCTGTAGCTGTTGTGTAACAGCTTAAAGCTTTTCTTTGCCCTCAAGCTCGATCTATCAAACGGGGTAGTTAATACCATTAACCAATAGGACTGCTGAGCATAAGGTCTTGGGTCCGATTCCCAGGTAGGACAAAGTGTTATTGGGTTTTTCCATCAGAAATTTCTCAGTAGCAGCCTCGGAGTCTGGATTTGTGGCCGGTTGATGGCAATAGGCTCGCCCCCTACATGGTACTTAAACATAACTGGCGAAATGTAGGTGTACTAATGGGTACACCTCTGCCTAACCCTTCGGGGATTACAGGCGTGATATTATGTTGTCTGTTATAGATTCCTAAGTTAGCTACATCCATGCAGGTTTTGAGTTTCCTCAAGTTAAATGAATGTGTTGTTTAGTTCAACCGTAGCTCAACAGTCGTGATTTCGCCAGGCCAGGCCGCCGGCCACATACTGTATACAAACCATTATATATCTAAGTGAACACGAAGTTCTACTTATGAAGTTATGACTCAAATGCAAACCGGAAGAATTTTGCGCAAAATGTCAAGAGTCAAGCTTGTTTGCTGTGCTTGGTTACTTCAAAGCTAGAACGCAAGTTGCTCTAAAATAAATTTTAAGTATGAAGTGAAGTAGGTACTTATTAATACCTATAATAATATCAGATTATCAGCCTATTATTGACCCACTGAGCAAAGGCCTCTTACTTATAGCGAAAATTTCAGTGTGACCATTTGATAATAATGGAAATAAGTTCAACAGTACCTACCCTTTTTTTTTTAAGGTGGTAAAAGTCAGGTGCGGAGTACTCGTAACCGGCGTGCTTTGCTTTATGACGAGATGTATGAACGTAGATGAGGCGAAAAGAGTATGTAAGGATCGTAGCAGGTGGCGTTCTGTGGTTTCTGCCTACCCCCATGGGAAAAAGGCGTGAGTTTATATTTAGTTTATTTTCATCAAATGAGTCCTTCCGCCCTGGTTGGGGCGGAAGGGACTGTCAGACTTTTACTGACTAAAAAACCACCCTGTTCCTTCTGTTGCCCTTTACGTTCCGGGGCCACGGTATCCTGTTAAGACGTCCCGCAACCCCAGCAGTACCTACCCTACCTACCAGGGTTGCGGATTTATTTTGAGAGAGTAACAGCGGCTCTGGAACGCAAGGGCATTAGGAGGAATGGAATCGGATGGGTTTTAGTCAGTAAGAGTCTGGCACTTCCTTTCGCTCCAAGTCATTTGATGATTTCCCATCCTTAAAAAAGAAAGCATTATAAAATTAGTTTAAATAATAAATAAGTAAGTATAGTAAATAAGTTCAATAGTAACCTACCTACTGATACCTTATATTCAAATTCATATTCATTTATTTGCATACCATAATGTGTGTAATAGATGTTACATAAGGCTTAAAGCTAAGGTACAATTATGGACATGGACCCTGTAAGGGCACAGCAACATTGGCAGTGGCCTGACCACAAGAGAAAACATATTTGGCCACTGTGGCCAAATATGCTCTCTTCTTAGGTCTACGACACATTATGCGTGTCCCACTATCCAATAACCATGCGTAACGAACTACAAGCGCGTGCGCATATGAACACGAACTCATTTAAACTTCATTTGCTTAGTTTACATTACATTATTAAGTAGTGCATTTGAAGAGAATTTATTTATAACATTACATGAACTTCTATAATATGCATTAAGGGTTCTTTTTCGTTTAAGCGTTTGATGCTGGACTGCTATAGCACTGGAGAGTTGTGGGAATCCTACGGGACACTGACTTGTGTCCTTCTTTATACAGATAACATAACATCACGCCTGTAATCCCGGAAGAGTTAGGCAGACCTCTGCCTCTTCGGGGATTACAGGCGTACACTAATGGCGTGTACATTTCGCCAGTTATGTTTAAGGTCCATGTAAGAGGGGGCGAGCCTATTGCCATCATTCCATCAACCGGGCACAAATCCAGACTCCGAGGTTGCTACTGAAAAATTCCTGATAGAAAAACCCAATAACTCTTTTTAAATGATTTAGGGGGAAGCTTCTTCCCAGTTAAGTGGGATGATGCACACTGACAGTAGTAGCAGTAGAGTTGACAATATCAAATAAGATCTCAAATACAAATTGGATTGTATAAGTAAATATTATGACTTTGACACCAAAAATATGATGATAGCATTTTCCAAAAGTACAACGCAGATATCTTTATTGATTCATCTCGAAATTTGAAATATCCATTACCAATACTCACGCACCGAAGTCGAAACGCAATCGTAGATAACAGCGGGCGGATTGAGAGAACGAGACAAAAATATACTTCAAAGCTATGTAGGAAAGAGTCAAGAAGATATAAAGTCATAAATATGGCGCAGCTGGATTCTTACCCGATGCTTTTTTCTCCAAAAACGAAGTTCTGTGCGTCGTTTACGAGTAAATACAGTCGCGGACACAAGTGTAATTCTTGGAAGACACATTTTATTTTTATGAAAGTCATTGGACCGGCCGATGGCGTACGGTTCCAGTCCTTGAGGCAGGTTTTTTTATTAACGATTGGACAATTCGCGAGAAAAAACGATGAAAGCATGATTAATTAATTTATAAAATGAAACGGGACAATATTGTTTCAATTTTGATCGCTTCTGTATTCAGCTTTCATTTTGAGCTGTCATTTGTTTCTTTCAAAGTGTGCTTTGTAAGTTTGCACTCTTTAAAAAGGTATGATGTTTTTATTCAAAACAGTTAGTAGATAAACATTTTTAAGTAAGTAGATGCAACAATTTATCAATAACATTAAAGTATTTGTCTAGCCAATTTATAAATAAGGAGGGAAAGTGAGGTATTAGAAATAGGCAATGATATTTTAGTAAACAGATATGTTATAAGCGCGCAAAACGTGAAGACCAGAAACCGTCCTAATTAGGACGCATTGCCTTTAGTCTGTGTCTGGCACTACTACGAGTGATACGTTGCGCGCTGCTACGTAATTACCATCCAAAATGCCATCGTGTGTGTTTAGAAAGTGTACCAATTACGATACCAAAGTTAATAAAACACAAGGGATCTCATACCACACGTAAGTACGCAATATACTTCGATTTATTAATATATTTCAATTATTTTCCTAATATTCTGATATTTTGAGGTTAGAAAAAAGAAAGAGATGGAAAATACATTTTTTGTCGTGAGAACGACAAGGATGCGTGCACTCCGGACATAGAATAAAAGTACAGATGCGAATATTAGGCAGTAAAGTCATCTTTACTCCAGAGTTCTAGTTTCCCTTTTAATAACTTTTCATTATAATTTAATACTTAATACTTAAAATCAATTACATAATGATAAAATACAGTCTGACAAAAACCCTAGAACATTGAAGTGTAAAAATTGTTCTTTTAACATTTTCACTTTGAACAATCGACTATAACTTTTACAATACTTACGAGATTTTTACAATTCCTTTTGTAAACCTTGTTTCTATGTGATCTTACCAAAATATGATAGAAATATTTAATATTCCTCCATAAACAAAAAACTTCATTTTCAAGTTACGTAATTATTCCTTATCATACAATTTTTCGTCAAAAACCTTTCAAATTACTATCCTACTAGACTTTTCTAATTGGATTACGCTAACATCGTTCCAATAAGACATAATACACCAATTTTGCACAAATTCCCTTACGTTATGTTTTCTAACCAGACAAGTTTTCCTAATATCCTTATCAGTAAATTAAAGTTTCTGCCTACCTAATAAGTACAATAAAACATAAGAAAACAACTTTAAAATCCTTTCAAAAAAACAAATTATAGAATCCTTTCAAAAATTAAACTTAACTATAAAGTCCTTACAAAATATCACTAACTGGACTTGCGTTATAGTACGTACGTGCATGGGGTCTTCGTCGCCGACATCGTAAACAAAGAATTAATGAATCGTTTATATTACTTTACTATGTGACAACAGCAAGAGAGAGTTTATTCGTTGCATAGGCACAAATCCCGGCTACAAATTCTGTACACACGGTTTGTACCTTCTGCCTAGTTAATTTGTTAGTCTATGATGCCAACGTGCGGTGATTGGTCACATTGGTGGCTCGAATAATGTCTGTTTACATTCACGCGCAATTGACAACATCTAGCTGTCACTTTTTTTCTTATTGATTTTATCAAGCTATCCTTTTTACTCCTTTTCCTTTTGTAGTGAAATGTAAAATGAATGAAAAGTGTGTATGTGTGCTGCCTCTCGGCGCGGAACACTTTTTTCTGTTGCTTTGTAAGGGTATAACATATCTGTTTATTAGAATATCATTGGAAATAGGTATTTAATCTTGATTTTTTATCAATCTTATTTTCTAATTCTGGTCTAATTTGGAACCCACTGGAACATCCAATTTAGATACCTCTGTCACAAATTCGCCTGGTCAAGAAGTAAATAATCCCTTTACGACACAACATCAATAAAAAGATTATAAGTAGAAGAAGGGGTGCGACTATTTTCTATCCAGAAATCAAAAGAGACTACTTAACGGAAATTCACGTCAAAAATTGCCAATATAAAATAAATGAAGTGGTAAAAATAAATCAAAGCATTTCCGTAACCGACAGTACATTTAGACCTCACCAATAAATTAAAATAGGCTTTATTGGGAACCCTATGGTGGCATCCGACACCGGCATATCAATATAATATGTTTTATTAATTATATCTGGTACCTAATCGATTACTCATAGCATTATCGGGTTAAAAAGTTATTTGTCATTTCTGTGCCTCTCAATGGCTCTACTTGCTACCCTAAATTATGAACTGTAGTATTTTATATAAATATTAGGTAGGTACTAGCTGATGTTTGATGCTTTGTAAGAATTAAACCATACTAACATTAGGTACACATACATAACATCACGCCTGTATTCCCCGAAGGGATAGGCAGAGGTGTATCCAGTAGCACACCCACATTTCGCCAGTTATGTTTAAAAGTCCCATCCCAGTCCTATTGCCATCAACCAGGCACAAATCAAGACTCCGAAGCTGTTACTGAGAAATTGCTGATGGAAAAACCCAATAACACTTTTTCCAACCTGGGAATCGGACCCAAGACCTCATGCTCAGCAGTCGCGCTTTGCGACCATTAGACCAACGAGGCGAGGAGGAATATTATAAATGCGAAAGTAACTCTGTCTGTCTGTCTGTAACATTTTCACGACTAAACCACCGATTTTGATTTAATTTGGTACAGGGTCAGTTTGAACCCCAACAAAGGACATAGGCAACTTTTTAATCGACTTCGACTTCGTCCGCGACAACCAACATTTACGTGGACGCAGTCTCGGGCAAAACGTAGTATGAAATATATCATCTATCTCTTAAAGGAATTAATCATGAGGGTCAGCTATTTTTGTGACCACTTAACTACCTATGATTAACATATAAATTCCATAAACCATCTTTGTACAACGGTTACCAGTAATATTGAATTTCCCGTCTTATATCCAATCGGCTATATATTTTTTGAGCAACAATCGAGGTACTGTCATTCTGTAAGATGTTATTCTTGTATTTTTCTTACTTGTAGGCACAATATAATGCAAGAATTTCCTGTGTCTTCCAAACTTCCAGTAGCAGCCCGGATTCCCAATTGAAAAACACAATAACAGTTTGGCAAACTTGGGAATCGAAACCAGGACGCAGGACCACACACTCACCAGTCGTGCTTCGGACCACGAACCAGCGCAGCGCGCAGTGTAATACGAGTAATATACTTAATCACTATAACATTGACTTCTTTTAACTCTCTTCCTTGTTATTACAAACCTAGCTTGCGCTGTTCCTTAGTATGTAAATAAATTGTCCTTTCAAAATTTGCAAACCATTTTTCGATCATTTGTTGGTATCTGATTGAGCTGAAATTTTGCATACACCTTTAGTTCTGGTGACAATACAATGTCCAATACTCAATATTGTAATAATTTTAAATTAAAGCTTGTTTTTGAAAATATTTTTTTTTTCTACTTATACACGATCACAGAGTTAGTGAGTAAAGTGAGTAAAACTGATCCTTCCTCCTCCTAATGCTCTTTGTGTTCCAGAGCCGCGGTAACTCCTTCGAACATAATCCGCAGCCCTGCAACCTGCAACAAACATTACAATCTGACAATTTTGTAAATAAGTGACATATTTGTAAACTTGTAAGACAAGTGTTATTTAATAAACCTTATTATTATTACAATAATTACAAATATGTAAATTGTTACCTGTAAAGATAATTTTTTTATTTAACAGGAATATGTAAAATTGTAGGTACAATTTAACAATTTTGTAAGTTATCCACCATAGTAAATTTGTAAGTCGTATTCTTTACAGAAACTCGTAGATTTGTAACTTGTAAAATACAATTTACAATTACAATTAACAATTTAACTATTTTTTAATTTTATTTTATTATTTTTTTAATTTACAATTGTTTTTTTTTACGTTTGTTAAATAGGGCCTTGGCAGGGCTTCCTAAAGGCTTCACAGAAGAAATCGCAGTCAGAAGCTCAGTCCTATACCTAATCTAAGTGATTAATATAAGTCTACTAACTAAACAAGTACTTAACCTGTACTGTAAGACGATACGTTGAGCAATGGCCGCTTTTATGTCTGTAATGCTGTAAACAGTCCCACGATACTCATCGTCTCTAGCGCGGCGTCAGCAGAATTGCAGGTGTTAGCTGATTATTTCACGTTAAGTTATTTGCAAGATATTACAAAATAATATAAGCTCTCATAATTTACTTAATTTCTCGTGACGCCCAGTGGATAAGGTGCCTGCTTCTTACGCATGAGGATGCGGGTTCGATACATTTTCGGTTCAAATGTACTTTTTTAAAGTTTATCTTGGAAGTTTATCGTGAAATAAAACATCGTTAGACAACTTGGACTTTTATCTATAAAAATAAATAAAATGGAAGTAGATATCTGTTTGTAATAACAAAATATCAGCTTATTACTAAATGCATTATTATAATAATATGAATGTTTCCAATTTAGAAAATTTTGTCTGTCTGTTTGCTCTGGCTAATTTCCTTGGCTGGACCGCATTTGACGGGACTTTATCTGGCAAATTAGCTGATGTTATAAGGAGTAACTTAGGATTATTTTAAATTAGAAAAATAATTAGAGTTCCGCGTAAATAATTAAATCCTCGCAGAAAATCGACATTTAACCAGACGAAGTTGTGGACTTAAACTAGTTAATTATACAGGGTGATTGATGATTTGATAGTTAACTTGGAAGGAGATAAACAAGAGTTTATTTCTAACTAACCCTGAAAACTCGGGGTCGATACTAGGTTCATTTTAAGTTACAGCACGTTTTCCCGGTTTCGTAAACTTTCAAAAAAAAAATCGCACCAGCTACTGCGGGTTTATTTTTTTAAATAAAATAAAATCCACTCAGTATAACAGAAACCATACGCTCTTGGCACAAAGATTTCTTTCATACATTCATACAGCATGTTTTATTTTTAGAATATAACGTTATGACGGAGCAATAACAATATATCATAATAATAACCGCAAGAGCGATTCGCTTGGTAACGTTCTTGTGAGTACCTACCTACAAACTGCCATCTTGGAAAAATAAAATATGCACGTATTATGTGCAGCGTTTCTCAAACTTTTAGTGACCCCCTGGTAGGTCGCGAGCAAATATTGGGTGGCTCTGAAAAATTACAGATATAGGAAAGAAAACACCCTTTTCATACATACATAAACTGACGCCTTTTTCCCATGGGGGTAGGCAGAAACCACAGAACGCCACCTGCTACGATTTTTACATACTCCATTCGCCTCTTCCACGTTCATACAATTACGTACCTATATTACTTGGTAACGTATTTAAAAATATGTTTATTTATACTTATATATTTTTGTGACATTGTCTTAGTTGCAGTCCTCTACATAGTTAAGTAACTATTCCCTTCATGACAGTCAAAAATAGAGTTCCTGAAAGATTTAGCTAAATGGATCGCGGTCCAGTCAACTTTGGGAACCATTGATGCACAGACCGCTGCATCAATTGGGTACCTACTCCTCACGCAATAAAATACCTGAGAAAAGGGGGTAATCAGTTGATGACACTATTGGTATTTTATTATGGTATATTTGAATATAAAGGTAACAGGTAAGTATTTTACCTTAAGAATGCAAAAAGGAATGAAAATATTTTTTTTTAAATCTCTATCCCAAACTGTCAAATGTTTGGGAAAATCCATTAAACAAAAGACTTGAAAAGAAATAAAAAAAAAATCGAAATATTTAAATTCCAATTAAACGTCATAATTTTTGTTACCATCATAACTTTCCTACTTACATATATGTTGAGTTACCTCAAACATAGCTTTCGCCTACAAATTCGTTGGCTTTAGCGGACTCAGACTAAATCGCAGATTAAAAAGTAACCTATGTCCTTATCCAGATTCTCATTACAATCGGTTTTGTGGATGTGGCAACAAACAAACAAACCGACAGACAGAGTTACGTTCGCATTTCTATATTAGTGTGGATTTGTAGCAATGGCAGTTACGGGGAATTCCCGTTATCAACGGTGGATACTCCTTAAAATGTATGCATTATGGATCTCATAATCTTAAATTAGTAGCTTCCATATGGACTTCCATAAAACCTTTCATTTGAAAACCTTTCAATCCAAAACCTGTTTGCTTTCAGGTTCCCATACACTTACAACTTATGCAGTGATACTACTTATCATACTGCACGACATATCTTTTTTGCATTCTCAAGTCAACTGAAATATCCTAATCCTATAACTATTATAAATGCGAAAGTAACTCTGTCTGTATGTCTTTCAGTCTGTCTGTCTGTCTTTTCTTCACGCCTAAACTACTGAACCGATTTGTGTGAAATTTGGTACAGGGTAAGTGTGAACCCCAACAAAGGACATAGGTACTTTTTATTCGACTTCGACTTCGTCTGCGTCCGCGATAACCGACATACGCGGACGAAGTCGCGGGCAAAAGCTGGTTCTTTTATAAAAAATAAAAGTGACCGTTTAAATAATTCAACATCAGGTCAAACTTCAACGTCATTTCAAAAGGTGGTGGTAACGTTGACTCATATTGTTATTTCATTATAAATGCACAAAATGTCTTAATTAAATGATCAGAACCGGCATAATAACTCAGAAAAAATACACAGCCTCCAACTCCGGTTGTCTCCTCTCCCTTTCATACGTATGACGCTTTAAGCGCCATCTCTTTCTGTGCCAGACGAACTTGTAAATTGTTCTTTTTACGTTACGCCCGGAACGAAAGGTCTTATACAAGATGAATTATTACGAATTTAATCTTTATTAGTATTGGTATAAAATTCTTTTTTATATTAAAATTTTTCTTTTCCTACGTTTGGTAGTTCACGTTGATGATCAAGTTATCTCGCTCAGACAAAACAAAATACAGCACAAGTCCTTTGAGCTTTCGAGTTTAGTTGCTTTACCGCGATTGCTTTTTGTATTCCTGTCCCTTTTCCCTGGCCATTTCATTCGTAACCAAACGGGTTTGATTCTGAAATCCTTAAAGATTCTCTTTTTGTCTGAAATTGAACTTTGTTGAAGATATGTTAAGATGATTTTTTGCTTGTTCGTTGATTGCAATGTAAAGTTTAAAACGTTCTCGTGAAGATGTTACTGTCACATTCTACGATGCGATATGTGGTGTTTTTATTGTGAGTGCATTAAGACATGCATTGCACTCAGTTTGGTTACCGAGAGCCAGTTCGGGTAACTAATACATGATTCATACAGAACCTATTGGGAGTGACGAGATTTCACGCACGCATTTGACAGAAACATTCTTTTGTAAGTTATATTAAGTGATGTTTAGTACTTTCAGTGTTTTATCAAGTCTTTTATTCAATTACTCGACGTAGGTACTTCAGATGTTAGTTGACGGCTAAACGTTGTATTTTTGGAGAGTTCAATAGAAACATTGTTATCTATACTCATGTTATAAAACTGAAGAATTTATATATCCGTAGTTTGAGTACGCTATTCTCAGGAACTGATAATCCGATTCTGAGAACTAATAAGAAGCTACGTATACGTTATCCCTGAGTGCTAAAGGCTATATTTTATTATCAAACAAGTTAGGAAACAGTAATAAAATTCACGCGGCCGAAGACACGGACAAAAGGTAGTTGAGAATTATAAAGGTAAAGAAATCTGATGGGTATTCAATTAACATTGATATACATCATAGTTTATTAAGTATTATTTATTTATTTATCATATTATCCTTTGGTCCTTATCAAAATTTATTTGATGTTGGCGGAGATTTTTTTTCTTTTGGACGTCATTTTCGTAGTAACTATATATCTAGCCTTATCATCACACAATCCATCCACTGTCCAACAACGATTCTTCTTCAATAAAACCAAAATTAAGTGTTGATAATTTTATTACCTAATCTTAACAAACATAAGGTCCCAATGAACTTAATATCTACTCTTACTATCTTCTTATTTTGACCCTTATTGCTTCAATCATCAATTACCCATCATGCCATACCTCAATTACCCAAATAAACCCATCAAATCCAGCTCTACTGACGACAATCCCACAACAAAAACACATTATATTCCTTACTCCCACAAATTCCACGTCACACCTAATTTGACCCTTTCATTTTCAACCCCATTAGTTGAATCCTCATCATATTTGTGTTCAAAGTAGTTCAGTCAGTGTGTGATTAAGGAATACTTCCATAGTTTCTCAGAACGTCTGAATTGGTTGAGTCGTCAGCAACTTGTCATCTCTCGGCAAACATTTGAGCAGTAGTCACCACAGTAAACACACTGCCCTCAAGTATTTGCTCACCACTCCACAAATAGATAATTATTTAGTCTGTTTCCACGTTTCGATATTGAATTTCTTATTCTGAAATTCATTTTTCATGTTGGCGTTATGGTAAATTTAGATTATCAGACGGTGTGACCGCGTTCAGGTAAATTTATTTGGAGTCGCGTGTCAGCTTCTGTTTTTGTTTAAAGGAGATTTCTAAAGTTTTGTTGTGGTTCTTAAAATTATAATCGTTAGACTTGATGACGATTGTCGTTAGTATGTATAGTCCTGGTACCTGGTTCAGTTATAAAAGTTATCAAATTCTTGCAATGATCTTTAATTTTCTGCAATACACATAAAAAAGTTATAATTTTGTTTTTTAGCCCCAGAACATTTATAATTAAATTCAAGTGCTATTAATTTAGTGTAACTTTCAGCGTATCCGGTGTTCTATTGGGCTTGTTGACATTTATTATTTTATCAATCATAATAAAATTATTGTGAACATATAAAGTCGATACTTTTTCTTTCACCAGCTAATTTTCAGCATCATCACTACATCAGCATCTGTTTTTTTCTTTTTTGTATTAATTTAGTTTTAACTATTTTGTTTCATATTTCGTAAGTCTTAGTGACATCTTACTCATGTAGTTTGTTAGTCGTTGCATCTAATTACCTATTTATAGTTGTTATCTTATCAGACCTTAACATATTTTTAGTATTACTTGTCATCTATAATCTATCTTAAAACAAGCAGATTAAAATATTGCTTCTCCATTTTTTAGCTCAGATCTAAGAGACTTGATTCCAAAGCAATTTACTCTACATCAGAAGACCAATTTCCGTAATTGGGAAACGTTAAAAATGTAATTGTAATCTCATCTCAATGTCAAAAATATCTCTTAGTTCCAATCTTTCAAAAATGCCCCCAAAATGCCATATTTTTGACAGATTGAGACTGTTATTAGAATGCAAACGTTGTTGAAATTACAAGAGTTACCCCTTTGAGCTACTCTAGCTGTCATTGGTTTTCTACTTACAGTTACACACATGACATTATCCGTAGCATTCCAGTTCAATGAAAAACATTCCAGCTTCCGAACTGAAAGGTTGTAATTACATAATTACGCCTAGACCTCCCACTTACAATATTTACTTACCCGTCAATGTGGACTTAATAAAAAACCCTTTATCGTTCATGCAAATCCATGAATTATCATTGTTTATGTTAGTGCATCAGTCAGCATAGCGCTAAGAAAATGCGATTAAGACATTATCTGGTTAGCACTATCCGCGCCCGAGCAGGACAGAGCACAAATACGCCCGCATATAATTTGTACGGAAATAACTTTCCGTGGGAGAGAGACGGCGCGATTGAAATGTCAGGTTCGACGGGCGCATAATGAGAAAAGTGTTGTCTCTTTCTCTCCAGACGTTTTACAATCGTTTATTGTCATGTTACTGTCTCGTTTCGACGGGCAAGATTGAGATGAAATCGCCGTCGGCGCGTTTCGTTCGTGTCCACCCGCTATTAATATTCTATATCGGCCTGTTCCGCAGCCGCGGTGGACGTTACTCGCGTTATTTTTTATTTCGTGATTTACTTTGACAATCGTTATTATTTTTCTAAATTAAAAACATTGACATTTTGTGCGAGGATTTGTGTGCAAGTGATTGATTTTATTTATTGTCTGTTGTGTCCAAAAATAGTTTATTTAACATACGATTGACAAGTGAGCATGTGTTGTGTCCGTATTTATTATTATGCGAATGGATTGCTTTTGCTACCGGCGATATAGTTTGACACAAGATGACCTGAACAATTAAGATAACAACTGTAAGTATACATGCCATATTATTTAATAAAAAAAACTGATAAAAATAAAAGAGTTGTAGAAGTTTGTCAAATTGTCGCAATTAGCATTTTGTGCTGCGACAATTTTATTATTACAGTTTATTTCCCATTTTAAACTTGCAAGTTGTTATTTTCGGCGAAGTTTAGAACATGTGGACAGAAGAGTATTTTGTACCTGACTCTTGAGAATGAAGGGGCTGACTTTTTGTATGTTTAAAAACAAAGAAGTGGCCGGGTCGGCGGGGAGTCGTCCGGTGTTGCAGTGCAGTCACGTTTTTAGTCTTTCCCGGGAATTGCTGGAATTTTTATTTATCACCCGGCGACGGTCGCCAAGAGTTGCATTTTTTATTAATATGAAAAATTTTGTATTCCAAGTACAGACATTTTCTGAGAATTGCATCGGATGTGAGGATTACCATATTCCTGACATAGTTGAACTAAAAACCATACTATGCTGTCATCTACACTTACCTACCTACATATTTTTATTAACACTGTAGCATGTTTTTCAAGTAATAAATAAAAACACAAAACACACTGAAATGAGGGTACTTGTGGCTCTTTTAAATGTTACAAACAAATAAAAATATGCTGAAAAAATTAAGTTGGTAACTTAAAATATTACCAAAGTTAACAACAAAGTTATTATAATTTTATTATAAGCTACTAGGTATTTGTAACTTATCACTTAAAACTGTAAGTATTATTACCAATTATTATCAATTTCAAATACAATTTTATACTTTGTTATATGTAATTTAGTTTTATGAAAATTCCATAACTTACATCACGCCTGTAATCCCCGAAGGGTTAGGCAGAGGGCTACCCGTTATAGTACACCCCCATTTCGCCAGTTATGTTTAAGTCCCATGTATTAGGGGGCGAGCCTATGAAAACTACTATAAAAATAATAATAGTACCAGCCTGTCATTGTCCTACTGGAAGGCAAAGGCTCCTTCGCTTACTCACGATTAGCGAAATCAGACTTGTAAATATTACAAGTCCATCTCTCCTTACGTTGTTTTCTTAATATAAAGAACAAAACAATATTTTTATAGACTACATCTACCAAAGACCCGTCCGTGCTACGAAACTGCATCACCGTAAAGTAAGTAATTAATTTAATACAAATTAAATGGTCGGTAGTGTCATTAAGTAAATTGAGCTAGTTGTTTAATTTTAAATAGATCATTTATACTGCTTTCCATTAAAAAAGAAACGGTTTTGTTATGTACACTTTTATATTGCTACTTTTTTTTTATTTATTTTCAAACTATTTTGTTTTTTATTAGAGGAGTAGCTACCTAGTTTATTGATTGCATAATATCATAACATAACATTACGCCTGTAATCCCCGAAGGGTAAGGCAGAGATGTACCCATTAGTACACCTTCATTTCGCCAGTTATGTATTTAAATCCCATGTAATAAGGGGCGAAACAAATACTCAAATCCGGAATCCGGGAATTAAAAGCATAAGATATTATTTAGAAATAAACGAAGACGAAATAAAATAACAGGTATAAAATAAACACGCAATATTTCTAATTGATTGAGATATAGGTACATTATAGAATACATTTTAATAAATCTTACTACTTACTCTTATTTATGCGAAAGTGTGGATGGCTGGATGAAAAGCACAGAAATAATAGCCTGGAGTAGCACATAATATGCTACTTTTTATATATCGACTGGCACGGGCGAAGTAGCGGGCAGGAGCTATTAAAGTAATAAACTAAATAATAGAAAATTTAAAGATGACAAATCAAAAAGAATTTCTGTTAAAATTGGTGTTATTGAAGATTTTAAATTAGCCATAAATAAGCACTTAATTAATTAAAAAAGATGAAAGACCAAAAGGAAAAGCTCCATTAAATTATGCAGCAACTTTCAGTAAAATTTTATTATACCTACTAAAGGCAATAAAACATAAACTAATTATCTTATAATTTTATTCATAGTCGAAACACCACTATTGTTATCAAAAGCGCAAATGACTTTTGTACAATATAAAGTACAGTCGGCCACATTATAATGTAAAACAGTAAGATTTCACCATTAATAACTTCATAATGCTCACATTTCACGAGCAATGGCGGAGGTGCACGAACGGTTCCGATCCGCCCCGAACGAACCCGACGACCTGCGTCCCGATCACGACTACGCGAGATAGAGTAATGATTTGTTTGCTTACAATCGATTCTATAGATGAGCTATCGGTATGAGAAATGTAAGATAGTAAATGATGTAATTGCTGTGGAATCATGAGCATATCGAATTAATAAAGATACTACAGAAGCGCACAGAACTGGCCAAAGTTAGTTCAAAGTTATACGACATTGAAATCAGAAACCTCCAGAAGATATTGATGTTTCTAAGCATAGGTTTTCCAAAACGGTTGACTTAAGATATGACGAAGCCAATAAAATGTTTAATGAAAGATACGATGAAGTTTTTCTCAATGTAAGAGTAATCTCTCTCTTACTTACTAATATTAAAACTAGCCTATTATTGTCCGACTGCAGGGTAAAAAAGCATCTTCCCATAAAGAGAATGGCGGATTGGAGATTTCAGACGTATATGTCCAGATTTCCTCATAATGTTTTCCTTTACCGATACTTACTAATGCCTATTTAAAAACCACGACTTTTCATCTAGAAGGGACACTATGGATTGTGTTTACAAAATGTACACGATATAAAACGTTAACAAAGTATTTATTTCTTGAATAGCGTTAGAAAATGTTGTCGCTTCTCTTATTATCACTTCATTAACTACAAGTTCTAACGACACGTTCATTGCTATTTTATTCTTAACTGTTTTAATATCTTCAATTACATTATAAATGGCTTGTAACTCTAAGAATATTTCCATAATAGTTATCCAATAAGCTGAAACATCAAGCCATTATGAATTCCTTCGTGCGCGTCTGTAACAATTATTGGTCTATCCATCGACTCACGCGCATCGGTCGTCGACATGCCTCCATCTCTGTATCGATCTCGGATCTTGTTGATTAAGCTATTACCGAAACTACACGTTTCCTCATCTAGAAATGCCCTGCGGCGCCGCTTGCGGTTTTTTTCTTCATAATAAATCATATCCGTTATACGAATCTTCTATCATTTTGTGTAGTTATTATTTTTTGTAATGGATGAATTCTTCCTTTATGATTGGTGTTTACGTAAATTGGTATGGTTGTAATACTGATTGATTTTTACATTATTCATCATAATCAGCACGGAATTGTCGATTGAATTGATGATTACTTGTACCTGCCATGCTGTAAATCTATTTTTGATAATGATAGATTTAGATTCTAGATTTCTTTTAAGATCAAGATGGAAAATAATGCCTGGATGTAGGTATTTATTTTTCTTGGGCAATGATCTAAAGTAATATTATAAAGAGAAAAGATTTGTATTTTTGTTTGTAATGCGTAAACACATTAAACTACATAGCTAACTTTAAAAATTATTTTGCCTATGGAAAGCAACATTATCAGCGAGTAACATAGGCCATATTAAAAAAAAAGAATTGGGATCCGTAAAAAAATCCAGGCGAACGAAAAGGCACAAAGTAATTGAAAAATAATTGGAATTAAAATTGTTTATTGAAATAATTGATTTACAAAATTATTTAAAAATTAGGGTTTTAAAAACTATAGCTAAAATATTAGGATTCTACCTGAACTCCTAGTTCATAAACCTGTAAAAGTACTATACAAAAGAATTAGACATATTTTATACCTGAAAGTGAACCCACTAAACACAATGTTAAAGCACATTCCTTCAAAGATGGTGATGGTAATAGTTTCTTGATTACCCAACAAATAAACGATACTTATAAATAAGATTCAGTAAAATCTATTTGAAATAAAGAAGAGTAGTTTTAAATATAATCTATAAACTGTGAGAAGAATGAAATCGAGGGACAGTTGAAACATAATAAAATCGATGTTAATAAGAAATGTCTTACAGTATTATTGGAATCAAATGGTAAGCGGAAGCGGGAAGCGAGTGATACAGAAAGTCTTCTAAGTATTTCTCTTTTTATGATAAAATATATGATTTGTATAAAAGATCTAGAAAGTTTTAATGATCTTTTAAAGCATCTTAAAGACCTTCTTAAACATCATTAAGATATAATCTGAGATGTGAAATCTAAGAAACAAACTGGCTAGTAAGACATCCAAAGACGTTTGTTACTTTTTAAAGTTACATACACATAACGTAACATGACGCTTGTAATCCCCTATGGGTTAGGCAGAGTAGGTGTACCCATTAGTACATCCACATTTCATTTTTTTTAAACCTAAATGCTAAGTTTTAGAATTTTTCAAGATTCAAATTAAAAAGTTAATATAAAAACCCGTGTGACAAAGTATGAGTTATTGGGCGTGAAGAGATAGCAAATGATGTCTCCTATCGGTCAATTCGATTTGGCAAACAATGCACCAAACACCCTGTATATTTTGAACTTTTTAAACTTCTCTGTTTTTGCATTTCTTGCTGCATCATTTTGCTTTTTCCATCGCTTTCTGTATCACCTTATCTTATAGCGATCATCTTTAATGCCAGCGCATGAATTTATTTATTACAAAGACAATAAAGTTAAATAAGTACTAGGACTCCCGGAGTTACCGAGCTTCACTTAAAGCTTTGTTACGATTGAACTTATCTTTGAACTTTATGCATTTTCATGTGCTCTTTGATTTTGAATTAGTTTTGTTTATTTTATTAATATGAACGACTTACAGCGAAACAAAAACACACTAAGAACAGTAAATTAAACTGACAGCCAATTACAGGTACTAATAAAACACAGAGCAATACTATATTCTGTGAATTATATAATATTATTATTTTTTTATAATCAAAAGTGTTTAAAAAAAAATAACCTAAACACAAAACATAAATAATAATACATATACTTAATTACAAAGTATGTACCTACATTTTATAAAAAGGAAGGAGGAAGTTTTAAGAGTGGGTAGTAAGCAAAATTACCAATCTTTTTTTTTATTTTACATGAACAATTCTAGGTTGAAATACAAATTTATAAAAACTACATGATATTTTCGAGGGTTTTCATTGATCAAAAACATAAAATAATAACATTTTCTCGATAGAAAAATATCACGAAGTAGCCTCTAATTTTTTTGTTTTGTCGATTTATACACGATATTATAATGACTAATATGACGAAAATTTGATAATTAGTTATAATAATACATGAGTGAGGGTTTTGTTTAGGCGTTTTCGGTAATTTCTTTTAGTTTTGGAGTTATTAGGTAGGTACGATAAAACACTTAACACGGGGCCGCGGGTGAATTTTATTATAATATAAGGAACTTAGTTCCAAAAGTTTGCTGGCTTTTGGCGCGCCCTAAAAGGGCATCAAAAATTTTCCTTCTGATTTAGAAGTACAGTCGTCTACATCACTTGTTGCTTTTATTTTTTGTGTTTTTTTTTATGGTAATAATATTTTTGTAAAATACATATTAATTTCACACGTGTACTCTAAATTGAAAGAAGTAATAATTTAAGATATCATGTGAAATAGAGATATTCTAACTTATCAACCATGAACTTATAAAGCCAAGTGCAATAAACTCTAACCGGGCACTGTAAGATGAAATAAAATAAAAAAAATATACCCTCGTGGTGTAATTTCGCTGATATCGTTAAGTCGTTTAGTTATTTGGCCCGGGCTATCTCGGGAACTGGTTGGGGCAACCCGGGTCAAGCGCGGTCACGGCCTTAGATGAAGACATTCGGGTTCCAGTACAGGAGTGGTGTGGAGTGGCGTTTTTTGCGTTTTTTTTTAGTAAACGGAATTACTTTCAATGATATTAGGTCAATATTTTTTATTATATTTAATACTGCAGCAAACCATTTGGTGAATTACTATACATTTGGTATTTTACTAAAAATGAATTGTAGATTCCAACTTTCTTTTTCATGAAGATTTCAACATTTTTAAAACGACATCATATTTTATGTTATAAAGTCAGTTATGCCATAGTACCTATAATTTCATAGTTTACATCTTTTTCAACTTTTTGTTAATCTAATTGGTGAAACGTATATATGATAAGTTATAAAGAATACTTATTTATTGCAGAAAATCCCCACCAAGATAAAAATAAATACATCTACATATTTACCAAAAATAAGCACATTTATCACTAATTGACAAGCACTTACAGTCAAAATATGATACTGACACGTTTTTTTTTTACAAAATAAACATTAAATTATAGTTAATTAACAAACACGCGGTCAACTCCTAATTTTATTATTTAATTAGCGTGTCAGTGAGAAATTTTGTATTTAAAAAACATGTCTACTGATTTTATTGATAGCAAACAAACCCGAATCGGTATTTTAATAGATAAAGAAAGTTTTAGATAGATTCTGTGAATTAAAAAAAAATAAAAACATATTGGTACATAATTGATGTTAATATGAAAAGTAGGAAGCGTCTGTGTAAACTAATGACCGTAAAACATTAACATTAAATATGTTTTTTATTGTTTAAATTAATGATAATTACGTTAAAAATATGTTTCAATCTGTTTCTAATTATTAGATGTTTCTTTTTTCCATAAAAATTTCACATTTATTTTAAATATTGGGCGAAATGCGTGAAAAAGTTAATTGATTTTTGATTTATTTGTTAACGTTGTTAATATTTTAAATAAATATTATAAAAAATGTATTCTTAAAGCTCTATACATTTACGGCACCACAGAATCAGAATGCTATCATCAAATTGATGATCCTTTCAAGCTATCATTATAAAACCTTTGCAAGGCACACTCACTATAATTCCACACAATGACCATACCAAACAAAGTATCTAATCACAAAAATGGCGAATAATCACTACATTTGCCGAACATCCCTGTTATTTACAATCAATCGGCTGCGCAAGAGCGTGACACGATCAGAAAATACGACCACAAAATATTTGTACAGTCAGCATAGTAATAAACACACAGAAGCGAAACGAATCACCGCGTTCACTAAATAAAAATTTTCGAACGGAACCCACAAAAAATTCGAGTAAAATAAGCGTCGAAAGAGCCATCTCTCCTGGGTAGAACTAATTGGCGTTCGTTGGTTTATACGTTAAAAAAGTTATTTGTTAAACTCGTAACACTATTTTGATGTCCGAAGCGGGGACGTGAGGTTGTTTCGGACAAAAAATGACGGTACTGACCGCTGTAGCCTCTTTGATACACAGATTGAACAAATATTTTTGTTGTAGTTGCATGATTGTTATTTTTTTTTATATATTATATAAAAATTGGAATTTTTCGACATGAAAATAACTTTCTACGAAAATATGCGGCGTGATGCAGGAGGTTTTAGATAGAAAAGTAAGTTCAATGATTGGGTAATGGTTAAAGTATAATAGGCCAATTATGGCAAAGGTATAAAAACGTCGTAAAAAAATATAACAATAAAAACCTGACAACTGTATGATGACTGATCCGCGGCGTGTGTCGATCAAGAAATAAAGTTATAACTATTTCGTGTTAGATATACTTGATACGGAGCGGCGCAGTTAGACAAAACACCTGTATTCTCCGCCTACCTACCCACTTATAAATATGTAACCTCCATTGTCCTCACGAAAGAGATCTATCCGAGGACTTGCTAACAAGGGATTTTTTTTGGGAAAAAACGTCGAGATATCCGAATGCGCACCAGATTTGTTGGCGAACAATGGACCAGAGGAGACGGTCAGGTAGAATAAATTCCCTTTGTTGACTACCATTAGGATTGTAATGTTTGAAGATTTTTAGAAGTAATAAAATTCGGTGAACGCTTTATTTTTTTTGCTTAATATTTATGTGCCCGATTGTACTTCGATTTTTGTTTATTTCCGCACGATTTCTTGATAAAAAAATCTGTAGTTAAATCTTTGAAATTGGATATCGTTACTGCTGTAACATAACCAAATATTGGGATAAAACGATAAACCAAAAAAAAAACAAGAAACTTAAACAACCAAAGAACACACATCACATTCACATCTTGATCAAATTCCAAATAATCAGTTATCGAAATTACGAAAAAAAAGTCTCCTACGCCGGACGGGCAACCGTTAAAATTAATGATATTTCTTTCACTAGGGCCGAGAACAGTGTCGTTTACCTTGCTCCTACTACCTGACCGTTGATGTGTCTATTTAGACATCAAAATACACTTTTTTGTTCCTCTATATCTGTGAAACTAGTTCCAGAAACACAAAACATGTATTGTTGAGGTACTTTTAATGATTTTCGGCACATTTGAGAGGTCGTAACTTTGAAATTCTGCGAACCCACGTGGTCTCTTTAGTAGAAAAAAGTAAAAAGGTGCGTTTTCAGATGTCAAATGAGGTGTTATTTACGATTTTGTGGCAATACGTGATGGTTTCAATGAATATGATACTTTTGAACTATAGTATTATGTAACGTGTAAGGTGACATTAGACTTCTGGGTGACTTGGCATTACAGTTTTATGTGATTTTTGTGTTCAAATAGAGGTGTTTGTGCTTATTTTTTTTCTGTGTTAGTTTACTTAATTTGACTCTAAGAGCTTAATATTTTGGGTACTATTTGTAGAACATAATTATAATAACTACCTATATATTGAGGTTATTATATGGTTCAGAGGTCTGCTCGAAAAGCTGAACCATATTAATACGTTAATTATGGTTATAATAATAAAATCAGTCCATTATTGTTCGACTTTAGGGCAGAGGCTTCTTCTCATAGAGAGACGCTTGCTCAAGGCGGATTGGTGATTTCAGATTTATATTAATTATTATGAGTTCAAGTTTCTCTCCCGATGTTTACAAAAGTAAAAAAAAATATATTTGAAAAGTCACATTAGGTAATGTTTGTGTCTTAATCACTAGGTCATCAAGATATTAATTTAATTTGCTGCATCTTAATTCATAACTTACTCAAAACGCCCTAAATAAAACCGCCATGCTGTTATATAAGCCTTACCCGTCTTTGTTCAACTACCAAGCCAAGACTTAACTTTATCTCGAATTTTCAAGCACAGGAAATCATAATAACTCAAGTATTAAACAATCAAGCAATGCTGTGTGTATAAGTATTATCTTATCAGGACGGACAGACAGACAGGATGCTCGCGTTAGCTCCCAACTGACTGACAGACGAATCCCGGAGCAAACACTTGTTAAGAACGAATGAACTTGATTGCTTAATGTTATGAGGGAATTTGATATGGGTTGACAATTGCTGTCCTCCGGAGGGACGAGAGAGGAAGGACTTTGATTTGGTTAACGAAGTAGAGAAATGAATTGGAATGTTCAATGAAAGATTGGACCACGACAGCGAACATTGGACCACACCAGCAAAAATTAAAAGAAAATAAAGAAACCTTGAAATAGAATGACAGAAGGAACAACAAATGGAAGAAAGAGTAGGAGATTGTGAATATGTGGGACTTTTAATCATTCTTCTCCATACGAAACTATATTTTGAAAAGAGTATAGTACGTAGATCCAATTCTTTTCTCTTGAAAATGGCGCTCAAAGGTGCATATTAGTATTTTAAATAATAGTAAGTATATGATATTTAGTAAATGTAAGCCAAAATATGAACAAAATCGTCCAATTTTTATAGTTAGATTTACTCCTGCCAAAAAACCAACCCATGTCAAATTTTTTTCATCAGGAATTTCTCAGTAGCAGCCTCGGAGTCTGGATTTGTGCCCGGTTGATGGCAATAGGCTCGCCCCCTACTACATGGGACTTAAACACAACTGGCGTAATGTGGGTGTACTAATGGGTACACCTCTGCCTAACCTTTCGGGGATTACAGGCGTGATGTAACGCGTGAGTTTGCTCATTTTGGAATAACCAAGCTCCATTTTTCTCAGCCTTATTGTTGCCAACTTCATATTCTTCTTTTTATCTCGTATCCTTATTTCCAAATTCTGCTTCATTATTCACAGGCACTATTTTATCATCAGATAAAGCCGTGTTGCCTGTTCATGTCTCAATATCTTTAGAAACAAGTTGCTAGTGTCCAACACAGCCTAGACTAAATGTTATCTAGCGTTAAATTGGTTTATTAGTCGCAGTATAATATTATAATTGTGCGCAATGACTATAATTATCATACATTAATCTCATAATCTCAGATTGCGCGCTGATTTTAAGATAACATCTTTCTAACGGGGTGACCTACAGGAAGTTGTAATTTCTTGTTTTGTTCATGCGGCTTTATAATGTGCTTTTTATATGTATGCTTAGATTGCCTTAGATTAATCACTCTATTTTAGTTAATTTATTTTGTCTCTTATGAAGTTATTAACTTATAATTTTCTTTAATATCCTTCGTTTCCTTTCTAAAGTAACAACTCGTAAGAATACGAATATAAGGAAAATAATATATGTATTATTACAGTTACAAAAAGAAATACCATATGGGCCAATACAAAATAGTTTAAATGTAGCTCATTAATTAAAATAAATCTAAGTAATTAAAAGATGGAGATCCCCAAACTATATGGATACAATGTATTATTTTCTTTTAATCTGAGGTGACTGACGACATTGTATATTTCTTGCTTATATTAAATCTAAATAGGAATAAGTAGCATTTTTATTGAGTGATATATTTTGATAATCTGCTCAATTGACCAAAAAATTAGTTTCATCGTTTTGTATATAACTTTACTATCCTTTTCTAAAATCCTCAAAATGACTATTTGGTTTTCATCCACCCCCAAAATATCAAACTACCCAAAAACTTAACCTCTCAAATCATATTCCAACCACATAAAAATCCAGTAGGCAACAGCTAACGCATTACCGTCGACTTGTAGGTGATAATGACAGTTTGCGCCGCCATTTAACATGGCGGTGTGAGCTACTGCGCCAGCGCATCCCTCGCCCCAATATTGTTTCACTATGTTTGGACATTATTATCTTCAGTTGGTTTAGGCGCGTGAGTTTTGGATTACGTTGCTAGTTTTTGAAAACAAGTTCTGTTGGGTAATCTGATAATGTATTTGTTGGAATTTTTAGGTAAAGTATGAGTTGCTTTGTTTATTTTTACTTGTTCTTTATCTTAATTCTCATTAAACCAAAAAATATCTATAGATTTAATTAAACTGAAAACATTAAGAGTAATTAAAGTGATACCATCTTTACTAAAATACTGGTACTCAGTTGCATCCGGTTAGACTGGAAGCCGACCCCAACATAGTCGGTAAAAGGCTAGGCAGATTGATTGAAGTGAGACCATCTATAAACATAAAATTGAATGTAAAAAGTACCTAACTAACAAAGCCCAAAGCTTCATAATTCATAAACATCCAATCACAATTCAGATCATGGCAAAAGCAAAAACCTATCGCAAAAAGAGCAAGATAAATTGTTAGACAAACACTTTAATCTATACTAATATAAATACGACAGTAAATCTATCTGTTAGGTAACTCATCACTATAAAACCACTGAACCGATAGTAATGAAATTTGACACAGAGGTAGCTTAGGATCTGAATAAGGACATAGGCTCCTTTGGTTATGCGATAACGGAGCTTCAAGCGGACGATATCACGAGCAAAAGCTACTAAATTTACAAACAATAAACACCTAGTAATATACTAATAAAACATCTAGGATAACCAGTAAAACCCGCAAAGTACTAATAAGCAGTTAACTTTAACTCACAGAACCAGTTTCAACAGGAATGCGAGTGGGCGTTCGGTTCGATTCCCTGGCCGGACACTATTGTGACGTAACGCCATAGATTGGTTTGTTTACGGTAAAGTGGACCAGCGTTAGATAGTAGTTGTTTATGGGACTTCGATGGGGATTGCATGGCTGTTTAATATTGTAAAGCTAATATTGTCTATGAGTTAGACAATAGTTATCGAAAGAAGAAGTTCAATCGTTTGCTTTAACTTTATGGCTTGAAACTTTGTTTTTTTTTTATATCAAATTATGGATGCCTTGGACTTCGAATATAACATAACATGCATAACATCATGCCTGTACCTAATCCCCGAAGGGTTAGGCAGAGGTGTACCCATTAGTACACCCACATTTCGGCAGTTATGTTTAAGTCCCATGTAATAGGGGGCAAGCCTATTGCCATCAACCGAGCACAAATACAGACTCCGAGGTTGCTATTGAGAAATTCCTGATAGGAAAAACCTAATAACACTTGGACCGATGTGGGAATCGAACACAAGACCTCATGCTCAACAGGTGACCACTAGACCAACGAGGCAGTCACTTCGAATATAATTATAATGTATTAATATGTATTTAATAATTGCAAATCACTGAAATCTAATACATCAAAATCTAACAAGTACCTAAAGATCAGATAAATATTACAAATCTAGTGAAAAACTCTGATGCTATCATATTTGATATTCATCTTAATTACCATAAGTGTCTCAAGTTTCACAAATAATAAAGTAATTTCTAAGCACACAAACGTCAATCTTATCAGCTTTCATGTCTGACAAATTTAAATTACCCAATCAAATAGCTCGACAATAAACCAACCAACTTTATCTACCAATCCCGAATCAGAGACAATCTAGACGCCAAAACTAAATCGAATCCTATCAGCAATTAAGCCTTCGCAATCAAAAACTAACATAAATATGGTGTCTGTGGGCAGTATTTTACGATTAAATATATAAGCTATAAACACAAAAGCTGTAATTAATGCCCGAGCCTTCGGCCCTTTCGTAACGAGGAGAGAAACTCGCAAGCCTCGTTTGGTCCAGATGGACCACATAAAACTATCCGGACCTATTTTTATCTGGTCGTAATTTAGGGCTTCGGATGGTCTTGGAGAATAAAATCTTAGTTGGGTGAAAGGGTATGGTCCTTCGAGACGGGACGGTGTTTGACCGTGAATGAGGTTGGTTTAGGGTCCTTTACCATCTCGCTGTGTTAGTCGTAAATAACTAAGCTAAATAACTAATTGATTTTTCAAATTGGCTTTGAATCATTTTTGCTTTTATGTACAATATCCTTTTGAAATATAATTGCTCATCTTGGGAAAAAGAATCAGCATTGCCATACAACGTAGCAATACTGCCAGCCTTTTGGTCAATTTCCCCATTGACAACGATGCGGACGAATTTTTTGATGCCCTAGGTCCATCCTTTCTTGTCCATTATTGTCAATAAACTTAATCTACGTTTTCCTTATCCCTGCTAGTGAATCGTCTTCATATTTAATCGCTTCAAAGAATAACTCATTATTGTGTCACTACTTTTTAATAAAGACCCCAAACAAAAAAACTGCTTCAACACTTGAAATCTTCAAGCCAACTATTTGCAGTAATACAGAGAGTTTCAACAAATAATACAGATTAAACATATTTAATCCCAAATAGTGGAATTGTTTGAACAAGTGGTCGCTACTCATCACTAGGACATGGTGAATACTTCCCATTGTCCCATAGAACCCCATGAAAGGTGTATGACAGGTTAAATGGATGGGATAACAATGGGAGGCGAGGATTTGTGAAAATTATAAGTTTTAATATTTGAATAGAAAGGTACTTGGAAATTGACAAGGGATTCATTTTTTTTGGAGAACCACGCGGCGTTTGGTATTTTTTGTGAAGTCTCTGTTCTTTCATTACTCTGTGGTTAGTGTTGGACTTCAAGTCTTATGTTATTTCAGGACGTGTGTTTGTTTTCATGAAAAGGGAGGGATTTTGCTTGTTCATATTTCAGTGTGATTTATTTACTGGTTTTCCGTTCTAAGCGTTCTAAGCTAGGAACTAATATGGGTACGGTATTACCGTGTTTATTACCTAAAACTTGGCTGCTAAGTCTATCATAACTCTAAAGCAAAGAGATTTGCTTTTAGGTTTATAAAACTTCGCTTTGAGTGCTTCAACTTCCTTATCTGAACAATATTTCAGGGAATTACCCAAGATGGTGTGGTAATTATTTTGTTATTTTATTTAGAAACGTCATTACTGCAAATGTTAGTTCTTGTAGGTGTAGAAGTGTATATAAGCTATCTAGCAGATAACAATTTGTGGTTAGAATATTAAATTTGGCAGCGGTGAAAGTGCTTTGGACTGAAGTACTTATTAACTGAAGTGTTTTTAGGCGAATAAATGAATATGATGGTACGTAGAGATCTTCTATAGCAGGGGTCATCAATTAGTTCCATTATAGGTCCTTATTTCAAAATTATGAGACTGTCTAGGTCCACTTGGCGATAACAATTAAAATACATATTTTTACTAAGGAAGATTGAGCTAAACTAAAACGCCACAAGTTTTTTTTGTTATTTACATGTATTTTGACATATTTTAATAATAGATTTTATACAAGTATCCTATTTATTTCATACATGCAATCTTTCGTCCGCAAATTTCACAGCAACACACAAATTGCAGCGTAAAATAACTTCTAACAAATGTCAATACTCTTCTATCCATAGAGGCGTGAACATAAAGTTCGCTTTGAACCGGACAACCACAAAATCGATCAGTCACAACGCGATTTAGAGTCCTTTCAACTTCCTGCAAGTACATAAATACTAATACTTAAATAGACGTCAGTTTTGTATGTTACACCTACATATCAATTAGTGTGAGTTACACGGAGTAATGCATCTTCTGTCCACAGACCTCCCTTCTCTACTTTAGTACCAAGGAATAGAGTTCAGATTATCTTGGACAGCTAAATCTAATAGAGGAGTTTACTTACAATATCTCACTGTAACACTAAAACTGATTCCTGGAACATGGTTTTAAGTATATTCAATATTGACTGAGCGAGGCCGGGGGGCGAACAGTAGCTTATTGGTATTTTGGATTCTGGTTCTGGTAAATATTGGCTTTGACCAGTTTTTGACCGTGTTGGGCTCATCGGTGTTGTTAGGATTTAGAAAATATTCTCTTTTTATCATTGTGATAAGAATTCCTTATAGGGTAACATTTTTCTAGTAGATTTTTTGTGTGATGTATCAATTTGTAAGATACCTATAGGTAAGTAGTGATGTGAGTAAACAACGGTTATCGATATACCTATTTAATTTTACATTTTCGAAAATTTTATAATTTTTCTAATTTAAATGAAGTTGGTAAGAAATTGTTGAAAATTATAATGCAAATAGATGTTTTGTCTTCAATCAAAAAAAGACAAGAGTTAAGTTATCGTAATTAAGGCTAGTATTTGAATGGGTGACGATTTTATAGGGTGAAGTCTATTCCTTCAAATGCCTCGCTAATTACATGCGGCTGCTAAAAATTGGTGCTAAAATTATTATTTTAAATGTCGGATATAATTTGACGTATCATCATTTACCTTATTTGACAGCTATGATAAATTATATTTGACATAAACATGAGTAAAACCGCCATTTGATTGGCTTAGGTCTATCTATCATGGCTTAATTAAAATTAAAAAAAAAAATAGTAGGCACCTACTTAAAATTAACTTTGGAATGTATAAATTCACTATCTACAAAATAAACATGCGTGCACATGTATCTATCTAAGAAAAAGATGATCAGCAGAGATGACATTGTAAAACAAATGTTGTTTTAAGTTAAACTCCTGCGCACCTATGCAAATAGGGCTCCCACAAAATTAATGTCAACACAAAAAGTAATAAAAACTACATTTTGTTGAACGCACCGTATCGCATCGCTATGTATTAATCCATTGGTTGTTGTTCAAATAACGAGAGAAATCATTTGGATTCCAAGGTAGCAATGTAATGTGAATTTATGATGTTCCCATCATCGTAAAGTTTGCTCTACAAAAGCTTCCAGTCATACAGCTTGACGTAGGGCTGTCAAGACTGACATTTTTTTAAAATATTTTTTTTCTTTTACTTGTATAGGTATATTATAGTTATTCGATTTATATTATTACCGTTTGATTTTGCTGTTTATTTAAATAGAAACTGAACTGTAGAGAGAATTTCTTTAAAAAGAGGATGTGATATAAATAATTACACTTTATTCATAGTTAATTACTTCTCGCCTACAAAAAAGATATTAAAAAATTATAAAGATTCTTTGTTTTATTTCGAAACCATTTTCTCAAATAACAGGTTAAATAAAATAAATTCCACCTGTCAGCCAGCCCTAGATGCGCGCGCGCTTGCAGCAAGGGTCAATATTGACGATGGCAGTAAGCTGCGACGACGCGTCACGCGCATGCGTGTGTCAACATTTGTGTCCCGTCCGCATCGCGATCATGCGCCTATGATACTTCTTTATGGGACTTTATGGGAATAGTTTTCAATAGTTTTGGCTTGATTTATGGGAAATAAGACCAGTTGGTAGATAATGTTTTATTTTTTCATGTAGGTTTTTTTAAGTGAGGTATGGTTTTTTATTGTTTTTGGGAAAGTAGATTTTTTACAGTTTTTGTTGTGTTGTTTGGAAGCCTGCTCAAAGAACCATTCAGTCATTATTTCAGTTAATTCCATATTACGTACTATAGGCTGATGCTACCGAGAATAATATTTAAACTTGACATTACTTAGTTGATTAGGATGATAAAGGCAGGCGAATAATAATATACCTAATTAAAATGCTTGTAAAAGGCTTCTGAGCCATAAGTTTTACAACCGAAAAGAGGGTTTTCGAAAACAGGGGTTGGAAAATTTGCTCTAATTAGTAGGATACTAATTACTAAATTGAAGTCAAGTACCTAGGTACCCATAAAACATATCCTAAGGCACACAGCAATAGTGTAGTTTTGTATTAGTAAAATATTTTTTGTGATCGGACTAGTACTTTCAGAGACTACCTGTTGCAAACAAACATATCGTTTTACCTCATTATAATATTAAGTAAAGATAAAATATATTTTAATAGCGCAATAAACACTATGTTTACACTGCTGATGTTTTCAAAGTTGCAACTAAGTTTAAGTTAAGAAACTTGTACGTAACGGTGTTCAAACTATCCAGTTGACGGTATGCGTCAGATTCTGGAACCTAACTTTTAAACATAGATCAGCCTGTAGCAATATTACGCTTGCCTATGGCAATTTACCTGTCAAATTGGGTACTTGTCACCGCCAATCAATTGACATACTTGTGTATCGCGTTTTGACAAAAACGCGATCCCCCCTTAGATTTTGTATGACAATAGTAAAACGTGACGTCACTATTTTTAACAACTCAATTGATTAACTATTTATTGATTTTAAAGCAACCAAAAATCTTTTTGTAGCTACTTGAAAATTATTCGGGTTTTCAAGGTTTAAATTAACGTAATTTTTAAAGAGGTTGTGTCTTGGAATTTTTGTTTATGGTGTCAACTACCTTATTGCACCAGGTGGGGAGGAATTGGCAATAGGAATTCTAAAACATATTACTTATACACTATAATATTATTAAGGTTTGTTTGTCTTTTTATCTCTAGTATTTTTTATAGAAGTACAGGGTCCTTAGACAAAGTAACATCGCTTTGTAGCGAAACGATATCTAAATTCGTCATCGTCTCTGACTTGCTTGTCATTGTCATGTCTTGCTTCATGTCCACGTGACTTAACGCGGCTTATGTCAATCCCATACTTACATTTTAGTCTTTTCTAACTTCGTTATCGTTTTGAAATTGTTATTTTGTCTAAGCCCCCTGGTCCGATTACAAAAATTATTTCACTGATAGAAAAGTACACTATTGTCAAATGTCATAGGATACATTTCATGTTATACTTGACTTCCACGCGGACAAAGTCGCGGGCAGAAGCTATTTAACAATAAAATTCAAATCGCGTCATCTGTACAATAGCATCAATAATTTGAGTAATTGACATAATACATAATATCAAGTTTTAAATAAGTTCATCTTTATAGAGCGCTATCTCTGTCACACTTGTCTTACGATCCCTTTCTAAAGTTCTATTAGCTATATTTGCACCTTGGCTTAACAGTGTAATAATAGTGTTGTAGATTAAATTATTCTTAAAGACGATATCATCGATAGTTTATAATTATCGAACAGTATATTATGTTCCATATATGAGAGGTAAGTAATACGTATGAATATATTTGTGTGTGTTGTACTTGTTATGTCTGTAAGGTGGGTGATAAAGTCGCCGCATGTGTCCGAGCGGCGCGGGCGCAGCGTCTTCGTATAGTGTTGTTGTTAAAAGATATCGATGAAGGAAAATTGTGATATCGTTAAGTAATGTTGAGATGTTTATAGTTTTTAAAATGGAGGGTTAATCTCAGTAACATCGTTATTTTAGAAAATATTTACTAAAACACAAACTTTAATAATAAAATGCTTAAAAAAAGCATTCTTTCTTTGTAATTTTATACGTAAACACATTTTTTTTTCGTTTTTATGATTGGTTCAATTGCAACCTTCTAAGATCCAAAACAAAACCTTTTTCAATTACATTTTCTTCAACTAAAAATATCTACTTAAATCAATTTTCCTTCTTTTTAAAAACTAGTGCAGTACCCGTTACCTATCGATAAACCAGAAAACCCAGTCGGTCCTACAATAATGGTCTGGGCGTGGTACATTGGCCGCAACAAAACGAACCAACCAACGCGTATATATTGTTATTATTACGTGATGACTACGTGTACAAGACATGCGATGTGCAATAGTGCGTTCTATGACGTCACTATGAAAGCGCAGGGGCGTTACTGAAGACTTTTTTCTTGGTGAAGTAGGCGGATGACTTTGGAGGGAGCAAATATGATATTTTTCTTGTACTTTGTTTTTTTTTGTAACTAGCTTCAACCCGCGACTTCGTCCGAGTCAAAGTTGATGTATTATCCCACGGCAACCTTACCCCGCGACTTTGTTCGCGTGATTTTCTTTACGGATCCCTAACTTTTTCAAAATATATACAGCCTATGTCACCCGGGGATAGTGTAGCTTCCCAACAGTGAAAAAAGTTCAAATCGGTTCAGAAGTTTTAAGTTTACTCATTACAAACATACACACACACCCCCACCCCAAAATACAAATCTTTTCTCTTTATAATATTAGTGTAGATGTAGATATATAAGAAAAATACCTGAAAAAAAATCACAAAATAAAGGTATTCCGCTGACGAATTTCGGCAATCGTCAAATTTGACTTCCGCAATCATAAGGAAGACAGAATTTCTTAGAACTGTACGTGTTCAGAAAACGTAGAAGGAAATAATGCTGTGGTTTTGCAAAATACAAACAAGCACTAAAGTGTTATATGTATAAAATTGGATACATTAGTAATCGATAACGTTTCTCTAAGGAAATCATAAACAGTATCAACATTTCAGCCCGAACAATTAATTAAAATTAATGAGAAAGGTTTAAATGAACATGTCATACCAAACCAGTAACTAACTACTAGTCTTAGCCATCATTTGAATTGAGTTTCATGATTTAATGCTGAGCTAACTAAGCTTGTAGCTTTTAGCATATCATTAAGTAGAAGTCATACATATTTTAACACTAAAATTTATGCATAGGGACAGAAATTACCCGTAAATCATCGAGATATCATTAAAGTAGAGACTTTCATCAGTGTAAATTATAAATAAAATAAGACTTACAATATTATAAATTATAATAATAAAAAAATAATAGTATTATTATTATTTATTATTATTTTATTATTATTTATTATTATATTTTTAGAAAAAAAAACGTTAAAGCTGAAGAGTTCTTTTGTTTGTTTATGCGCGCTAATCTCTGGAACTACCAGTTGGATTTGAAAAAATATGTTTGTATTTATGATAGTCAGATTTATGAGGAATACTTTAAACTATTTATCACCACGCTACGACCTACGGTAGCGGACCAGTAACCAAAAACGTACCATAATGTAAGTGAAAAAAAAAAACTGCGCGGACGAAAGTCGCGGGCAAAAGCTAGTGTGTCTTATATTTAAAAGAAATGACAGAAAAACATTCAAAAAGCTCATATCGTGACCAAGACGACGCATCGTGTCGTAACGCGCGCACAATAATGATAGTGATGTGCCTCTCCCGGCCATATATAATTTAGTATGGATTGAGTTATTAGTAGTCTGGAGATACCAGAAACCAGTGCTGGTTTAATGTGAGCGGCTTTTTCGACGTCTTAATGTGATTTTGATACGGTTAGACGGAAATTTGAGTATCATGTTAGATTTGAACTCAATTAAGACGTATTTTTTATGTTTTCTGTGACGAAATTTACGGATTCAAGTGTGTTATAACGAGGCTTAAGCGTGGGCAGATATCGGAAACGTTGTTAAATATTTTCAATAAAGATTTTTTTTTCTGACTTAATGCATGTTGCGCAAGACATAACATTTTTGATAAAGCTTTTGTTTATTCTTAGCGAGTTGTCGTTGGTGTTTTGTGAACTGCCCTTAAGTGCAAGTCGAGTTCAAGGACCTTTTAAGAGCGGACTGCACTGGACGACTATATTGCATAATAGGTGGATCATTATAGTATTCTTGAACTTTCCACTTGTGTTTAAATTATTTGGAGATCAATAAATATCAATAAATGACGAGTACTTTAATTTTCGAGGTCTAATATAGACACTGTTTTTGAACCTCAGTTAATTTTTACCAGTTTAACAAGAGTTTAAGTCGTCAATCGTCATCAATGTAATGGGATGTCGTTGCATCCTTTATTTATCATTCAAGACAGAAAACCGGTACATTTCTTTGTAACGTGTCTTTTTTATTTCAAGTCCCCGAAGACATTAGCTTACAAGTTGTACGGTGACTTCAATTGATTGCATCAAAGGGTCAAAGTCACACTAAAAGTTATCACAGGATTCACATCTGTAGAATCTCCATAAGCATACTCAAAGACAATCGACTTAATTAAGTGTCACACCCGATTTTTTTAAAACAAATCGATTTATTATTTCTTTTGGTCCTTCGAGCCGGATCGTGGGCTCGTGGGCGTAAGTTTGTCGCTTTCTTATGGTCCCCATGAATTGATTAAAGTATTTTTTGTGAGGCATTGTAGGGTAATCACTGCGTGTCTTTTATCATGGTTAATGATCACAGATTAACATGTTGTGGTGATGTGATGGGATGGTGATGACGAGGCCGAATTTTGATTTTGGATTTTGATTTTAATCGGGTTTTTGTGATGATGTTGTTTTGGTGAAATTGATGGGAATTATTACATGGTGTTTTTGTTTTGAAGGAATATTTTTTTGGATTATCCAAAGATCGGTTTCAATTACGACACAAAAGTTTTTTCTAATACGTATAATGTGGAAACAAGCCTGAAACTTCCTACGAGAATACTTAGTTAATTTAATAGATATATTATGAGTAAGTAACACTTGAACATTTTTTAAAAATATTTTACAAGATGTAGTGGAAGCCGGACTCAACAAGAGTCTTGTAATCATAACAACATTAATACCATCAAAGTCATATCAAGTAAAATCAAACTTTATTTATAAGTACTTAGGATACATAATTATTTGAAACAACAATTTGATCTCTCCCGGGTATCTATGCATTCCTTGTAACGGATGTCGGGTGATTAAGAAATAACTTATTAAATATAACCCAGACTTGCCCTGTCATGTTCTGTTTGTTAATTTAGAATCCAACACTAATGACTAAGTGAGTTGCCTTTTCTTTATTGGGAAGTAATTAATTAATATTTTTACATTTATAAACCTTCAATTGAATGGTGAATGCGTCATTAAAATTCCAATCTTTTTGAGATCTCACTCAAAAACCTTTCCCATCCCTATTTAAAAGCCATTTGAAAATGAAGGACGATATTGTGTACCGGTTGTTTACCTTTCAGCTCTACTCGTAAAAGTCTGCTAGGGAAATTGGTTGGTCGTAAACTTGGCTATTCCTATCTTTAAACCTGTCTCGTTCATACTACATGTGGCTACCAGACGTGCTCTAGGACCGAATAACGGACGCGCTATTTTAGCACGACATATCTATACGTTAAGTATTTCAAAATAAATCCCGAATCCCGAATCAGAAAGCAGGACCGCGAAACGAGTCCTAACGAACTTAAAAAATGTTTTTTAATTCTTTTCTATACTGGCAAGACAGCATGTCGGCGCACGAGTGTTGCCCGGGGCGATTTGGGCATTTTTTTTTTCTTCCATACGAGTTGCGTTCGCCCAAGCTTGTTCTTGCGGGTAATGGCTTCATTATACACTCGGAATCTCAGGAAAGAAACTCGGAGGCTGAGAGCAAAAACCAGACGTGTAATCCGACTAGAACGAGGCCTTAGTGGAAATGGTGAACTCCCTGCGCTTCGAAAATATTATTAAATACAGCTGAAGAGATTCAAATGATAATCTTCGTATGAATAATTGAATACAATTATCTTATTTAGTTATTTGAGCCTTCAATTAGAAATTTTCCCCTCTTATTTCTACGCTCAAGGCTTCCTTATTTTTAGTGAAATTTCGCAGATTTAGTAGCAACATAATAATACCCTTATCGAAATCGTTTCGGTAATCGTTCCTGAGTTATTATGCAATTAGGTGCTCAGTTTCGTGTATTTTTAAACAGCTTTTGTGTTGCAATTTTCTTGGACGAGATGATTCTGTGATCATAACACGATTCTGAATTCCGGTGGCTTCTTAACTGGCAGCATTAAATTTCATTGATATAGGTATTCGTTATAAAACGAGGTGGAATTTAAGGTTTTGTATAAATGAGACGGTTATTCTGTATAAGGAGCCAGTATAATGTCAGATGATAACGTGAATTGTATTTTAAAGTCTCAAATTGAACGAATTACCAGAAATTGGTTTATCAACGAAATCTTTGAGTCTACCGCACACTGATAATATGTGAGTAAACCTTTTGCTTGGTTCCACAAAATAACTCCAATATTAATGTTACTTGAATCCTGGAGATGTCTCCATAAGTAGGTTTTCCTCTAGCAGGTATCCAATATAGGTATATATTTACAGGTTCCCTTATAATCAGCTGAAGAATTGCCGTTAACATAATTTTAGTATCGGGTTCGATGGATAGGTTTTATTTTTGAGCTTTGTAATTAGGCATGCATGCCTGTCTGGCGTTGTATCGTTTGGCAAAAATGATAATGACTGTGTTCTCACTTAACTGAAACTGTGCAACGGGTCACCATTCGCGATTTGGAAATTTTATTTGCATTACAAATTTTAGCTAACAATTTTCCGCTATTGTGATTTCTTTTTTCAAAGAGTAAAAAAACAGTAATCACCCAATTAAAGAACATAAGCCGCTCAAAAGTTAATAGCTCTGAATCCTCACTCAAAATCACAGCAATAAAGTCTATTAAATCAATCATTTTGAAGCCCCGAGCTTCAGTTTAATAAAGTCCCATATAAAACTATTACTCGCAATCACGATTCAATTTACAACCATTCATTTACGCATAATAATTCTTATAGAACTATTAATGTTTCAAGTTTAACGTTTAAACAAAACAAAAAGGGTTCTTCTCGAATCACTAAAGACAGATTTTTATTGTAGATTACAGTGTAACTAACGACTGTTCACAGTCTTTTATTCTTGGTGAACAAAAACAACATTAATCTGCGCACAACGTGGTGTTTATCTCTATTCACCCATTGAAAAGGTGCAATAAATATAGTAAGCACACGTCGAGCAATTGAAATGTACACTACTTAATAATCGCCGGCATGCAACGCCAGCACACGACCGCGCTCCGTGTGGCCGGCTCGCTATACCCTACGATTTTATCGATACCCGAGAATTTTTATTCCCATCATCTTTACGAATACCGATACCACTTTTAATAAAATAAAAAAATACTATCGATGTTTTTTTGAAATAACTTTCCCATCACTATTTCGTTTGACGGCTGTGAGATGTGGTTTTAGAAACCCAATAGGTTGATTAGGCATGATTGTTAGTCTTTCTTTTAATCATGTTGCTATTATAAAATTTCTTGTTAACCCGACCCTGTTATGAAACGTCTTCAGATAAAAAATATTATAAGTACCTACTTACTTACAATGGTCAATGATACAGCGTGATAGAGAATGAAATGGAATGTTGCTTGCTTGAATTATGGGTTTATAATAGGTTTTCTAATATTCAGTTAAATTAAGTTAAACGTTTATGTAACTGAATAAATCTTTTTCCAAACTTGATACGTTTTAAAACTGGTCAAATAAACATTATAATTTAACTACCTATTGTAATCGTTTCAATTCAATTGTCGCCAAATAAATTGACTCATCCTGATTAACATAGTTTATTTCAAAAGTATTTTTAGAATGCCTCGTAACCGATACAAGAAAAAAAAACAAATTAAAAGAGTTTTAAAATCCGAACAATAAAACCACTGTCAACTAGGTTGTACATTTTATTTCTACTCTTAAAAAGTAAATTCGAGTTTAGAATGTCAATTTGATATTTAGAATTCCGCACTAGTGTCAATCTGAATGCAATTGACTCATTCGATTCATACGATTATCGAATAACGTCACGTGTGGTCGTCAGATCGTATGCATCGATATCTCGCGCGAATACGTCCGATGACAACGCCACAGCTAGTTGGTTCCCGCCATATTTGCCGTGTCCAACGTTAAGATTTATAATATGAAGTGGTACTTGTATAATATTGAGCGCATTTTGCGGTTTTATTAGAGGTGGGACTTGATTTAGTGTTTTGTAATTGAAGTACAAGTAGTGATGCAGTGGGTTTTAATTATGCGATTAATTATTTAGTTTGCTTCGTAAATAAGTCTTATTATTTAGCTAAAAGAGGTTATGATTGAGTTATTGGTTTGCGGTTGAATTAGTTTAAGTGCCGTATTAATATTAGTTAGAAAACGTGTAGCAGAGTTTAGTCAAGTAGAAGGTAGATTAAGCGCGTGGGTTTTAGTGCGCGCTTGAAATTGATTATAAAATAAATTTAAATAATTATTATAATGTAGGGAATTTTAGTTACTAGGCTAACACTGAAATAATGTACCTACCTAAGTAATAACATTAAATAAGGTAAAATATTTTTTAAATTAGTAATTAGCCTAAAAAGCATACACAAACTGGTTGTTATATTAAGAACTTTAGCAAACACAGAATAAGGTTCGAAATACAAAAAAAACTAGTTCGGTTTAAACCAAGTCTAAAGAAAAACCTTGTTTTTTATTAAGAAGTAAACTGCTTACCATATTGAACACTCACTAAACCGCTGCTAAACTTATAAATTACACCTATAATTAAACTCACATCTCTATCTAGCCCGAGCTAAACTATTTGCATTTTTTATCCCCCCTAGCCGGTCCCTTGTCGTCTAGGCGCGATGTTACCGCTAGATGACGCCGGATAAAGCGGGTAGTATCAAGTTCCTGCTAAGATCTTAATCGGCAGATGTATTAGCGCGGCCGTTGGTGGTTGGTGCAAGTTAGGAACGGGTTATGTTCTTTTAGGAGTATTTTAAAAGATATATTTAAACAGGGTACCATTATTTTAAGAATGTTCACATTCTAATCTTAATCTGTCAAAAGTGCCTTGAATTTATCTTCATTTTTGACAAGTCTTTGATATTGATTGCGAATAGATTCTGAATGATTTTAATTACTTTACGGGAATTGGCCTTCTGATTTTGCTTTCTTATTAAAATTGCTCCATTTAATAAGACAAGTATGCACATGAAGTAAGAACATTCCAAGGATGGTATGTCAGCAACATAAAAAAGATTTTTATTTTTACTTTTATGTTGTATTCAAAATAATATACCTACCTACAATTTAAAAAAAAGATTAAAGATTTTTGTAAAAATATGATTAACTATCAAATTAGTTACTGACGATAATTTGCCGAATAAATAAAATAGTCCTATCTAAACTAGTTCTCGAACTAAATTGTCCCCGCTCTAACTCAACCCTACAACCGCGCACCTCGGTCGCACATACATGCATCCTTAAACACTTATAAAGCATTGTGTTGGCAGTTAATTAACCCTCGCAAGATTTATCGCACTCACTCGCGACCATGTCACAGTGATATAGTATAGGTACCCCAAAGTAACCCACCGGTTTCTCAAAATCGATTTCATATCGGGGTTAAATTGATATATAGAATTAAAAAAAAAAATTATTTAATTGAACAGGTTAATCGCATCGTAAGTAACGATATCGATTAAAAATGTATCGAGTTTCGATTATATTGAGTTGATTGATTTGTTTTTGTTAGTTTGTTTAGTGGAATGTTTACATTATTTCTGCATTAACTAAGTACAGTAGCTTTGTAGATATGATTATTATGATTAATACATGCATGGGGCCCGTATAATATATTACTCTTATGCTAATTTTAACTGTTTTCTGTTAGTACCTACATGTCTCATTAGAATATTTACTTTGTAATAAAATTAATAAAACTTTGTCATTGACTACCTTTTTGCCCGTGAATTCATGCGCGCAAATTTTCTCAATGATTCCAATATTTTTTTGGACAATATTTAGCTTATTTTACTCAGGGATAACGTAGCTTCGTATTAGTGAAAGAATTTTCATAATCGGACTGGCAGTTACGGAGTAGAGGGCGCTCAAACATACTCTTTCATGTTTATAATATTAAAGGAATAGGAAAATGGCGATTTTACAATATTTTTACTTAGTGTACAACTGCTTACTATTTTGAAAATCACACAACAAAAAAAAACTAATCACAGTAAACCAGGCAACATTTTAATGTTGATTCCGTGTTGGAAGTTTTATAATCGACGTTGAAATCGTTTTTGAAATAAATAAACTTTAATTAAGAACGAAATAATTGAGAGATTCAATTAATAATTGTATTAGATGAAAGGCTTGATAGAAGTTATTAATTAATAATTGTCTGACAGATATTAATTTATGACGAATCGTATCATCGTCTGTTTTAAAACTTAAAAAAAAAATAGATAGGTAATAAATGTACCTACCAAAATAGTAGGTATATGTAGGTACTAATTGATAGTTCCCACATGAAGAATTATGTACGAATGACAGCTGGAACTAATGTCCTTTAAAGGCACGGAGGTGTCCCACCACTAACTCCCAAAGTCCGCTACTGAGAAATTCCTAATGGAAAAATTTAATTACACTTTGCCCAAGCCGGGAATCGGACCCAAGACGCCAAAGTCGGCGGTCGTGCTAGCGACCGTAAGGCCAAACGGCCAAAAATAACTTCAATGTAAATAAGTAATTTACCCCAGCTTCGATTAAGACCTCACATTTCAAATTATTATTTCAAAGTGATGAATATCTTACTAAAATACACAAAAAAGCAATTGCAGTAACGTCTTACTGCCTTGATTAAGACTTTAAATTATAATAACTCAAACCCCATGCATTTGGAAATATCATTATGCTGTGTTGACACTTCAAGCTATCAGCGACAAAAATCAACATTACATTCAAAAATCATTCGAAAATAACAATAATCATTCGTTCCATACCACACAATCAACACGAGAAAATTAAAAAAAAAATATTAACTGTCAAAAAATCACCCTCTCATTTTAAAGGTGAGACGACTTTATAAGGCCGGTGGTACACCGCGCCGAACGCGTTAAGGCGGGCGCACACCAAGCCCAGCGGATAATTAAAGAGGCCAGTGGATGATAAATAACCGAGTGTCCGCGTTTTTACCGCAGATGTCATTATCTCAGCCGACTCTATCAGCCGTCACTCGATTACGCAGATGTGTTTGGAGTGGATAATACCCCCGGGGTATTAATTTTATAGGCGATGTGTGTTCGTATTTTCTATAATTTTTTAGAACTGAGTTTTGTTATTACGATTCGTATAGTTTGATCAATTATTTATTTAAACACTTTAATCGATCTCGTTTGTAATTACTTAAAAGAGTTTGGACACTGGACAGTACATTTAAATTAAACGTTTAACTTTATTTTATTGCATATGTGAGTTTTGAGAATTAAATAAAAAAAAAAATATCTTGGGACAACTCACACACGGCCATCTGATCCCAAGCTAAGCAGAGCTTGTGTTTAAAAAAAACCTTCTTTTCATGTCTTTATCTATATCCGACACAATAAAAAATAAACATTATTTAACATGTAAATAGAAATGTAATAGCACAGTTGATAACCCCATTAAAAGAAAAAAATAATATTTTGCGGCAATAACCTCTTACATACTAAAGAAAAATAATCCGAAAATTTGAAGGGAAGAAAACCATGTCCCATTGATGTAATAACATCTCTATAGAATTCAGTCTGCATCCACAGCGTAGCGCATGAATAATCGAAAGGTCCAAGTTGATGAGAGCGCGTGAGAGCTTTTTTGTCTCAACCGGTGCACACACTGCAAGAAAAAAAAACAGGACAAATAATTATTATTGAGCGTAAAAAAATGTCCCTTAATTGTAACCGTTGTACGCTCGTTAATTTTTAACGCGAATGACGTTCGTGGTCACCCTTTGAATTTTTTTGTTTTTTAGTTACATTTTTCTGTTGGAATTTTAGTATTTTTACTTTGACAGTTAGTACTCGTATATATATTTTTTTCTTTTTACAACACAGATAATTCACTAGTAAATTATGATATTCATTTCAAAAGTTCCATTTCCTCAACACTCAATGCAATACAGCTCAGAGATAAATATAGTAATCAGCACCCAGTGTAAAAACAATAAATTACTTACCAAAAACGAATTTAAACAACACGTACAGACAATCAGAAATGACTCAAATATATTAAAAAACACTATGTTTGGTGAGACCACTCTTACACACTTAATCAACGCAGGCACAAGGGAAGTCTACATTGTCTCAACATTTTTACTGAAAATAAAAAAAATGTTTGTGTAAAAAATGTTTTTGTTTATTGTGCAAATGTAACGAGCGATTATAAATTCATTACTTTTGTTTGCAGATGTTCGTAGCTGGTAGCAATTTCAAGAGGTGAGTTAAAAGTTTTATCTTTTTTTGCAAGTAACGACGTTTTAATTATTATATTCTTAGTGCACGTCATTACTTGGGACAATTAACACTAGTCAGTTGAACATGAACTTAGTTAAACTGTTACAAATTGTACTGCTCATTATAGAAACCTTTTTCGGTATTTTTAATTAATTGAGAAGTTTCACGGTTTTTTGTGACCTTACATTATTATTTTTTTGGATTTTTTATACATAATTGATAGGCAGTAAATTAGATTAAAAATGTGTATTAAATTAGTATTTTTTTATATTTGACAGAAAATTAATAAAAAGGCTTTAAAGGACACTGTAATAAATAATAACTTTAAGACCAATTTTCATTATTAGTACTTAATATAAAATAAGCTGTTATTTTTATAAAAATAATTAATAATAGTTTTATTAATTTAAACACATCGGATGATCCTAGAACATGCAATATTAGCAATAAATACTTCACTTGGCTGTTTTACGAGAATATTAATTTTTATAATATTTTTATTAACATTTAACAAGGGTGACCTTAAAATTTTGTTCTTAAATTATTTAATACAAAGATGTTTTATTCCAAGGTTTTCATTTATTTTACCACAACTTTATCAGAAAATGTTTTAATTTACGACGAATTAGTAACGGAACCATTTATTATGACGCCTAAGACGCCATTACAATTAGGGGTAGGCAGGTGCCTAGCTGCACTTAATAAAATATGTTTATTAAAGCATGTATTTTTTTATCCTTATTTTTAATGTAATGTTTCCGTAGTATAAACGAAATAAAAAAAATACATATAAGAAAGAATAGAATTATAGAAAACTAGTAGCAGCAATGTGCAGAAATATATGTATAAATATTTTCCATCTTTTGCAATAAAAACACATCGATTATGACAGAGTACCTAATGAATGACTTATCACTCTTGAACAAGCTCACCCCCATGGCGTTCGTATCAATTATAATCAACTTTGTAAACATGGTAATTTTATTAATTGTATTTGATGGTTGACACTTAGTACCGACGTAGTTTTAAGACACCTGCTTGGTTCCCTGTGGGCATACCGTAATATCAATTTGAAGTTTTATTTATATTAAAAGCTTCATTATGGTTTGGCTATAAATAAAATATTACGAGAAATATTAAAAAGTTTTAGGGATTTTTCTGATTATAATAAAATGAACTTTTATTTATTATGCCTCGGGCGTGATAGGGTTAAGGGGTCACTTTTTAATATTATTAGAAATAGTTAGTTACGTTAGTAATAAAATTTTACGTTTTATTTATTATTAAGCAGTTAAAATGACAAGTAGATAAATAAAAAATAAATAGCATTAATTGTGTCGTGTTTAAAACCAAATAGGGTGACAATGATGTTTTCAAGATTTATGAGACTCTAAAAAATATTATATCCTCAAAAATGATTTTAAAATACGTTAAAATCTAACGAAATGACTAGAGCTATTAATTTTACTGATCATAAACATCTGTATACCTATAATAAAGAGATCACAATATTCGCAAACACATAAAATGTTATTTGACAACTTCAAATATGGGTTTTATTGACAATAAAGTCGAGTTTAGCTTGTAATACATTTCATTTTATGTCGTAAATATTGTTACTTATGTCAGTATATTTCCGTAATATCATGAAAATCCTGTTTTCATAATTCTTACTTCCTTAATACTCGTAAATACGAAAGTAACTGTGTCTATCTGTCTATTACGCTTTCACGACTAAACCCCTGCACCAATTTTGATGAAATTTGATACGGGGTAAGTTTAAACCCCAAAAAAGACATAGGCTACCTACTTTTTATTCTGCGACTTTGTCAGCGTCCGCGATAACCGACATTTCATGAACCAAAGAAAAGTTATTTATTTTTGCTAGCAGCATTGCCATACAACATGGCAATGCTGCCAGCATTTTGGGCACTTGTCTCATTGACAGCGATGAGGAAGAATTGATGCCCTATTAAGCTTCCCTCTTTGTCTTTAATAAATTTTTACGTGCCTTGTAATTTTTATTTAAGTATTTATTTTTTTGTAATGAATAAACCTAAAAACTATTTAACCGATTTTGAAAATTCCTTTATATACATATGTAAAGCTACATTATCAGTGGGTAACATAGGCTATATGACATCGCGCTACGACCAACGGGAGTGGAGCAGTAATGAAAGATGTAACTTAACACGGGTGCATTTGCAGGGTATTGATGTGTTTTGTATAATTATGGATTTAAATACGAATAAATGAACACACAGTTTTAAAACAAACAAACAACAATGGAACACATAAAATTCTTGTTATTTCAAAACAAAAATAGTGTAGCGTGTTCACCCTGTTATTATAAATCACTGTTTACATTTTCAAACTATAAAAGAAAGTTGAAGCGAACCTGTTTAAGGCAACAAAAAGTATTAAAAGCTTGGTTTAATTTGGTAAACATAGCGATAAAGCATCTTGCGCGTGACTTACGCGCTTTCATACAATGTAAGGTGCTTCAGTCGAAGTAAAAATACGTATTGGTGCAGGGTTAGAGAAATTCATTATACTCTGTTGGTTTTGCGAAAACAATGAGCGAATAAAGGGTTAAATGTACTACTGTTGGGTGTTATTTAGGGTTCAATGTACTGTGAATGTTGTTGCTTTTGCTTTTGTGAGGAAACTGTATTGATAGGGAAGGGAATTTGTTAAATTTTAGTTTCTGTTTCAATTTAAGTGGCTGAAAATTATTGATATGTTTTTTTTTTGTAATGCATTACTTTTTCTCTGTATCCTGTATCCGTGGGTGCGTTTACAAATATTTAAACTTACAGAAACAATTTTCTGTAGACCATTTTTTTTATTTTCACGTGAGAATCGAACTCAACAGTCGCAGCACAGCTAATCGCTCAACCATCGTGCCAACTGCGCTGTCAATTTGGAATTTGGAACAAGATTCCACTACAATCACGAAAGATGAGACTTGACACACTACACAAACTTTATTATTTCATAATAAATATTATAATCTCTTTAATAATTTTAATATAAATGTCATCGAAATATTCCTGAATAGATACACAAATTATGGATAACTATTTCGTACTCATCTATACCTTCGCAAGCTCCCCATGACTGACGCTTTTCTAGTCTCATCCATCTTTCGTGGCGCGTATTAAACAAGGAAATTAAAAAATATTTGCTGTCAAACGTCATCATAGTTCAAAGACAGTTTGTGCTATGGAAATTGTATGTACTGTACCTATGTCTATGCACAATAATGTCTACTCCACGCTAAAGAACTCATGAATAAGGAAATTAGAGTAGATTTCTATTACCTTAGTAGAAGTGTTCTCTTCAAATACAATGTTATTTTTCTCAGGCCATCAACAGGCAATAAAAAAAGCATCATTATTGATTACTCTCTAGAGGAAATGGATTTCAAAAAACGGGCATTACAGACTACGAATGTAAACAAATCGTATTGCATCCGTTCTGTATAGGAACGGCTCTATGTATGCTTTTAGAACAGAAATATTATGCTCGAGTACTTTCTTTTTTTCTTGATAATGAACTGAAATACTACAGGAATATAGATCAAAATGGTTTGTGATAAAAAAATCCGCGCGACATTCATTATCTTGCACGCTATCATACAATTCCAACTTTAAGACTGTAGTTTTTAAGTTTATTATCAATTAATTAATGCCCGAATATATTTCTGCTTAGTTTGCGTGTCTGTTAGGCACTTTGCAGACGGGGCAACTTTAATTGACGCAACTGACCACTTTTTTAAAGTTTTCAAGCAACTTTTTTACGCAGTTTTTTTTAAATTATATTTATGACTCACGACTGCGACTGCGTGAAATTAAAATATACCATAAAATAAATCCTATGACAATCAGACCTCAGTCCCCTAAATGTAAATAAAATTGAATGAAGAGATAGATTGACTACAATATTGTGTTTTTCAAAGTTTGTTATGAAAATCGCCATATTTACCTACATGCAACGCTTAGTAACTTGTCAACAAACTATATTATATTAATGTTAAAATCCCTTTTAAAGTTCCGTCTCGATTCACCCCTGCCTTTCTATTCACCCCGTTTTACCGTAGACATTTTGAAGAAAGCCGTTTCTAAAATACAACATCCAATCTTATCTAAATCCATAAACTGAGTTTCCAATAATCGCATTTAATGAACTCAATCTAAACATAGTCAGACATGTATATTACAAATGTTTGGACAAGTCCAGCCGTTGCGGACGTATAAACAAACAGACAGACATATTCGATCAACATGTCGCCTTCCATTATCTGTCTTCTTGCTTTCATTTGTTTTGTTACGGTTTTATTCGGATGTTTTAACTTTAAGGGGAAATGGGGATTATGTTAGTTGCGGTGATAGGTATTTATTAGTCCATTAACCATACTTTATTTTTCTGTGGCTGTGTAAAGTGGTCTCTTCCAAGGCATGTTAACCGCATTAGAAAAAAAAAACAGTTACTTATTAGTTTTTTTCTAAGTCTCAAGTGTTGCTGGCAACATTGTAAGTGTTGCCGCTGACTGAGCTACTAGTGGCGGCCACAAGTTGACAACGATAGGACCATGGGCATTTTTGTCTGACCCCTTTTTTTTGAGGTGGTAAAAATCATCAAATGAGTCCTTCCGCCCTGGGTGGGGCGGAAGGGACTGTCAGACTTTTACTGACTAAAAAACCACCCTGTTCCTTCTGTTGCCCTTAACGTTCCGGGGCCACGGTATCCTGTTAAGACGTCCCGCAACCCCGGCATTGTCTGACCCCTGAGCCCACTATTCAACAGTGAGGAGATCAATGTTATGTGACAGATTGCTGGGTGTACTTCATTTTATTTTATGGCGGCTAAGTTCAAATCTAGTGTGAAAGTTGTATTTTAATAGCATGGCCCAAGCACCTATTACAGCGCTTAATTATCCAAATTTTGATTTTTTTTTTGTTTAAAAATGCATAGTATAAAAATGTTATTTGGCTTCATTTCAGCACGAGTGATCTCGATGTACAGCTAATTTATACAAATATTATAAATAAGTAGGTAAAGTTTATGAGTTTGTGAGGTTGTAGGGGGTAATCTCTGAATCTACTGAGCCGATTTTGAAAATTCTTTCGCAAATTGGAAACTACGTTATTACTGAGTGCTATAGGCTATATTTTATTATCAAAAAATTAGGGATTCGTAAGAAAAATCACGCGAACGAAGTCGCGGGGAGAGTGCTTGTATTTTATAGATGTAAAAATGTTCTCTGGCTTCATTACAGCGCAAGTGATCCCAAGGTTCACAGCTAATAAATAATATTAAAAAAAGACTACTCGATATTGAATACCGAGGCCTACACGTAGGCACGTCTAGTCTCTTCAAGTGTCGTATATTTGTACAATAGAAAAATCTCAATAGAAATCCGATATTACTAGCATGTGTAGTAGTCCATGTGCTGGGCTAGCGTTATTATAATCCAGTAACAAATGGTCGAGCCACGCTTACGTACCCACAGCCACGCATGTGAGGTTAAGGCGAAGCGTACACCAGGAAATTAAATGTATTTTATGGAAAAACAAAATACTAATCATAACATAACATCACGCCTGTAATCCACGAAGGGTTAGGCAGAGGTGTGCCCAATAGTACACACACATTTCGCCAGTTATACATAACTTAAACATGTATAATTCCCTGGTAAAAGGGCGCGAGAAAAAATTATTGAAAATTGTAAAATACCTACTAATTCCTCAATGTACGGAACAGGCTACTTTTTATCTAAATGACAATTATATCAATCAACAACGACTAATATATAAATCCTTGATTTAAATACATAAACAAATACAAACATATAAACCATGACAATTCCAAAGTGCCTGTATATAGGTATAGTTTAGTTGAAATGAATGCTTTAACTTTCATTTCATTGAATACAATTTTGAGAATTTAAAGAATAAAATTAGCCGTTATAATTTAAATGTTTTAATGACGATTTTTCATTCGTTACTTTTTGTATAAAATATATGTCGAGTTGTCTTATTAATATTCTGGATAAAAGTTATCTGACAATTTAAAAATGAACCCTTAAAACATCTTCTACATAGGTATGAATATATAAAAGTTTCTTACACTTCACAAAAGCCCCTTTGCTTAACAGAAACCTCCGCATTCAGTGCACACCATCCCCTTAATCAGGTAGGACCGAGTTCGGTATGCGCAGGCGCAACCGCCAGAACCATTTCTTAGAAACGAGATAAAAACCGCCGGCGACACTCAATTTATTGTACTTTTTTAACTATTTACATACTTTTTGTACTAAACCTATGTTATACTCATTTGTAAAATAACTTAGGGCCTATATTTTATTGGATTATTGTGGAAGATTTGACGTTAGCCAATCGTTTGGTTTTAAACTTTACATAATGCTAGGCATTTGTCGTTGTCGGATGATATTGTAATTCTGGTTTGACCTGCCTATTTTTTGTGTGTGTTTAGTCTTTGATTAATTGAATGTAACGTGTCTATTGAATTTATGTGGGTAACTCACATGAGGAAGTATGAGAAGTAATATTTTTTTTTATTTTTGACTCACCTTTTCAACTACTAAAACAGTTTTTGGGAAAAATTCAGTTTCATTTTTACTGCCTCATTGGTCTAGTGATCGCATTAGGTCTTGAGTTCGATTCCCAGGTTGGGCAAAATGTTATTGGGTTTTCCATCAGGAATTTCCCAGTAGCAGCCTTGGAGTCTGGATTTGTGCCCGGTCGATGGCAGTTGGCTCGCCCCCCATTATATAGGACTTAAACATAACTGGCGAAATGTGGGTGTACTTATAGGTACACGTCTGCCTAACTCTTCAGGGATTACAGGCGTGATGTTATGTTAAAAAGCTCAAACTATTGTAAGTCATGTAACAAATACAGTAATACAACAAGATAATCAACAAAAATTATCGCCAAGAAACACGGTGGCAGTAGGTAGTACATTAAGTAATGGTGCGTGCCTCAATCGAGATAGGAACCTGGGACCTTTGACACGGAGGCCGCATGCGACTCAAGACCACTGTTGCCTGTTATCCTTATCAGTTTGGCCTTATATTTTTATTTGATATTAAAATGTTTATTGAATTACATTGAAGTCGTATTTCTTGGTATCGATACCTTTAGGCTCAAAGGGCGTATCCACCAAAACACGACTTTTCAGGAGAGCCAAAAAACACGACCCAAATTTTAAGAAAATCTATGTTTAGCGAACCAAAAATTATGGCTGTATCCACCATTTTTTTGCGAATATCGATGTTTTAAATTAATATACCAATCGATAGAGGACGAAAAACTAAGTAAGACTGCATTAAAATCTCATTTTGGCCAAAATAGCGTTTACGCCCTTTGAGCTTAAAGGTATCGATATGTCACACAGATGGTAGGAATAAGTACTGTTGTTTTTATAGCTTTCTTCATCTTTAGTACAGACCTGATATTGAAGTTATAGTTTATCTTTATTACCTACCCACTGTGTCTTTATCTATAGATTTTAATATTATAAAGCTGAAAAGTTTTTTTTTTATTCATGATGTTTTAAAACAATAAGTGTACAATAATTATTACCTAAACATAAAACTTAAGAATATTTATAAAATATGAACAATTTATAAAAAAGGCAGAAAGGAGGAACCTTGTAGGGCATCAAAAAAATTGTTCGCGTCGTCAATGGGGCAAGTGCTCAAAAGGCTGACAGCATTGCCACGTTGTATAGCAATACTGATCGTTGGCCTAAGAAAAGGCCAGCCCATTGGTCATGTGACGTCACTTATTTGCCAACTCAATTGACTAACTATTTATTGATTTCAAAGCCACAAATAAACTAATTTTACAGTTTTAAAATTAATCGGGTTTTTAGGGCAAAGTGTTTCTTTAAAGAAGTTATGTCTTGGAATTATTGGTTAATGCTATCAACTACACAATTAAAAAAATATTTAAAAAAATACCCACATGTCGTCCCTACTTTTACATAAACGCACGCCTTTTTCCCATGGGGGTAGGCAGAAACCACAGAACGCCACCTGCTACGATCCTTACTTTTGTCATCCACTTTCATACATCTCGTCATACAAGCACGCCGGTACCCGCCCCCCCCCCCCCCTACTCACCTTTTCATATTCCAGAAGAAAGTGTTAAAATATAAAACAATTGTTTCTCTATTGTTATCGGCCACAATCTCCATCCACAGTCTGCGGTCGAACTGTTCACGCTCAGTTAGAACTAGAAATAAAAGAATCCAGTCTAACCACAGAGCTAAGCTGCGCACGCGTCGCGTAATTTGTATTGTGCGGTTTGCTGTTAGGCTTGAGTGCAGGAGTAATGGAGATCAAATGTTTTCCATTTGTTTGAAGTGTTTTATCAAATGGTATTGGATAATTTTTGTGTGTACAAGAATGGGGGAGGATTTTGATTATAGGTACGTTTCCTTGTGTGTAATAATAATATAATATTAGCCTATAACTATCCTACTGAAGGGCAAAAGTCTCTTCTCATCGAGAGAAGAGACAAGCAATGATCACCACGCTTATTCAAGGCAGATTGGCGATTTCAGGCTTATACTAATTAAAAGTACTGATTTCCCCACGATCTTATACGTCACTGATGTCAGTGATGTCCAAGAGAAACTTAGAAAGTACATATTTTTTTTTTAGGTGGTAAAAATCATCAAATGACTCCTTCCGCCCTGGGTGGGGCGGAAGGGACTGTCAGACTTTTACTGACTAAAAAACCACCCTGTTCCTTCTGTTGCCCTTTACGTTCCGGGGCCACGGTATCCTGTTAAGACGTCCCGCAACAGAAAGTACATATAAATGTAAAAAAAAAATTGTAAAAAGTTACACTGCTACTTGCCCATTATAGAACCAGCAATAGCAAACTGTGACATCACTTATTTGATAGCTCAATTGACCTACTTATTTATTGATTTAAGCAGCAAAAATTCTAATTTTTCAGTAAACTGAAAATTAATCAGGTTGTTACTGTTGTTAGGGTTAAAAAGTGTTCTTTTTAGAGAAATCGTTTGTTGGAATTATTCGTTAATGGTTAACTTACTTCTATCGTTGCCGCTTCGATCATAAATTATCTATCTCCGTTCAAAGTCAGTAGTTCAAATCCTGACCCGTTGAACTACTATAATGGATCTACTCCTATTACTGGGGTTAATTAGAGTATTAGTGACTAATTATGTTTTAAACTCAACGTGGGTGTTAAATATGATAACATAGACACTTATAATATTGTTACTATTCGCGAATTCGTTCGTGTTAAAGTTGATAATTAATTTGATTTATACTATGTATATTTGTTGATATTACTTTACCCTTAAAACACACTTTCCATTAATGAAAGATTTTTTGTAATCGGTTATTCCAGAAATTATTTCTTACAAACAAATAAACAATTTTACCTATTTAAAATATTTGTTTAGATAGAAAAATGCATTCCGAGTCTATAATTTGACCGCCTTTTATTGTATCTAATACATTTCTAGCACGTTTTGACAATACAAGTCGTATTTTTATTGCTTTGTATGGAAGACAATGATTAGTCGAAAATGTTGTGCAATAATTCTTTTGAACGTAGGTTAAGTAACAATAAGGCACCAACCACTCATTAAAAAACAAAACACAACTTATTATAAAGAACTTCACACATGCCATTCAAAAGTCGCGTAAAACCGCATCGAATCGCTACGCATCGCATGTAGTACGGACATCACTAAGACAATGAAAAATTTTATTTATCGCCTCTATAACGCGCCTGTCGTCTGCGCATGCGAACCGATTTTGGATTCAAAACACCGATTTTTTTCGGTTCTCGATTCATAAATCGAGTGAGTTCATTGTGAATGCCGTGCGTGTAATGAAATAATTGTAATGTGTGGCCCATAGTGATGATAATTTGCGCGACGTGATTAGTTTTTCGGCCACCGAAATGTAAATACTTTTTTGATTGCATAAACGGTAACACCAAACCGTTATTTCAAAATAAATTGCCACAAAATCTCCATTTGCAATTTCTCCAATGGCAAGCTATGTGTTAAAGGCACAGTTGGCGCATTGGCTAAGCCATTCCTGCTGCGTATCGCAGATTCGATTCCAAAGCCAATCAATGCATTTATTTCAATGAAACTATTTACGGAGGAGTCGGTCAGTTAGTCAGGGAGTTTAAAGGTAGTTCAAAAACGTTGGTAAGAAAAAATATTTGTATAGCCTGCAGATTGTTCTGGGTCTGGTTCTTAATGTATGTGAGAATGAGTGAGCAACGCTTTTATAAAAAAATAAAAAACAAAATAAATCTGCAACTGACTAAGCTGAAAGATAATGTTGTACAAATGTATCATAATTATAATGATTCGGTAACCGCTTCGTTGGTCTAGTGTGGTCAAAAACGCGCGACTGCTGAGCATGAGGTCTTGGGTTCGATTTCCAGGTCAGGCAAAGTGTCATTCGGTTTTTCCATGAGGAATTTCTCAGTAGCAGTAACGGAGTCTGGATTTGTGCCCGGTTGATGGCAATAGGCTCGCCCCCTACTACATGGGACTTAAACATAACTGGCGAAATGTGGGTGTACTAATAGGTACACCTCCTGCCTTACCCTTCGGGGATTACAGTGTTATGTGCAATGATTCGGTTTATTCATGGGTATATATGCGGTAATACCTACGTCATAATACTAATAAATTATCGAGTCCAAGGCACCGTTTAGCACCATAAATGTCACCATCGAAATGAAAAGCCAATAAATCTTCTCCTACCAATCTGATCTGTATGTCCAAGGAGTATGATTCAAGTTATTCAGGGGACACCTTCAGACAACGTTTGAATGTAATCAGTTTTCCTTTAAGTCGTAAATTTTCTCCTACCAACACCACCACTTGATACTTTGAATCACTAATTTGATTACATGAACATCAGGGTGAAAATCTTGTGCATGTTTGGCCTGGATTTTAATGGAATCAGGGCAAGCAAGTGAATTGATAGTATCTAAGTTATATGCTTGATTCGTTTTTCCTTGTTTATGATGTTTGTTGTTGTCCTCTCAATGAACCATTTTTATTTCTTTGTCAGCTTGTTTTACCATGTATTCTTTTTTTGTCCCTTCATTACATCAGCAGCCCACAGATTTGCTCTATAAAAAACATTGCAAACAAACAAAGAGTCTTCATTTTACAAATTAGTGAATGCTCCCTGTGTTCATGCACCTATCTTTAAAAAAAAGAAAATACTAATATTTTTATTACATTCGAAAGTTTTCGTAAAAACGACAATCTCAAGATTTTGTCTTTCAAGACCTCGTTCAGTCACCTCAACACTTCTGTTTAATTTGTCATGCTGTCCACTTTGGTTTTGTTTCTACTAATTAAGATTACAGTCACAACACCACATATCTTCCTGTATTGTTAGTCAAATATTTTGAAATATCGCATTTGTCATTGTTAATATTGTTTTTGATTCAAGTCAAAGCTACACTGAGTTTACTTTGGTAATTTTTGCTTCTGGTTTGGTAGCATTTTTGAATCCTACGTCAAAATTGTTCTTTTCTGGCTTATTTTCTTATTCTTCTTACTATTAGTTATTTTAGCCTAATTATCTTTATATGTATTATCTGTAGCATCTTTTGTAGTTGTTACATTAACCACCTTTTTTTTTCTTAAGTTTCTCTTTTTCTTGTATGTGTAATTCATGAATATCGATGTCATAATTGTTTATTCTTGCTGCTATAGTAACAACTACTTACCTAAACTCGTTATAGTACTTATGGAGCTAAAAATACAGTTCCAAAATACTCATTTTCTTTTACAATACGATGATGGATCGCGGCCAAGTCCGAGTGCGTGATTTTTATTGATTCTCGTCTATATGGGTGCGATAAAACATTTATATCAGTTATTTATTTGTTCCCTAAATAAACCACTTTCCGTTCGCTTTTTATAATTTTGTCTTCGCTTTGAAGGACATGACATGTTCGTTGCAAAATAGCTATGATGTTCAAAGGTTTTCATTTCGATATTTATAGATTCTTGATTCTGTTATTTTGTAATATCCTGTACCTAGACGTCAACTATGTCTTCAGGGTTGAATATAACGCTTATGTCTATTTCCAACTTAGTGACGATATAAAGATGAACCAAGGAGGCTAGTTCGTGGCGCAGGAAAATAGTTCCTAGTAGGACTTAAGGGAGGCCTTGGCCAAGCAGTGGGACGGCTAGAAAAAAAAATAGTCTAAAACATTTTTAATTATACCTAACTCAATAAGTAACTTTTTATCTAAAATTGACAATCGCTTTAGTCTCTTAAAACACTTTATTGACTTCCTGCCAAACTAGACCCGACAAAAAGACCGTTGAAATACAAATATACCCAAATGATACTATTTTATTCACAACAGCTATCAAAAGACTATCAAAGTTGTCCAAAACTTTTATTCACCATAAAAATGTCAAAGATATAACGTGTTAGGTTGAATCCTGTTACACATGTCGAGCTCATTCCTAAAGTTTGCTTTAAACGGATTAAAATTCGTTCCCCATTTAGAAAAAAAAAGAAGTTAAATTTATAGTTCCTAAAAAACGAGCAATAAAGAAAGCAATAAAGCGGCTAGTTCCACCGCCTATAAATCCAGAAAATGACTACCAATCAATGTGTAAAAATAAATTTATAATGTAAATAAATAAGTTTCACCTACAATTTTTATTGTCCAGCTTTATATTCGGAGCTGCTAGTTTTATTCCTCACTTCCTTCACCGTGGCGTGAATACGCTAACCAAACATTACCAAACATGTATTTACAGCTGGTCCATACTTAATTTCAACTTTATTGTTTCCTAATTCAACTCTGCATCTATTTACGGGACCGCACAGATTAATTTTGTGGACAGAGGCGTCAAGTCATTAAGTAGTCGACGGCGATGAGCAATAAAAATTAGAAAACATAAATAAAGTTTTACTGTGAATGAACATAGTACCGAAATACGCGTCTGAAATAACATATCTATACATGATAAGGTGTAGCGTTGAGCTTATTGAAATGCTGAGTGCAAATGAAGCGAATGTCGTCGCCAAAGTGACACAAACAACGGTTCTGTGGCATGTGCCAAAGCGGAGCTGAGCTGAGCTAAGCTAAGGAATATTTGTGGCTAAGAATTTTAATTTTACTGTGCACCTTTAGGGGTTAAAAGGACTTTTAAATACGCACAACTTTTGTTATAGTACCAACTCTGAAACATGGAAAGGAAATCTGCTGTTCCAGATGTTTTGATCGTGTTGTAATACATGGAATAACTGTTTTGTTTTTCGTATTTCAGAGCTGGTCCCGTAGTAAAAGATGTTCGTACTCATGAGTACTTTCAACCCCTGAACGATAAGAATTAAAATTCGGCATGTGTCTCAATAAAATGAAGCTGAAGTGTTTTTCATTTGTTTAAAAACACGCTAATCTCTGAAACTTCTAATCGCATTGGAAAAAACATCTTGAGGAATAGTATACGCTATACATATAACATCACGCTATGACAGGAGCGTATCAGTAACCAAAGACTAACTTAATGCGGGTGAAAAAAACATGTGGACGGATTTGCGGGCAGTAAGTAGTAAAATAAAATAATAAAAGTAATATGTACGGTTAGATTTAATAGTCGTAAATGTTTTGCAGCTGCAAACGCATGTTACTTCGGTAACATCGATAAGTTAGACGCAATTATACGAGTAGTAGATCTAGATCTACATAAAGATGATCTAGATAAACGCGGACATAAAATCGCGTTTACGATGCTATGATACACGACAAGTAAAACAACGATAAACTTGAAAGCATAGGTACCTACTTGATCTTACATTTGTGATAATAAGAGATAATAAATCTGTTTCGCATTTTGACAATTTGCGAAAATCGTAAAACTGTTTCTTTTTTACACATCCAGTTAAAAGTATTTTGATTGGCGTCGCAATCTATATTAAATTGTAATAACAATAATATTACGTAAAAATAAAACACACTTTTATATAAAAAAGTGTGTTTGTAAAAACATGTTAAAGTAAAGAATGTGGAGAGTAATTTTTTTTTTAATATAATAAAGCTTAAGAGATTTTTCGTTTGTTGTTTAAGCACGCTAATCTCAGAAACATCCCGGCTGATTGCTGATAATCTTTTGGTATATGGTAGCCAAATTCATGAGAAATAGTATAAGGTATATAACATCACGGTGCGACACACGAAAACTGAGCAGTAGCCAAAGACTTAATACGCGTGAAAAAAAATTCGCAGGGAGCAGCTAGTAAGAGATAATAAAATTGTTTCGCACATTGACAAGTTGCGAAAATCGTAAAACTTTTATTGACTCATACAGTTTAAAGTATTTTTATTGCCGTCGCAATATTTCAATGAGATTGTTATCGGAATAACAGTTAGATGAATCGTTTAATTCCGTATATCCAAAAGGAATATCTGAATGTGTTTTTTTGTCAGTCTGTCTGTCACGATGGTCACGGTCGATTAAATCGAAGTGTATACTGGATTAAGAAGCAATTTTGTATACCTATATGGAATACTAATTTCCGTGTTTGTTCGTTTTTTTCTTCAATTGTGCTAAAAAACCATTATGCATAAGACTTCTTAGAAGGTTGTTTAATTTGTACAGTTTTTTAAGTATTTGTATCTAATTTTGTTGTTACTGTGTATTACTTTGCCTTTCGGTTTTACCTCTTACTATAACATAACATCACACCTGTAATCCTTGAAGGGTTACGCAGAGTTGTACTCATTAGTACACTCATATTTCGCCAATTTTAAGTCCCATGTAATAGGGGGCGAGCCTATTCTCATCAACCGGGCACAAATCCAGACTCCGAGGCTGCTACTAAGAAATTTCTGATAGACAAACCCACTAAGTACTTTGCCCGACCCGGGAATCGAACTCAAGACCTCACGCTCAGCAGTCGCACTTTGCAACCACTAGACCAACGAGGCAATCAACGATTCAGCCGTAAATACATGACATGTCTGCGTATACTAAGATTCTTCTTTTACTACCGAGAGTCAAAGGCTTTCAAATTAAGTAGTAATCTTTGTATTTAAATGCTTTTATTTAAATATTACATTTACAATACAATACAGCATATTTATGAATATAATAAATTATAAACATGTATACGTGTCTATTCACTAGCTGAAGCGAAAGGATTGTATTCCACTGACAGCTAGCGTTTAGCAAGATAGATGCGATTGTGATTTTTTGGAACGAACAATTTCAACTTTCTGACTAAGAGCCCGGCTCCTTCAAAAGTGCCTGTAAATCGTCTAGTTTAAATAAATGCTTTGGAGTTTACCATCACAATTATCTTTATAACTTACCTGGGCTGCTTAAATTTTGTGATGTAGAACAGTTGTATACGAAACAATAATAACTTTATTTTTATGCCTTTTTTTAAATATTATTTATTAGTTATTTTAGTTATTACGTCTGTAAATATTATAGTATAGCCAAGCCTATTTCCAACTACAGAACAATCTTTACAATGCCGGACGTGCACGTACTGAGTGAGTTGACACCGCTTCGAAGAGCCATATACCTACGAGCGGCGTGGCGTTGAAACTCATTATAATTTATGGTTGTCCCTGTGCAGTACACTGCGAATGCTAACACAGCTGATGAAAGGATTAGCCGCTGGTTTAAGGTTCAAGGGATTGGCTTTGACGTTTGTGATCATGGATGGGTTGGATATTTAAAGAAATTTGGGACGTGGTTGAGGTGTGAATTTTGTTTTGTTGTGAGGGACGGCAGAATATATTAATTAATAATATTTATTAAGCCAAAACATAACCCAATTTTACAGAGCAAAGAACTTATGTTGTAAAAATGGCGAGATACTAGAGATTAACTATGAAAAACTCTTGTGCTAATAACACTAGTTATTTCTAAGATATACAGTTATATATATTTACAACAAAATTATTATATTAAAACTGCGTCTATTGGTATTCCATTCAGCTGATATACAGGCTGCTAACATACATCTAATGTATTATTTCAGGGTGTGAAAGGAAAAACAGACAGCTATTTCCTACAACTTACAGTTCACTAAAAAACTATCAAAATGTATGAAACAGCTGATTCTTCCACATTTGGTCCCATAGTAAAAATTACTCGCATTAATTATTACTTTGAATTCTTAAAAGTGATTTGTAAGTCACCCTTTATATGTTAATAATCTTGCTACACTATTATAAATGCAAAAATTTTGATGGATGGACTAGTTTGTTACTTATCACGCCAGAACTTCCAAACAGATCTGGATAAAATTTAGCACAGACACAGATTATAGTCTAGTTTTTATCCCGAAAAATGTACGGCTCCTATAGGATAATATATCAATACCAGCAAGAGAAATTTCGCACTTACCATAAATATAATTATGGTTCCATTTACTATAAACCCAGTAGTTAGATATCAAGGAGTTTATTGCCATAATAAATGGGCCCGGTCTTAACAGAGCGAATATATATCCTTAATAGAAAATCTGTAAGTCTCCTATAAAATCTATTAGATGATCTAGAATCTAGGCTATAAAGTTGTGCTACACGAGAAATGAATTAAGATATCTATTAATGTTGGTGTTTAATATATTTGCTTCGATTTATGAGAAGGGTTTAGATCAAGTGTTTAATTGCTTTAATCGTTAATATAATTAGTTTTGTTTTTAATGGAAATGACATTAATGTTTTATGCTTTATGAAGCTTGCTTTAAATACGTTTTTATCTGGTTTTTAAGATGAAACTACTTTATTTTTAATGTCTTCAATGTTGCCTTTAAGGTGTAATGTCGTGAAGGCTAAGGCTAAGGCGCCCGATTCATGTTGTGAGTTCGATATTTGTCAAATCCAAATGCGACTTTTCAATTAAAATGTACATTCTTAGTTTTTCTTGGTCATCACTGACATCGGTAAAGATAGATAGATAGATAGATAGATAGATAAAACATTTATGTAAAGGTAAAGGAAAACATCGTGAGGAAACCTAGTGGTCTACCCTCATCTTTTACAACAATATTATTTAAATATTACTATGCCGTACGCACCAATGGATTTTCAACGCTCGGCTCAGCGCCGAGAGTTAAAAATTCAACAACTGAAATTACTAAGTAGTATTACTGAAGGTACTGTTTTTGAGATGGTTGTAGGCCCCTATACTTATAATTAGTACAAGTCTGAAATCGCCTATACGCCTTGAGCAAGCGTGGTGATCAATACTCGCGCCTTTTTTGCATTTTTAGAGGCCTTTGTCCCGTAGCGGTACAAAAATAGGCTGGTAATTTTTTTAAACTCATTACACAGCTAAGATTACAAATTCATCTAGCGTAAAAACAAACTATCAAACAAAAGAAGATACAGTTCCACCATGATAATGAGACGTCAATGCGACAAAACAGTCAGACAACACATAAGTCCTTCACCATTTTTACGACACTACAAATCGCAAGTGAACAGACAGACTAAACGCTCTCTAATAAGACAATTCGCGTTCAAAACACATTCAAGCAAGCTGAGGCCATATCAAATGATGAGTGTTCCTATTGTGCACTGACTTATAGGCAATGTCGTAGCAATGAGTTCGTGAGCAGAGGGCATAATAGCCCTCTATAACAAAGTTTGGAGTTGCTTGGCAGGCTTATTTGGATACCTTATTTGTTGCTGAATATTAATTAATAGTTTTATTAGTTTGTGTTTAGTGAAAATCAAGGTCTTTGTAAGGTTGCGCGTGCGCGTGTTTGTGTTCTTTTGTTTTGCGTTGGTGTTCATTTGCCTATGTACTTGTTGTGGTGGGGTTTGTTATTTTATTATTGATTTACTTTCTTAGAAGTAGTTCAATTGTAATAAAAACTTTTTGTGTACGCGTGTTTTTGTGGTTACACCGAATATTATCTAGGATGTTCCTTATAATTAGGTGAGTTTAATATCCAAGCATTTGAGTGTTGAGAAAGATCGACTAGATCGGTCGTCCAAATCCTGGATATTACTAGGGCAGCAAGAGAATAATAAAATTGTGTACTTGATATCACCAATCAATTAACATATTTTTTGTGATTTGTCAAAACGCGATACCCACATAGATTTTATATGGCAACAGTAAACTGTAACATCACTTATTTACCAACCCAATTAAATAACTTTTTATTGATTTCAATGCAACAAAAATCTAATTTTACCGTAAATTATAAAAAAACAGATTTTCAAGGCCAAAATAAATTGTTATTTTTTTTAAGCAGTTGTGTTTTTGAATAAAATTGGTTAAAGGTGTCAACTAACCCCAATAATGCCCCAATATTGCATTTTCATCAAATGAAGTCTTTGTTTATCAAAATAAAAATAACAAAAAAGTAAAACAATGTAATTCTTTATCACGTCAAAAAAATTTACATACAACATCTTATTATCATTGATATATTGCAACTACCTTTTTTATTGGATAGGTATATGATGATCATCATGCAAATGACGCCATTTGTGATGCACTGTGATGACATCATCGAACTTGCGCACAATGTCACCTATTATCAAGTTGTACATGTCCAGTTAAAGCTGACCTCTCACTAGACGGAAAGCCTTGACAATTTTTGGAGGTAAGAGGAATAGGGTGGAAAGTTCCTCATCCCCCATTGAAAGGGGGGATCCTCCGACCAGGCGGGTGTTGTGTCTGGTGGGCTACTGCCCGACTTGTTGTCGAGATCTTGTATACAAGGTGTAGTTTTTCTACCACGTCAGATGTCAGAAGGTTGTCATTAAATACATAAATAATCAAATAAAATTACAACACCAGTCTGGTCAAAAATAAATAAATACTTCAACTATATCTGACGACCCTGCATACCTATCTCTTTTGTTGACTGTACTGTACATGTGACTTACACGTGGACAGAAGCCAGTGGTTGATAATAAAATAATGTCGTCGTATGTACTTCTAAGAAAATATCTCTATTGTAATCTTTATAAAGATTTTTTGATTCACGCCTGGCTAGTTAAGGCTCGCTGTACACTATTGTACAATGTCGCAGTCGCAGTGCAAATGTGGTAATGCTGCGTGTTGAATAGGTACCAAGGTTTGCTTGTTTGGGAAAGATTTATGCCCAGCTGTGGACTAGTGTAAAGTGTTGAGAGAATATTCGCCACATTTAGACTTGCAATTTACTGGTCATTATTATCACACTAGAGTACAGTTTTCTTTTAATAAGATAAAAAAAGGTCAATAGCAAGTTAAGCTTGTACTGTTAGGATTCCAAACCTAAGTACCAGCAGTTCCAGTAGTAGCTGGATTTTGACTAGCCATAAATGCATGGGCGTTATCAAGATTTATTATTGTGTCAGAACTAAAATTCCTATCTGTATAGATCTTGAGAAAACCTCTTTGTGACGGTCAGAAAAAATACGGAAAGCGCCTGAGAAAGGTACTTTTCTACGCCAAAACCCACCCAGCACCTGTAAAAAGGTCCAGAAGTTAAAAGGTATGCTTACTTGGCATACCATCTTAACAACATACTCCTCTATCTTTTCAGATTTCAGCCATAACGTACGTACGTCTGTTGGCTTTGGGATCATACATATACATTCATAAACTCACGCCTTTTTCCCATGGGAGTAGGCAGAGACCACAGAACGCCACCTGCTACGATCCTTACATACTCCTTTCGCCACATCCACGTTCATACAAGCAAGCCGGTTACGACTACTGCGCACCCGACTTTTCTAAAGAACCAATCACTAAGGTCAGTGTAGATCTTCCTAGGGCGAATTTCCACCTGCCACTCACCTCTGCCATATCACCTTTTGTTAATCGTCTTTCACAAGGATCATAAGGTAATAATATACCTAATCAAATCAAATCTTAATCAATTGTCATGTCATCTAAATGTCTGCCATCCGAAGCTACTAAGCGTTCCACCACAACCATTAATCTTAGTCGAATTAAACGAAGTATGCAAGTACTTAGCAAGTTCTGAACCCCAATCTGTCAGACATTGATACCTGTAGGTACTTTAATTGAAGCTTTTAACTTGATTGACAGCATTAATTGTCAGTTAAAGTCAGAATCAAGAGTTACTATCAGCAGACTTGATTTGTATTTATTTAAAAGTAATTGGTTGGCATGATCGTCTCGATTTGTACCTAGAAGTTCAATACTTAAAAAAAAAAATACATGCTGAATTTTAATTCAGTGTACATCTTTTAGGGGGTTAAAGTACGTTTAAATACGAACAAAATTTATCATGAGAGTAACCATGAAATATGAAAAAAAAACTGCAGTTCCGTACAAAAATGTAGTACAGCTTATTTTTTGCACATTGGAAGATGGACAGCGAAAAAAAAACTATTTTTTCCACCTAAATTGGTGCCTAAGTTAGTTTTAAGGCTTAATGTAACAATTAGATAACTTTTAATTATGAATCTTCAGGTCAACTTAATGCGTAAAAAAAGTCGTGAAAAAAAAAAGTTATAAAGTCAAGTCACAGCTTTTACTTAAAAAATTCTGTAGACGATAAAATATGGATGTCCATGAAAGTTTGTCAAATAACGACAGCAAGCTTACTACATATTCATTTCTTTTAATTAATTAATAACATGCATTTATACGATTCAGTACAAGATACTATCAAATTACACACTAATTACAAACACAACTGTGTAATTTTGTAAAATTACAGATACTTAATTTAATTTGAAGAAAAAGTGAGTCATCAAATTAATTGAAATTGTAATTAACCATTGTCAACAATTAATAATTAATGTGTTACACAAAAAGTTCGAATTAAAAGGTAATATTCTCCATTTTTGTTCAACAATTTGTATTCTCACCCCATCCGTGACTACTAGTGCTGTCCTATTTTCCTAGGTCTTGTAATTTATCGATATCGACAAAATTGGTTTCCTCACTCAGATTTTATAGCATTCATTTCATTCATGCTTTATTAGGTACTATTTAGATTCTTAATAGGTGGTTGCGATATCAAAACAGTTAATTAAGAATTTAACATAGCATAAACATAATTATATTTCTTAGCAATAATCACAATGAGTAATCTAGGCAACTACAAGATCAAATATTAGGTAATAACTTGACCTGTGTTATCTTATCTTATGTTAACTATGCGAAATAAAACTAATCTAAATTAGTGTTAGAAGTCAGGAGATAATAGTCAAGGTTCTAACTCTGTATGAAAAACGAAATAAATGTTAATTTGTCGAAAATATTCGTCTGATTAAGGTTCTAGAATGATCGCAATGCAACTAAAAACACCATCGATCCAGTCCGGTTGCGTTTCCGAGAAGGGCTCGGAACAATTCCGCCGCTAAAAACAATTAAATCGTAATTAAGGACCGTATTAAGAGACGCGGCATGCGCCCGCGCATTGCCGCACTCATTTTAGGGATAGGGATGTGAAAGTAGCGATGAAATTATCGATTATATTTTTATATTTTTTTTGTAAGAGAAAAATTGATTTATTTTACTATATTTTTATTGTTGAAAAAGCTTAAATGTATTGTAATTTTATGGATAGATTCACAAAAACTAAAAATAGAAAATAATAAAACTCCGTAGGTATGTGAAATTGTGTGTCGTATTCACAGAAATCAATGGTCCATTTATTATCATCGTAGTGCCAATATAAGGTTACACAAGGATGTTGCATTATACTCGTTAGAAAGTTCAACAATACAAGGATTAGTTATCCATATTTGCGTAGGCGACACTTCTAATACTTTCTCTTGCCAATTTAATTTACCGCGAAAGTTATGATTGATATTAAAAACTCCGAAATCACTTGACACTTTACAAAGCTCAAAATAAAAACAAAATCCGCCATTAATCCGACGCATACGAAATTCAAAATTCACGATTCGAATTTTGAATGGCCGATAAAAGTCGACACTCGAAACGCCCGCCAATTTTGCATGCATAAACATCGTAAATCTCATTGAATGAAAATGAGTATCGATATATCGATATCGGGTTTTACGATCGATTCATTACTCGAGTATAACTCGTGGCCTTATTGAGGACAATGCTCGAGTCACGTCCCTAACAATCACATCTTCATTAATTACGGAAGGAATTTTTCCGATGGTAACCTAATGTGATAGTGTGTGAGATATAAGCTTAAGCGATCAGGCATTTCAGTTTTTTTTTTTATCAACAATCAAAATAAAATAAAAAATGAAAATATTAATTAGTTTAATTTTACTATTTTTTTGTGATTTTCTATGCAGATTTGGTGTTATTAATTTGAATTTTATTATAAAAGCGAAAGGTCTGAAATTCCTTGACCTACGAAGCTGTTTGACAGGTAGGTAGTCTCATATTGGAAACATTAGCAAAGACCTGATTATACTTTGACTTCTTTGACTTTGAAGACACGGGCAAAAGCCCTCCGTACTTGTAAAAACATTAGCTTCTGCCCGGGTTTATTTAACAAACAAACAAAAAAGCTCTTCAAGCTTTATTATATTAGTATATTTTTAGGTTAACGTTAAAAATACAGTAATTAACAAAGTTTATTATTATCCGCTCAAACAGACACCACACCCAATTTCCCCGTAAGTGATAATGACGATTCTCAAGCCATACAGCTCTCTCAATTTGTCGCACGACTTTTTGCCACCACGACTTGACGAGATTCAGTCGCAATTAAGACCGTTTCCCATCTCTATGTAATTTTTAGGGTAATTAAATCTTTTTAAAAGGCAAGCAAGGGTAATGAAGACTTCATTACTACATAATTATTATATTAAAAAGTTGTTTTGTAAAGCAGATAAATGTATGACAGATTTGGTTCAAACGACATTTCTTCTCAAGTGCTTTAATGAAATGTGAATACTTCTTGTACTTGAGTGTAATTAAAGTTAATTTGTGCTTTTAAATGTGAAGATACCATCTTTGAAGATTTCCGGGTCATGCGAGATAAAAAATCATTATCAGATTTTCTGACTCTACTTTCACTAAAATATTTTGGGATGGTACAGATGGTACAGATAATATAATACTTATTAATACAATATTATATAAATAACATAAAAATAAACAAATAATAACCAAAATACGATGGAAATAAGCAAATGGAATAAAATAAAAATAAACCTATATTAATTGAAAACAATAATTTAATATAAAATTATATATATAGATTATAGATGTTGTTAAGCAATATAATAGCTAAATTATTCATGATTTTCCAAATTTTAATTATTCTTAGGTTATAATATTTTTTAATTTTCTATTAGGTACTTATTCTATTATTGATCTTTTTAAACGGGGCTTCCTCTCTCCTACCCTACCCTTTTTGCTGTGCCCTACAGGGTCCATAATGATCTCATTTATTTAAGTTACCACCTAAATACACTTATGGAAAAGCAATAAAGATATTGAGTATTGACCATATTTTCGAATTTGAAGTAGCCATATTGCCGCTTAGTTTAGGCAGGCGGGGCGGGGCGATTCTGTTCTTCCAAAGAGGTGTATTCTGAATACCAAACATAAACAACTGAAAAACAAGTATTTATGAATTATTGACTGGGTTTGGGAATTCTTTTTTGATTATTTATTTATAACTTTTGTGAAATTTGACAAGTCTGCAAAATTACACCTTGTATAGGTACACTCAACAAAAGAGACAGGTATGCAGAGCCGTCAGATATATACACATCAAAAGTGTCTAGGGATCAACATCCCTAACAAATGTTAGGGATGTTGATCCCTAGACACTTTTGATGTGTGTAGTTGAAGTTTTCTTAAAACCGATGGATGTTTTCAAATGTAATTTAATTTAAAAAAGTAGATAATAAACAGTTCAGTTAAGTTTCAATCTAAGACTTCCATCAGTTTCTATGATCAACTATATCTGACAACCCTGGATAGCCATCTCTTTTATTGACTATACATACTACCACAAACGAGCTTACTATTTCGCTACATCAACTATCTCGACCACGTCAAACGAGACATCAATTGCAAAAACAATGTAGGTCGAGACAACGATGCATGAAATATTGTCAAGATAGATCCGAAGACAACCGGACTTGTGTCAGATACATCTACAATTTATTTCTTGAGATACTGTTGTTGATACGTGATTATAATCGGAATGAAGGTACAGGTAAATTCTTTAAATGGTAAAAAACCGGCTAAATGTGAGTCGGACTTACACACGAAGTGTTCCGTACAATATTTAACACTAAAAAAAACACGTTTCTTGTAAGACCTTCTTAATTTTTTATACATACTCTACTTTTATTATTTTTTGTTATAGCGGCCATAGATATTATATTATACTCTGTAAGAATTTCAAGTATCGAACGGTTCAATATATACATCCCTGTGACAGACAGACAGACAGCGGAGTCTTAATAATAGGGCTGTTTAATAAACCCGTTTGCCATCTTTTAAGCACAGAAACTTTAATAGGTTCAAAACTTTTGTTAACATAAAAATAAACAAGAAAGCTTTAGAGGCAGTAAATTTCATTAAACAAGATGATCATTTCTAATAAAACTATGAAGAGATATCACTCGATTAAGATCTTGTTAAAGTAGAAAAGATAAAAGAAGTCACAACTACTGTTACAGTTATAGACTTTACAAAGTAAGATAGACAATTACTATAGAACGTGAACGAGAAGTGCGTGTGCGACCTGTGTATGAATAGACATAGTTAGTTGAATAGGGTACAACTGTTACGAGTCTGGATGTGGATGTTCGTGAATGTAATAGGACTCACGACTAGAAATGCCTGTATAGGATGAGAACTGTTGTTGAGGCAAAACGAGAAATAATAAAAGGACACTTCTACTAACTAAATGATAAATAAGTTTGAATATTTCACATTATTTTCCAGTGTAGTTCTAGTATCAAGTCAAATTTGAAATCGGCTCATAGTCATTCTTAAGTAGCTTCACAGATATTTCAGTATCTTAGCTCTTTTATGATTGTAGATGAGACAGAAGTTCCTTGATGAATATCTGTTGAACGTAAGTATTCTTCGACAAAATTCAAAAATCGAATATAACCATCATTCGATCTGTGATATAGCACAGCTCATAAAGAGGTCTTTTGCACTATTGATGTCAAATCAATCATAGATAAACAGAGTATCTCAACCTCTTTCAATTCCTGCTGAATTACTGTTTAACTCCTTGGCAATGAATATTTCTATAGTAAAATATTGCCATAAGGCACACTTTTAAAATTGAATCACAAGGTTCGTCTAGAAGTTTTTGGTTTACGCTTTCTGATGTTGTAACTATTCAAGAAAATAGAAGTTTCCACATAACCAGAAGCAAACTTAACGAAAAGGAACGTAATGTTTACGATGATAAGAATTAATGTATGTTTACGTGTCAATCGTGCTATTTCCCATGCAAATTATAAACTTAGTTAACATGAAACTATGTACGTTAAGTAATGAGCCAGGTTTGTGTTTGCCACAACTGTTACTTAAAGCATTTCAACTATCCAGTAGTTAGTTAGTAAGTAGCCATTGAATACAGTATTTACTTAATTTCACTTGAGAAACAATTTCAGACGGTGAACCTCAGAATTCTCAAGCAGAATTAACTATTGTTCAAGCAAAATTGATTTACAACTCTGCAAGTCGAAAGTTAACGAAGCTAAGAATAGACAATAAAATAGCTTTTTATGCATCTCAGCAGACAAACAAACAGACACTAAAGTTTTTAACGTGGTAGCAATAAATATTGAACCTAGCTAATGAGTGCCAAACTAACGCCAACAATATTGCTATAAAATAGTCTAAACACGTACTTACATTAGTTACAAACAACTTAATACAAACCGGGTAATTCGTCTCACTCGCTCGTAAAATGAAGACATAATAGAGGCAATTGAAGTAACAACATACAGACACGCAATCTTAACGCGATCTTATTTACACTTTTTGTTTAACCGCACAAAACATTCTAATTTAACAATTCCAATGCAGCTACCGAATTTGAAGGCGGATATATAATTAACAGTAATTAACTCTTTGTTTCAGAAGCTGAAAACGGAAGCATGGGAGGCGATTTGGACAGAACACGACATTTTATAATCAACAATGCACAAAATTATAACTTATAAGTGCATGATGACGTCAGTGATAAAGATGGACGAGATAAGGCTGGAGCTGACCTGACAGAAGATTTAGTAAACGGTGATAAACAAAAACTGGTGATTGTGATTGGACTTTTAAAGAGTGATGAAGTGTTGACTGTTAGTGGTGAAGGACTATGATGTCGCAGTGCTAGGACTGTAAATAATGCCTGATCGGGAGTCGGTGGGAGGTCCTGGGAGTGCAGGCAGTGGTTTCCTACCACTACAGTTCCCCTCGGCGTTTGCCGCCTTCCATGCTTCGACTCCACCCGGCACTCCTACTACAGCTATGCATCACGCAACACATTATCATCACCATGCCCAGTAAGTACACATTCTTTATCAAAAATAACAAATGTTCCTTTTTTCCAAACTTGGAATTATAACAATGGAAACAAAAGTTGAAGCCAGCACTGAAACTTCTCACATTACTAAGAAAAAGTCTTGAACAGATACTACTTATAAAAACAAATAAATTAATACAGCGCCTGCTGTTCTAGCAAAATCAATAAAAACAATTACAATATTATTGATGATCACTCATTTACAAAGATAGGTATCGCAATGTTTTATTAATGCGACCGTGTTTATCCTTCCAGCGTGCTACTGGAGCATTAGCCAATTCGTCTTTATTACCTTTGCAAATATTTAGTATTAAGTACCATCATTTGTACAGCACACTTAGTCCTTTCAACGTTTTAGTACCGTGCTTATCATAATCTAGCCTCTGAACGCGGAGCGCTTTCGTATCAGACGAATCCATCTACATATGTAATTTTATTATGATTCGCTTGCGAGGCAAGTGTCCTTTAATATTACGATCGCTTCACGTTACTCGCTCGCTCCTAAACGTCACCACGTTTATTGGCCAACTCCATAAAATAGAGTGGTTCATTAAACATTATACATGCTGCGAAACCTTTTTATTACATAATTGCATGTGTTACCTTTTTAACTTAACTTAACTGTAATTTGAAACATCGACTTTGTTGTATTCATTTTCAATTAAAACTGTTACTGCATTATCAGTAATAAAATTCATATTTGTTTCTTATGCACCTTTATGCACATGCCGTTCGGATCCATTAGTAATATTGCCTTCTTCCAACTTCACTAACTTTTTTACGTCTTGCGCGGGAATTTATATCAGGAGCAGGTAGGGAACTTTTAGATTAGATTAGAGCCGGCGTATTAACTGTGGTTTACGGCCGGCCGACCATAAAACCCCGTCCAGGTGAGACAACGTGTTACTTAATGATAATTTATTGCAAAACATCGGACACCGTGAGCCGGTCAGATTTGACGACAACATTAATCTTCCGTAACTGGGCGATATAAAAATGGAGTCGTAAACACCAAAAAAGGTTGGATCGGCACCTGAACTGATGTGGTGACGAATGATGAACAGGAAGTTGTCAAAGGAATTGAGACATTTACAATGTTAGGATGGACGTTAATAAAAGCAGGACGGTGCGTTTCAACAAATGAGTTACTTGCTGCGCTCAAAGGGTGCGTGATGTATGGCGGCGGCCGGGCCGAGCCGGCCGACTGAAATGATTAATGCCTTAGTACCAAGCCTCAAGGCACGCCTCGGCTTAACCCTCACACTGCGCCAAGAAAGTTTAAAATGTTAATTTACTAAGCACTTGGAATTTTACTGACGTATGTGACTCCAACATAACTTTACCCCAATGGCAATATTTTACACTCTCTTGTTGCCTGCGAGCCGGAGTATCAATAACAGTTCATGTTGGAGAACAAACCCAACACTGCGTAGCGAGGATGATCCTTAAATCTTCACACGGGAAACATTCTGAGATGAAGCCGGTCTCAATATTTAAAGGCTCCATCCTCGTGCAATAAACTCGTTATTTCCTACGTCTTATTTATATCGGTTGTGCAACTCGTTATGGTGAATGTAAAATCGGGTATGAAATTGGTTGTATAAAGACGTCCGCTTTCTCGGAAGTCCAGTAATCCTTTATCCACGGTCCGTGGCGAAGGATTTCGTCGCCGGATGGGTGTACCCATTAACGACCGTTTCTCGGTGCCTCATTTAACCCGTTGCTGCGATAATTGCCACCACGTGTTTATTTCCAAGCGTTCTAATTATAGCACGCACAATGGGTTGGACACGATCGGTTATTTTGGCTCCGTTCGCTCCGTCAAAGTCAATTTTGTCCAGCCACAAAAGAGGTGTTGCCAGTCGCCTGTCGTTTGATTCATTAACTGGAACCCTTTGAACTGATGTATAGGAATCGCGCTACTTCAACTATTAATTCTGTTCCAACCTTTTTAGCTCCGGCTTGGTGCTCGCTGCGTGTCGTATTAGTTTGTTGTTTTGCATCATTGGCGTTGTTGCCACCATTCCCACCTGCTGTTCTTTTTGTTGTTACATTTATCTTGTGGCCATTCACTGCTTCGGAGTTCGTATCTAATTATACATTGGGGACATTATTTATCACTGAGTTATCTAATCTTTGTCGTCTGTGTCTTATACAAATTCGTTTGAGAATGTACTTATTATTATGGAAAGGGCGTCTCCTGTGGATAGCTGAATTCCATAAGCATCCACTTACGTTAAAATTGTGTTGGTAACTTGGGTCGCACATGTGTCGCCACAAAAGCTTACGGCCACAATAAAAGCGCCATTCAGCCGCCCGCATCCCACTCCGTCCTCATTGTGAACGTCCTGGCTTCACAAATCATCAAAGAAAAAACCATTATTATTGACGTAGAGACAAAGGCGTTATCGAGTCGTGATTGGGCGTCGTGTGTGGTTCACTATTGTTTCAGTGTGTAACACAAAATACTCCGCCAATTAGATGCAATAACTCTATCATTTATATCAATGCTTATAAAAAGTGTAAGTTTTATCGTGACATACGATATTATTTATTTAAACGTTTCGAGATGTTGTACCATCGATAAACTTTTTTGAGATGTAAACATAGACACTGGTGTTCGAAATCAATCTGATAATTATGTTTGGGCACTGTTACGTCTTCAACTATTTTATTCCCTGTCTCATCTATGTCGTGTGACAAGGATGGACAATGTTTAAGATGAGCTTAGATTTTATGATCATACTTTTATGTAAAGTTTATCTTTTTGACTCAAGTATTGTGGGCTTTGACTAAGAAGACATTATGATACAATTTATTATGAGTATCATCAACGATATGAAGGTAAACCACGAACATATTTTGGGAAATATAATTGTATTGAAACACATGTAATATGTAAATAGATGATACATTTATTTATATGTTCTTATATGAGTAATATACATAGACGATGACGACATTGAATTTTCTGATGTTTTCATACAAATAAATAAAATTGTAATTGTCTGTTTCTAACTTCAAAATAACGGCTTTTTACTAAATGCATATGAATAAACATTCAGATCTAGCTGATGTTATCAGAGTAACTAAGGCTACTAGATTTTAAAAAAGACTAAGGGTTCCGCGCAATAAAAATCAACATTCTCGAGAACGCATAACCTATATCAAAATAAAAATTATATGTGTTCAAATATCTTATTCTGGCAAACTTGAAACTGAGAGCAATATCCATACAGACCCATCCATTCATTTTGCAGAAGTCAAAGCAGCGATTGTTTAAAGAAATGTTAAAATCGTCATAAGTCAATATTGAATGATTTATTTTGGTTAAACTACAGAACTTCACGTCGACTTGAAATAAATATAAGGCAAAGAGCGAGTCGTACTCACACACGATGGGTTCCTTCCTGCTGTACAATATTTAACACTGATCATCTTCCTGCCCTTGTCCTATATTACTTGGGATCGGCGCAACACGTTTTTTTCTTCAATTCCATCTTGTCAGCCGTTATACTATCACTGACTCCCTTTTCTTTCATATCATGATTTACACAATCCATCCCACTTTTTTAAGGCCTTCCTCTTCCTCTCCATCCATCCACATTCATATTTAACACTACAGCTACACATCAAAAAAACACATTTCTTGTATGATCCCCTCAAAATGTTTACTTGGTTTTATTTTTGTTATTTGTTGTTATAACGACACACTCAGTGAAAATTTCAATTCTATTTCTATTTCGCTTCATGAGATACAGCCCGCTGATAGACAGGTTGACACCGGAGGCTTAGTAAGGTCCCATTAGAACCCTTCGAGTACATATTTACATAACCCTAAAAATCGTGAAACTAATTATTGATTTTTCGAAAAAAATATTTGTAAATGAAAAAGAGATTTATTGCGACACAGGAAAGAAGTTTGGTCTTGAAATAAATTCAAGTCTTTGTTGGTTGTCTTGCGAATAAGTGGAGCCAGTTTAAAAGGTCGTTTCGTATGTTTGTGGACTTTAAACTCGGTACATTATTGTTGCCAGACTCTTCAAATTATGACTGACTATTATGAGACTATTGGGACTCTATTAACTCAGTGTTATGGACTTTGTATGTCTGTAACACTAAAGCAGTTCTTTTAATGACTAATACCCATCTTTGCAAAACATTGAGTAGTGTAGCGACACCAAGACGTAGAATCACTAGTTGTACTAGGATTATCATCAATCTACTGTGATTGAAAGACTAATTATTAATATTGAATAAAATATTATCGTCGTGATGGCCCAATGGTTAAGGCGCCGCCTCTCTTGCATGAGGTTGTGGGTTCAGAATCGGGCACGGGCAAGTACAAATGTGACTCTTTCAATTAATTCTATTCATATTTCCTAAAGTTTATCTTGGACATCACTGACATCAGTGAAAGAAATTATCGTGAAATCGCTAATCCGCCTTAGGCAAGCGTGGTGATCAATGCTCGTGCCTTCTCTGTATGAGAAGAGGTCTTTGCTATATAGTGGGACAGTAATAGGCTGGTATTATTATTCTTTAACTCATCTTTATGGTCACCTTAAATGAGGTTGCATTTAAGTCAGTCAGCCAGAGCCTCTACAGTACATATTGGAAGACTCATAATGTGCTAACTAACTGAAAGTAGTTCTTTTAACAATTCCATCCTTGATCGCGTACAACAGTCATAAAATTTGTATACAAGCAAAATAAAGATTGAAGAATTTATATGACTCATGCAGAGAAGTCGGCCATTACGGGTCTCAACGGAAGCGAAAAAAATAGCACCTACAACCCAATAACTTGCTAAAAGCCTCCCGTCTCGCAACACTTATCTATTGTGAACCAAAACCTTTTTTTTCTTGGCCAAAAAAGGTCCAAGATTTGTCCCCTAATTGACCAGAAATGTTCTCCGATCGGTCAATCTCTATGAAGCAGTTCCGGTCATAAATTGTCCCTCCACATCCCGTTTTACTGTCGTTATTGTCCTGACCACGCCTCGGATATAAATAGTCGAGCCACGGAATAATCCTGGGAATAGGAGTGTTCCGGAAGGTTTAATAGCTTCTGCAGCCAGATGCAGCTACTTGTTCTTTATTTCATACTTTCGTAAGACCGCGACTTCGCGTGGATTTTATTTACAGATCCCTAATTTTTTCAAATAAAATATAACCTATGTTACTCACTGATAATGCAGCTTTCCAAAAGTGAAAGAATTTTTAAAATCGGTTTAGTAGTTTTTGATTTTTTCCATAACAAACGAAATACATATGTTTTATCTTTATTGTATTCGTTTAGATGTATACTCCGCTAGCTTCCACCCGCGACTTCGTTCGCTTCAAAGTTAATTATGTATATTATCCCACAGGAACTGTACATTTTGCTGAGTTAAAAAGTAGCCCATGTGCTCTGCCAAACTATAACCTAAACCTGGTGTCAAATTTCATCCAGATCCGTTCAGCTATCCTGGCATGATTAAGTAATGAACATCCATCGAAACTTTCGCATTATTAATACATAGAGTAAGATGGTTTACTTGCGAAACCACTCAAATGATTCTGAGAAGGTTACTCTTTTCTTGGTCCAAAGAATTTATGCATTAAACTGTCTTAAAGTAGATTTGAACCAGTTGATCCATTAACTAGAATTTCCCCTGAAATAATCGTGAGGAAAAAATGCTGTCGTATTTTTTAGACGATTTGATTGACAACCGTAATGTGTCCGACATTTTGAAATTATAAAATTGGGGCAAGAATTTTTTTTAATTAGGAGGAGGCCCTAATTGATTAGATGACAGGGTTAGCGCTGCGGCTGAGCGATTGGTTGCTGTACTGTGTGTCGCGCGTTCGATGCCTGCACGGAACAAATATTTATTAAAAAAACAGTGATTTTTCATACCAAAAATAAATCACAGCAATATATTTTGCTTAAAGTTGCTTAGTTTGTTAGAATGTGTGAATCAGCTAAAGGTGTCTTCTTACACCTCGTATGACCTGCAGCTGCCCTACCATGAACTCTGAAACTGAACTGTTCTTCAAATACGTCAATATAACGCATAAATTGATGCGTTATATTGACTTATTTGAAGAACAATTCAGTTTTTGGATCGCGATAAGAGAAAATACGTCAATAAATGACATAAATTGATGCGTTATATTGACTTATCTGAAGAACAATTCAGTTTTTTGGATCGCAATAACAGTTCATGGTAGGGCAGCTGGTATTTGTTCTTGTTCTGCTAGGGTGTGTCTGTGTATATGAGTTTATATGTTTGTAAACGCTAACACGATACAGGAAATTATTCAACGTGTTTTTTAAAAGAAAAAGTTTTTCTTTGAAAATACTGTCTCACTTTTTGAAATCTATTTCCATAATGGTCATTTCAACCACCCAAACGTTTCTACCATTCAAATGCCAAAACGTATTCGGGTTAATCACTTATAACTCATCACCAGCCGTTTCCATTATGACCTCCCACTTTGGTCTAAAAATAACCCGCTGCTAATAATTATCTACACTTATATTGTAGGCAAATTTTGTCTGTCACACTTCGTAATAAGTGCCACTGTATGAATATTTCATTACCCTTTAATAGACTATGCGTTATCCTGTTTAAAAATGGTTAAATCATTAATTATGTAAGCAAGTTCTGTGGGTGGAGAGTTGAAGGATGAGCAGTTGTGGATTGTCGCTGTACATTTATTAAAATCATAAAATATTACTATAATATTACCGCCTCGTTGGTCTAGTGGTCACAAAGCGCGACTGCTGAGCATGAGGTCTTGGGTTCGATTCCCAGGTCGGGCAAAATTGTTATTGGGATTTTTCATCAGAAATTTCTCAGTAGCAGCCTCGGAGTCTGGATTTGTGCCCGGTTGATGGCAAAAGGCTTGCCCCTATTACATGGGACTTAAAAAAAACTGGCGAAATGTGGATGTACTCTTGGGTATGAGCTCTGCCTAACCCTTCGGGGATTACAGGCGTGATGTTATGTTATTACTAAAATAAATGATTGGTTTGATGGCCCAGTGGTTAAAGTGCCTACCTCTTGGTGCACGAGGTTGTGGGGTTGCGACTGGGCACGGAAAAGTACCAATATGACTTTTCCCATTATATTTGTACTTTCTATGTTTATCTTAACCTGACATGGGTGAGAAAATCTGGAAATTTGAGCCTGAAATCGCCAATCCGTCTTGAGCAAGCGTGGTGATGAAGGCTCGTGTCTTCTCTGTATGAGAAGAAGCAAGCCCTGCAGTGGAATTAATACGCTGGTATTTTAAATATCTGAGAAGTAACTTTGAATAATAACGTCCTCGAAAAACTCAAAAGTTTATAAGAAATCTGTTCAAGCTTGGCGAAATTGGGCGTCAATGGAAACTCATTCCTTTTTTAATTCTCAATAATCGCCATCTGGGCTATAAAAACGGTAATAACGAAGGAGAAGAAAAAGAGTGGGGTCATGCAACGTCGCGTGTGTACAGTAGCCGAACACAATCGTGCGCAGACGCAGCTCTGCTCATTAAAATCTTAAGGTGCGCGCGCAGACGTGTGTTGGGACAGATATGGTAATGTAAAGGATGCTGGGTGGGTAAATAAGGACGATGATGGGGAAATTATAGATTTAACAACTTTTGAACGTGGGTGATGATGGGGTTATTGTGGAAGGACGGTTAACTGTTAAATTTAAAATTGGAATATGTATGCTTTTCGTGCTTGTAGTTGCGGGATCGATACCGGGCAAGTACCTAGGTATCAATGTGATTTTTTTTGTTACACTTTTTAAATGTTTATCTTGGACATCACTAACATCGGTGATTGGCAAAAAATTCTAGATTTATAAATTAATAGTGTAATCGCCAATCCGCTTTGAGCAAGCATGGCGGTCAATACTCATACCTTCTCTTTATAAGAAGAGGCATTTACCCAACAGTTGAACAATAGGCTGGTATTATTGAGTATTTTGTCGCTCTTGTGATTTCAGATAGGTTTAACTGTATTGACGCTTCTGTACTGTGTTATAGCAATAAAATATTCCCAGAATAATCCCTCAAACTTATAGCTCCAAACAAACCTCACCATAAATCAAACAACCAATAACTATAGATATACACATGCACCAATAAACGTTCATTTTGCGTTTAATATGTTGTTTTGTTATTTCATTATGTTGCGATTTTTAATGCGTCACGGCGACTGAGTCGACACAATCGTGCGTAAATCGGTCGCACGGTTTATTGTCGCGCGTCGATTACTGTCGTAATGGCCGCATGTCGGACCTTGGGAAGGGTGTGAGGGGGTCTTTAAATAGTCTGGTACCAATTGGGGGCAAGCAAGGTGGTCATGAATACAATGAGCTTGTAATGCCAGCAGTTGGTAGCTACATTGAGTGAACATTGGTGGTCCTATTAGCTTTTATGCGGACTGTACCTACCGACAGCCCGCCTCATACATAAGTCTAGTCATATTTTGTTTCATAAGTAATTAATCTCGATGAAATTTTGTATGTAGAACAAGAAAACTCGTACCAGATACGAGTTTCTCGACAAATAACTTATGTTATTAGAATAATGTTTTCTAAATCTTGTACCTACTATATTTTGAATTTCATATCATTTTCAATTTAACTTATTGACCAAAATATATCTAGGACTGCTTTATAAATGCAGTCCCTATGCATTATTTTTATTTTCTTTTCGGCTACTTTTATACACGGGTACATTCCCTATAAATTCTGAATAAAAAAAAGCTACTTACTCACCCATTGCCATAAATACCCTAGCTCATTATACATGGGACAGTGGTGAAATGACAGGTATACATTTACACCTCTGCCTTCCCCGTGATGGTATAGCATTTTTTTATTTACTTTTACCTTGTCTAAACCCCTTTTAAAGATTATAAGCCAGTGCTGATACCTTCCCGAAGCTAGCTGACAGGATAAACCCCTTAAAGCCTTCTGCCTTATTCATGCCATATCCCAAGATTTAGGAGTTTCAAGACCCTTCGAAAAAAGTTTTGTAATCCAAGCCAAGGCATAAGATAAATAAAATTGGGGTTGGTTTTCCCAATTTGAAAAGATTCATGGTCAAACTTTTTCCCAATTTTCGAAGTAAGTAATTGTTGTAGGTATTGATTTTGGATTTTTACAATCTTTTCTAATATTATAAAGAGGTAAAGTTTTTTTTGTTTTTTTTTTATGTTGTTTTGTTCTTGGTAATTTCTGGATGTGGGCCAATTACGAACGGTTTTTCTACTGGTCAAATTACATAAAAAAAATTGACTGCCAGAAAGTTACGTAATTTCTAAGTATGTAGTTACTTTGTTGTTTTATGGTATGGTATGGTAATGATCACAAGCATGTGACATTGAACTTGTTATTGCTGATTAGTAATGTAACATCATCAATATCAAAGATTAAGCTCAATCGAGTAATGAAAGAGAACAAAAAAAAAGCAAATACAGGTAAAAAATTAAGTCATTAAATACGTCCATCAGTAGATAGGTCAGATTTAAATAAACACCTTTTCCCCAATAACTAAACCGATAAATGAATGTGTGTTTACATTAGAGAAATATTCTAAAAGCGTTTTACAAAATGCGTAGTGAAACACAATACTATATCAAAGCGCGTTCGTTCGGAAACGTAGCACCTGCGATTGTGTTTACTGAAATAACAATGCACTGTGGACGGAGGCGGGCCAAGGCATAAGCGGGAGCGGGAAAATAGAATGATATATTATTACACTATTCAATAAATACCTAGTTTTGAGATTTGTGTCATCGTCTCGTACAGGTCATCGGATATGCCTGTTTTTATACTCTTTATAAGGCTTGTTTGGTGCCAAGGATCAGTATAACCGGTTGATAATGCCAATCATATGCAAGTCGCATTACGCACGCATAGGAAACATAGATATTTTTTTATATAGTACAGGCAAACCAACTATTTGGTACACAGGCAATTGACTAAATAAATAAACACATAACATAATATCACGCCTGATAATTAACTTGAAATTCAATTTATAAATAAAAAAAACTACAAATATAATAAAAATGATGTACTTCCGTCCTTTTTATTCACGAGTGTTTTTATGAGGGTACGATTTTTAAAGCTGTATGGGAATAAATTACCTAAATGTAGTTTGAATATAAACTTTATGTAAGTAAGTGAGATCATTTTTGATATTGCCCTAATAAAAAAGTACCTTACTATAATGTTGATCAAGATATTTGTAATATAAATTAATTAATTAATGGTTCGTTAAAAGGTAAAACAGAATGAAAAACATTTCAAACTCGCTGTCCTCCATACTTTGTACCGTGTTTAAATAAATACTGACTTCAGGAAGGGTTCAATTTGTACGGAAGGAATTTGGAAAATAAAACGTTAACGCGGATAAGGGTGCACACAAAAAATGTTTTACTAAAGATCGTATAGGACGTTCAAATGAAAGGCCAAGTAAAAAACAGTAGTTACTAAAACGAGTTGACGAAAAGAGATTTTTTATTTTTTATCAGCAAGTAACCTAAATGAAAACGTCATTGATATTTCAAAAAATACATGTTTAACAAGGTCTAATAAAAAAAAAAGCACAGCAGTACATTTTAACTTTACCCATACATAGGAGCACAAAATGATTTTATTTAAATGCATTTGGAAGCTACAAATGTCAAAAAGGTTAATAAAAATAAAATTCGTTGATTATGATGGCACTTTGGTACGGCGACAGTCATGTCTATATTTTTTATCGCGAAAATAAAAACAAAATGCCTACCTACAGTTACATATTTTGGATAACATCATAAAAATGTTATGCCTTACTTTTGTTACTTTTGAGTTTTAATTTTTGGGCGCAAGCGAGAATGTTCTAACTACGTAACTAATTAAGATTTTTATGGATTTCACCTTAATAACAAGTTTTACAAAGACGTTGGTAGTTATCATAATAATGTAACATTTTTAATTGGATCGTAAGCAGATTACAATGAAACCACATCATTTTGTATTTTAATTAGATTGCCTCCGAATTTGACGGCACGGTTGGCGCAGTGAGTGAGCGTTTGGCTGCTTCACTGCGGGTCTCTGGTTAGATTTCCAGCGGAACAAATATTTGTACGGCCTTTAGGTAATTGTCCTGGTTCTTTTTTTTAATTATTTTTTGAATGATGGGAAATCATCAAATGACTTCTTCCGCTATGGGTGGAGCTGAGGGAGTGTCAGACTCTTACTGACTAAAACTCGTCCGTGTTCCTCATAATACCCTTTGCGTTCCAGGGCCGCGGTGACAGTTGTTCCAGATGTAGTTCTTTGTGTACGTGAGTTTATATGTTTGTAAACACACCCATGATACAGGAGATATAGCTAAGAAAAAAGAGAACAGGGTCCTTAGACAAAGTAACATCGCTTCGTAGCGAAACGATATCTAAATTCGTTATCGTCTCTCTAAGATAACTACAACGTTTTAGCATTCGTTTTGTTATATTTTTTGGCGATCACGGTCGAGGCGAAAGCGAACACTGAAAGCGCTGCTTGTCTACGCATTATGGGATAAACACGATAACGATTCGTTACTTTAAGGTTTCGTAATTTCGTTATGAATTATAATATTGTCTACCAAATTGCGATAACGATGTCGATTAACCACTTGACTTAACGCGGCTTATGTCAATCCCATACATTTTAGTCTTTTCTAACTTCGTTATCGTTTTGAAATTGTTACTTTGTCTAAGCCCCCTGTTCTTTTTAAAACCAATCGGCATTAATCGCATTAATAAAATCAAATTACACTTAGGGCTCTTTCAATGTATGTCACCCATACTACTCCAGGGTTGCTGCACAAGCAGGAAACGCATAACGAACCCTTTCATGCCTATCAACTTTATTAAAAAAAACATGCACAGTATAAAGACATTCGCGATATTTTTCCGCTGCTCTCATAACTTGTACCAAACCCCACGACATCTTTCCCGACACTGACCGTTTATTCACGAATTGGAAGTGAATTTCGATAAGACATTATCGTAAAATTCCGTTTTACAATTTCATTACGAAGTTGCGAGTACATTGGCAGCAAACAATAAACTTTAATAATATAACTGTCAAATGTGGGTTTTGGACTCAATAGAGTTGCTAATGGGTAATGAAGCCTTATTCATATTATCTATACTAATATTAAAAAGAGGTACAATATGTTTGTTTGTAAGGGATAATCTCTGGAAGTACCGGTCCAATTACATACATTCCTTCACTGATAGAGAGCTACACTACTACTTAGTGTTATAGGATATGTTTTATGAGATATTTGACTTCTATGTGGACACAGTCGCGGGCAGAAGCTAGTTTTAAACTCTGCTCGAAAGTAAATTGGTTTTTATTGTAGTCAAGACTGATATATCATTTAAACTTAAGATTATTGTGAACTTAGAACCCTCTCTTAAAAGTTTCATAAAAAACAAAAATAATTTCCGAATTTTATTTACTTGCCTATATTTAATTCGTCAGACTTTCATCAATTATAAGTTATGGCTTAATTTCTATATTACTTTATATATTATTATGATATTAATTTAATTATAAAAAGACCTTTCTAAGTATCTTTTCACAAGCTTCGATCAGACAGAATTTTGTCCTAAAGTAAGCTAGAGATTTTGAAAAGGAAAACTTAGTGATTATAGCAGTCTTTTCAAGGCACATTGGAACAGCATCTCATCCAAAGACAGTTCCAAACATCATTAAACACACTCAACGAAAATAACTAGCCAATCATACCATTTACAAGACAAGAAAAACAAATTCACAATCTGACTTCATTTCTTAATATAACCACTACTACACAAGACCAGACAAAATAACAGCAATCTAATCAGTTCCAGCGGTTATAAACTGTCACAAGAACCATTCTAGTTTATTCCGAAGGTTTACACTCCCTGTTGCTGCAGGGGTCAAGACCCTTAGGCGTGTCAGTTGCTCGTAAAATGAGTATCTCAATAAAAATGTACCCTAGTGCGCCAACCGACGTCTTTTATGGCTCGGTTTTATAATCATGTATATGCTAAGGGTATGTATGTATATGTTAATAATTATATGGAAGGCGATTAGTTTGCGATTATTGTTCTCGTTAAGAAGGTGTTTTTTGTGTGTTAATTTAGAACTAGCTTTTGCTTGAAAGTCAAAGACCTTCGGCCTTATCGCAAGATTCGTTCTTAGCTGACGTTTCCTACCTATAAACTACCTACCTACCTTTTCAGCTTCATAGGTGAAGTAGTTTTTGATATTTTCGTATTTAGTCGGCCTTTCGACCTTTCGTTTTTTATATTCAAGCTTAATTTTATGTTTATCTTAGAAGGGATCATTGTATGAATTGTATTCATATAATTAACTACTTTTACAATCAACTCTGAAAGAGCGAAAATAAAAAATAAGTTATTAAGACGTGAACATGAAACATCTTTTAACAAAATTAATTGCAAACACTTGCTTTCGTTTATGCAAACGCTTAAATACTTTTGGTATTTTAATAATATTCTTATCCGATCTTTATTCATCAGGATATGAACGTAGGTCTAGTGTCTTAAGTAATACTGTAACTTATTTTACCAAATAATGCTTCTGTGTTCTCTCCACCAAAATTCCCCAAACAAATTCAAAACAGCAAACAGTAATAAAATCTCAAAGACATTCTCCATTTAACAAAGTGATCTACAGCCATAAACTATGAATTCGCATTACTCTAACTAGACGTCATTCACTATCTAGAAAGTAGAAGCACTACTTGAAAGCTAAATTTACCGTACAGAGAGCCCCTTGTCGACTGAGGTCAATGAAGGCATTGACAGCGCAAGGGCAGAAATGGAGTCGATCGATATTGCAATTGAGGCAGTGCAATTGGTTCGCCAAGTTTTAGTTGGTTTTGAAGATGAAATGATTGGTGATTGAACGAATGCTGGTTTTGATGCTTTAGATGATGATGATAATGAGTGGGGATTTCTAAAACAATTTTCATTTAAAGATGTCAAAGATGATTGTGAAGAAGATACGAGTGAATCTTTTAAAACTATAGTTAAAGAAAAATTAAATGAAGTTGATATATTTAGGAAAATAGTATTGATTGAAATTGTGATAGTTGGTTTAATATGTACCAGATAAAAACAAAAAAAAAATAAAAAAAATGGTAAAATAATTATTTCAAGTCACTTAATTATTGCTTAAACCAATCTGATCTACCTACTGAAACAAGTAAGAATTGAAAACTAAAACCTAAAACAAAATTCTACGAATAACTACAAACAATTACATAAACACTTAGCAGATAAAAAAACACGGAACTAAAGAAACAAAATGTATTCTTTCAACTGCCCAAGTGGACAAGATGGCGTTTGTACTTATCAGCGAGGTTAAGGTACGATACCCCTGCACGTATTGATTACTAAATAAATAATTAACAAAGACACACACTGTTCTCATGTAATTGCACTGATAAAATTTAATAGCAAAGATGTTACAGTAACATTTGATACTAAGTACAAGTTTACTAGAGTTTAAGTAAAAATAACTACTATTTTTCCATGGAAGCATAATGAGACATTTACTCATGACCATACACACGAAATCATCACATTATCTTACCAGCATCAAACTACACATCATCACTACTTACATCATCATTACTTTGAAATCATCAATTCTAGTCCCTACTCTCTTACTTGTACTTCAGAAAACACGTAACATCGTTTGGTCCTGCAGCTGATCTCTTTGAGTCAGATTGCTGTTCCATAAGACTTTGAAAGTGAAGGAAGAGAGTGCACCTGTGCTTACACAGGTACAGCACAGTACAGCACACACTTATGCACTATAATATTTCCTTCGCACTCACCCATTAAGATTGGCCGCCGCGTGACCTAATTTTAAGTATGGGAGAATATTTATTTGTCTCTACTCTGAAAATCACAGTGGAATCACAGTGATTTCCAGAGATTTTCAGTCCAAATCCAGTGATTTTCCCTAATCGAAACAGTTACAAAACAAACAATACTGTAACCTAGCTTTAGATAATATTTTAACTTATGTGTATTCCTGTTATCCAAAAATGGTTTTCCATTTTTTTATCTGCAGCTGACGTAAAAAAAAGATTTTGCATATCTTTGTTTAGCATTGCTGTTCTCTGTCTTTTGTCTGATTTTATTCGTCGTCGGCTATCCTCGTCATTCTTTGCCAGATTTGTCTGTTCTATGTTGTCGCGACTCCAACTGCCAAGCATTGTGTTGGAGTCATTTATAGGCCTATGCTATTATTTTTGTTGCTCAAACTTAAATTGTTTTCATTTAAAATAATGATGCTTATGCTTTCTCAATGATTTTTAAAAGGTCAAATATAAGTAGCATCTTTCTCAGCAGATTATAGAAAGAGCCGGAAAAATACTTCATTACGTCTGTTTGGAAAGAAAATAATTGATTCTAAATGCTTCTATCTTGATTATAAATTATAAGACTTCCTGCCATTTGGTTTGTAGAATATTTCAACGACATCTTCAGCCAGTGAATTATTTGTCTCAGATTTGTAACATTCCACAGTTACTATCTTGCTTGCCAAGTGTGCTAATTATGACAATATCCTAGAAACATTAGTCAGAGAGAAGGCGCATGCGCACGTTCACACTGAATATTTACAGAGCAATTTGTATGAAATAAATAATACAATGTTGTTTGATCTGAAACTTGTATGCAAATAAGAACCATTTGGTTTGTCATTTGTTGGAGGTTGGCTTTGGTAATAACGTTTTAGCTTGTAAAGGGCAATAAATATGAAGTATTTATTTCCCTACGTGACACTGCATTTAAATTATTTAAATTAAACATTGTTTTAATGAACACATAAAGAATGGAGGAACTAGAAATACCGGCTTTCGAAATGAAGCTTTCTTTTTATTATTTAAAAAACATTGCTTCTATATATTTCTCTTTCCGGGCTGTGGATCAAATATTTACAATCAGGAAGGAAGTACCAAATATTTTTGAAGTCCAAAATCTAAACAGTGCACAAGTAGTAACCGGGAGACTTCCCGTGGCACCGAAGGACATAAATGGAATCAGGGTTACCAACTAACCTATAGAATAGATGCATTGAATCATGAGAATAGCGTTGATATTAGAGACATAAATGATATAGAAGCCCAAAATATTAAAATCACACATATTGCACGTGTTAAGATTGAGCAGATAAAAAGCAACTTCTTTGCAAAGTAAATTACTCGTGATTTGATGACAAAACTGATAAAAAACTAACTATCAGGGGTGTCAAGACGAAGCGAGACGGAACAGACTTAATCAAGTCCTAAGATCAACTAGGGTTACCACTAAAAGCGTAAGCAAATCCTGAGGGCTACCCTAGTTCATAAATCACGTGGACGAAGTCCGATGACCCGACGGGCGGAAGCGTACACCGCGCGGCGGCGCTGGCGCAAGGCAATAAAATAATGATGATTTATTTGTAAACACGCACGATGCGTGCGCGTCAACGCGCGATCGTAATATTGTGCATACGTGAAGGGCGTGATGGATTTTGGTTTTTGTGTTGTTGATTGATGATATGTATTGGTTTATCAGATGTTTAATGTCTTCTTAGATATACAGGTTTTTAAGTTTATATGTAAAGTTGGTTATTAAACTATGCTGTTACTAATTAGTGAAGTCAATCTATACTAACAGTGATTGGCTGTTGATAATTCAATCAACTAATCACAGCATCGAATTCTTGACCAATTGACACATGGATTTTTCGTTTGAGAAACCTTATTTAGCCTGTTGACCTGATCTTTAGAAATGATTTAAAAATTAATGAACAATCAATCAATTTTTAGTTATTTTATTATTATTCAAACCTAAGTAATCGATTTATAATCATACTAAAATAATACTTAGTCTATAAGTTTAAAACGGTCTCATTTCGCAGACATTATTCGGAGTTACACGTTTACCTAGGTTTAAAATAAACCCTGTCTTACTTTATAACCTGTAACTGTTTTATCTCTACATAGTATAAAACCTAGTCGCTTCCCGCTGTTTGTATCTTTTAAATTACGCAACGGATTTTAATGCGGTCTTCATCAATAGATAGACTGTTTCAAGAGATACGTTTACATTGCACCCGTGCGAAGCGGGGGCAGGTTTTTAGTGTCCCAATAAAACAAAACCAAAAAACTACAGAATTTAAACATATAAAACATATTTCCACTATCGCTTGCCCCTGTACTCTACGCCCGCGCACCGAGCAATTGTTTACAATAGCTGATCTTGTTTATTTTCGCTACATATGGATTAAAAAGCTTCCAAAACTCCATTCCAGTCGTTTATCACCTTTTTTATTTACATATTGTTCACTATTACGCTACTGTTTATATACCTGGGAGAGTATTATGTTATAGGATCGATTTAATAGTTATTAATGTATAGAATATAATCAAGAAGACATATCTTTATGAGGAGTCTATCAATTAATAATTTATAGGTTAGGTGTGTATGTGAGTTTGTATAAACACACAAACAAAAGTACGCACCCACAATACAGGAAAAATTACTAGTACACCCAAGTAAGCCGCTGTATGCATCATAGATCCGTCCGACACCCAGTGCGATTGTGGAGTTCCTGAGTAGTCTACTCAGGAACTCCACAATCTCACTGTGTTGTGTGTGTATATATGTATGTTCATATATGCTTAAGTGTCGCAATTGCCCATACACCTGCACCCTTGACGACGTGTGCAACGCCTCTGATGCGGCAATAAACGTGGCGACCTACTGCGCCCAAATAGTTTTAATTATTGAAGATGTATCATCAATACAAAAAAGAAGAAGACTTGTAAAGGGAAATGAAAAAAAATACTGCTAAATCAAATCTTGCAATTTTCAAAGTATAAATCTGGTCACACATAAAAAAAACAGCAGACAAAGAAAATTTAATGGCAGGTCAAAAAAATGTACTAATAAATCACATGCCATTTAAACATGACCCCAAAATTCACGTTTGACAGTTAATTTACAATCTCAAACAATATTAAAACAAGCAGAAACAATAAAGGATGAGATTGTAAAACTGTTTTTAATATAGTCATAAATTAACAGACTTGAATTTCGACACATGCCCAAAATGAAGCAGTAAAACTATTATTTTTAGTGTTACCAGACCCATAATCGTTTTTATTGACATTTCAATTTGTTGACCTGTTTATATCATAAAAAAATATGGTAATAGTATTGTGCAACATGCATCATAATGATGGACCATAAAGTTTGCTAGTTAGGTAAGATTTAATGCCTTGTTTAAAGTTGGTAACATTATGAAGGGTGATAGCGACGACCGTTTTCATTTCCTAATGCAATTAGGAGGTTCCGCAGACGTAGTAAGATTGATCGCCGAGTTGCGGCAAAAGACAACTTGCCACAAGCTTTTATGCCGATTTTTATATTTCATAATGCTGCCCGCGACTTCGTTTTTTAGGCCAGGAACCCTTACGGGCATTGTTAATCACGAATCTTCTTAATCATTATAAGAGCTACTGGAATATCCACGCCATTCTTAGAAGACTTCAATAGGTAAAAGCCTGATAAGACAATTTCCCATGCACACAGAACGTATTCCAAACAAGTCAAGCCTCAGGAAAAAAGATACAAGACTAATAAAGATTCTAGACATGGTGTTGGCTTCTAAGAACGGCGCTAGGTTCTGCCACCTGGTATGACAGACATGAACTGTGAAGGTAACATGGACATATTCAGTGGCAATGAAAGAATGATACTTTCATTTCGATGCATGAGTCGATATTAAGGCATGAAAGTTAAGAAAACTGAAGTTCAACAATGATCGATTTTTCATTTTTAACAAGGTTTTGGAAATTAAATATCATTCAGATGAATCTCATGATTGCGACTACATTTTGAACGTTTCTCGTAACGAGAATTAATTTGCGTTTGACGTTGAGACTGAATTGCGGCTTGAACATCATTTAGTTAGCAAAACTGGTCTACTGTTTTAGCACTAGCCAAAAAGCTGTTGAAAGCTTACTAAGTTTGGGATTATATACACACATCAAAAGTGTCTAGGGATCAACATCCCTAACATTTGTTAGGGATGTTGATCCCTAGACATGTTAGGGATGTTGATCCCTAGACACTTTTGATGTGTATAGAATCGGTCATCTAGAATCTACATCCATTCATTGCGAGAAATGTCTTTACTGAAAATCCATTACTTTTATCATCAACCTTTTTTTCGTCAACACTTTTTATTTTTATCTCTATAGACTCGAGTTTTTATTTGTGTCGATTCTCATGCTGTCTATGTGGATACATAGAAGCTTCTAGTCGGCTATCTTCTACATAATGTATTGCTTACTTAAAACTCAGAATCTTCTACACCCACAACTTAATTGACATTACCTAACAATTCCATATCACACACAACTTTTATTGCCCCATCTATATTACGAACAATTTCACCACCAGCACCATTACACACTTCCGTAGGTGCCATAGTAATATCCATGATAAGAGCAGTAAAAAGTTTACGATGCCAAATTGAGATGTCATTCAAAACTATAGCTTCACTTGTTTTGACTGGCTTTTACGATTCGGTTGGATAATGCTTTACGATGCTCCGAGGTTATTATAAGTCAAAGGTTTATTGTTCAGGCCCTTGTCTGTTTATTAGAAGCAATAATTGGATGATTAGGTGGGGGGAGTCTTAAACGAAATGGAAATTACTATTCATGTGTAAGTACGTTAAGGTTTTATTGCTATCGTTTTTTTAGCTCCTCTGCTGATAGAATATGCTCTTTTGCTATTATTTGGAGTTCCCACTTCTTATTGTTTGTCTGTCTGTTTATTTGTTTTTGCATCTTTATGTTCTACTGCAGATCTTCTATAATTTCATCCTTGGCCATCATTGAGCTTTCATAGATAAATGATATAATTATCTCTTGTTTCGAAAGTAGTTTAAACAACACTACATTTTTAAATAAAATAGTGCAATCTAAGCAGTTTTTCTCTCTCATCGAATTCGTCTGTCAATTTCCTACTTCATTCTCATACTTTTAGAAATCTTTTAAATAAATAATGAAATTTACATTTGCGTCTAAAACATTGTTGTTATCACAACAATATCGTTTAATAGGAAATATTGGCCGATGATTTATAACGTTATAAATTCAATTGACATCTGAACTTTGATCGCTTTCAAATATATGGAACGAGATAAATTAGAATTATATTAAGAAATGATGCGTCGATATTATTGGTCATTACGCAATACGTACAGTAATTAAACACGTCGTAACCTTATTTTATAGATTGTTAATGTCTGATGTTTTACTAAACATTGCTTGCAATAAACGATTCATTTGAGTTAAATTGTTGTTATTGATTTGCATAATTATTTATTTGTTTACTTTATTAAAGAAAGCTTACATACTAATAACAATGTAGCTACGTATTATAGGTCATACAATTGTTAATTACAAGATTTTATTTATAAGTAACATGTGGTAGAATCTGACACTTCCTTTCGCTTAGCCCAAAGCAGAAGAAGTATAATTATGATGATTTCCCATCCTTAAAAAAAGAAAGAAAAGCCTTTTTTAATTAGAAACTAGACTAGAAGACTTTGTATACTATATTATGAAAGGAATGTGTTACTTTATGAACATCATCAGAAATTGCTTCTTGTAATTACTGGGAACACTTAAGCCTCCTTACTTTAAAGCCATCTACAAACTCATTTGTTTAGACATTTATTGTATCTCTAAGTATCTTCTCATTACTCTCTGAAACGTTATAAGGAAGATACACAGTGCTATTCTTAGTCCAAGACCACATGCCTAAGCTCTAAGTGAATCTATTCATAGCTGAACTGAATGAGTTGATCTGCGCGATGAACAGGCCACAATAAATGTTGTGTCCAATTAGACACATTTTAATTATGGACACACACACTCGTTGTGAAGGCCACTCGCTGTAATTGACTGTTTAGGGTCACCAATTTGTATCATGACACTCAGTAATTAATGGCTAATTGGTTGTGTACATATTTGAGGTTTTTTTGGAAGTGATTGTGTGGTTAGAATCTTTGTTGGTTAATCTGAAAGTTATTGCTGAGTCAGCATGGTGGAACTCTTTTCTTCTCTCTTTTAATTCTTCTTCTTCTTTTCGCGACTGCTGAGCATGAGGTCTTGGGTTCGATTCCTAGGTCAGGCAGTGTTATTGGGTTTTCCTATCAGGAATTTCTCAGTAGCAGCCTCGGAGTCTGGATTTGGGCCTGATTGATGGCTATAGACTTGCCCTTGCCTTAAGTCCCATGTTATAGGGGATAACATGGGACTTAAACATAACTGGCGAAATGAGGGTGTGCTAATGGGTACACCTCTGCCTTGCCCTTTGGGGATTACAGGCCTGATGTTTTGTGATTTCCTCTCTTGCCGGGACGGTAAACGAAGTGGCTGAGCGATTGACTGTTGCCCTGCGTGACGCGGTTCAATTCCCGCACGGAGTAAATATTTATAAGACCTACAGGTATTTGTTCCGGGTCCGGTTATTTGTGTATGTGGGTTTATATGTTTGTAAATGCACCCACGATACAGGATGAATTCCAAGAGTGGAGCAACGTTTTATTAAAGGATAAAAAAATTAGTGTGAGGTAGTACCATTTCGTTCTCAATTACTTAGGTATGAAACCGTCTAGATTAGCTTCTGCCCGCGTTTAGTTACGTCTTTGTTTACTGCTCCGCTCCCGTGTGTCGGATCGTTATGTTATATAGCCTATACTATTCCTCATGAATCTGGCTATCATATACAAAAATATTTTTTTCCAATCCAACTGGCAGTTCCAGAGATTAGCAAACAAACAGACTTTCTAGCTTTTCATGGTTATATCATAAACCATATATACCACCATATATCATATACCATGACACCTGATAACGAAACTGACAGATGTTATACATATAAACGTATATCTTTCTAGGATACACATATGGGTAACCTCAGTGAATATCGACGACCAGTAGGGAATGCAATAAAGGAAGCCCATCCTTTTAAGGTACTCGTTTCCTGTTACATCATAAACTTCCTTATCTTGGATAAAAAGGATGATCTCCAATCACTGAATAATAATACCAGCCTATTATTGTCACACTGCAGGGTAATGGCCTCTTCTCATACAGAGAAGGCACGAGCATTAATCAAGGAGTATTGGTGATTTCAGACTTTGTATTAATTTTTGTCCAAGTTCCTCACAGAAAGAAACCTCCATTCATTTCCATAGACCATAAGAAAAGAAAATGAAGTAAACCAAAAAAATATATAAAAATGCTCATAAGAATACGTCACCAAGTAGGTATACCGCAATACCATCACGCATTACCATATCCTGTGACTTATTGTCGTATGGTAACCCTGAGCGTGTTACAATTCTGCGCGTGCGTGGCGGCCATGTTTGATTTCAAAGAGCGGGAACGCACCGTGAGACGCTGGCGCATCGTACAGTCAACGAAAGAGTTGAACTACTACAGGCAACTAAGATTAAGCAATTATATTGCAAAACAGTTATGTAATTGTCCGTAGTTACCCGTATTTCACCGCACACATTATTTGAAAGTAGTTGCAAGTTAGCAGCCTGCATAAATACATTTTTACATGCGCAAACTAACATAACATAACATTTAGCAAAAAAAAAAATATAGCTGGAAAACAATATTTTTTTTGTGTAAAAATCACTTTTCACTGTTGAAATGCAATGTTAAAAAGAGTTGTAACTTTGAACTTTAATATCTAGGTACGTAACCAGAAGGTTCCCAGGTATGACCCAGAACAAAAGCAATAATCACAATGATTAGAACCCATAACTTTCGGCTACAAGAAGTGTCTTTAACACCCGATATATCTTTTTGTTTGACTGTACTTTACTACGATGGATTTAAAATGCAACACGCGTGTTTTGATTGATGAAGATATCATTGATATGATATCTAGGCTCCACAAGTGACGGTGTATACGTCCGGCGCTCCTTGGGAAGTCAGTACCGCTATGGACCTTGGCTTGAGGTACTTACTGTCGATAAAAATATATTTTTTATATATATCCGCTCTATACATTTATCTTCGTATAATTTGACAAAATGTATGGATAAGGTATTCTTTTTTTTTCACGGATTTAGGGAAAAATGTCAGTTCACCTAAATTCACTAAGGGCTGATTTTTCAGTAGTCAGATATTTTTTATCCAAGGAATATTAAGTCAGTTTGACATATTTTCTATGCAAAAGCTGTCAAATCACCATGTTTATCCCTCCGTTAAGAGTTATCTGACGATTGAAAAATTAGCCCTAAGGAAGATTTTTACATAATAACACAAAAGGTCGAATAAATGTTGATTCAAACATATCAGTGAAGTCACAGTTCCGGCACAGTTATGAAACGCGTTTACATCTGTCATTTAGAGACGTCACTCAACATGCATTGTCATCCAAACTGAATGTGCATGCAAAATTTCAGCTCAATTGGTTGAAAGCAATTGCTTTAAAATTTAGTTGCAAGATTTGACCCGAACAAACCTACGTACACACATTTCAAGCTTGTAAAAAAGATTAAACATGGCGAAACTACCCAGTCATTACAGTATCATGAATCTATCAATAACAGAAAAGCTGCAAATGCACATAAAATAGTCGTTCATTCAAAGCAAGAAAGTTTTAAACACAAAGGGAATCTTCAATTCTATCAGTTGTTAACAAAGCAACAACAATTGCCAAGGAAGTAACAATGTTTTAAACAATTGTACGGCTGTGACGACACAATATAGCGACTCTGTCTATTTAGAGGTAGGCAGAACAGGTCGTAACAAGTGTGCGACATTGTTACCTGTAAGATTGTCTGTAGGGTCGCCAAGATTTCTAGATATTTTTAGGATTTTGGACAATATAAAATACTTTGGACTTTTGTTTCATTAACTGCTATGCGGATGTATTTTTGTATGGCTAGAGCTTTTCCCCCAACTTTTATTATGGTACATAATATTAATATATTCTATTATATTATAAATTATCTTTAAGATATTGTAGAAAATAAATATAAAAAATACCTATAGGTATTGGGAATATTGGTCCTAGAACTTTTCGTATAGCGTATTTTACAAGTAACTGATTCTTTATAATTTATTCGTATTGTAGTTTACGTGTTATTAATTCGACATTTCTATTTCAATGTTTAAATATCAATGACGTCATCATCACAAAATAATAGACTGGAATGATGATAATACTATTATTAAACTTTGGCAAATAGTTCACTATTTAACCATATAATTATAAATTTATCCATAATTAAAATATTTAAAAGTAAAAAATATAATTATTAATAGTGTTCGATCATTAACTACTATTTATTTTAAAACATCATAAAATTAATAAAATATAGATATAAGGCACAGTACACAATTAAATGTGTCCCGATATACAGCGTGTTGCTACATGGTGCCCACTGCATTATTCAGGGGCCGCGATTGACATGTCACCGTGAGCGGTGTAGAGATCGAGCCGATTGAAGCGCTCGCGCAGACTTCGTATCGACTTTGGAAAAAGTATTTTGTTTTACTGTGAATGAGAAATAGAAAATTTTATGAGTATGACTGTAAGTTGTTTGCAAACGTCTTTTTTCATGTTTCTATTTGAGTAGTAGAGTGTTATTCAAAATGTGTTATTCAATGAAGAACTGTAATTATATTTTACAGTTAGTCTATCTAAAAGGTGTGTACTAATACACTTCCAATTCATTGACAGAAAATCGGTTATCATTACTATTAAAAAAAAAAGATAATTAACTAATCATAAAAAATAATCATTATTTGTTAAAAGGATTTAATAATATTGAACTTAAAAAACCCAGTCTTCACAAATTGACATAATCATTAGCATTATGATTAGGTTATAATTTAATATCACTAAGTTTTGCCCATATTTATACATTATTTATTTACTTTAAAACAAAGAATTTTATAATTATGAAGAAGTATATCCGTAGTTTGTACTGAGATTTTGTAATACATGTTTTATGTTTTCTTAATAAAATACATAATCACATTTTCAAATAAGAAATGTAGATAAAAAAAAACAGATAAAACTATCATGTGATTTGATTTACGACATAGATAGCAAAAAATTCTCCCCATACCTACTTAAATTGTTAATACTGAAAACGGTATGTTCAACTGTATAACTAAAAATAAATATTTAAATTAATTCTATTTAATTTGATATATTTCTTCATTCAGTGTATTTTAAATAGCCAAAACTGACAAAAAAAGTCCAGGTGGCGGGACTAGTGTGACAATAAAATACGACTTAAACAAAACTCCTACCGCGGTCCCCCGCGGTGACCACTTTAAACCTTCTCAGAAGGATAGTCCCTCACACCACACAGAAGTGACTCATTTAAGGCTTTACTTGTTTAAATTAAATACAAAAGGTGTCTAAGATGTTATTTAGCGGTGTATTATTAGAATAATGTGGTATTCAGGTAGCCTTTTTAACATCTTTGTAATAAGAAAAATAAAAAGTCAGTTTTATCAACAAAAAAAAACGTTAATAATGTGATGATACTTTGTAGAGTTGATAAATCAAAGTCTAATTCAAAAAAGTCAAGTAATTTATTTCAATTAGACCATTATAACGTCATTTATAAGAAAAAAAAACAATAATATTGAGTTTAGAATTTTAAGCAGTTTCTTTCAACTCTGTAGAAAGATTCACCCAAAAAGTAACGAAACTTTTTAAATATTTAACAAAACCATTCTCCAAATAAATCGGTTATTATTCCAGATCTTTAAAAAAATATTATAAGTCAACAAAATCTCAATTTATTTGCGACAAATAAATCAACCTGTACATAAAACGTTTGTTCAAAATTTCGTCGGTTTAATTCTAAAAGTCGGTCCGAAAGGAGCTTAAGGTCCTTTATTTAACCCAGTTCTTTTTCCAGACGTTAATAAATCTGTCCACTGGGCACTTAAGTATCCAAGAATTTAAGTTTTCGTATTATTTGCTCATGAAACTTTTGATAAAGTGATATATTCGTTGACGAAAGGTGGCATAAAGAAACGGCTCGTTATTTTTGTATGAAATTTTATGTTTTTGAAATCCTTTTTATTGTGTGTTGTTAAGGTTTTTTTTTTGAGTTATCTGTTTAGATCGTACGAAAATTTTTGTAACTGGAAAGTTTGACATAAGCGATATTTCGATAGTGATCCATACTATAATAAAGCCACAGGATTTTTTTTCTTGTTTAATCGCACAAATCTCTGGAACTGGAAAAAAAATCTGTGTATGATGGCCAGATTCAAGAGGAATATTATACCTAAGCTACGCTATAACGTCACGCTACGACACTCCGGAGCGGAGCAGTAGTCAAAGACATAACTTAACGTGGGTAAAAATACCACGAAAAAAATGCAAACAATTATTTATATTTTTCATTACTTACTTTTGTTTCTGTCATCGAAAAAGGCGACTGTTAATCAAAACATAAAATCATGACAAGCATCATCCATTAAATAAAGAAAATATTGATGAACAATAAGCATTATATTGACACTCCAAAAAGTTACTGTTGATAGCCAATTTTTCACGTCACGCAACTCGTCTCCTGCGCATTCAAGCGTGACGATAAAGCCATGTACAGACAGTCGTATCTCACCATCGACGATTATTGATGACAGTTTTATACAACAGAACATATTACAATGTATCACTGACTTTATTTGCACAGATCTTGTTTTTTTTTTACTTTTTTTAACCGACTTATAAAACAGGAGAAGGTTCTATGTTCGACTGTATTGTATCTTTTTTATGTATGTTCACTGATTTCTCCTTCTAAAGTTGAATTTCTGATACTTCCACAATATACTCGTCAGTATGTCTTTTATATGAAAACTAATATTTCCTAGAAAACCGTATACATATAAACATTAGGCACACGTTCCGATAACTTAAATCTTCTACCCTTTTCTAAAACATTCCTTTATACAAAAATATTTTCCTTAATGAACCTCATACCACATACCTCACGAAATACCATAAAACACAACATGTATTACAAATAACGGACACAATTTACCATAGATACGCGAGGGTTGTGTAGCAGGCAGTAAGCACTAATTGGTCATTCGGCGAAAAAACTAAATAAACCGTAAAAAGTACATCGCCGTAAGAAACGAGTGTAATTGCCAACTGGTTTTCATGAAACATTCATGATGTCATGATTGAGTCGCTCACATTGAGGGGGCAATTACACTTTTAAAATGCTCCACTGACAGACTTCAGCTGCGGTGATTATTTGTAAATAAGTAAAAAATAACGCTAAATACGGACAGCCGTTGATTATTACGTATTCCTTCATTAAAAGTTACTGTTGATGTCTATTAAAGTTTTTTGACGTAAAAATATGCAAGGTATTCGAATATTGATGTTAAAACAATAGTTAATGATGATTGCAAAAACTTTTAATTTTTTCTTTGCTTGCTAATTTATGTATGTAATTAAATCGATTATTTTTTCTTCATCATTTTCTTTATTTCATAGCTTCTGTTATTTAATTTTAATCATAGAAAAAGCATAGAGAAAATCCACTTTAAAAATGTAAATAAAACGTCAAATCAAAAAGCTCGTCTGCGCGAAATCTGTAAAACTTGTTTCACATCCAGCAACAGTTTCAAAACTTTCTTCCTATTCAGAGGACAATCTGTGCATATCTCCGTCTTTGTCACACGTACACATGAGAACAGACAGATCGCGTGGGCGAAAAGGACAGAGTACATGAAGACGTCACGCGGGGCGAAGGCGCGCGAGTGTTCTTGCACTTGTTTTATTTATTTTGTTAGCCGCCAGCTTTTTTTTTCTTCGTTTTCTCGAGCTACGTCTTTGTTCGGGTTTGGTCGGGGCGCGCAATCGTCCGTGGTCGGTAAGTTGGATAATTTCTTTATCCTACTCAGCCCACCCGACAATTTTCTGGGGCCGCATTATTATGAGGTTGATTTGTTTAATAATTTTATTACTGGGCGCATTGCGCATGCGCGCGAGCTATTGTGTTCTTATTTTTGTTTAGCTTTGCGCTTTTAGTGGTCGCTTTACTTTTGTTTTTCGCTGTAAACGTGGGAATGGATTGTTTTCTCATTGTTTATCTGATTTATCCATTGTTTTATTGTTTATAGCCAATGTCTATTTTATTAAGCGGTCGACAAATTTTGTTAAATAAATAAAATTGTGCTACACTGAATATTTAAGTTAGAACTATTTAGGTCTTAGGTATTACATTATTCCATTAGATATTCAATGTTAGGTGTAGCTGTGGTCATTTTGATGTTGTGATTTTTATTTTGTGGAAATAAATTATTAGAAACTAATACCACACGACCCTCAATGGGCTTATACGACTTGAAAAATTAGCACATACGAGTCGCTACAGTATCCAGCTGTTTGTAAATCGTTTTTTGCTCAAAAACGTCCAGACATATTACGTCACGGATGCCGGTGGATTGCGAGCGCTCGTCCTCTTTTTATTGCCTACGGAACCCCACTGTCAGGCCTTGGGTTCGCACCGAGATGTCCCCGCCGATACTCCGAATACTTGAATAGGGATCGTGAAAAAAGTTTCAAATGTGTCATTGTGTTCAACCTTTTTGGCAAAGCATTCAAATATTGTCATTGGCAAACGAGACTCTGTAATTAAAAGACGCCCTGTGTCGAAGAAAATAATCTTTTCATAATATGCACTTCGCCTTATTAGGGAATGCAATTTAGATGTAAAAAAACTTGTCAGAAGTCAGATTGGGGCAGGCATTTGAATCAGGTCGACATTTTAATAACTTGGGACTTGTGAGAATTTATAAAGGCTTATTACAAGACTAAGTAATGGCTGAAATTTACTCATTGAAGAAATAATGTTATATCACTACATAGTATAAAACAAAGTCGCTTTCCCTGTCTATCTGTCTGTCTGTCTGTCCCTATATATGCTTAGATCTTTAAAACTACGCATCGGATTTTGATGCGGTTTTTTTTAATAGATAGAGTGATTCAAGAGGAAGGTTTATATGTAATACATGCACCCGTGCGAAGCCGGGGCGGGTCGCTAGTGTAAAATAAAGCTGTATTTATAAATTGATCAAAATGATAGTATCTAAAGTAATTCTTTCTTTTTCTCAGGCTGGCAGCGGCAGCGGCTGCGGCAGCTGGTGCGACCAGTGAACTTAGCTACCTAGCTGCTCTTCATCCAGCATACCGCCCGGTGCCTTACGACCATCCTTTGTATGGGGCTAATACGTTAAGAGGTAAGTCATTCATTTCTATCACCTTTGATTGAGTAGTAAAAAATGTCCATCAGTCGTCATCGTCATCGTTAGTTTACCACCACCCCGCCAACTATTCGGTTGAGTGTCATAGATAAGACTTTAGTTAGGTATTCTGTCTCCTTCTATAATGTTGCTTTAGCTAGCTTCACCATAATTCACAATACCATGCGGTTCTAAAACGCCAAAACTTAAAATAAATTCCAATTCTGCCATTAATTTGGTAGTCTTCTAAAGCTTTTTCTCGGTTTTAAGATTAATTAATGATTCTAGTATTTATTTAAGACCGCATTTTAAAATTAATCTTTTAAGTATTTTTCACCGTCATCGTGATAAATTCTGACGACTATCCTAGATTTCAAATAGTCTTATTACCTAATGCATCTTTAAAGATGACTTCGAAGAGATAACAAGTTGTTTAAACAGCAAATTCAAAGTTCGTGACTGATCAATAGTCAGAATTTATATTCAAATTGATTTTCCAGCTTACTAATCTGTATAATTAAACATTTAAAACTCTCTTTCAACGTTGATGAGACTGACTTTTAACTGGACATTTGCCAAAAAGTATGATTTTGCAAATTGACCACAACATTTTATACTTTAAAAAAATATGTATTAATATACAATGACATAAGTATTTCAAAAGTGTTGTAAAAATAAATGTGACAGCAAGAAAACAAATGTGTCGTGTATTTTTCAACGCAACAGTTTTTTTATACAATTTCTGAACTAAATATGACTATCACCTCTAGTGTCTAACCGTAGTAATAAAAATACCCGCACCGGCACCGAACCTATAAACCGCTATAAGCAGGACAATGAAAAACAATCCGATAAGTCGCAATTAAACCTGAGACACGATATCAACTGCAGTGCACTGTGTAGGGCTGCCACTTAAGTAAGTTACAAAATAATGGGTGGAAAACTTTTACCATGTATGTACTCAGTTCGTGATACCAGCCAGCGACGAAATTTTTTCGTCGGTAAAAAAAAATCGGCTCTTTCATATAATGGTAAAAGTTTTCGTAACCATGTGTGTCCGCTCTGTATTTTGTCTCATAATATTTTAGTATAGATTTTATTTTTAAACTTAAAAATGTGTCCTTTGTTTAAACAAAATTACAAATATATGCTCAACATCCAGACCCAGAAATTTTTATACCGTGCGGAAATCGAACCCACAACATGCAGTACAGTAGACAAACCAGTAGCCACTGCGCCAATCGTGACGTTCAAAATCAGATTAAATTAAATACTTACTTGTTAATTAATTCTTTATTTACTTAACTTACCAGATCTCCCAATAACCCGTTATCAATCACAAGACTTGAAAAATCTTCTCTTCTCGATTTCCATTTTTCACGAGCGACAACCCTGAGACGTGTGAACGAGGTAACGCTACACCGCACTCGTAATGATAAATCTGCAACACTAGTATGTTATTGCAAATTATATGCATGCCCAGACACTGACATTGCCGTTTCTTGTTCAGATGCATCCGTTGCATAGTCCTGCAACGTTTCCGATTCGAATTTGCAAAGATTTTATTAGTTGGTAGATAGAATATTAGAGTTAGTCCTGATGATGTGGTCTTAGGAGGCTACTGAGAAATTCTTGATGGAACCCAATATCACTTTTCCCAACCTTGGAATCGAATCCAAGACCTCATGCTCAGCAGTCGCGCTTTGCGACCACTAGAGCACTAAAGCGCGACTGCTCTATTCTTAAAACAATAATATAAATCTCTATTTCGACTACGATATTATCATCCCGGTAAAAATTGGTCCTTCGAGTCGAAAGCATTGGTTTTTATTCAAGATGTTTTGCTTTAAAAATCTGTTATACTACGGTTTAAGATTATCATATCCTCTCCTATGTGCATTTTACCTGAGCAGAAAAAACTGTTTTTATTTATTCTTTTGCTTTCTTTTCTCAGTATCAAGTCTAATTTACACATTTGTTAATTTGTAATCAATTAAGAACATTCAATATCTCTAAGCTTGCACTAAATTTAAAGTTCACTGGATTAAGTTTCCCTACTTTCGATTCTCAATAAGCATGGTATACCACTGCATATCTCACAGAAAGCAATGCGCAACGCCACGGCGCAACACTATCGCCACAATTTATCTCCTCCCAGAGGTGTTAATTAGACTTTGAACTCACGACTGTTACCATTCGTACCCTCACCAAAAACAACAAAAATAACTTCTATGCCAAACTTTTTAAAGTTCAAAATGCTCTGGCACAGCTTAGATGACAGATACGTAAAAGTGGCTATTAAAGAACAGACCGTGGTAAGTCACGGGTTAAAATTGGCATGCATTTGAGTAACGAAGGGTTGGTTTTCCGACCTCGCAATTAAGACGTTTCCAATTACGTGAGTGACTATATAGGGAGCATTAGACGGCGAATAGATTGCCTGATAGGTTGCTTAGAAAAGATACTGTACACTTTATGAATATTCGAATGCATAACTAATTAATTAGGAAATTTGGTCCTTTGCAACAAAATTATGTTCCTATATGTATAAAACAGTATTTTAAGATATAGTTCAGTAGGTACGTGCAGTAAGAACTTGAAGCTCTCACTTGATATGGAGGCCCCGCATAGCATACTATACCCCTTATCATCATGGTTGTACTTACTTGGAGTTATCACTTAAATCGTTTAGGCACTATATCTAATGAAACAAAATTCTGATAATGATAAAAAGATAATTAAAAATTGGAATTAATATGTAAAATCCCCTATTCAGTCTTATGAACTGACTGTCAAACAATTATAATTCCATTTTAGAACAGTGTTTATCTCATTATTCAAACTGTAGAGAATAAACTATTAAAATGAAGTTGAATATTAAATCAGCCAGTGCCGATGGTACTGTAGCCACTGTGATGTAATTACAAAACCGAGGGGTTCCATCTACTTGATTGTTAAGTCATCTTTTTGTTTAATTATTTTAAGCTAAACCGTTTTGTCAGCCCTTGTAGCGGACTGTCAAGTCTAGAACAGACTTTATCTTATAAGAATTTGAACTAATAAAATAACGTTGACGGTTAAACCAGCCAGCCACCTACGTGACGTCAAATTGAAAAAAAAACCTGTTTCAAAAACCGAAGGCGCCCAATTGATTGGTGGTACAATAAAATAATGTCATTACAATTTTCTACGCCATTTCCAACAGCTCGATTAGAATAACATAATTATTGGTAATTCAATGTCATGGATAGTTTCCCTCCATTCAGGTTTTATGGGCATACGAAATCGATGTAAACGCCCTTTTGTGATAGGATTTGAAAGAACAAATAGGCCTAATGGGCAAGTCTATTATTCTGGTTTATCTGCCTTCGCTAATGCTTACCTCAAGAGCGTAGCAGATGGGTTGAAGTTTGATATTGATGTTAACTTTGAGTACTAAGTTATGAGCGAGTGGAGTTTTAGTGTGTCTTGTCTTGACTTCTGTGCGATTTCGCAGTGTTTTTTTAAAGTTTTTGTTTAACTTCACATCTACAAATATGTATGTTTGATATGATCCATGATAACTATTTTATTTTACTCAATTCAATTTTATTCTATCCAATATTATAATATTATATATATTTTCTTTTATTATATTCTATTCTTAAGAAGATCTCAAGATCATATACCTCATATTTCCCTCTTAAACTTTGTTTTTTCCTTACTCGCCCCTCGTTTTCCTCTTGGTCCTCCTGTCCGCGTGATATACCCTACAGTCTGCCCTCAGCCCTACACCGCACATTAGCGATTCGACGTGGACAAAATTTAGATTCTTGCTACGTGCGTTTTATTTTGAAGCTTTCCTGAATACACTTTATATTGTTATGCTCGTTTATTGTTTGGGGTTAGTGGAACAAGAACCGGAATCGCGAATAGTTGCCTTATTATTAGGCATATACGCACCTAATTTAATCGTACTGATTAACTTCGAAACGTATCGAGTTTTAGGAAAAGGAACTTAAAGACAGAGTTTAAAGACAGAAAATCTGATGATTAGGAGACTCAGTAACTATCTTTATCCTGCTTTCGTGACTAAAAGTTGTACCTGAACTGAATAAATTTCTAAATTACTTCAGGTGATTGCTATTCATAACGTTGAAGACTTTCAAAAGTAATAAAAGTTTCTTTGTGGCGCATTGCCAAGTGGCTGAGCCACTTTTTCTTAAACAAACTTCTTGATCAGATCTAATCTCCATTTCCGTAAAACTTTTCAAAACATCAAGAGACTTAAGTGATGATATCATCAAAGTTTAAAATCAAATTATAAACAAGTAAAGTTTGTTTGTTTGTAAGAGGCAATCATAAGAAGTACTGGTTCGATTACAAAAATTCTTTCACTAGTAGAAAGCTACATTATTTTTGTGTGTCATAGGCTACGTTTTATGATGGTTTTTTGGCTTTAGTGTTGTGATGTGTCTTTTGTGTGCACCGAATAAATGTTTTATATTCTATGATCTATCTAATTGACTTCCATGCGGGTAGAAGCTAGTAATTAATGTTATGGTCACAAAACATAGGATTTTTTTCTTGAGACTATGATTTCGATTGCCTATTTCATCAGCTGTCAATGAGAGATTCGTTAAGATAAATAATAGAGTTAAAAGGGTCAAAACCGTCTGTCACCAGGCGGTCTTTTAGACCTCATGATTACAACACGTCTGAAATTCAACCCGTCGTCGCGACGTCATTTTAACCCAAACCGAAACTGTTTACGATAAAAAAAAATCGCGAGCGGTGTCTGTTTTCTTAAGCAGCTTGGATCGACTTACACGAAGTAAACGCATCTTTAGATAACGCTCAATTAACGGCCATTTTTTATTATAACTCTTTTCGGGATGGTGTTATTCGTGAGGTAAAAAGTAAATGGTAAAATGTAAAAAAAAGAAAATTTGCGAAGGATTAACAGGATTCTCACGTTTCATTAAAATAAAAAACTTGTAATATTAGCATTTAGATAATTTTTCTTTACCCCCTAGAGTTTATATCAATTTAATAGCACAAAACAGTCAATAAAAACAGAAATAACTACAATCATGGCGCAAGATTTATGATAATCTTATGCATTATTCGAAAAATTAAGTTTCAATGCTGTAAACTATCGGTAAAGCCTTAATAAATTGCGTTCCTACCATGTTTACTTAATTTTTCATTGGTGGCAACCCCAGGCGGTCTGCAAACTTGCCAAGAACGTCAATCAGTAGCCACAATGTGCTGATGATCGAACAAATTAATGCAAGAATCCCTTGATCCTTAATTTTATGCGAGAATTGAATAGCTTTCTGCTAATGACTTTATTGTTAGCAGGATTTTTTATTCCGAAAGCATTTTTAGTATTTAAAGAATGGTCTGAATGACCTATTTTTATGGCTGTACTAATTAATGTTTATTGTATTTATGTAGTTTATTGCAGTTACATTTGTTTCGAAAAATATGTTGAATTTTTTTAGGTTAAGTCTTTATGAGACGTTAATGTTGATGTTTTATAGAATATTGTCACGAAACTATAGGAATAAAGAAGGTTTTTTTTTTACGCGATCATTCAACACCTTTTTTATAAGTATATAATTCTACACATATTTAGTGGTCACTGTAAAATAAAAAAAATATTGAGCAACTTAAAAAAAGTTTTGATCAGCTATTTTATGTTTGCAAATCAATCTTTCATTTTGCATAAACATTTTCACATATAAAAATAAAATATGAGCACAAAAAAATAAAGTAACCAAAAAAGAATCACAGCACGTCACATCATGCATAACACCATCCCGACAGGTTAACTGGAACTGCGGCGTATCAAAAGGCTCGGGTTTCGTCTACTGCACCGGACGGACCCAGTTCCACAGACCCATTGGAGATGACCTTCGCTGCACGTAGTAACGGTGTTTATAGGTATAGTATAGGACTTATGCTGTCGCTGTAAAATAAGATAATGCATAGGCCAAAATAAACAGAACTATTGACTGTAGAGAGTAAAAGGAATAGTCAAAATAAACATAATAAATAAATCAGTCATAAATTGTGACATAGAAAATGATATTCAAAAAGACCACACAAACTAACCTATAGGGAAATCTATCAATAATACGTGAAATGATTTTGAGGACTTTAAGTTAATCGTCACGTCATAAACCATGTTTTACGAGATTGGTCTTTTTGCCCTTTGACTGGTCCTTGCGTACTTGCCCTGTAACCTGGCCACGCCATGAAATTATTTATGAGAATAATTCCAATATGCAACTAATTATGCATAGTGACGAGATTAAAACCTTAAGTTATAGTCAGACGTGACTATGAATATCACCGAACACATCAGATAATACCACACAATATATAATATGTACTGACAATTACATAAAAGAACGAAAAGCGTAGCCAAAGAATTAGTCATATAATGCAAAGTTATCTCTTCTTAACATAGTAAAATTTCTCACTAATAATCATTAAGATTAAACAGAATACAAATGAGATGAGTCTCAAATTAGCCGAAATGATTAAGTCAAATTGTTGCTTAAATTGATAGAGAGATAACATATATTATTTTAACATAAATAGACGAAGATACAATCAGTCCTGTTACTTATTAAACACGAAAGTGTTTATGCAAATACATATGTCTAACCTCAAAGTCTGCATAGTGACACAGAATCATCAGTTGCGAAATAAGCTATTAATGTCTAGGCAAATTATTAAGAACAACATCATCAATCATAGCTACACAAAAACCACTAAAAAGCCCTAGGTGCACTCGATTGAGCTTATTAAAACAAAATACCAACGCACCATCATCAGTGGACTGCAAAATTTCGCAACCGAAGTGACAAGCCGAAACTTAATAACTTACTCAGAAATGCACCAGCAAATTGGGAGCCGAGTCGTCCGACCGGCTCTGTAACCCTACACCGCCTTACCGAACTCTCCGACACATATAAATTGTATTTTTATTCAAATCGAGCCTACGTGCCGCGATAAAGCCCCCTTAAAACAAATAACCGCTCATTCAGCCGTGGAAAACCATACGAAAACCGACTTTAACACAAACAAACAACATTCAAGATGGTCCAGCATCCTTTAACTATCAAGATACAGGGGACAAAAAGCTTTACAGTTGCAGTAACAGAGTTGTAGTTTCAGAAATAAGTAGTTTTGCTACACTACTTTTAGTTGAATACAATGATGCTATAAGAAACTACGCGACTCATGTAAACAAAGTAAAATATATCCTGATAGTAAATACACAAGAATCAGAGTCGAACAATGTATGACCATCTGATAAGTCGACGAATGATGATGTAAACGAAGATCGTGTTCTCGAGACATATATAGAGAACAATTTAAAGGTTCATTGGGACACTTTTTCACTCAATTTGTACCCTTTTCATTCTTGTCGTACAGATAATGTTGACCAGCTCGGTATTTATGAAATATTTGAAATGGCAACGGAAAAGATTTGGTGTTATTGTGCAGTAATAAAATCTGTATAGGGCTTATTCAAGGGTAACGAGACAGACGAGCGATTGGCTTCTCGTGTTTGCCTTTTAAATAAAGTTGTTCGCACCGATACCCTTCATTATTCAGCAGTTTTTTCTGACGAAAATGTTAATCACCACATTTACTTGTCCCGTGTTTTTGCTGCGAGGAATTTTATGAAACATTTTAATAAAGCTGCTAATGGTACAGCTGCCAATCACTATCAAGTTGATATTACACTCCGAGAATCTTATATAAGAAATATAAATATAAAAATTAATGACAATAATAAAATGAGCACAGATCTTATTCCTGGAAGTTTGATTCGCAAATATTTCGATATCGTAAAAACTTATCTTGAGGAACTGTAATAAAAGCGACTAAGTATTGTAAATGTCACAGTTATCAAAAAAGATATTATAACTATAGTGGTTAAAATCGATACGTGTGTACGTCTTCATCGTCCGATAATCGTAAATTAAGGTCCGACTCTGGTTTAACTGAGCGTAAAAACTGTGAGCAAGAGATTGAGAGTTCATGTTACTCCGAAAATGAAAAACGAAAAAGAATTTAGAGCTTCGATTGAGTAAAAGAGACAGAGGATAGTAAATGTCAAAGAACTAAAGAATTGAGAACTAGATATTTGTAGATACAGCAAGGATGTCTCAGTGAGGAAGTAATTTAAATCAGATTATATTAACTGGATGACGATGAACTTGGAGAGCTTTTCAATCAATCTAAAAGAAGATTGATTGCTTTTTTTACTCTTCAATAAAATTTTCGCGGCAGATTCCAATTTACAAAATGTCACGAACAAAGTTGACACATTCAATCTTCTTTTTTTTTAATTACCTTTGTCAAACACAGTGTCCCGAACCTTAATCTTTGTCAACGAGAAGGCTATGGGCGAACCGGAACGGGTTTTAGAGTGGGACGGGACGACTGCGCCCGCGCATGACAAGTGACCGGATTAATGCATTTTAAACGAAGAAGGCTTAATTTTGATCTCGGATCCCTTAATTGAATGAGTTTTGGTTTTTTTATGGAAAAGGATTTTTAGAAGTCACTTTCGAATTACTTATGTATGAGTCAAGCCGCTTCATGTATTCTAAAGAGTGCCTTCTTATCAGCTTTGTCTAATATCGATACAAAGCCTAAGCTTTTTAGACTGGAAATGTCCAAAAATGACTCAAAGGACCACCTATATATACCCTATGATACTCCGGACTTAAACAGCAACAGTTGAACAAACTGTTTTGGAGATACATAAATGGGAACATTATTTTGCATAAACACTCACAAACAACCTTTCACCCTAAACGCATAATCTTCTCTGTTCTTTCGTGAACGTGGTAAATAATAACGGTCCTCGTACAACTTAACTCTTCAATGAAGTTTATCTTCCATACTAAAGAAGTTAAAACCATGTTTTCTCGTATCTGCATAATGCCAATAAAAGCAGAATTTATTTCGACTCTATTTAGACTTTATAGCTTTCAATGCCCGCATACAAATGTATAAGACCTGCACGCAGGATCATCAAAGATGTTTTTAGCCGACAAGAATTGTTCGGAATTACAAAGTGACAAAGTAATTGATATAGATATAAGTCGATGAGCACCAGAAGTATAAATTACAATTTATCAACTATTTATCACTCGGTTTTTTGGAATTCCGTGGACGGTTGGTAAAACTCTTAACCATCATCATCAACATCCTCTTATGTAATTGTGTTTAAGGTCAGCCGCAGCGTGGTTTTCTTCTTCCATGCATTGCTTTTAGCCGTGGCCTCAATATTTATCATCTTTTGCCTTAATCTTTTGCCATCATACATAATCATGTCACTTAAAGCTTAGACAAAAACCTTTAATACGGAAAATGCGTTTGATATATTCAGAATTCGAAGTTTTAAGCTATTATCCCAGCATACGTGTAGATATACATAGTAGCAATGATTAGATTAATGATTATAGTCTTTCATTAATTCCTAGTTATTCTGGCATTAAGCGCTACTACATCATTAAATGACGGGATTTGATTAGTACCTAACCTACTATGCAATCTTCTAAGCAATGGCTTCCATAATTATATGTACAATTTATTATCCTACCACCAAATAGCATCGAAAGCTGTGAGAACAATTTTAATATCGGCACCAGAGATTTGAAAGTACTAGCTTCCGCTTGCGGCTTCATCCGCGTCAAAGTTAATGTATTGTCCCAAAAAAATCCAGACTATAATCTTTCTCTGGGCCAAATGTCATCTAGATCCGTCAGTTCAGTCGTTCTGGCGTGATTGAGTAAAAAACATCCGTCTATTCAAACTTTTGCATTTATAATTAGTAGTAGCAACACCCTAATCTTTTTCTGATAATCTTACTATTAAGTATATCATTATCATCTTTAAGATGTTCTTGTTCTAAATTATAACATTCAACAGAACCCATACTTCTTTCAAACTCAACCATGTCCACATATTTATCCGTACCCAAGCCACCAACTGCTCGTGTCTTGTACTCAGCTAAATGATTGACGATCACACATCCACTCCGATATCCCTTCCCGCTGAGTGTAGAACTATCGCCAACATTTTAATAAATAACCCCTTTGCCTTCACTAATAGCGATAATTCCTTCGCTACAAGCATCCAATATAAATTGAGCTATTTATTTACACGCATTGTCAGTTGTTTTAACTTTATATGAAAGAATTAATGCATTGATATTAATTTTGTTAAACGTGTTGACCTTTCTGTTATTAATTTTATGGCCATAAGTCTTTATTACGTGTTTTTTGAATGGCAAAATTTCTCGATTAAGGTGTTGTTCGGTAATTTCTTTATTAAGTTGCGGTCTCAAAGTGTGGTAGGTCGCTGTTTAATAAGATTTTTATTGAGTTTTTTTTTTGTGCATATAGCGCCTTTTCTGGTCGTGGTGACACTGATACATGTTTTAAAACTCAACATAATAATACTATAATTATGTCTATACGTCAGTTATTAAAAAAATCAAATTCTGTAGAAAAGTACACGGTCAAAATGTATGGATCAGGTGTTTTTTTTTTCTCGTAACTCACGTAAAATGTTAACGCTGGAGGTTCTGGAATCAAGTACTGAATCTACAGTAAAAAAATTACGTCACTATGTCCCTTACACTGTGTATCTACTATCTGACAATTCTCTAACAGAAGAATTTCTATTCCTCTTTCCATCTCATTATTTATCTACCCTCTCGTTCTAACAGCATATTTTCTCTCTCCCAAATGACCATTATTAGACACAGCATCAGTTCCATCTATCAATTTCATCGGAACTATCCCGAGAAGCCGAAGGTGTATCGATGGACAGTCCTCTATAATTTTTTTCCGATTGGGAACCAGTTCAATCGATGATCGATGAAAAAAAGCCGTGGGTCGGTTTCGATTGATCCGGTCTCTATCGAGATTGAGACATCTCGGAACGAGTTCCGCCCGCCTGCGCAGGCGCCGCCCTAAGTGATAAGAGATTATCGGGAGATCGTAAATTACTTAATTTCACGGCGTCTGGACTTATCTTTTTCCAAAATTTGGAAGCTTTTTAGTCTTTTATTGGCAGATGTTTGTTAGAATTTTATCTTCATGCAAACGGGAGGGATTTTTTATTAAGTTTGCTGTTAGTATACGGGGTTTGAGACATCGTATCGGGTAATCTAGACACATAATTATACTGAATCCATGGTAAAGCTTTCGTTGCGATAACCCTTTGTCCCGTTATTATTAAGTACCTAAGCATTTCTTTAGTGTTTAGGTATTTCGCCACTTAAAAATTATACCTTTCTTGAAGCATAAGTAAGCATAAGACACATAAGTCTAGTAAAGCTAGAGTTGAGCTGGATTTTTAAATATCCACTATTATTGCAGGGTCATTTACGTCTAAGTAATTTTTGCCTTTTTAGTAAGCGAATTCTTTAGTTCAAGCCTAAACCTCCTTCAGTTTTGTATTTCGAACCTTATTCCAACTTCTTAATACAAAATTCTGTCTTTAAATCCGAGTCACAGTTGTTAAAACTGCATTAAAAACTTAAACACAGCGGAAATAAATTTCAAAATACAAAAACAGATTTGAATTAAAGTTAGTACGGGTTTTGTAATGTAACGATATATATGATACGACGTTATCTCCCTTTCAGAACCCGCTGACGCTTTCTCCTATAACTTAGACCACCAGCCCCCCACCCACTCTAGTCATAATTATTATTGTTACCAAAATACTCGGTGGAGTTTTTAATCATGTCTCGATAAGAATAATTGCTCGGCGCTTTAGTCTAATGCCTTATGTCGAAGTAATTGGCGAAGCTGATTGCTAAAATGTTTTCATTATGATTTATAGGCGTTGATGAAGAACAATAATAATTGATTGGTGAGAAGTTTGGTCTTGAATCGAATAGAATAGGAAAAGGTTTAGAATTGCTGGTCCTTTTTTACGGAAGTTTTGATTTCTGGTCCTTCGAGTTTGGGTCTTTGCTAGAACCTGTAGTGTTTTAAGTACAGTTCGTTGTGGTTTTTATTATACCAGAGCTTTTCATATTGTAAATGTAGTAGGTATATCAAATAGTAAGATATCTTAATTTATTCAATTCAGATCACAATGAAAAGTTTATAGCTATGTTAATAGAATATTAGTCATATAAATTCCAATTAGTTATTTATAATTATCATAATAATATTCATAAACTTAACAATCTCTGTATTTTTTGTATCCTGTTTAGTTGTTTTTTTAAACTAAGCGTATAAAGCACGTCATAAATTAATAATATAATATATAATTACCAGCATCGTGATGCTGTCATTCGCTTATTTTAATAATTTATTAATAACGATCTGTGTGAATTCGATGCCGGTCAATAAACTTTATAGCTTTATAATATTTTCCTTTATTTTAATGTGCTGGGTATAAAAGCATTACTTTCTTTTAGGGCTCAGTCGGGTAAAAAGGGTTGACGTAAATGATACATACACTAGATTAATACCAAGACATGAAAAAAAAATCGGATTGATGATGGGATGTATTTATCAAAATAAGTTTGTCATATTAAGAAACTAGCTTTCATGGACGAAAAAATCGTTAGGAAACGCACTTATAATAATTATTAGTCTGGAATCAGCTCTCCGCCCTGACTAAGCAATAAATGCTCGTGCCTTCTCTGTATAAGAAGAGGCCATTGCCCTGCAGTAGGATAAGCTGATATTGTTTTTATTAAAGTAGATAATGTAGTTGACATTCAGTCGTTCTAGTGAACTAGGCATGGCTGAGAATTGACAGAGTAGTGACAAAAAAAAATGACAGATTTTCGAAAAATCCTATCAAGCTTAAAATGTACTGCGCAGAAACCCTCTCTAAACATTATGAACTTCCATTAAATCAATTTTATTCGTGATATAAAAAATTAGGCACTCTCCATAACTAATCACGACTAATCCCGAGGCAGTAATCAATTTTAATTTAATAAACTACAATACAAAATAATCTACAACTACAATACTGTCAAATTATTGATTAATTAACTAATAAAACTGTCTGTATGTAAAATTAATGGCCAAATCTTCTAATGCCGTGTCACCACGATGGTGTAGGAAACATAAATCATGCTGCACTATGTTTCAAAATGGTTTGAAATCCATTCGGTTCAGTTCCAAGAAAGTTAATTAACAAGTTAACACATGTTTTTGTAGAGAAACGCGAATTTTTCACCACATGGTGATGGTGACGGTGAAATGTGAGTTTGTGTGTATTGTTGGACATCTGCCATTGAAGTTAGTCTTTTTTTAATATTTGTGTTTGCGGATTTGGGGTTGCATAAAAGTTAAAAAGTTCTATAACAATTAAGTCAACTTCTTAATAACTTAAAATTAATTCAATACCTATGTAATTGTGTTACATAACTATCAAATACCAGTAAATGCACATCTAAAACTTATGCTAAGAATGAGTTAAAAATTAATCAGCGTTAAATATTCAAAATAATTGCAATTACATTTAGCAAAACTAAACCTAATGTATAAGTTGAATATTTAATGTGTTGTTCTCTTATAATTATTAAGAAATAAAGGACCGACAGTTGTTACAATACAACGGTTTACTTAATTATCTCGTTAATTCAGCACAGAACACAATGTCGAACTTAAACTTAGACATGAAGATATATATCTAAGTGCCTATGCACTTGACTTTCGCGTAAAAAAGGACCAAAATATTAACGAATCGGGATTCAAACGCATATCCTTTTCTCTCATTAGCAACCAGCGAATAAATCACCCGGTGACATTTTGTAACTTATTTATGGACTGCAACCAGTACCCAAAATGTGATTTATTCATACAACCGAATCAAAACGGGATATAGTTATAGCCTTTATTAAAACGACTTTATTTACGTCTCCATCTGAAATTGCGGCGTTTTTGAATATTTTGATTTTATTACTTAATTTTGCGTTTATTGATTTACTAACTTTATTGATGAACACAGTGTCATAAAGTTGTTTTTAAATTAAAGATTCTTATTTATTACGTGGGAAACGAAACGTTTTCATTTATTTTCAAATTAAAATAAAATTATTTATCCATTCAACGAACCATTCAAAAAGGTTGATGGGTACTTTAACACACAAACTCTTCCAAAGTTGAATAAATAAAATCATTGCTGCGCATAAGCAGGAATTCAAACAGATTAACTTGTTAAAGCTAATTATGACAGCATAAGCAAGATGCTTATCTCGACAAGATCTTAAACTAAGTGAAAGAAAACAACAGTACTTATACTTAGTAATAGGATATCATTGGAATCTAAAAATAGAATAATTACTCCATTCTATTCCTGTAAAACAGTAATTAAAGTGTTCGACCCTAAGAAGTAATTAAGTGAAACAAAACCGGAAGTGCACGCATATGTGCACAGCTTGACGGTTTTAAGTTTCTTATTCTCCATCTCTTTCTAACTAGTCTAAACAACAAGTATAATTTGACCTCTCGACGTAAACTTGTCAGGAGGCAACAAGGTATCAACATAAATGTTGGTTCTCCACAATAATTTTATGTCAATATTGTGACGCCCAATTATGGTTCTGAACTTAATTAGTGAGGTTGTTAAGATGGAACTCAATTATCGGAATGTTTTGTAAAAAAGAAGTTTTGTTAGAACCATTACGTATGCTAACTCTTGAGACGAGGTAATTATTCTTAATTAATTTTGTGTTAAAAACATACGTACATAAAAACAAGCAAGATGATGAAGCAACAGTTTTATTCGTTTCAAAGGACCAATTTAGAAAAGTGTAAAATATCTAGTATAGACTAGCTTTTTGAATTGTAAAGAGTTAGATTATTAATCTAAAAGCCGTTATAACAAAAAGTTTAAAACCGATCTTTTTCAAGCTTAACTAACAACACATAACTAATTTAAAATTGACTCAAACCCAGTAGTGCTTCAAATCACAGTTCTAACCCACTTCCAAGAAAATTATAATAAAAATAAGAAAATAAACGAGAAACGTTTATGAATAAATCATCAGCGATCATCTCGCGAAACATAATCGAAAAGGACCATTAGAAAGAGATGGAGAGATTGACGCTAAACAAGAGTGAGGGAGAGGCGTGTTACTAGTTCCTCAAAGCTGTAATTATGCTGTTAAGAATATAATTTCATGTTGTTAAAGCGATGTATGCGTCACATTATAGGGCTTTTTTTTGTTTTATGTTTATTAAGACGTTTTCATAGTCGTTTGCAGTGTTTAAAACTTGCAATAAGAAGGAAAATATTTATGATAAAATAATTGAATGATGCTTTATTGGACATTACTTAACCTTTATATTAAAATCGTTCAAAATCATTTTAAAATGTTAGTACGATTGCCTTTGAAATGTGGTTTTGGGGTAAACAAAGTTCCTGTGAGAGAAGAAAAATAGGAAGCTATTGGCTGCATGAAGAGTTGCATGCAGCATTTAAGTGTAGTTATTCCATTTAACATTTAGCACTAATTAATTAAAGGTTCTCATTGTAAAATTATGAAAAAGAATAACAACATCCTATAAGGTTACAGCCAATGTAATTTCCGTTCCTATTATTATAAAAACCTCATTATCGAAGGCTCTAAGATAAACACGCATCGATGCATCTCATAGCGCTTATCAAATATATTCTTCTAATCACATAGATTAACCCTATACTTTTAAAATCCACTTCATGCATCTTTTTTAACAACTTAAGATCTTTCAATCAACCAGAACTCCATCAAAAATTAAATGACGGGTGTATCTTTATCAAGTCTTTTTTTAAATTCCGTGAACTTGGCATCAATCCTCACGGCGACTACCTGTGATCGCACTCCTGCACCACCTTTGATCACAGCATAAAAACTTCGTTAGTAAACACGGTTTGTTTTTTGCAGTGTGCTAACTAATGATCGTACTAATCGTTTTATGACATTGATGATTTAATGAGAGCAGTTTTTTTTTACCGTGAATTCTAACGCGGACTGGGCGGTACCGGTTTTATCTAGGAAGGTAGGAAATTGGGTGCCAAATGGTTTGTTCGGCGTCTGTTGTCTTGAGGTTTTTGTAGTAATTATGAATATGTGGAGAAAAGCTATTACATATATTGTTCCATGGTGTGTCAGCGTGATGAAACTTTAACATAAAAAAAATCAAGATATATAGATATAATCACACTATCACTCAAATCCGAGCCAGAACCTATAATTAAACAAAGAAATATGATTTCCTTTATTTTTATTGAGCCGTGAATATTCAAAATGGTGAAGCCGTTAAAAATACCTACGCCGCCATTACAAATTCACGTCGTAACGCCTTCATCTCGCCGCACATTCGAATAACAACCAAACTCATAATTTACAACGAGTCTCATTAGTATACGCAGTTACAAAGTCACTACGCTCTCGGCCAAAGACGCCGCCCAACAAAGCCATTGACATTCATATATTAACGCTAAACGTGACCACGAAACCACTAGATATCGGACATCGAAATACTAATTTTACGCCCAATCGACTCGGATAAAAATTAATACATCAATATCAAATGGACTTGGATCGAGACCTATCGATTTTGATACAAAAACGAGTTCGCTCCGACGCACCGATCATACGATATTAGTCTGTATGAAAAAAGAACTTAAAGACAGTTTTCGAATGAGGTTTTTGCGCGCGGTTGCCACAATGTCGTTAGGGTGACCATAGCCGGGTAATGGAATTCGTGGCCGAGTCGATTGGCCTCAAATTCGATCGATGATAATTTTTTTTCTTTCGTTTTAAAGGACACGAATGTCGTTTTCCAGCGGTTCTCATGACGATGAAGACATAAAAATTTTGGAAGTCGAGCGGCGCGTCAAAAGGAGACCACATACGTTATATTCGTGGGATTTGGGTATTATTTTCTTGTTGGGTCGTTCTTACGTTTGCAAAATTGTTGGCCGCTGACGCCTTTTGCATCAACCTATTATTTTTGGGTAAATGGCCCGCCTTGGAGCCGGCAAAGCGTGATCAACAAATCAAATGGTTTAGGTGTCTTTTTTTCTTGTTTGGAACCCGCCGCGTGTTTGTTTTCGTACGTCCGAGATGTGATTATTATAGAAATTTGTTACTTAAACGCCGCCTCCTCGATGAAGGATAGATTTTAATAAGGATGACTAATATCTTTGTGAGTGTAGCGCTTAATCGATTTATGCTGTGGATTTTAACAAGCCGAGGAACGGCAATGATGTCACCCTACGTAAAGAAATGTTATGATTAAAAAGTTGCATTATCATTTTAATTCTTTTATAATTAATTTATTACAGCATAACTTTACTTTTTACTGTAAGTCTTGTATCCAACTAGAGAAATGAGGTTCTTGACAAGCCTCTGCTTCTCTCTATGGAACAGAATTCACTTACAAAAAGTAGTTTATCACTACCACTTTACATTGAATGCTTGTCTATGCAAATACAGCTACAGCTCCATGTCCAGCTCACCACATTATGTAGGGTGCCCAATTAGTGACGACATATTAGGACATTCCCAATTTAGTCAGTATGAAATCTGTTCCCGCGAAATAGCTCGTAAAAGACATCCGGTACTACATTAATCACATACGGTGCTAAGCGGCCACTTTATATTCAAAATGGCCTCTACACGGTGACAACTCAATCTTGCCTTATTACGGACAAGGTGACTAAGGCCAGGCTAATTTGTGGCCTTCCGAACAGACTATGAAGACGTTATATTTTATGTTTATTGAAATAAGATAGCTTTACTTCTAAAGTTTAGATTGAATATTTAAATTTTAAAGATTTTGGTCTTTTGAGGCGGGTATGGTTAAATATATTAGTGTCGTTGATTATAAATTGAATATATAAAAATAATCTATGTCTTAATCAATTTAAGTATATTTTATCGTCTTTTTTAATGGCTGGTAGATTATTTAACAAATTCTAAGTTATTTTTATCGTTGTTTCAGGTTTAGAGTACTTAAGTGCAGCCAGGAGTTTACATCCAGAGCTGCATGCTGGCAGCACGCTCGCCAGCCAGGACTTCCAACTTAGTTTAGAAGGTAAGATGGAATCCTATTTTCTTTTATCTTTAAAATGAACCTAAAGACAAGTCCTTAATTATTCCATGGGCACATAAAGATGGGATAAAAATATTCTAGCTAGATCAATATGTGCAGCTAATTCCGTTCAGCCACTTAAACGTGAAAGAGCAACATACATCCATGTATTCATTAATCCATCTGCTAGTCAAAGTAGGATGACATACATGGTAAAAGAGTATATTCAGTACTCCAGAGTATATCCCTTTGCCATTATTTTAATAATAAGTTATTTAGTTTAGTTTAGTTTACTTAGTTTCTAGTAATAATTGCATAATGTTGTTAGTAGTATATTAAGTATTTTGTTTTATTATTAAGATAGCATATTTCATTGTACTCCTGTTTTTATCCCGAAATAAAATAAAATAAAATACTCATGAGACGAACACGCTTATCTAACTGTAACTTTAATATAATTCCTAAGGAAGATCCTACTACAATAACATGTTCGGCATTGCTAGGCGTTTTAGTACTTAGCTTCTTTATGATTGCTTAATTTAATGCGCGAACATTAATAGCTTCACACTTAGGACCGTGTCTTAGAACAATAGATACGAATGAGTTTATGAAGATTCCATGACTACGTTACATGTGTAACCGACTGACTATCTCCGTTGGTCTCATGGTCGTAAGCGCGACTGCTGAGCTTTGTTTAGATTCCCTGGTCAAGTAAAGTATTATTGGGGTTTTCCATTAGGAATTTCTTAATAGTAGCCTGGAGTTTGGAAGTTAGTAGTATGACACCCCTGTGCCTCGGTAAACACGTAAAACTTATGATTCTGCGTCTGATGTTTCCCTGATCGAGTCTTATTGCTGTGTTATCGGACTGTAAGAGTGAGGAAAGAGGAAGTGCATCTATGTTTAGGCACACACTTGTACAATCTCTTTCGTATTTGGCTTGTCCCCATTGAGATTGGCGAGATCGAGGAGTCGAGAGAATTATGTTAACACAATTCTAGACAATTGGCTGATCCATTTACTTTTGACTTTTTTTTATAAGTCACAAATTTTAACCCCTCTGTGGGGTTGAAATTATGTACTGAACCCATGGTAAAAGCTTCTGCGTCAATGTTCCCTTTATCGTGTATGCCCCAACTAAAATTAAATCAAAAAGCTACCGCACAACTTCAATTAGATGTACACGCTCCAATTACCTACCTTACTACACTCCTCAGTGGTCCGGAAGCAATTTAGTCAACTTAATAACAGTCACACGCTTGATGTAAGTCTATCAATCATCTCAGCTGTTATCTTTAACAAAATTACTATTCATAAGCCAATTTCCTTTAATAGTTAGTTTAAATGGTTCCTGCTAAACATCATTTACTAGTAGCAATAAATTTATGTCACCTACTTTGTTTTAATCTACACAACTCACGCCTGTAATCTCTAAAGGGTTAGGCAGAGGTGTATCCATTAGTACACCCACATTTCGCCAGTTATGTTTAAGTCCCATGTAATAGGGGGCGAGCCTATTGCCATCAACCGGATACAAATCCAGACTCCGAGGATGCTACGGAGAAATTCCTGATGGAAATACCCAATCATACTTTTGCCCGACCTGGGAATCGAACCCAAGACCTCATACTCAGTATTCAATAAGGCAGTATTTTGATCTTAACATAATTTTTGTCTATTTTCAGGATCAAGAATAGCCTCGCCGACTCGGTTAAGGCTTTCAGGAGGAGCAATAGGGGCATCTGCCAACCGGAAAAGAGCAGTCTCCTGGAGTCCATACTCTGCCGAGTCTTTGGACCTGGCGGCTGTTATAAGGGCGTCTCCTGCCAGCCTGGCTGTCAGAGCACCCTCGGCTGCTTCCACGGGCAGCTATGGACACCTTAGTGCCGGTGAGTTTGAAGATCATTGGCACTGTCTTGGTACTTATTTTGTAGTTATTTATTTATCATTTTTTTCATGTATATGCATTTGTAGAGTCAGAATTGTATTTGAGATTCAAGTCTCTCTTGTCTATCAATGAAGTCTTAATAAAAGTCTATAACAACCAAAGCGGTTGGAATGTTGTAACAGATGTAAAAGACTATTATTGAGCCTAAAATACAAGAACACTTCACAATACTTAACTACTTATTATAACAATTACGTGTTTCTTTATTTTCAGGTGCAATTTCACCCGCTCTTTCCCTCTCCCACGCGTCTCTTGCGCAGCAATTGTTAGCGCGAGGTGGGGTAGTGGGGGGCAGTGGCGTGTTAGCGGGAGGAGTTCTGATGGACCCTGCCCACCAGCAGGCTGCGGCGGCCGCGGCGCACCATGCGGCGCACGCGCATCTTGTCGCGGGGATTCATAGGTGAGTGAATATAATATTTAATACATTAGTAATGAATCCTCAAAGCAATAAAGCATTTTTTTTTTAATTTACAAAAAGAAACAGCGTGTTATTTATGAAAGATTGAACTGAGTACCGTTAAAACTTTTATGTTCTTCTCGTGCTTAATAGTAATACCAGCCTATTACTGTCCTACTGCAAGGCAAGGGCCTCATCTCATACATAGAGAAGGCACGAGCATTGATCATCACGCTTGCTCAAAGCAGGTTGGCGATTTCAGACTTATATATATCTTACTTATAATTATATGAAAGCGAAAAGTCACTCGGTCACTGATCACGAAATATCTAAAACCGCTTGAAGTATTAAGATGAAATTTGGCTGGGTGGTAATTTATAGTTAGTGGAGGGCCACTAAGAAAAGATTTTCCAAAACGAGGTCGCCTGAAAAAGCCAGACTTTCTCACGATGTTCCTTCTTCACCAATGTCTGTTATGTCCAAGATAAACTTTAGAACTTTTAATTTAAAGTATCAATGATTAGCATCACCGCACACTGGCCTATAATCTAAGTCAGTATCACCGTGAGAATTTGGTCCTGCCAGATGATTCTTATCTTTATGTGGTATTAGACAATTTTAGCTATGATCGGAATTCTCAATACATGACTAAGCTAGAAAATTACCCCATGATATCAATGTATTGGAATTTATCGGACCCCGATTTGGTTGATTAATGATCAAGTTATCCGGCATTGGCATAGTTCAAACAGCATGTTGTTATCTTAGATTTTAATGTGTGGGTACTGCTATTATACTGTTATTAAGATCCGGAAATGGTTGGAAATACTAGACATTTGCAACAATACAGCTATAGTACCTATTAAAAGTGTATGGTAGTAACTGTCAGTCATTGTAGTTAATTGCTGCACAGATTGTGATATACTTTTAACTTTTGTATTTTGATTTTATCTATGCCCTTGGTTTGATTCATATCTCTTTCATTCTGATCTGGTTTTGGTTGTCCATATTGTTTAAATGGATGAAGTTATTATTAGTGTTAAGGTGTCTGCGACTTCATTTGCGTAGACTCCAGAATTAGCAGAAGTCCTAAACTATCCTACGGGATAAAAAAATCCTATGTTTTAAACTCGATCAATTTAATGTGTACCAAATTTCTGCTAATTCTGTTTAGCCATTTAAGCGTGAAAGAGTAACGAACACCCGTCAACCATAAATCCACCCATCCATTAATCTAGTCATCACTAAATTCATCATTAAAATAGTAGTAGGATAAATGTAGCTAGCGGATGGGTCTTTATTCAAAAAGTACTCAACTTAATTTTATGATAAGTATCGTATTATATTCTTGACACAGCCAAATAGTAATGGAAGAGGGACCTACACTTAAGAGTCTGCACTGTCTCTTACTCTCTTAAGTAAATCTGACATACGTATTGTCACCAGATCTCACATATCATCACCAACACAACTCCTGATGGGTCCAGTGGATGTACGACCAGGATTGACGCTGGATGGGACGCCGCCTCAGCACCTACAGCAACCATCACAGCAACCTGAGGTCACCAGTGTCATGGAGGCTGATAGGTAAGGACCTACTCGAGACCCTTTTTTTTCTCATTATTTATTTGGTTCACCAACAATTGTTTACACTACCTTCTTGAACATAATAATGACGTCATGTCTTTAAATTTTAAACAGTATAAAAATTACATGAAGGTTTACCCTACATTAACTAAATTAAATTGCTGATGCTGATTTGAGGATGATAAAGTACAAAATGTTATAAAGGCAATAAATACCAAAACAAAATGTGCCTAAATATATAGGTATTATGTTTTTGTTCATTAACATCGTTACTTTTCTATCTCCAGCGCATCTGGTATGACGCAGAGGAAGTCTCCACAGAGCCTGATGGGACATCGGGACAACCATCACAGCAACAAGCCGTTGTCTGCAGCAGCAGAGAGCACGGTGCATGATGGTCTTGACTCTAAAGACGAACCTGGGGATTTTATCGAGACAAATTGTCATTGGGTATGTTTTTCTTTCCAGTGTCTTTGTAGTTGAGGGACGAGGTCATCAGAATTACCGACGTGACGAATTCAGGATTACCGCATCGTTTTTTTCTACGAAGTTCTGTTTTATTTACTTTTCATTCTTTTTACAATACTTTATCCCATACTAGGAATTTCTCCTGTATCATGAGTACGTTTACAAGATTGTGAGTTCACACACACACAAACAACTAAACCTTTAGGTCGTACACATATTTGTTCCGTGCGGAAACCGAATCCGCAATACATAATTCAGCAACCAATTTCTCAGTCTCAAATACCCCATTTTTTAAGCAAGTAGTCTACCTTTCTGAATGCTAACCATACAAATTCTTTCTTCAGGTGGATTGCAAGCTCGAGTTCCCAACACAAGATGACCTGGTGAAACACATCAACACGGACCACATTCATGCCAGTAAAAAGGCTTTTGTTTGTCGCTGGGTTGGATGCTCCAGGGATGAAAAGCCGTTCAAAGCTCAATACATGCTGGTCGTTCATATGAGAAGACATACGGGAGAGAAACCTCATAAGTGTACGGTAAGTAATAGTTTCCTTTTTTGAATTTAATTTTCTTGACAGATTGGGACAATGATAAAGGTAATTTTGGTCCTTCGAGACAATGATGAGAAATACCAATGAGGCATCAATGGTCCTTTTTAAATTAGGACCAGAACACCTTTTAACCTTCCAAATGTCTAATAATCAATAAAATCAGCGAATCTTACCGATTTTATTGAAAGCTATGGTGTGACGTAATTAAATACTTATGATACTAAATATTTTTTCCACAGTTCGAGGGCTGTTGTAAAGCCTACTCCCGGCTGGAGAACCTAAAGACTCACCTCCGAAGTCACACGGGTGAGAAACCCTACACCTGCGAGTATCCTGGATGTGCGAAGGCGTTTTCAAATGCCAGTGACAGAGCCAAACATCAGAACAGGACGCATAGCAATGAGGTAAGCAGTTCCATTCAGATTTGACTTGGTTTACTAGCAGACCCTGGTCATATTTAAATACAGTGATCTCTTCTATCTTGTGCTACAACAGGCGGCTTGACCCCTACTAGAATATGGGTACAGTCAACAAGAAAATTTAGACTAGAACTCAAACGAGCGATAACAAAAAAGATGTGATGATTACTCAGCATAGTACTTGTACAAAACCGTATGCTTGATTATTGTATTATGTTATCTTAACTGTACATAATTCACATGGTAGGTTTTCAAGATGTGTAATGTTTTTTTGTCTCTTTCTAGAAACCATACGTTTGCAAAGCGCCAGGCTGTACGAAAAGATACACAGACCCCTCATCATTACGAAAACACGTAAAGACTGTCCACGGAGCCGAGTTCTACGCGAGTAAGAAACACAAAGGTAAATTATTAATTTTTACCCATTTGACATCAGATTGGAAATATTTAGCAAGTTTTGTAAAAAATAAATACAGCCATGTTCGGTCTTACATGGGTTAAAATATAGTACCTTACAGCATATTCTGACCAAAGCATTGTCATGATGCTAATTGCCAAGGACCAGGTTTTAGATCAAAACAAAATTTTGAGTTATTGTAGTAGTTTTCTTAAATGTTACTTCCAAGTTAACTTATCCTGACGAAAAATAAGACCTACTAATCAATGTTCTACTTCCACTTTCCAGGTTGCAGCCGTGGCGACGACTCGGCAGAATCCGGTGGTGGCGGTGCAGGATCTTCCCCCCGTTCAGAGGAGGGTGGAGTACCCCTCGGGGTCAGAGGACATACGTCATCAGCTTCAGTCAAGAGCGAGAGCCCAGCATCACCGATACCACATGGATTACATACTCCTGCGCATCAGGTATTTGGAAAAACTATATTAATTTGACGATGATGGTATTTTTAGCTGGTAAAAAATCATGGGAACATAAGTTTGCCTAAGGGTTAATATTATTAGAGGCTACCCCATCGTTCACTTGAGCAGTTTCCCATAAAATGCTGTTCAGTAGAAAAATTTAGCTTATGAAAAGGATTTGATTACCATTAAAATAGTTGTCCTGTTTCATTCATCAGCTATCAGCTCAGTGTGGTGGAGAGCTGGACTTCGGAGGCTCTGGTCTCGGAGGGTTCGGAGACGAGAACGGCGCGCCTTACTTCAGATTAGATGGAGAGGTAAGTTCTGATGGAACATTTGATAGTGACGATCAGCCTACAGCTAAACAATAAAAAAATATAAAGGTGTCAGTTGGATCAGTTAAATTACAGAATTCGTTTATCATAGATTTGGTTTGCACTACTACCTTAGGCATAATTACTTGTGAATTTTATGAACTTCTATATTCATTTTCAGGTCGAACAGGAAGTTGTAGGAGAAGTTGGACAACTGCCTCTGATGCTTCGAGCTATGGTTGCTATCGGAGAACCGCGTGCGCATCATCACGCGCCGCGATTCGGAAACAAGATGGCTGTCGCAAGGCTCATGCCGCCACCTCATCCAGATATTGGACCTGGTTTGTACTTTTGTGATTCTAATACGTAATTTTCCTAAAATCGTTGGTATCGAATATACTCATCTCTATTTTCACTTGATATTCTGGAAACACAGAATCTTTTTAAATAATGACATAATAATACCTTAGTTAGGTAATAAATAACACCGATGAGTCTTATCGGATTTTTTTTTCTTTTTATGTTATGTGCAACATTTTTGCATAGCAAACAAGGTACGACAGGTCTATGTAATGATGTAACTTATATGTAAATACCAGAAACTTTGTTCCCAGGTGGTGTCCAAGGAAGGACGGAGTTAGGCAGCACCAATGTAGCGGTTGAGCTGAAGACAGGAGTTCCTAACACCAGGCGAGATTCTGGTATCTCGTCCGGGAGCAGCCTCTATAGTGCAAGGTATATTTTTTTGTTATAGTTTACAAACAGGGGTGGTAAAGCATTATAGCAGCATGTTACATTTACTAAGTAGAATGCGAAGTAGGTAATGAGTACATTAGTGCAGTGGTGTGACACTCCCGAGCCCGGCTGCAGTCGTATCGGATTGCCGCCTCATCGGACTATAAGAGTGAAGGAAAGGGAATGCACCTGTATTTGAGCACTACTTTTACACTGCTTCGTTAGTTTCCATTGATATTGCCTGGCGATGCAGATTGTAAATGCTTGATACAAGATCCTGGTATTCCTGGTTATTGGAACGTAATCAACGACAATAATATAAGAGGTTTTTTAAGGCCATACTCAATTACCTATTTCTTCCACAGGTCATCCGACATATCACGCAAGAGCAGTCAAGCATCAGTAGTTTCGGGTGCAGTAGCAACCACCACAGGCGTCGCCGGGCCGCAGCGACTAGTGTCACAGCATACTACGGTGTACGATCAGCTCTCGCCTGATAGCAGTAGAAGGTAACAGAACTATAATACTGTAAAAATGGATTTTAACATAATACTACACTAAGGGTTGGACCTCATCTGGCAGCACGGAATCGCCTTTTTCCGTCGCCCTTTCTCTTTTTGTCGCTTAGAACTGCCATTTGCTAGGCGGAGACAGAAAGCATAATGCGATAGCACGCGGCGGAATCCTCGAGGCGATCGCATTATGCTTTCTGTCTCCGCCTAGCAAATGGCAGTTCTAAGCGACAGAAAGAGAAAGGGCGACGGAAAAAGGCGATTCCGTGCTGCCAGATGAGGTCCAACCTTTAAGTGGCAAGCACAAGGACCATTTAAAAAAAAAACCATCTAGATATTAGTTATGTGGAAATACATTGTTTTTACATACATTGTCTCGATGTTTCAGATCTAGTCAAGTATCGTGTGTGGGTTATGCGCCGGCGCCGTCGTCAGCGCTCGCCGCTGTGCAAGCCGTCAGAACATCGCAAGGCAATCAGGTATGTATATTAAAGTATATTTGTACCTGTTCTGCAGCTGATTCATCCCATATCCAAAATCTATTTAGAAATATGTTGTTCTACTTTGATTTGCTGAAGAATAAAAGTGATCTGGGTTTTCAAAGCTTGGTAGTGTTGTCGTTGGTCTAGTGGTCGCAAAGCGCGACTGCTGAGCATGAGGTCTTGGGTTCGATTCCCAGGTCTGGCAAAGTGTTATTGGGTTTTTCCATCAGGAATTTCTCAGTAGCAGCCTCGGAGTCTGGATTAGTGCCCGGTTGATGGCAATAGGCTCGCCCCCTATTACATGGGACTTAAACATAACTGGCGAAATGTGGGTGTACTAATGGGTACACCTCTGCCTAACCCTTCGGGGATAACAGGCGTGATGTTGTGTTGTGTGTTGTATCACATACTAAACTTCTAGTTAGATCATCGGGAGTAACATGCTTTTCTTCGGATTTACACCTGTACATCAAATTACCTTCATCTCTCTCTCTCAGGCTGTACTCCTCCGAGGAGTGACCTGTTCAGAAGTAAGGGCTGAGGAGTTGGCGCTGGAGCTTGACCCCAACGTGCAAGTGAAGGAAGAAGCCAGGAGACTGTCGGAGCAGTCCAACTTGAGCGACCAAGCTCAGTACCAGCAGTACCCTTGTGGAACTGATGATGTGGTAAGTGTAAGGAATTGATGTTTACTATATTATTTCCGTCTTCTCTTGTGTCAGTACAAAATATACGAGAATGATGTGGAAAAAATATCAGAAAAGCAATGGTAGTAGACCTAAGATGTTTTCCATAGTCTAAAGGAACATTATAAAGTTGCAAGACAATGGTTTAATTAGTTGATAATCACTTTTTTCTTTTCTGTTTTGTGTAAGTTGAGTCCGGATATTTAAAACTAAATTCGGTATGGTGGGTTATATTAGGGCACGCGACACCTCGCAGCGTAACACGACGCCGACACTTCGTGTGCAGTAATTTTTATAGGTTTTATTATATAAAATATGTATTAGTTTATAGTTATTGTACCTATATTGTTGTATTTGTGTTTTATGGGCCTTAGTTGCCTGAAATAAAGGATTATTATTTATTATTTGTTAGGTAATAATAACAAAGGGTAGCCATTATCAAAATAGATAAGAAAGACCATATATTATAAATCCAATTTAGTATCTTAATAAAATAGAATAAGTATAATAAATTCTGACTATTTAATAAGCCTAATCCTCTTCTTCCAGGGCGACGCTCCATTCCCTTTTAAGACAGAAGATGACCAGGACACGGTGACGTACAAGGAGTCTCGCTCCAACTCCACCAACACTGTGGTCATCACTACGGCACAGGTCCACCACCCCAACCAGGAGGTCAATCTGGAACAGGTGAGGAATCAATTCCTTTTTTGTCTTTTTAACCGATCAAAGAAAACCATGAAGCAAATAGGAATTTATTATCTAATCTCCACTAATTCTTTTTGTTTTTAATTTCTAATTTTGTTTCTTTTGCGCTCGTGTAATAATTTGCACCTCTTATGTTTCCTCTTCACTACCGTCTGCCTTTGCAACTTTTGTTGCATAAAGTTTAAACAAATTCTCTGTTGCTGACATAGATTTTGGGTTTACTCATGTGGTTGTCATATTTCAGGTTGCCGAAGGTGAAATGGTGGAGAACAAGCTGGTAATACCAGATGAAATGATGCAATATCTTAACCAATCAATATTGGCAACGGAATCGGTAACACCAGCTAAAACTGAATCCACCAACCAACCTGAGCCGGAAACCCCTAAAGACAAGGACAGTGCTACCAAAGACAATGCGACTAGTGACGTTCCTAATACGAACAATTCTAGTGACAAAATTAGTGACGTAGCCACCAGTGACGATTCTCTACTTAAAAACTTAGGTGCCATAGGAAGTGATCTCAACATAAGTGATATTCCAGTCGATTTAAGATCTTTAGACGTTAGTATGTCGGGCAATAGCGGCTCTTTACTCAATTCTAAGTCGCCCGACGATAAGGCTACTCCTTTACAGGAGCAAGTCATACCAGAAGTTGCTACAGAGAAATGTGAGAAGGAGTACACGAAACCGCCTTCAAGCAACGTATCCACAAATCCTTTGCAGTCATTACAAACTATGACGGCAAACCAAACGGAACAGACGAATAGGATGCGAGCAAACCCATTACCTCAGAAACAGAACGCAATGAGTCCTAAAACTGTAGTCATGAGTCAAAATGTTTTAAGTCCTCAGAACTTACCTCATAGCATGCTCAGTCCACAGAGTCTTCCTCATAGTGCTATGAGTCCTCAAAGTGTGATGAGTCCTCATAACGTACCGCATAGCGTGATGAGTCCTCCAAGTGTTTATAACGTAATGAGTCCACAGAGTGTGATGAGTGTCATGTCTCCTCAACACAACGCCATGAGCCCACAGAGCATGCAAAGCTTGATGAGTCCGCAAATGCCAAATCAGATCATGATGAGTCCAAGACACAACAACATTGGCAGCCCCATGTCCCAAAACATGGCTAGTCCTATGGTAAACATGGCGAGCCCAATGGGCCAAAATATAGCCAGCCCACATAGTCATGGGATGCCAAGTCCGATGCACCCAGGGCTACAAAGTCCTATGGGACAAGGTATGTCTAGTCCCATGGTTCAAAACATGTCGAATATGTCAATGAATGCGCAGGTTCAGAATCAAAATCAAATGATGAATATGAATATGAGCCAAGGTCCTCAAATGGGAGTCAATCCAAATTACATGAACAACAGAAATTGTAACTCCAAGGTGCCGAATAGAAATAACATAAACCAATATCATAACCAGAATTATAACCAAGCGCCGCCTTACCCAGTCCAAAATCAAAATGTTATGAGGAGTCAAAACATGCAACAGTACCAAATGATGCAGCAATACAACCAGAACCAGATGCCGATGCATCAGATGAGCAACCAAAACATGGTGTACAACAACCAGATGAACTATCAACCCGTGAATTACGTGAACCAAAGCAACCAGATGCATCCACTGCAAATGTCGAGATCTTCTGTAATGAGTGTGGATAACAGCGGGAATATGAGTCGAGGGACGATGAACAACTACTGTGAGCAGCAGAACCAATGTCCTCCGATCCAGAATCCTCAGTACAGCCAGAACATCCAGTACCCACAACCACCGCCATATAATTCGGTTGTGAATGCTGCGAATGTAATGGGTCCACCTCCTCCGAAAAACAACCATCAATATAATCAAACGATGCTGAATAACAACCAGTATTATAACCATCAGAGGCCTTACAACCAGTGGGACTACCCAGGAAACCAGTTCAACAAGCACAATATGCAGAAATCTGTTCAAAACTCCATCAACATGTCTACTGGAAGTCAAAAACCGATGAATGGAACGAGGGTGCCGATGAATCAGAATCAGATGAAAAGTGAACAGCAAACTGACTGCAGTATGAACAGTTTGCGAAGTCAGAACAATCCAACGAGCGAAGTTCAAGTCTGGGACATCTCCCAGTCCCAAATAGAAGCAAATAATGGAAGAAATAACAAGAAGAATCAAAACGCGAATACTATGCGACAAGAAACGTATCAAAGAACTTTAGAGTATGTAGAAAGTTGTGAGAACTGGAAAAGTTCGGAAATGGTGTCGAGTAGTACCCATCCTCTGCAAGGTGGCGACAACATGGTAGTGAACGATCTGCAAACCTCCTTATCTTCGTTTTATGAAGAGAACCAATACCTCCAGATGATACAATAGTCCAATTTTGACATATTTTTAAAGACGTCGAACAATATGATACACTGCTGTTGTGTTTTGAGCCTTAGTCAATGCAGAGTCGTTTCACAAAAAAATGAACAATTTTATCTAAGATTTACGTAATTATGGCAGCTAATATTGTAACTAAAGTAAGTAGTTTTAAGATTTGTTAAATGGTGCACAAGAAACTAAAGGTTGTAAAAGAACTTTTCTCACACAGAGACTGATTAATTTTATCATAAATTTTAAGATCTGATTCGTTTTTGGCAAGGTATTTTGCAGTATGGAAACTTGGGACACACGTTTCAAATCTAGGACTTACAATATTTAAAGTCAATTCGTTGAAGACAATGTTTGTTTTTTAAGTCTTTAACATTTTGTATTGGGTTTAGTTTTGTCAAAACAAACCAACCCACAACAAAAACAAAAACATTTTTCGAAGTAATTATAAAGATGTTGGACATTTTTTGCTGATTTAAATAAAAAATATTGAATTGTTGAAAGATTGTGGTTTGGGTCGTTTTGGCAAAATAAAACCGACATTTTCTAAAATAGAGAAGCAGATATTTTAACATTATAAAGTACATATAGTTCTCAAATAGTTTAAAAAAAAAGACATGTCTTGTATGCAAGATTGTACATATCTGTTAGATAAAGTCTTCCAAATAGATTTAGTACTAATATTAATGCATTTACATTTATTACATTATGTATAGGTTTGTGGTTAGTGCCTTTAAAATGTACATAAGATACATTGTACATAAACATTACAAGGATGTCAGTGCCTTAAGAGGATTTATCTCTAGAATATTGTTAATATTAACCCGTATAAATCATATACCTACTTTGAGATCTGTAGTAAATAGAATGGCTTGGTGTATATACGAGTAGAATACCCCTAAAAAATCCTCCTAAACCCCTCAAAAACTACCTCCAATATGAATATTAATTTTATACAATATTATCTGGCTTTAGAATTCACCTGTCAAAGCGTTCATACTACAATAATTCATTCCTATTAATCGTCCATAGACCTAACAGTAAAAAGACAGTCCCTTACACTCGAATATAAAAGAATATATAGGTAAATTTTTAGGTTGTCAACTAGCAGCCAAATACGTAACACAAGAAATACAAACCCATTTCGAAAGAAAAAAAGTATTTCATTGCGTTATTTAATTTTTTTATACGAATGAACCAGTGGATTATTATAATTTAATGTCTGTCAAAATCCTTCGGATTAAGTTAAGCAGTTACTTCAAACGACAATAGTCCATACTCCAGGCCAGACCTTAAAAGATCTCTGTACAATAAGTGATCTTTGAGATTATTAGATAGATATTAAAAATAAAATTTGTACAAAAATAGACGCCTTTTCTAGAATTTTTACAGAGTTGTTGAATTTTAAACATTAAGTAACACTTAGTTAATGTAATTAGTTTTTTTTATATATTATAATTTACTTAAAGCAATATGAATCTTTGTTTTGATAACATTGAATCTCTTACTTTATATTATGAGATTACTAGTTTTTAAGTACTTGTTAATGTTTATTTAAAACCAACGCACAAGATGGTTGTAAGCGAGAACTGTGTATGTCTAATAAATTATTTGTTTTTAATGTTTGTATATGAACAAACTGGACATCTGTGACGATATTTTAATGAAACTATTAAATAAAATTTTCTTATTATGAAAGTAAATTAAATGGTGATTTCATTTGAAATGAAAGTAATTCTTTTAAACTGTCATATTTCTCGGCATAGAAATGTAGTCGGGTGTAGGATGTTCCTAGGTCTGTAACATACAAAAGCGGCGAGGAGTAACGACTCTGTTGGTAGTTCAATTTTTTTTAATTAGATATTTAGTAGTAGGTACAGATTAAAAAATAAAAATAAAACAAACAATGCTGGATGAAAGGGCAGTCCAGCCTTTCCCCAATCACTATATGAATGAAGGTCTTTGATGGCCTACCCAAAAGCTCCCGACCCACACTTTGGGAACAAGTATTCCACTTAAACCAAACTATACACGTTAACTGTATGATGTCTAAACTAATCGTTGGCACTGCTGACTAAATGAAAGCCGAGAACACAATATCAAATATCACTAAAATTACGTCCACAAGCCATTACTGAAAAGCTTTCAACATATCACGAATATTCCACTTAAAAAGTTCAAAGTTCAAGCTAAATTGTCTCATGACATTTAGAACAAAAATAAATGGGTAAAAACTGGATTAAGGCGAATTCTGGCAAAAAAGCTAAGATATAATTCACCTACCCACACTGGAACTGCGTCATCGCTAGGAATCGGAAAATCGAATGTAATACAAGTAAAGAAAATTATAAAAACATGCAGTTCATTTTTTTACACCAGACAGTTTTCATTGATTTTCTAAAACTTTTGCATTTTGTCTGAGGTGGGTTTTCACACTCATGCATTCATATTAGGTACCTAGAGTTATTTTTTCAATAGGAAATTATGAATAAAACTCCTAGCCTATTGCCATCATCCGGGCACAAATCCGGACTCCGCTAATAAGAAATTCCTGATGGAAACACCCAATAACACTTTACCCGACCTGGTAATCGAACACAAAACCTCATGCTCAGCAGTCCCACCTTGCGACCACTAGACCAACGAGGCACTTAGACTTTAGAATTAATACAGTCGTGACAAAAATTAACCTATGTATTAAGCTAGATCAATCTATAATAAGAGTGCCTTTCAGCTAACTTTGTTCAGCCGTTTAAGCGTAAAAGAGTAACAAACATTTATCTATCCATCTCCACAAACGTTCGCATTTATTGTAGTAGTCTATGGTTTTATATGGACGTTGAACCATGTATTTTCCATTCACATCGCTAAAGATAAACTCAAAAGTCTCTTTGCCTCTAAAATGACAGAGAATCATCTCGAAAATCCAAGAGATCCAGTGAAACCATCTGAATCTCTTTAACCAATACATTTACACAAACCCATTTTATTGATACGTCTGCTGGCAACCTAATCCAAAATACTATGGACTATTTTAATACTCGGCTAATGACGTAACAACATGGAATGTAAACTAGTACGGAGTTATTTTTACTTCACTATTCTAGACTTTAAAAATGACGGTCGTTTTCTAGCGAATTTCTATTGTATTAACATTTGGTTTAGGTTTTTTTTGGTCTTCGGCTATAAGGTGCAATTTTAAAACAATATCATTGGAATTTCGTTTCAGTGATCATTTCAACGAAAAAAAAAAATGAATTCTGACACCACCGCATAATATTTTCGGAAGGGGTAATAAAATTATTAAGTATAATTATGTAATGCCTACCCTCCTTTTGCCAATGTTTTAAGTCAAAAGGATGGCGCTAGCCAATTACCAACAGGGTACAATACGTAGAAGTCTATTAGGTATTTAATAATACATTATTTACAAGCTTAATAACAAAATTAAAAAATAAAACAATTGTAAATAATATAATTATAATTATACGTAGAAGTCTGTCGTATTTTCTTTATTAAAAAATAAGAACCGAATAGCAAAAAATGTCGCCGTTCCACACAGCCTCTGCCCCACTTTGATTGTGACCTTTCCGTGATTACATTTTTTATGTAAAAATGATTGTCAAACGAAAGTTTAAAGACAAAATTGTGGTGAGTCTTTCTCAAAAGCCGTTAATGAAGATGAAGGAGGAAAGAGGTGTCAAGGAGGTGGCTGCAAAGGAATTTACAAGGTAAGGTTTCTATACACATCAAAAGTGTCTAGGGATCAAAGATGTATTGGTAATAATACATTTTTGATCCCTAGACACTTTTGATGAGTGTATTTATTGGAACTCTGGTTTAAAACAGCAGGCAAGCAGACAGACAGACACAACCACTTTTAAATGCAAACAATATCAATTTAGCATGTAAATTATTTAAAAGCGTTTATTTTATTATTTATTAATTATTATATAATGATAAAGCTGAGAAGATTTTTTTGTTTGCTTGTTTGTTTAAATACGTTTATCTCTGGAACCACTAGAGGTATTGGAAAAATTATTTCCTCTATACGATAGCCAGATTCATGAGCATTAGTATAGGCTATATAACATCACGCTACAACCCATGAGAGCGGAGCAGTAACCAAAGACGTAACTCAACACGGGTGAAAAATACTATACGGACGAAATCGCGAGCAGAAGCTAGTTATATCATAAATTATGGTTTGGTTAATTTGCCTCGTGCATCGAGGCGAGCGCCTTAGGCGCTTTGCACACAGAGCAACTATTGCAGCAACTGGCAACTAGCTGGCAACTAGCTGTTTAAATATATTTCAATTGGACTGCGCACACATAGCAACTCGAGTTTCGAGTTGCGGCAATCGTTAACAGTTTTCAGTTGCTGTAATCGATGACTAAGTTAGTTGCTAATTGCCGCAACTAGCAACTGTTAAATATTATACCGGTTTTTAATGTTGCCGGTTTCCTCAACCGTCAATCGCAACGCGACGGTCGATTTCACACCCTCCCTCCCTCTCCCTCCCTGTGCCCGGCAATGCCAATGTCGCTACGGTAACGGCATACGGCAACTCGGCTGTGAAAGTTGCTCACAGATTGCCATAAAGTTGCGGCAACCGTAAACGTTATAGCAACTATCAACTTTCACAGGAAATTTTTTAAGAGTTGATAGTTGCCTCAACTTAAATTGCTCCGTGTGCAAAGCGCCTTAACCATTGGGCTATTACGACGGTTAATAGTAATAAATTCAAACTAAACGGGGTGTTCTAGTTGTCTATGAAGCTGTTTAAAATTGGAAATGATAGATGTTTCACAGTCTTTGCTCTCTTTTCTGTGAGAATAATTGCAAATACTTTGAAATTTGTTTATTTCATATTCATAACGACTCGAGTGACCCTTGTATCTTCATTGATGTTTATATTTTCATAGAAAAGTTGCACCCATTCGTAATAAAATTATCTTTATAAAAAAAACAAATAGGTACACTCAATAAAATAGGCCTAAGTAGGACTGTTTAGTCCTTGAAATAATTGGCGTTTTTTGCGTCCCCCTTTCGATAGGCGCCCGGGGCTCGTGTCCTAATTGCCCCACCCTAAATACGCCCCTGATTCGAGCTCTAGACCATCGAATAATAATCACTGAGTTATTAGTGCTAATTTTCTTGGCACAGACAAAACTAAACTAGACTTATTGTAGATAACTCTGGCCGTTAAACTATTTAATCGGAACACGTTTTAACGGACAGGCAAAAAGTTGACTTACGACTTTAATATTTAAAGTTCAAAATGGCAATATATAGAATGTCGTAGTAAATTGATTGAATCACCACGTCAATTCCCTGACAATAAGTCCGCTTTTGTACCTTTTGATGTATAAAGTTTAAATAAGAAGATACTTGTGCAGTCTCATTTCTTCTTATTATGAGAAGTGTCTGTGCTCAGTAGAAAGACAGTTATAGATAGGATAATAGCCATTTTATTTTGTACTAGCTAATGCATGTAACTCCGTTCGCGTGAATATCGGTTATCATGGAGTTTTATTTTATTTGCGCGGAACCCTAATTCTTTTTCTAAAATAAAACTATGCATATGTTACCTACACCTTATAACATCAGCTATCTGCCAGAGAAAGTTACGTCAAAATCGATCTAGCTGTTTCGGAGATTAGGGGAAACAAACTCACAGACAGACAGACTTTAAAAAAATTTTTTGTTCGTGGTACCTTGTAAACTGTTCAAGTCATATTTATTTTGCAAAAAGCTGTTGCTTAAGCTGATGCTTGTTAACTGGGGAAATGTGGGTGTACTAATGATTACACCTCTGCCTAACCCATCGGAGATTACAGGCGTGATGTTACGTAAAAAGCTCTTACTTTGACATTACGAATAGAAACTTCAAATTTATTTGTATTGATTCTTTCTCCCTTTAGCAATAAGATACCGTCTCCCTCTAATAGTGAGGATAGTGTCAGTTTGTTAGACAACACCTGCGCATGACCTTTGATTATATTTAGAGCTGGACAAAAATACTTCACCAATTAATAGTCAGACAGAACGGACAACTATACAACTAAATAATAATATAAGCCAATAGAAAATTCACTTTCTGTATTAAAGTTTTAGAGGTGGAAATGTCTTGCATACATGCAGCACCATTATCGTAATATTATGAAGACATAAGTCGTCATACATCACACTGGTGCAATCTACAGGTGTGTAAAACAAACATCCAGATTTCTGTGTTGTGAGCAAGGTTAAATAATATGCTAAAATAGGTAGGTAGAGATAGGTACTTAGGTAGAACCTACACTTAATGCGCTAAAATAAATTCTCCAAATTATTGTTAAAACCGCGTAAAAAATCAAAATTTAGTTTTAAAGAACTAAACGGACAGAGAGATTTGGAAAGTAAGTTGACTGCAGTCAATGGTCGATTTCTGGAGGGTTCTGGGTTTGACATGTAGGTCAAGTAAAATGAAGTATTCTGTCAAGAAAATCTCAGTAACAATCCGGAATTTGAAGCTGCGCCTGGTAGTACAATATAAGCTGGTAACATTATAGGTATTTCTGTAATTTGGTAGTACAATAAAGGCTGGTAACATTATATTTCCGTAAATTATTTTAGAAAATAATCCCACCATTTTTACAAACGTCAAGAAACAGACTCATTTATAAACATTGAGACAATCAAATCGATCAGGAACGGAAATTATAGATGACGTAAACTGCGAAAGAATTCTCAAAAACTTTTACACAAGAATAATTTACCTATTCTATTTATATTCTACGCATTATACTAAAAGCTGCAAGCGACGATAATATCTAATGAAAGATAAATACAAGAATTAAATGATAGAGCAGTCTCCTCTCTTGGCACTACATATCAACTACAAGAAAATATCGTACGCGCACTGTCGAAATCTGCAAAATGGCGCTTACGTAAAAACTTAAATTCATAAACTCTTGCGCAATCACAGCCAATGGGAGACGGAAATATAAAAGCAAAACAAAAACGAAATATTTTCATCAATTTCTGTTCACTTTATTTATTACAATGTGATATTTGCGATTTTCCGCTCAATTGATATATTATGATATTAATAATGCACTTCCTGGGCGTGCGCGGGAGTTGACGTCGTGCGCGTGATTTCGCTAATTTATGGTTATCATGTTTAGTAACAGATGGAACCGAAAATATCTTCAGTCTTGTTCGCGACGCTGAAAGAATTATCCATTTTGTAAAACTTAAACATGTTTCTGAGGTTTTGTAAAGTGACATAATATGATTAACTGTTGTATTTACTATTTTGCCCTGTACTTTAGTATTACTAATCTCCATTTTTTTAGATCCAATAGATTCTATAGTCTGGCTTAGTCGCTAATCTTAAATTAAATTATATGGTCAATAAATTTAATTTTATTATGCCATTGCAGTTATTCATTGAATTCAAAATTATAAACAAATTCTTTCTCTCTCAGGAAGGGCACATTAACAAATAGAAAAAAAAAACTTCAAGTCTGTTTTTATTATAACTTTAATCTGTTTCTACAAAAACTTGCACTTGATTTGTAAAAATATATGACTTACCACGCAAATCAACCGACTAACACCGCGAGAGGTACGAGTATGCCCACAACGACGGCGGCAAGGGAGGCAATCTTGTACTTATGCTTCCGAGCATTCACATTCATATATGCTTCAAACCTGTAGAATCCATTCACGTCGTAATTCAGTCTCTGGTACTCCCGCAGCTGACTTACGAAGCCCGGATTGGGGTTTATGAAGCGCCTCCTCTGCCTAACATACACGAATGCTTGCTCGAAGGTCAGCTTGTACTTTTCCATGATGTAGGCAATGACCAAAGTGGCAGATCTGGACACTCCGAAATGGCAGTGAACAAGCACGTTTCCTTTTTGTAGCCCTTCATCGATGAAAGCGTTTGCCATGGGGAAGTACGGCAGCAGGTGGGTTTGAGGAGTGTCATAGGCCCTAATGAAGAGCGTGCTGATATTGGTATCTGTAAAAGTGGTTTTCGGGAGGCGATGGGCCTCAATAGTGAGGACATGGCTGATGTTGAGGTTGCGAAGTACATTTTTGTCAGCGGCTGCCCTTGCATTGCTGAGGTAAAGTCCGGGGATTATCTGGCTGTAGCAGGACTGAGTGCAGAGGTCGACTTTGTGGTAGATCGCTTTTCGTGACCAGTTCTTGAAGCCGGTGAAGGCGACGACAGGGCTTGGTAAGCTTAGGAAAGCGACAATGAAGGCGCTTCTGAACATTACCAAAATCAATCCTCTGACACTTATCATAGTAGGTATGTTTTTTTGGTTTCACATTGTTCGATTCATATTTTTTTTAACGTTTTTGTATCATTTTATAAAAGTTTATTCACCGAATTTAGGCATGACATTTATGAAGAGTGATTTGACAGCGGATTTATATTTTTATCTGTCAGGTTTGAGAGTGAGTCACGGCCAGCCAGCGTAACGTTTTAATCCTTCATAGTGTAAATAATTTCGAAGGGTTATTGATCTGGAAGATATTTTTAGTAAAAAATTGCTTTTGTAATATACGGAGTGTAAAAAGACATAAGCGTCAACTATGCTTACTGCTCACTAAATGAAGTATCATTGAGTAAAAATTACTGCTGAGACTCATTTCCTTTTTGGTTTGAAATATTAGGTACTGTTACCACGCTTACTTATAGCGAATTGGCGAATTCAGTCTTGTATTAATTATAAATATGGTTTCAGGTCAGTGATGACCAAAATAAATTAAGAAAATACATATAAATAGAGGCATTCATGCATTAGAGGTGGATGCCTGAGGCACTGGGCCATCACAACAACTTACAAATACGACACATTAAAACTCAACTCCGCAACAAAATCCCTTTGAGTCAGCAGGCACATTTAGTCTCATGTATGCATGCATACCTGTCGCTCTCATTCTAGTTATAATAACGTGTGAATGTGACCTACTTAGTAAGTAGGACGAGAACGCGACATTGAGTAAATCATCGATACACTGTTTGCTAACGACGTTTTCTTGTGGTGCGCTGTAGACGTATTTTAACGTGATGGCTAGAAAGAGAGAATATGGAGAATTATAATCAATCATACATACATACATAAACTCACGCCTTTTTCCCATGGGGGTAGGCAGAAACCACAGAACGCCACCTGCTACGATCCTTACATACTCCTTTCGCCTCATCTACGTTCATACATCTCGTCATACAAGCACGCCGGTTACGAGTAGGTACCCCGCACCTGACCTTTCTGAAGAACCTCACCAATCAATCATAAACGAAAGTAAATAAAAGAATAGGCGAAAGGAGCAAAGACGATGAACTCTCTGCTTGCATTTGCTCTGTCTGTATTTCCGAACGCATTTAACCCTACTTAATCTCTTTAAAGTTAGAGTGAGTAGTCTTCTTCTGGGTAAGTTCACTCCATCGTAGACTTTGTTTATGACACTTCTGACCTAGACTAGAGTCAAGGACAAACCCAGATATAATTAAGAAAGAAAGGGGAAAAAAAGATAGAAAAGAAAGAATAGTTTCGTCATTTAGATCTCCCACAGATTTATAAAAATCGCCTTATGTCACTTTCTTGACATGAGGTTAAATATTGTTGATCGTTCGCCACTCCGCCTTGAGCAGGCGTGGTGATTAATGCTCATGCCTTCTCTCCCTGAGAAGGCATATGCATGACTTATTTGCCTTCATACCTGCTTTTGCCCTGCAGTGGGACAATAATAGGCTGGCAGACATTTTGATTTTTGCAGTAACTGCAAAAATCAAAGAATATTCAATGAGTTTTTCCCTCCGTTCGTAGATGCTAAAAACAATAAATTCAACGTAATCACAGTCCAGCAAGTATGACTCGAAAATACCCTTGAAATAATAAAATAAATAATTAAAAAAGACATTTTAACTACAAGTGAAAAGATTACACCAGCAGTAATGATAAAGCTCATTAAATATTTGGAGCATAACCAAGAACATAATTGACACGCTGTTTCTTTCAAATTAGCCATTAGAGCTGATATATCTTATACTATTTGTGGCTCGTATGTATGGGCTGGTGGTTTAGTAACAGCTGTGTGATACGATTGGTATTTTAGGTATCTAAAGCCTGCTTTCGTGTTGAAGGATAGGTGGCACAGCAGAGTCAAAGAAAACATATTCAATTCAAATTAGAAATACTTTGAAATTAATAGTTGGACTTTGACTCTCCTTCTTTTTCTTTTTGACATTCAAAAGTGCCTTTTAATGGATTTGAAACTTTTGAATGTCCGAGAACCTTCGAGAAATAGTTGTGTTTTAAAGCACCCCTTTCCAAAAGGTAGGTAGTTACGTATAGAAATAAATGGGCAAGAAAATTCATATTTGCTTTTTGATATAAATATTTTGTATAAGTACATCTAAACTAATTATAATATCATAAAGAGAAAAGATTTTGTAAGTTTGTAATGAATAAATTCAAAAATTACTTAACTGATTTTAAAAACTCTTTCACCAATGAAAAGCTGCATTATCAGCGAGTAACATTATATTTTATTTTTTTTAAATTTGAGAAAGTTCTAAGAAAATGCTAGCAGAAATCGGGGGCAAAGTGCTAGTAAATAATCTAAGAAGACGATGTACCTTGAATAAAACCACTAAACTATAAAAATAGCTACAAAGTATTACAAATAAAGAAATGACAGCTAAATTATATTCGTAGACCGATCCGACCCGTTCATGCCACAGAGAACATATTAAAAAGTGTAATCAAAAGCCTACACAGTCTGAAAATTGAACATTAATATGTCGGAGATTGAAATCTTTTTGCTACAACGTCATCTGTTATTCAAAAGTGGAACTAAAAGTACAACGAGATTGCATCCCATCTGTGGATTGGCTTTGATGGCTATAGGCTCGCCTCCTATTACGTGGGACTTAAACATGACTGGCGAAATGTAGGTGTACTAATGGGTACACCTCTGCCTAACCCTTCGGGGATTACAGGCGTGATATTATGCTAACTAAAAAGTAAAAACATTGTAAACCAGTATCATTTTTTGCTTTTCCGAGTTACTCAAAGTCTTAAGATTCACCCACGGTATGACAAATCTATACTTTCAATACCTTGATACTATAAAGAGGTAAAGTTTGTAAGGTTGTAGGGGGTATTCTCTAAATCTACTAAACATATTTTGATTCTTTCTCAAATTGGAAGCTACGTTACAGTACCCGGCGATAAATATTGCACATCGACCTTTGGAAAGAGACAATCGGCTAATTTCGACTTCGTAGAGCGTTATCTCTGTCGCACGAAATACAAACAGTCCGGTATCTATTAGGTGCTGTTAAAACAATTATGATTTGCTCCTTTTGATAATTCTTTGTATAAAATACGAAATACGATAAAGGTCGATGTGCAATATTTATCGCCGGGTAGGTACTGTATCTATCACTGAGTGCTGTAAGTTACATTTTATTATCAAAAAATTAGGGACCCTTAAGAAAAATCACGCAAACGAAGCCGCAGGGAGAGTGCTAATATTATATACCTTTATAATATAAGAAATACGTTAAAAATGCCCAGCTGTGCTTGCCAAATACCAAACTCGCCAGTGTTAAAAGTTTTAAAAAATTACGTGGGGGAATTTAAAACACTTGGGTGGTTTGTTTTATTAGTCCATACAAGTATTTCAACATAAAAGTGTACAGTTATTCGCATCATTAAACTATTGTAGGTATTACAGATAATTACTAAATAACAATTAGCCAATAGGTTATTTGTTATAATAAATTGTTGAATTACCAGTATTTTTACATGACCCATGACATATCTGAGTATTTAAAAACCTGCCTTCATTAAATATTGCATGGATACTCCATAATGGGATCTAATACTTTTTCTCTGATGTCTGTGGTTATCCGTTTATCTAGAATTTTATTTAGAACAGTGTCAATTTTTGTATTTTGATATAATTAATTCAAAGATGATAATTATATATAATTTGACAGTGTGCTTGACAATGAATGCGTGACTAATTCTTTAAGTATTAGAGGGCTATCACAAGCGTTCGAAGTACATACATACATACATAAACTCACGCCTTTTTCCCATGGGGGTAGGCAGAAACCACAGAACGCCACCAGCGTTCGAAGTTAACGTAATAATTCAATTCGCTACTAGCTTTTACCTACGACGTCGTCCGCTTAAATGCCAGTTATTGCGGGCGCAGATGACGGCGTGGAATAAAAAGTATCGTATGTTCTTTCTTGACGTTCAAACTTACCCTGAACCAAATTTCATCAAAATCGATTCAGGGGTTTGTTTAGTCGTGAAAGCATAAGAGACGGACAGAGTTACTTTCGCATTTATGATATTAGTATGGATAGTATTAAATAGATGTAGGACTTATTTATATCAATAGGCGACAATAATTTTATTGTGCTTGTGCAATTATTAAAATGAACTATACCACAAAAACTATAGTTGTATCGATGTTAAAATCTACTCAAATTGAATACGTTGGCGCGGTTGTTCTAGGCCTAGAGACTCTGGCAATGGGCCGGAAAACATCGACTCAAGAAGACGATATATTTACTCCTATTTATAGCCGCGAAGTGTCCAATGCTATTATATTCTTGCGCTAAATTCAGAAAGAAAATATTAAGAATGAATGTATGAAAAATTTGAGAGTCTCACCACCGGATATGACTTAATTGAAATGTGGCACGGTTGTGTTGTGGGTGTGGTATGATTCTGGCAGTCAATGGGCTATGGACGGCTTTGGGGGAGCTTTATTCTGTAAATGTTGTGTTTTCGTAGGTATTAGAGGTGAGTGGCAACGCAGGGAGAGGTCGCCCTAAGAAGACCTACACTGACCTTATTGGTGAGGTTCTTCAGAAAGGTCAGGTGCGCAGTACTCGTAAACGGCGTGCTTGTATGACGAGATGTATGAACGTAGATGAGGCGAAAGAAGTATGTAAGGATCGTAGCAGGTGGCGTTCTGTGGTTTCTGCCTACCCCCATGGGAAAAGGCGTGAGTTTATGTTTGTATATAGAAAATTTCACGCAAGGTTGCATATAGTGAAAAACTTGGGATTTTTGTTTTATGAATAACTCTTATCGATCCTTATTTTTAACCGACTTCAAAAAAAGGAGGAGGTTCTCAATTCGGCCGGTATTTTTTTTTATGTATGTACACCGATTACTCCGAGGTTTCTAGTCCGATTAGTGTGATTCTTTTTCTGCTTTTTTTATAATAAAATATATAAATATAGCATTACTAAGGAATAACGTAGCTACCTATAAGCAAAAGAATTTTTCAGAATAGGGCCAGTAGTTGCGGAGATTAGCGCTTTTGTACAAACAAACAATTTGTATTTTTCAGTATCTCATTTATCAAGTTATTTATAACTTTATTACTTAATACATTTATTTGCAAACCATGGGACGAAAGTTTTTAAATATTTATACTGTCATAGGACTCAATATCGTGATCAGGAAAATGTGGGAGTATGTACATCATCAGGTATATAAGTACAAACGTAATCGTAAACATATTTCGAGAAGCTGTAGACGTGTTACATCTCACGTAGGCCAGGTGTTACATCCGACTTATGGTATGCAGGTTATTTATTGTGAGTACTGATCTGTAAATGCGGTGCATTGCTTCCAACGTTTTATGTTGCTTATGCCCGCAATTTTGTTGTATTTTTTTTTATGCGCGGATCCCTAATTATTTTTCTAAAATAAAGGTAAATTACTCCTTACATCATCAGCTGTCTGCCAATGAAATTACTGTCAAAATCGATCCAGCCGTTTCGGGAATTAGCCAGAACAAACAGAGAGATAGATAAAAAAATAAAAATTGTTATTTTTTTCATCCGATTACAAATCGTGTAAACATTCATATTTATATTGTAAGAAGTTATTATTTTGACATTACAAATAAACATTTCAATTTTATTTATTTGTAAAGGTGAGTTCAAAAATTATAAACCAAATCGTTATAGCAATACCTACCTATAGATTTGGCAGTCAATATCACATCACCTACCTGCAGGTAGGTGATGCAAAGTAACACACAGTAGCAAAGTAGTGGCAGGTACTATTAGCACCTGGGATACAGAAGCTTATGCAGCTACTTCGGGGCAGTTAAGAAGCATTAACAGTTAAGCTGCTATCTCATCATCCTTCATGCAGGCTGCAGGTAGGCAGGATGAACATTTGACATAAGAAAGCATCAAATAATCCGACAATAGCTGGGATTAATCTCGGAGACAGTAACATCTCTACAATAATAATGTAACATCGTCGCACTTCAAGACAACAATATGTGTACACGTGTACCTAAAAATAATACTCGCGAGTATTTACTACAAAGCTTTTGAAGCGGAATACCTACAAGACTTTCAGCTGAGTTACTATTCAAGATATAGATTTTTTTTAATGCAGTGAAACCGTTACTTCCTTTTCCTTGAAAGAAAAAATCATGCCACAATTTCTTTAGCGTAAGCTAATTGGTTGACTGAATTAGCAACCACCAATCACAGCACTGACTACCTCGTTGGTCTAGTGGTCGCAAAGCGCGACTGCTGAGCATGGGGTCTTGGGTTCGATTCCCAGGTCGGGAAAAGTGATATTGGGTTTTTCCATCAGGAATTTCTCAGTAGCAGCCTCGGAGTTTGGATTTGTGTCCGGTTGATGGCAATAGGCTCGCCCCCTTATAACATGGGACTACCAGCATGGACCACAAGCTGGTTCGTTCGTTATTCGTAACTAGCGGTACGCCGCGGTTACACCCGCGTCTTTGGTTACTGCTCCGCTCCCGTAGGTCGTAGCGTGATGGTATATAGCCTATAGCCTTCCTCGATAACTAATCTATCTAACACTGAAAGAATTTTTCAAATCGGACCAGTAGTTCCAGAGATTAGCGCGTTCAAACAAACAAACAAACAAACACTACAGCTTTATAATATTAGTATAGATATACATAGTATTTTCAAGCCGATTGTGCCCCACTCCTGGGCAAAGACCTTCCTCAAATTCTTCCATCGCTAAGCTCGTTATAAACACGTTAGTGGTAATCTCCTAGTTAACCAAAATAACCGTCACCCTAGGAGATATTGGCTACTAAACGTATTTTTATTTTGCTACATTTTGTCAGTCATAAATCAACATTATTTTTTTTCTGGGCTTAGTCTGTTATCTATGCCATTAAAATGTCTTCGAGATTGTCGTTATAAGATCGCCATCTTTTAGACGTTGTTGTAGATTTTCAAAGTGTTCTTGAATCTTCACGAAATGCTTTTGAAATTACTTCTTATTCACCATGAAAGACACCAAAAAAAAACCAAATGCTGTCCAATTTATCCTCGCATTTTTAGAAGACACTAACCCTGATGTCATTCTCGAATAATTATCATCATCAACTGTAGGATTTCCTCTGGTAGGGGCATCCCTTTCTCAAGCCTAACCTAAAAACCTAATTTAAAAGAGTGCCGTGGAGTTTCTTGCTCGTTCTTCTCCATAGAGGCCTACCTCCGTTTTGGAACGAGCAACTAGCTTTAACTTTCGGACTAACTGACCGACTCCTTGACAATTCAAAAGTGCCTGTAAATGGTCTAATTGAAATAAATGTTTTGACTTTGACTTTGAGCACCGCCAGAACAACTGGTCATACACTTTCCACGTCCCACGGTTTCGGACCTCGTGGGGGATTCACTTACGCTGTGGCTTCCGTTACGCGTTCGCTGCTCCAGAACTTTCAGCCCTATCTCCTATCGGTTCTACAAGCCTCGCCCAGCACGGGTGTAAATGTCATTAACCAATATTTCCACGTCACAACTTTTCTTAAAAGTACTTTATTTTAGCCCTGAAAAGCTGAATATTTTTTAACTGTCTGCTTATTATTATTTTGTTGATTTTAGTGATGTCTTCATCCGTATTTTTCAGCAATTTTTAACTCACATTTTCATTTTTTTATTCCAGTGTGGAAATTCCTTCTAGATGTGTCCTGGGAAGGTGGCAGAGGGGCTGGCAGACTCTTATTGACTAAAAGCCACCCCGTGGTGTCCCCTTCCTACACTTATCCCGGGAAGCCTTTCGCTTTCCTAGGATGACCGTTTCGCAGAAGGATATCACCGCGTCACAGGACTCCTCACTGCTGACCATCGAAATGGCAACAGCTGGCAATCAAGGCCCACCCATGATATTTAACGACCTCAGTCAGATGTTATTGCTCCGTATTGCGCAACTTTCTACAAACTCGTGTCTCATCTAATTTTGCTTGTTGAGCAGAACGATGACATTGTATTGTGGCCATTAATAAATTTTGTTAGAAAATTCTTGCCAATCGTCGGGTTTATAATATTTTTTTTGTGTTATTTCACTTGTTATTGCTAGTTCATTTTGTGTTATAGGTTTTTTATTAACACTGTAGATATAAAGGTACAGTCAACAAAAGAGATTGGTGTGCAGGGTCGTCAGATATAGTTAAAGTTTTCTTGGAAACCAATGTATGTTTTCGAATGTAATTTCATTTAAAAAGTAGATAATAAACAGTTTAAAAATTAATTAACAGTTTATTAATAAAATTTCAACTATATCTGACAACCCTGAATACCTATCTTTTTTGTTGACTGTACATGTTTTAGGTATGACAGTAAATTTAATGTAGGTATGTTGTTTGGCGATCTAGGTATAAATGTATTTTTGAAGAAGATACACATGTGTACTAAAATTATAAAGCTAAAGAGAACGTTTGCTTGAACGCACTAACCTGAAATGACATACATGAAACCGCGAATGAAATTATTTCAGAATCGAACCAGTAGTTTCGGTACTGGTTCGATTCTGAAATAATTTCAATCGCGCATTCCGGATCTGTAAGTCGCGGGAAAATGTCTAGTCTAAGTACATTGATAGTTTTATTATAAAAATTACAGATCTCCATGTCCTATCGTCTGATGCGCATGCAAACCATCATAATTAAAGTAAACTTGGGTTCTATTCCCCGGTCGCGCAAATTGTTATTAGGGCTTTCCATCAGGAATTTCTCAATAGCAGCCTCGGAGTCTGAATTTGTGCCCGGTTGATGGCAAAAGGCTCGCCCCCTATGGCGAAATGTGTACTAATGGGTACACTTCTGCCTAACCCTTCGGGGATTACAGGCGTCATGTTGTGTTTAAACAACAAAATTACAAAACGACAACACAAACAACACATTTACACTGTGCAGTTACTACAACAATTAAAAATCACTCCTGGACCAAATCCCAAGGCGTGCAAGTACCCACGTAACTAATTATACACAATAATAAATGGTCTATTGATGACCAACTTGTGCTAATTATTCAGCGAAGGTTACTCTCGCTGGTCCGTGGATGAGGTGCCAAAGGTTGAGCGCTCCAGTGTCATGTGTGTGATGTGTATTGTATTGTGTTGTATGTATGTATTGTTGTGTAGCTTTTGATTTATCTGACATGTGAATTTGGAAGTTGTGCGTGATTAATTTTGATTTATATTATGTTCAGTTACTAAGGTGTTTTAGTAGTGGAATTCATCTATTCTTTTAGAGTCGAAAATTGATTGAAAAGCTGTTTTGTTTTTTTTTTGTTTTCACATCGAGAAGGCATACTATCAAATAACCCCATTTATATAAATGGGGTTGTTTGATATTATTTGATGATGAATTTAAATTGGTCGACTTTTCACATGAGCAGAGGGCTGGCATTTTCTTAGGCCAAAGAATCAGCATTGGCATACAACGTGGCAATGCTGTCAGCCTTTTGGGCACTTGCCCCATTGACAGCGACGCGGACGAATTGTTTGATGCCCTATGAGGTTTCTCTTTTCTGTCTTTTTTATAAATTGACAATATTTTATAAATAATTAATTTAAATTGATAGAGAACAGTGAAAAACTTTTGCTGATCTAGTTTTGCACTTGATATTTATTAATTTTAAAGACATTTTTCATATCAATGGGTGAACTACTTATTTTACTTTTCTACATGGTATAAAACAAAGTCCCATCTCGTGGTCTGTATGCTTAGATCTTTTGAACTACGCAAGGGGTTTTAATGCGGTTTTTATCAATAAGAAGGTTTATGTATGTACATAGCATTATCGTATAAAATAAATTAAAAATGATGGTCGTATTTCTAATTCGAAAATCAGCTTGAATCGAATAGTTCTTCTAGTTATCTGCAGCTATGGTATCTCTTTCCTATAAAAGACATAGCCTGAATTGTTTTGCATTATATGGCTGTATCAATTGGCTAAGTAAGTTCTTATAAATTAGACAGCGAACAACTAAACCAAGGTGTTTGGAGTAAATTGCTAGTAACAGGTGATATAAGTATTCCCATACAACCATTTCGGTTGTAGTGTAGAAACTGTTACTTCTTTATATTACTACACTGGTAACAAATATAGTAGCTGTGTCTACCTAGTTTTGACACCTTGACCAAAAGTGGGGAATTTAAGAAACATAGAAGTGGTTACATTTTAGAAAAGATGTTTCGTAAAATTATAGTAACATTGTTACTATAATTTTTACGGTTTTGAATGAACGATATCGAATGATTGAACGTATAGTGCAACCTAAATCTGACATCCATTTTACTTTAAATTATGTCAATGTCATCAGCCATCACCTACAAGTTATTATAATTATTTATTTTATGTTGAGTTTTAAACATTATACCTAGTTATTTACAAAGTGCGCAAGTTCGTTTGTCGAGGGAATTTGGAAGATAATTCCAAATAATAAGGGCGCCGGCGATTTATAAAGAAGTAAGGTAAAACATTTACTCTTTTGTTAATTTTGTGATAAGAAAAATTAATATTTCATAGGTGTCATTGTAGCTAATTAGAAAGTTTAAATTATTTAGATCTAATATTTATTTTAGGATACAATAATAATTGCAAAAACGTGTATTTATATTGTTTTGATTTCAACTTATTTGATTTTGTAAGGCTACACAATGTTCAGTTACTAAGTCAACACAAAGTGTACATATTGCTCGATTCAGTAACAAAATCTATTATGGCCGACGGAATAATCCGAGGCCAGTGGTTCCAAACATGTATCAAGTAACTATGTGCTGTCGTCATGCAGATTCGTATATTTATTAATTAGCCTCAAGTTATTTATTTTCAGTTGTTTTCAATGCCGTCCCGTCGATTTGATTCCCTTCAAGATGGTTGAGCTAAGTGGTGCTGATCCACGCGTCATGTTCGTGAACGGGCGCTGTCAGTTGGGACTGGTCATCTCTTAACTGCCAAGGCTTACATCTTTATTATTATTATTACTTTATTTTATAATAATAAATTAATCATCATTGTTTTCACATGAAGAAGCAACAAGAATGTTGTAACCTGCATGATGAAATTTTTATAATGTGTGTTAAAAATATTTTACATACCTACTGTATGTGCATAACAATAATCTGTGATTTACTGACTGATTGTAATTAAAAACCAATTAGTGATTATAATTAAAAATAATAAATAAATAATACTACCTACATAAAATAAAAAAGTTTTATTCATTTCTACGTTTATTTCTATGAGTGATAATAAATAAAGGTAGTGCAAGGATTTTAAAACGTCTAGTGTTGCAAGTATAGGTAGAAATATTATAATGTTCTTATCCCTTATTGAAATTAGTTTACATACTATTTGATTTAGTTCGTATAGTTGTAGGTCTTCTTGCTCATAGTTTTTTAATGTAGCATGTATATTGAGATTGTAATAACTAGTTGTATGTCTAAAAGGTTTACTCATACTGTTAATTGTTAATAATTATATACTAGTACTAGCACTCAGTTATCAGATGAAATGTTTGAGTAACACTGAACTTTTTTAATAGGAATCGAATATTCTAGAACTGTGTACAAGTTTCGACTATGTTACAAAACCAAGTTAATTAAGGTGCACATTTACTTGTAACTATTTATACACAAAGTTTAGTAACATTCTAGGAAAAAAAAGTAGTCACAGTGTAAGCACTTTTGGATAGTTGTGTTCTTGGTGTCATAACGTAGTAACAAGGTGGATATATTTACGAAACATTGTTACCAAAAGTTAGTTTGACACATTTCAGTCGCGAAGTGTATACTCTGTTACAATATTTTGAGGCTAAACCTCACGCAGGCACAAAGCGTAGTAACAATTACGACATTGCAACCAGTCGATTATTTTGTTACCGAAATTTTAGTCACCACGACCGGATTTGGTTGTATGGGTTGTAAATCATTTTGTATGTTTGGTGAAGGATTTGGCACATATTGTGTTTTTGCACTGTGGAACTGAGGTATAAAATCTCTTTGTTTTTTTTTTTATATGAAAAAACGTTGTCCCAGCCTGTGCATTTGTTGTTAATTAGTCATATTTAAATCCTTACTAATACTCGTATTATTATAAATTCGAAATTAACTGTTTGTCTTTTTGCCTTTTCTGCTTTCACGATTAAACCTTTGAACCAATTTTGATGAAATTTGTTACGGGGTAAGGCTGAACCCAAAGGAAGGACATAGGCTACTTTTTATTCCGCGACTTCGTCTGCGTCCGCGATATTTGACGCGGACGAAGTCGCGGGCAAAAGATAGTTAGAAATAAAATGAAGTTATTAAAGTGCGAATGTCATAATGGCCCGGTAGATAGGCAACCTGCTTCTCATGTAGGAGGTCGTGGGTTCGCATCCAGGCACGGGCAAGTACCAATGTGACTTTTTCAATTCATTGTACTTTCTAAGCTTTTCTTGGACATCACTGACATCGATTAAGGATAACGTCGTGAGGAAACCTGGACTTATAGTTCATTTGCGTCTTGAGCAAGCGTGGAGATCAATGCTCGTGCCTTCTCTATTTGAGAAAAGGCTTTTGCCTTGCAGTGGGACACTAATATAATATAATAGTTGGTTCTGTGTCTGGGTGTAATTTATCTATAATATGTATGTATTTATAAATTATATAAGTATGTATATCAGTTGTCTGGTTACCATAACACAAGCTCTGCTTAGCTTGGGATCAGATGGCCGTGTGTGAGTTGTCCCAAGATAAATAAATAAATAAATAAATATCTTGGGACAACTCACACACGGCCATCTGATCCCAAGCTAAGCAGAGCTTGTGTTATGGTAACCAGACAACTGATATACATACTTATATAATTTATAAATACATACATATTATAGATAAATTACACCCAGACCCAGATATTTATTTATTATTTATTATTATTTAATAGGGTTTTTTTTTGAAGTCCGATGTACATTTTTCTCTTCTTTATCAGGAGCAGTGGGCAGTAGGGTCTTGCGACCCCACACACCCTAGTGTCAGAATTTCTAAACCGCCTCAAGGGCCTCTGACATGGTTTGAGTGGAACAGTAAGTCCAGGTTTCCTCACGATGTTTTCCTTCACCGATGGCAGTGTTGTCCAAGATAAACTTTAGTAAATACATAATTATGAATTTAAAAAGTTACATTTGTACTGGCCCGGATTTGAACCGACAACCTCATGCATGACAGGCAAGCGCCTTAACCACTGGGCCATCACGACAATTTTATGAATCAGAGTGTTATAGACTATAAAATAAGGTTCATTATCCATCGAGTCACGAAGGATCCATAAAAGAGACTGAAAAGTCTTCAGTTTGCAGCCCAGTTGCATTCAAAGTTAAGGCGACCATGCACAAGAGAAAATCGTCCACAGCCACACCTGATATGAATCCAGGCCAAATGATTTAGGTTAATAGCATCCATTGCATTCGCATCTTTATACCTTCGCCGTATCGAAACGCACTATTTATAAAGTTCGCCGAGATTTAAACTAAAGCCTAGGTGTTATAAGTGTTGTGTACACAATGATGGGTATTTTGGGAACGTCGGAGCGCGAGGAGGGCCCGTTCGCACCAGTTCTGTGGTGGCAGGCGCCGGTCGCGTGCGCTCCGTACAGTCGGTCGCGAACGATCATACACACTAGTGAGCAGTGATATAGTGACAACAACTGTGTAAGTGATGAGTGATGTAACTAATTAATGCTTCGGGTGTCGCTCAGTGCTTCTGTGTCGCAGCAGCAGGATTAAGTGAAGTTCATAACTCGGCTAACATCGCAGGGCTGTGCTAACACACTAACGCATGCAGGGTGCCTAGGGGTGCGCGTGCGCCGCGAGTGGGCGGGTGTGGGCAGGGAAATTTGATAAGGCGAGCTGTTGGTGAAGCGGCTCGCCACTTTTGTATGCAGCGAGCAAGCGCGCGCGTCGCGCTACTATTTTTGACCGGCGTCGTTGGGCGGTATATTTCGGCTACTGCGGCCGGAGCGCGAGCGCAGACGCACGCCTCTTCACCACCGACCGTTCCTCTCAAATTATGTGAGACTGTATGCTTTGCAGAACGAAAAAAACAGCTTTGCATGTAGCTTTAACCACATCGATGTAAGCTAAGTTATAATTAGATAGGTGTCAATAAGGCAATCTAAAAATAACAATTATAAATAAGTATGTGACAGACTTGTTACGTATTTGCGAAAAGATTAATGTTGGACACGAGATATCGTCCCACGTCCATTCTGTAGAGTAATAAAAACGATTAACATTTACCACGTTTATTTTAATTTGTATTTCTGTGTAAATTTTTATTGATACAAAAAAATGGTCGTTAAAAATATGTTTGAAAATTATAAGTATGAGAAGTAGGTATTGCACCATAATTGTGAAATAAATAAAATAGGCATCTTATAATAATGCCGAGGTCACACATCTTAAGGTCATGTCCCTAATTGTCAGCGTCACACATGGCATGTTTTCAGATGCTGTGACATTTTGTTCCAGACTTTGACGATATTGACCTCGATGTATTGAACTGTACAAAAATCACAAATTTTATTTTTAAACATTTTATTCAGATATATTATATTACAGACTTTACAATAACGATAATGTAGTAGATAATAAAAAAAAATCAAAGAAAAAAAACCTAGACTCAATAAAATTACATACTTCTACAACTTGTTGCTACGAAAACTCGTAGCCATCGTAGCACATTCGTAGAGGGTCTACATAATTTGCTACGCTCATAATAAAATGAGTTTGAAACTCGAAATGAAAAACTTCAAACAACGAAATAATAAATCGTTTAGTAATTAATGACTTATATCTTGTTCTTTATCGTGTGGGCAGTAAGGTCTTACGACCCCACACACCCTAGTGTCAGAGTTTCTAAACCGCCTCAAGGGCCTCTGACATGGTTTGAGTGGGACAGTAATAGGCTGGTATAAGTCCAGGTTTCCTCACGATGTTTTCCTTCACCGATGTCAATGACGTCCAAGATAAACTTTAGAAAGTACATACGAATTGAAAAAGTCACATTGGTACTTGCCCGATTTGAACCCACAACTTCAAGTATGAGAGGCGGCCGTCTTAACTACTAGGCCATCAAGACATTAAAACATTAATATTATATCCTATAACATTATTTTTATTCTATACCTAATTGAACACAAATACAAAATAAATATAATCAAAATGGTATTACAAGTAAAATGTAAACTAAAGTTTAAACAACTATTTATACAAAGTAATAATACAATTTTAAAGCAAACAACAGCTACGAAAGAAACTAGTCAGCAACAGAAATATGTAAACATCGAACGAAATCGTTTAGAACTTTCTAGAAGCAACAAAATCAGTGCGATTTGGACTCGCACATGAAGGGTTTTGTACAATATTTAACACTACATATAAAAATAAAACAATTCTTGTCAAAGTCAAAGTTAAATCGTTTATTTAAAATTTTAAAGGCAATTTTGAACGCCATGTACAAAAAGAAAAAAGGAATTGAATCTAGTTGCCCCTTCCTAAAGGTAGTTTTGTATGGAGAAGAATGGGCAAGAAACTCCATCGTACTTTTAATACTTTTGTGTTTATTATTGGTAGGTATTATTATTTATTATTGTTAGCCACCATAGCGGGCAGATAGTGGAGTCTTATTAGTTATAGAGTACGTTTGGCATCCTATGGGAACGAAACTCTAAAAATATCAAACAAAGCTTTCAATATTATGTACATAAAAACAAACAATAGACCCTCAATATTATTCAAACATAAAATCGAATATCTTATTACTTATCTAACTCCCCCCCTCCCCCTCACGGTGGCGAACATTCACGAGGATTTAATTTCCAAGTATTACTATAAACTATATAGGCTCGCTCCCTATTACATGTGACGTAAACATAACTAGCGAAATGTGGGTGTATGGGTACACCTCTGCCTAACCCCTCGGGAATTACAGGCGTGATGTTATTTGAGTATTACTATAAAATATCTCCTTAAACAATCTACAATAGCATAGCTTTATATAATTTCTGTAATTCGATGAGTACTTTTAGATATTACCTCTTACAAATAAAAAAAAAACCCTATTACACCCCCCTACACACGGGACCACCCCTACCCCTATAACATGGGACTTTAATCATAACTGGAGAAATATAGGTGGTAATGGGTACACCTCTGCCTAACCCTTCGGGGATTACAGGCGTGATATTATGTGAATAAAAAAAATCCTCTTTATTATATTACATGTTATGAAATACAAAAGCAAGAACACTACATTCTCTTATTTCTGTTATGAGTCTAAAAGTCCTATTAATAAGCCCATATTTTATTTTGGGGACGCTGCACAAACAAAACAGAGAGAAGGACTGACAGATTGACAGACAGACAGACAGCGCTGTACGGAACCTTTGAGCCCGAATGTAGGGCGACAGATTGTCGTGTTTGTCACCTCATGAGTAATATTATAAATGTGGTTTATTGTGGATTAGGTGGGGTTCTGTATCAATAAATCAGTAATTTTTTGGGCAAGTACCAATGTGACTTTTTCAATTCATATGTACTTTCTAAAGTTTATCTTGGACATCACTGGCATCGGTGAAGGAAAACATCGTGAGGAAACCTGGACTGACTGTTCCAGTCAAACCATGTCAGAGGCCCTGGAGACGGTTTAGAAACTCTGACTGGGTGTGTGCGGTCGTAAGACCTTACTGTCCACACGATAAAGAAGAAGAAGAAGTAATTTTTTGATTAGATCTCTGAATAAAACAGATAGGTTTTTGTTTGTTGTTTGGTCAGAACATAAGTTATACGCACCGACAAGCGAAGCGTAGGGCATATTAAAATACATAAAAAGAACATATTTAAAATAGGTATGAAACAGTGCACATGATCTCATGTACAGTAGCGGTCATAAGTGGAGTAGCAATCTACAAAGCAAATCGATTGACACTTTGGTTAAACTTACGGCTTTTCAACGTCGTGTGCGAATTTTGAGGTGTACGTACTACGTAGGTACTGTGTTATTACGTTCAACAGTGCCTTATAATGGCCTAATTAAATGAATGATTTGACTTCGACTTTAACTTTGAAGACATCACTTATACACACAGATGTAGGTATGGCCTGTACTCAGTGTTCACAGCAATTTTAACCTTAGCATGCTACTGCATTTATGACCGGTACTGTACATAATTATCTCGTTTGGTCCAGCCATCTTGATGGTGACCATCCACCTGCAAGGTAGACGGACGATCTTATAAAGACCGCGGGATCGCGCTGGATGCAAGCCGCTTCCAACCGTTCCTATTGGAAATCTGTAGGGGAGGCCTATGTTCAGCAGTGGACATCCTACGGCTGATATGATGATGAGGATGATAAGTTATACAGCCGAGGATTTCTAAATCGAGTGGTGGATATAGAGGCCTATGGCTGCGTTTCCACCAGAGATGTGCGAGGATGCGTAGCGAGGGATGTGTTTGTAAAGAACCAATAGAATCGCTTTATTTACCTCGCCTCGGTCAGCACAGCTCTGGTGGAAACGGCTCAGTGGAACTAGATTTTTGCGCATACAAAACAAGCGAGGGATGTGTGCGAGGGATGTGTACGAGGGATGTGTACGATGGATGTGTGCGAGGGATGTGTTGCAGAAATCTAATCTAATAATACATAACATAACATCCACAACATCACGCCTGTGATCCCCGAAGGGTTAGGCAGAGGTGTACCCATCTGTCTAATAATCTGCACCACACATTAATGCGCATTTTCACAGCTCCGCTACACATCCTCGTAGGCACATTTTCATCGCACAGCTTTGGTGGAAACCCCCACATATTTTCACAGCACAGCTAGACATCCTCGCACGACACATTTCCATCGCACATCTCTGGTGGAAACGCAGCCTTAAACACCAAAATAATGATGATTCAAAGAAAAACCATACCATTCTGAGTACGGTCTTCGAGGTGGGTGGTAGCCACAATAAGTGGTAAATGAATAAAACCACCACGCTAAGGGTCAGCGCAGACAGAGGAGCGCAGCGGAGGGGACTTTATTAAGGCACTCGAAAATCAACTTCAAAATTATTGAAATAATATTTATTGTCCTGAGGGCTTACCACAATCTTTTAAAATACCATTTTTGTCAGGTTCAAGTATATAGGTAAGCACTTTACTCTCAAACCTACAACTTTTTAACAATAATTTGTTTATTTGGCCACCTCTGAAAACCACTTTTGCGGATTTTGCCAGATTATTTTCGAACGTTCCAATTTTTTACGAGTATTATTTGTGCTTGAAATGAGTACATATTTTTTAAATATAAATATTTAATAAATATCTTATTTCATTCGCCACTACAATAGGTTTTAGTACAAAATGAATCATCTCTCACAAATGGTTGTTACTGCCTGTACCTAGGCGCTGGGCCAGCGAGCTGTCAATACGTCACGTTTTGACTATGACTAACTCAGGCCACACCGCCAGCTAGCGGACGGGCGGGCTAAGCGGGCGAACATCGTTTCACCTCTTTACATACTTCGGTTCACACCGCGAGCTACCGACTAACCTAAGGAGCTAAGCTAACGAAATATCCGACGATTCCCAGCTAGCGGGCGGGCGGGCTAGGCGGGCGAACATCGTTTCACCTCTTTACATACTTCGGTTCACACCGCGAGCTACCGACTAACCTAACGAGCTAAGCTAACCGCTCCGCGCGCTCCGCCCGTCGCTCGTCTGTCCGTAGTTTTCGGTGTGAACCCCATAGTTTAGCTCGCCAATATTTCGCGTAGTTTGTATAGTTTCCTTCGTTCGCTTCGCCCGCCCGCTTAGCCCGCCCGCCCGCTAGCTGGCGGTGTGGCCTGCGCTTAACACGTTATCAAATGCGATAGATTAGACGGCATACAATTCCCATTATACGGCTACTAGGTATAATAGGTCTAACTGACTTGTGGCCGCGTCTTCGTCCACGTAAGTGTGCTTGTAGATTCCTAATTTTTTAAATAAAATATAGCCTATGGCACTCAGGAATAACGTAGCTTCCTATTAACGAAAGAATTTTCTGAATGGGACTAGGATTTTCAGAGATTAGCGCGGTGAAAGAAATAAACAAACTAACAAACTTTTCAGCTTTATAATGTTAGATATATATACATAGTTGACAGGTTCGCTCAGGAATTTCTCAGTAGCAGCCTCGGAGTGTGGATTTGTGCCCGGTTGATGGCAATAGGCTCGCCCCTTATTATATAGGACTTAAACATAACAGGCGAAATGTGGGTGTGCTAATGGCTACACCTGAGCCTAACCCTTCGGGGATTACAGGCGTGATGGTTTGTTATGTGGGTTAATTCTAATATTACTCCACACATTTAAACAAAACCTAGGCATGACAATATTTTCTACACGATCTAATTCTTTCAATGTGACAAAGAACGTCCCAAAAATCCCAATCGACCTATTGTTCTTTGGTATTGACGTCATTTCATACAAAACAACTTTACAACATGCATCGTTCTGGCATGAAATCCTCTTTTCTAAAACGATTTTGAAAAATCTAGAATCTGCATTTCCTATGACGGCATCGAAGAAGTATTTGCAGTAGATCTTAATCAGTCTAGATCTCAATTAAGATCACGTCAGCTATAAGGGCAATCGTACATAGAACTCTCACGACTGCCAGAAGCGGTTAGCGACAGCACCTTTTCAAGTACTCAAGCGGTAAAATACCAGCCTATTAATGTCTCACTGCAGGGCAAAGGCCTCTTCTCATACAGAGAAGGCACGAGCATTAATCACAACGCTTACTCAAGGCGGTTTGGATGTTTAGAAAGTATTTAAGCAGTAGCAACCAAATAGACCAGTACTTACGTGTTCGGCGTGCTTCAAAAAATATTTACGGTTTTAGACATAAATATATTATTCTCAAAAATTTACAAAATCACTTAAAGAGAAAATACAATAGGCAATCTAGGTAAGAATACATTTAGCCGATTGGCGAAGTGGGTTGGTATTTGTCAAATTATGTTAAAATTAGTAATTTTGTGAAAATAAGTTCGTTTGTTTTTAACTTCTATGAGAGTTTTGTCATTACCATAACGATAACATAACATCACGCCTGTTATCCCCGAAGGGTTAGGCAGAGGTGTACCCATTAGTACACCCACATTTCGCCAGTTACCATAACGATGTCACTCCTGTAAAAAGAAGTCAACAAGATAAGACTTTAAGGCAGTCCTATCATCATCATAATCATATCAGCCGAACGACGACGTCCACTGCTGGACATAAGCGTCCCCTAAAGATAGCCACAATGACCGGTCTTGCGCTGCCCGCACCGAGTTTCCCGCGACAGTCTTAAAGAATATCTAAAAATATTTTTCAAAACAAGCTTTCATTTAAATTAAAAACGTAACGTAAAAAAAAAAAAAATACTCATACAATTATATAGATCGTATATAATGATGTATATGAATATAAATCTTTTCAAAATGTAAAAAATATATAAATTTTAAAGTTTGGGGCACTGATGTACGCTATCCGTTATACTGGTGTACTGCACAATATCAGTGCCTCAAGCTTTTAAAGTTTATATATTTTTTACATACATACGAACAGTGCAAGCTAAATAAAAGCTTGTAAAAAGTGGCTGTCGCTGTCAACTTATTAGCGGTGTGGCAACTATGCAGTGTGCGAATAGCCTTAGGTGCAGTGCCCTCCTCACATCATGTAGATCATTGGCCTGCCCCAGTAACACGTGGCGCCACCTGTTGGATCCACTTCCGACGCGAATTAGATTCATTAAATGCCGATGACCGCCAACTCTTTGACTTTCTAGTTCCCTGGTACAAATTGGGACAAGATTCTTAGAACTATCTGCATAGTTACTGCTAGATACCAACTGATTAATAATTACTGAGAGGTATCAATTGAAATATTATTAAAAAACATAGCAATTATTATTTTATCATTATTATTATTTGAATCATTAAAGACGTATCTCCATTCTTAATCGTCATAATTAGTAATATTTGATTGTTGCTTGAGATTCTTCCATTTGGGTGCAGGTTCTGCTTACAGACGAAGAAGTCACTATGCTGTTCCTTAGATATACTCGTTCATCAGTCAATAAAACACATGCGTTTCTTGAAATGTATGCTTCGTAAAGAGGAGATTTTTTTTAACAAAACTATGCACATGTAAAAAAAATACACTGTAAAAAGGCGGACATTTATTTCGTATCGTTAGATAAAATATTAGTATAGGATTTATTCGATTTAGGGATCCATTTGCTAAATATTAAGCTTTACAATCATAATTTCAAGTATTTCAATAGTCAAGTAACAAAAAAAACTTTCATCTAGCTGGCATTTTCCTTCCTTTGATAAACTAGGACAAACTATAGTTCTCAGAAGTTTATAATCTAGCAAGAAATCAATCACACAATACGTACTACGAATTTCGTGATCGCTTTCGTCTTGCCAGCTTTGTAGTCCTACAATAAGATCAATATGTACTTCTTGGAACTTTTAGGTGCGAATCTCAAGCCTGAATATTATATCATTTATGTAGAATTATATAATGCGATATGTAGAATAACATATAACATACATCACGCCTGCTATCCCCGAAGGGTTGGGCAGAGGCGTATACCTATTAGTACACCCACATTTCGCCAGTTTATTTATTTATTTATTTAAACATTTTGCAACAAAAGTACAAAGGCGGACTTAATGCCTTAGGCATTCTCTAAGAGTCGACCAAAGGTGGTGAAGTGCTAACATAGTAGGTGCAATTTGTTGTACGAGAGTAAAAATAATAATAATAATTCCCATGTAATAGGGGATAGGGGGGGGGCGTAGGATAATTGGTTCCTTATTGCAAGTCTTTGATACAACTTCATTAATAACGGATATAAAAAGGCAACGAAGCCGAATATTTTTCTCTTGTTTGCGATTTTTTTTGTTTTGGATCTTTCTTGGTGACTTACTGGTTGTGGAGATATCAAAAATAAAAAAAAAATAGTTTTTTTTTTACGACATCATATTGTAAAATGTTGTAACTATACTAATATGCCCGAGACGTAGTGTTGCATGCATACCAGTAAGAACACTGTTATAAAGTTATACTTATCCAAAATCTATCTCAAAACCTAAAAAAAATAGGAACATTTTTGACGTTTGTTGGTTCAGTTTAACATTACAAAACCCAGATACTAAACACTGAACATAATTACTGCTAATTGCAGTTTAGCTCTACGGGCACATAAAACATGATCACCAATTCTTAGTAGTTACCAACCTATGCCACAAGACGGTAATATTAAATCGGATGACTAATCTCTCGTTTGGTCCACGATGCTGTGTAGCTGGTTACTTGCCAATCTGATAGCAAGCATAAGTTAATAAGAAGAGAGAACATTTTACTATGTAATAATACATTTGCCAAATGTCAAAACGAAATGGTTAATTAAAACAATTGCAGGTGTATTTTTGCTGGCCGTGCGTGCAGCCTTGAGTTTGTTTGTTTGTTATACAACCTTAATTTTAATTTGATACAAATATTTCAGGGGGTGAATGTACTCATGAATATGAACAACTTTTATTAAGGGACATAGTACGAAATGTGAAAAAAAAAAACAGCTGATCCATACAATAATGTACTACATTACGATCAAAATGTATGGATCAGCTGTTTTTTTTTTTCACATTTCGTACTATGTCCCTTAATAAAAGTTGTTCATATTCATGAGTACATTCACCCCCTGAAAGATTTGTATCAAATTAAAATTAAGGTTGTATACAGTTTTTTCTTTGAATTCTGCAAGGTTTTACTTTTCTTTTTCAGTGGTAAATAATAAATTAAGTACTTAGGTTCAATTTAAAAGAATTTTATTTTCATCAAACATGGAATCAAAATAAAATGAATCACTAGTTTCTCACTGTGACTTCTTCTTCTTTGGGGATTACAGGCGTTATGTTATGTATAATCTACATTAAAAAATGTAGATGCTTTGTCTTCTTTTTATTGTGCTTTACTGAACATTATCTTGAGTTAGAAACATGATCTTCAAGTCTATTTATCACCTCTGGCTGGTTCATCTCATGATTTTTCTTACTGCATTATCTATCTCATACCTTTTTTGTTCTTCGCATCTGCCGATATCTTTTTCTCTGCCTCTATAACAAAAATAACAATGATTTCATTATCAAACTTTTTAATTTTCATTAAACAACATGTTTAATTTACTTTGGTTAACCTGCTTCCAAAAATATTAGTACTTATTTAATCGCTGTAAGTAGGCCATTCGTATTTTAATTATTTGGGACAATCGGGAGACATAATTAAAAAACATACCAAAACAAACGGATAAAATCTATGTCAGGGTTAAATTATACGGCTGTTATTTGTGTCTTCCCACAAAAATACATAACATAAAATTAAATAACCGTATATTTACACTATACAATAAATCTGAAGAGTTTGTGTGGTGTGTTTGTTTGTTTAAACACGCAAATATCTTAAACTGCTGGCCAGATTGGAAAAAATCTTTTGTATACGATAGCCAGTTTTATGAGGAATCGTATTGGCTTTATAACATCACGCTATGACCCGCGGGGGCCGAGCAATTACCAAAGATGTAACTAAACACGAATGAAAAAAAAACACCGTAGGAAGTCGCGGGCAGAAGCTAGTATTACAATAAATCTGTACGAAGGATAGACACAAAACGAGGATGTTTATTTTCAAAGTTATTTACGAACATAATATTACTAACGGAACCAAACTCAATATTACTAGGAACGAAGGCGATGAAGCTATATTTTTGCTCGTTATGCCTTCACACGAGGCAATAACTGAACTGAATGATGTTAACGTGCTCTTAAAAGATCACAAATGTCGGTTTTGTGATGTTACTTCGAGTGTTTAAGGACCACCCTGACAATTTGAGAAACTGAGAGAGGTAACCATCAATATTAAGATTGATGAGTTAAAAACAGATCGTTTGGAATGGAGAGCTTTAGATTATGCAAAAACGATGATAGAAAAATAGAAATATTTTACCTTACGTTAGAAATCACAGCAATAATCACGGCAATTGATGACTCGATCATCTGAAGGAACCGTTTAGAGTTGTCATTCAATAATGTTATGAATTGATCGCAAGTGTCAAAATGTTTTATTGATAAACACAACCCCATAAAACAAAAGAACATCCATATTTTAACATGTAATCATTTACGTACACCTAATTATAATACAGACAAGAAAAATAATAATAAAAATATATACAAGGATGATGCTTACTTCAAAAGATACGTTTTGTAGCATACCTGCTGAGATTAAATTAAAGGAAATACAGACTTTTTGTCGCAGAAGAAAAAAAATATGTATCGACTGACTCATTTATATATGACCAAACAATATTAGCCTATTACTGGCCAAAGGCCTCTTCTAATAGAAAAGGCACGAGCATTAAATTGATCACCACGCGTGCTCTAGGCGGATTGGTAATTTCTACCCACATTAATTGTACTTACATATGAATTGAAAAATTCACATTATTACTTGCCCCGTATCAAAATCGCAACCTCTTGCACGAGAGGCTGAAATATTTAGCCTTTTTTTTGGTAGCATTTTTTTTAATACTCATGCAGACAGTCAGACGCATAGCCAATGCCAAAATAATGCTCAAAAGCATAGCTGTTAGCAGCTGTATCAACCCGATCACATTACAATCGCCACCGAGCCATCAAACTGCGTTGATCAGTGCCAGCGAGCCAATACATTCCTAACCATTGTCTGCAACTCCTATATCACAACAGCTATTAATCGTTCTTGTCACCTAATGATAATAATTTGTTCAACCCAATCGTTTACAACCATCACGTAATTAATGTCTCTTTGTTGGCTGCTATCTCTTTGATTGACTAATACACCTGTATATTACCTGCATAGCTTCGTTCTGTTTGCCAATAGTTATTAAGATGGGTTAGGATGTTATGAAGACAGGTTGGTCTCAGACGGTGAGACCGATTATGATTAAAATTTATAATTAATAATACACATATATTAGAAAAAAAATCAGCCAATATTTTTTGTTGTTTTCGTAATTGTTTTGACAAGAGCTTAAGAAAAATCCACCGAAAAATTGCACCCAAGAGAGGCCGGGGCGGGTTACTAGATACGAAGGGATCCGTACTTCTGTATACAATATTTAACTCTAGTTACAAAAAATAAAACAAGTTTCTTGTCCTTGTTATAGCGGCCATAAAAATACGCATTCTGTTAAAATTTAAACTTTCTACCTATACATACCTATCGGTTCATAAAATACAGCCTTCTGACAGACAGACAGCTGGACAGCCGAGCTTTAGTAATAGGGTCGTTGACAGCTTTCGTGTACAGAACCTTAAACAAGCCCTAAAATATAGAATTATTTTATCAAAGTTAAATTGTGAATATGTTTTGAGTGTTGTGCCACTTTAGATACCTACTATATCAAAATGCTCTAGCTTGTTCTTCTAACTGGCTAATATTTACACAGGAGACAGAAGAAGACAAAGAAGCATCGGCTTCGAGTTTGTTGATGAAACTGATGTCTCATCCACGATAGTGTTCTTTGACGCTAAATTGTTTCAGCCAACGTAACCCAAATGGTTTTCGACGAAACGATCTTGCAACAAAACAATGTTTCGAAGAACACATCGAATGCTAATAACATAGATGATGCATTCGTTAGCTTAGGTTAGGTTTAATTTTTATGACGTAGTAGCATCTGTCCGCGACATCGTCTGCATTAAAGTTGAGTTTACTATAAACATCCCCTATGACACTCGGTAGTGTGTAATCTATCCATCAGTGATGAATTGTTGTAATTGGACCCAGGACTTCCAGAGATTATCCCTCACAAAGAAATACACAATTTTACCTCTATAAATTACTTGCGTCAAGTTACGTTTGTAATAAATAATTACTACTTCCCCCCTGTGGGTCGTAGCGTGATGTTATGTAGCTTAAAAATTTAGTCGATAAACGAGCTAAATTAAGCAAAAGATTTATTCAAATCGGACCAGAAGTTCTTGAGATAAGCGCGGTAAAAAAAAATCACAAACTCTTCTGCTTTGAAGAATACATACTAATATAGACTTTATATTTTAATCTTTTGATGGTATCGCACATATTTATCTGATTGTATTCCCTTTTGAAATTAACATTAACTAATTCTGAAAATATTCCGTCAATTCCAAACAGCTCAGAACCAACCTTGGACCAAAATGACATAACCCAAATCCTTGTAAACGAGTTCTTAGTAATAATTTTCAAAATGTTTGTGTTTATGCATCAGAATCGTTCATGTCATAATATCTGACACGGTTCCAAGTAGCCTGCATCTCATAAAATTGTTTGTTTAATCATTTTATCAGACCGTACGAGAAATGTCATCTAATTAAATATAATATAGATTTTATTGTGGCTCTTCATTGATTTTATTTCTTCGTTCGTAATAAAATGCTTGTCGTATAAAATTTTAATTAGGTGAGGTCGTTTTGTTGCTATATCTATAACATTTTCTTGTATTAAGAATAGAAAGCTAGGTACCTAAATACTTACAAGAAAATTAAAAAAAGTTGTAGGTTTATTACGAATTCTATGCTCATTAACTGCAAAAATAATGCGGAGAGTTTTATATTACCGTACTTACACTATTTTAAATACATTTTAACTTTCAATTTCATCTGTCTTGGAGGATTTTATATCACCATACACTATTTTAAATTAATTTTGACCTTCAATTTCACGTGTGTCATTATAGTTCAAAAGGTGTGGCCTTGTAACAGACAAACGAACAGGCGGACAGACAGAAAAACAGCAGAGTCTTAGTAAAAGGTGCCCTTTGAGTAGGTACGGAACCCTAGAAACCGAGTACAATCATGGAAAACACTCTGTGTTAGTTAATTGAGGTCTTATGGAATTGTATCGCGCCTGTTCTCAATGTTCTTTCTTATTTGTCAAGCATAGTGGTTTTTAACCTATTATCTTTGTTACTTATAAAAGGACCAGTACCAATTAGGATTGTTGTTGATAAAACGTTGCAAAGGATTCTGTTTTTATATATAAGATGGGTTTGATCTTGATTCTAGATTCTTGGTTAGAGGAGAACTCAGCAGAAGCCGTTTCACTCTACCTTTGAATTTCTCAATTCAACGTCCATCTATAATATTACCACGTTCATTGATGCAAGCGATTATCGATATCAATGTTCAGAATCATCGTATAGATCTACAATACTACGTTATAATTTACAATACTGTATCATAATTTACAATCATGGTTTCTGGCAGTAGATTGGAACTTGCATTACGGGCTTTAGGTGGCTTTGTATCTCAAACAGCTCATTGACCTGTAGTCTAACGACTCCGCGTTTGGCTACTACATCTTAGTTATACGAGCTTATAGATACTCGTATTTTACTAGACCACGACTCCGTCCGTGTGGTTTTTTTCACCCTCGTAATGTTACGTTTTTGGTTACTGCTCCACTCCCGTGGGTCGTAGCGTAATGTTATATACCATATATTATACCTTATGAATCTGGCTATCATATACAAAAACATATTTTCCAATCCGATGAATAGTTCCAGAGATTTGCGCGTTTAAACAACCAAAAAACCTTTTCAGCTATATTATAATTATGAGTGTCGATAGATAATTCAAATCTATGCTATTCTTAACTAAGTTTTATCATTATTATTGGCAAATTAAAACGCTAAATCAACACTAACTAAAACTCGTAGTGCCCGAGCTTAAATAACATAATTATTGGTATTAGGTTGTTTTTCTGTTTTTATGATACTAGCGACCCGTCCCGGCATCGCACAGGCGCAATGTGCAACATAACCCTTCCTCTTGTATTACTCTATCTATAAAAAAAAACCTCAAACCTCGTTGCGTAGTTTTAAAGATCTAAGCATACAATGACAGACAGCGGAAAGCGACTCTGTTTTATACTATGTAGTAATCTAACGTCTAGATGTCAACTACTTTTACGTCGATATCTGCAACTGCTGCAGTAGCATCAAAATTGTGCGCTGATGTATCATATGCATCAGCACGAAATTTTGAAAAATTTTCATTAACAGCTCGATTTAGCTCGAAAACAGTAACTTTTTACGTTTCTCTTACTATGTCACCTTGTACTTTTTGTACCTGCCCTTGTCTCATGCTACTCCAATAGTCTTGTCAGTCGTCACGTTGTCATTCGCTTCCTTTTTTATTTAGATGCTCTTTCTTTTTAATTTCAGTTGTAGCATCTTTTTGTCCTCTATCTCTTTCTCTTGATGACCAATTCTTTGACCATCTTATACTTTTACATCTCCTTCTACTACTTGTCCTTTTAAGTCTGGATTGCTACTGAGTTAATTTATAAACTACCTTTAGGAAGAATCTAGTCTAATTGAAATAAATAATTAGACTTTCTTTTTCTTCATCTATTTTCAGCTTAGTGATAGCTTTCATAGGATCGATTTCACAATGAATCCAATATGTTTTCTTATGCCCAACAAAAATAGCTTTTCATGATCTATCAAACTACCAGAAACAGGGAAATAAAGCACGGATTATTTCACATGTGTTGTATAAAGTTTTATGTTTCCGTAAAACATTGCTCTAATGGACTGTAAAATTTGCTTTTATTTCAATGACTAGTGTTTGTGCAAAAAAATTAATTACTTTCAATCAATTCAAAATAGTTCTGAAGGTGATCCTTGTTGGCTGGGTTCCGGCGAAAATTTAGTCTTGTTATACTTTTTATATTTCGACTTTTAATAATTCAGTAACTTGACAGTTCAAAGGAAAATAATGTTACCATACTACAACTAATAGTGTTGGGGTAGTGAACGATTTTGCGTAAGGAACGAATGATAAGAATGGTTTAATACCAAGTTAAGTTCATTCAATTTCGTTCATTCTCACACCACCTCACAATCTTTTTTTTTTTTGTCAAAATTTGGTAACCCTTTATCTGTCAAGTTACTGAATAGAATTAAAAGTCTAAATATAGTATTTTTTATTGTTTGTGGAGTATTATTCTAATCTAGTTGTATTAAAAATAAAAAGTCACATATACAATAAATATTTTACCATCTAAAATAGAACACAGTTGCAAAATCTTTACTACATAGGTTAAACCTCTGCTTCAGATGTAGGTATAGTCTATAACTTTCTATCAGTCACCTTCCCAGTAAACGTTTTGGTCTGAACAAATTGCACGAAAGACCAACCCATAGCATAACATCACGCCTGTAATCCGCGAAAGGTTAGTCAGAGGTGTACCCATTAGTACCTACATCCACATTTTGCCAGTTATGTTGAAATCCCATGTAAAACGAGGCGAGCCTATTGCCATCAACCGGGCACGAATCCAGACTACGAGGCTGCTACTGAGAAATTCCTGATGAAAGAACCCAATAACACTTTGCCCGACCTGGGAATCGAATCCAAGACATGCTCAGCTGTCGCGGTAAAGATCAACCCATTGGTTCCACCTTCCAACATTCCCTAAAATCACGTTAAAGAATAAACGAACCGAATCTACGCGAACGTTGATCTAACCAGAAAATTCTCTGCAAAACTGTTACTTGTAAAAGCAGTCTTAACCTTCGGCGAGTGAGACAAAAATATCGTGCGGGTGAACCGACCGAACTATTCATAGACGAATTCATAGCAACAGAAGGCCTTAGCATAAATATTTTTCACACAAGATTATCACCTGTCCTTTTCGCACTCAAGCGGAAATATATCTAGTGTCTCCCTCTTGATGGCCGCAAGCCAACACCCCGTCAAAGTAGTTACGAAATATGAAATCTAATTATGAAAAATGTTATAAATATACTTACGTAACATTGCAGTCGGTAAAATGACTGTTTGCTGACCCCAAGCAAATTGTTGGATGAAAACGAAAAGGTGATTCAATTGCAGAATCGTAAACGTATGTAAATGCATGTGACTAGATTTATATCTACGAGTATTACTGGACTTATGAATGGGAAACAGACTAGCATTAGTTGTTTGTCGTCTCACTCAAGTGTTGATATCAGATTTTTTTCTGTTACTTTTGAACCTTTACTTCTGAACTAATCTTACCATGGACTGTTCCTTTAGAATCAAGTCTTATCACAATTGTATTCAGGTCCTTAAACCTTCTTAATTGTTAACAGTTCCAATCCAATACTGGTCTGTTCCGCTCTTCATCCGTCTTCGTCATCTTCTTCATCTGCAAACAAAGAATGAAGACGACATTATGAGTCACATTTTTTACTTTTTATTTTACTCAGTAACCACCTTTTGAGTAGTCAATATAAATTATAATTTTTGTTTGAAGTTGATGCTGTTTTCATTATTTTTTCTCTTAAATTCCGTAGGTTCTATTTTTTACCTGAAACTTAGGTTTATTCTTGACCTTTACCATTGTTAAATAACGTGTCCTATCTAATAGTGCCGGGTGATTTGTAATTCAGAACTAGCCTACCTCAGACACTTCTCTCTATCTAGGATTGTACATTATAGTATCCAGTGCCTATACAATGATGTTGAAATAAATAAAAATGTATGATCATGAATACTTCAGAAGATATTTTTGGGGGTTTATGCCAGAAAAAAAATCTGATATTAAATCAACAAGATAAATTATTACCCAAATACGAATTCCAATCCCCCACAATGTTAACATGTGTTTGTGAGTCCGTAAGCCATCATTGATAGATTGACATTGCTGCAGCGCAGCCATTTTTAAAATCAAAACATTGCACACTATCATACAATTTATGTTCTTCATGCGTTTTGCTTTATTTTATTTTTTCGGTAGCTTTGTTATATGAATCTGCGTCTTCAGCAGAGGTCAGGATCAATCTTAAGTCATTTAAAAGTGACCCAATCTCAGTCACATTGTGCTCTTAGGATGCTAGTTTGGCAATAACCTTTTGTGTTAGCTGTTTGTCCTTCCAAGAATACTAAAAATGCTGATCGTTACTGAGGAACGCAACTGACTATATTGATTGTATGTTATAATTATGAAATTATGTATCTCTATTTTGATCATCTCTAACTACGGAGTGGATCCGCACGCCTGTAATCCCCAAAGGGTTAGGCAGAGGTGTACCCATTATTACACCCACATTTCGCCTGTTATGTTTAAGTCACATGTGATGGGGGGCGAGCCTATTGCCATAAACCGGGTACAAATCCAGACTCCGAAACTGCTACTGAGAAATTTCTGATGGAAAAACCCAATAACACTTTGCCCGACCTGGGAATCGAACCCAAGACCTCATGCTCAGCAGTTGCGCTTTGCGACCACTAGTCAAGACCATGAGTATTTCTCATTTTATTAATTTCATCGTAACTGAAGGACGAAACTGTTTAAACCTTTGATTTGCTGTTTAGGGTAAAACTACTATGTTTGTCTAAACAAATTAAATTCAAATAGACGAATATTTACTTAGAAACACATTTTGTATCTACAATTCTACAATGATCTTGATTTATCAAAAGCCAAGATTCGTCGAATCCTATTTTCGATGTTGCGTTATTCACGATTACGTGAATTCGTAGAGGTTTCCAAATTTATCAATAACAGATGTTATTTGTAATGAATAAGGCGTAACCATCTTCTGTGGTATGAACACTTACTGTAGTAATACATAAGTATGATAAACAAAAGCTTCCTCTGCAAGGGTTATCTAGAATTCCAATTACTCAAGTTTTTTAGTTTACAAACATTTATATAAACAAATAAAATTGAAATGACTGCGTGAATGTATTATAAATGTTTACATGGTTGGAGCCTTTACAACAAAAAAAATAACTCTTGTCTGTCTGTCTATTTGTTTTGGATAATCTCCGAAACGGCGGGACCGATTTTGACAGAATTTTTACTAGCAGATAGCTGATGTTGTAAGGAGTAACTTATGCCTTATATGTATACTTTTATTTTAAAAAAGAATAAGAGTTCCGCGCAAAAAAGATACCCGTGATAACCGACTTTTCCACAGACAAAGTCGCAGGCACAAGCTAGTCTATTAAAACAAAATTACAATCCATGCAAGACGAAACATCAAGCATTGCCATGATGACTCAAATCCCAATATAAAAATGTCCACCAACAAACTTTTTCAATGAAGCTCTTTTATTGTTTTACACTCTACGATCAATCGTACACTACATCAATCGTTACGACCATAACTATATCTCCGTGACCTAGAATCTAATTATCACTTTAGTAAACTGTCCCGCTATGACATCCGACCTGGTGTCGGAAGCGCTGTAAGTGAACAAAAAATTCAAACCAGGGATGGGCCCTATGTTATGGTCTGTTATGACGCATCATAGCCATCATAGTTTCCCTTCAAGAGAGAAACAGAGCTATGCGGGACATGTAGCACCATCCCTTTTTTATAACAGAAAAATGATGGCTTTAACATTGTATAATCCAGCCCCTTGTCTCTATTCATTATGATTTCATTAGTTCCACTTTCAGATGCTGGGTTACATAATTTTGTAGCTGTACATGCCGACTTCTCACGAATACGAATAAGTTTAACTATGGGAACAGACTTAAAATAAGAAAAACAAAATCAGCTGATCTCTAAAAAAATGCCCTATATCACGATCAAAATTGAACATTTGATTTGTATCCCAATTCAGATTTGGTCACTTATTAAAAATTATTCATATTTATAAGCACTTTCCCCTCTTGAAATATGCGTAGTGACCTAGAAGTCAGCCTCTATACGCCCAGGGTTACGTTCCAAAACAAAGGTTTCTGTCAGTAGTAAAACGATCATCATCACTCGTGTCTTGTCATGGCATTGCTAAATTACTCACCCTGTCACAGTTTATTTTAAAATTTCTAAACATTTTGGCACAAGTGCAACGGATAAGCCGTTGGAGAAATTAGCGTCAACCTCATAGAGTTGGTCTTTAATTTGGGACAGCATTCTAAATATTTTGTACGTTAATTAATTAGAGTTTGGATCTCATTCAGACAAAGTATTGGAGATATTTGTTTGTCTCTGTTTGTTAGATTTTAATTGGATTTGTTTATCAAGTTCACTTTCAGGTGAATTGTTTTCTATATATAATTCAACAGGTTGACCAATATCATACACATCATTAATTGTATTGTCGAAATCTTTGCATTTGCTTAAGCTTTTAGATCACTACAAAAAGAAAGATTTACAACATTGAATTGATTAGAAATTACGAGCCTAATCCAAGCTTATCAAATTGTTAAAGCAAAATTCCCACTATGTTAATTGAAATAGATATTAATGTCACATATTGAAATGGCTTCGACTAATCGTATTGAATTCGCGTAACTAAATTCTTCATTCCCAAAAAATCCATTCTCAATCGAGCAATTTCATTCAAGTCGTGGGTTGAGATAAAAATGTTGCCCTTCGGAATCGTCTGCATCACGTGGGAGTAACGCATCGTACATACATTATTATCTATTTCTGACACCCACTATTGCTGTTCTATTATTAGAGTATCGATGTGTGTGCAATGGTACTCTTTTAGATTTGATGGCAGGTATTCGTGTTGTAATGTTTCGGTTAAAAAATGAAGAAAATTTATAGGGTTCGGCTGTTGTTTTTAAGTTTTATCTTTTTCTGGCGTTCGATTAGCTCTTTTTTTATTTGTGGAGTTAATCATTTGTGTATGTTGTTTGGCATAATTGTTTAAAATTAGTCCTTGTTTTACTTCCAGAACACTTCAACTGTTCTCGTTGGGATTAGTCTTTAAAAGTTCTAACTAATTATAAAAGTTTGTTGTCAGTTCCAGAAGTCTGACGTTACCACATCATATTTTGTTTTTTTAATTAAATGTATTACTACAGAACTTTCTAGTACCATATTTTTTTCGAGAACCCCAAAATATCTTGGCCCCTCCTGTTAATATCTTGGCTCTTCTTCTATTCACCTCGTATTGTTTAACAGCTGATGGTATTAACGAACCATTTGGACAACAGTCCGCCTACTTGCGCACTTGTCGCTAATTATACTCGTCACCCACTATTTAGCTAATTGGATGACAGCCTGTATCATTAGTACACACAAAATATCTTCACAATCAGCATTATTCTGGGAGTTGTTTATCTTTGTGAAAAATTTTTGGAGGAGCGTCTTGTGCTGCTAGCTGGCTGTTAATTTAATTTCTTCATAATTATGTTCCTCTTTAACAGTTGGAAAGGACTTTGTTACGAAATCTTTTAACTATGTATTTAGTACATGTTTTCCAGACCCCCAAGCGATGAAATTTTTCGTCGGTTATTAAAAAATAATCTGATTGATCTGATGAAAATAGCTGATTGTCCTTTCCACCTTCGGGACAGAAGGGACAATCAGCAGTTCAGAACATCGTGATAAAAACTTTTACAAGGTCATTATTATCAACTCTTTCAATACTATTCATTTTAAAAATCACCTCAGAGTGTCTTGATCTTCTGATGTTGATTAATTTAGCTTTGATGAAATTCTCGAAAGTAATTAAGGTCAAGACGATCAATAACTATTGGTTTATTCTTTCTCATGTAACAAATGAAAAAAAAACATCAAAGTTAACAAATTATTTCTAAGATCTCCATCATTGCCTTGAATTTTAAACAATAACAATTTAAAATTATAATAGATTTTTTTTGACAACAAGAACTGACTCTTCAATCAAATATTCAGAATCCTTTAGAAGAAAAATCTATACAAATAAAATTTTAAGTCTGTTTGTTATATCGAAACTAGGCTATTAATGTCCCATTGCAGAGCAAAGGCCTTTTGCTTGCTCTAGGCGCATTGGCGAAAATAAATATGACATTTTTAAAATGTGTGTCTGTTTATTTGTCTATCAGTGTTATATACCTACTTTGATTAGCACATAGCTGATGTGACAAGGAGTAACTTATGCTTCTGTTATTTTAGGAAAAGAATTAGGCTTCCACGAAAAAAAAATAAGACTCCATGATATCTGAAATTCACACGAGCTTCTGTCAGCACAAGCTAGTACTAAACTCTAAAAGATATAATTATTTCACAATATTTTAAAATATCTTTTATTTATGAGATTGTCACAGCTGAAATATAGATATACAAAGACGGTATGTGTACATAGATGTGAAGGTAAATGTTTGATTTATTTATATTATGAGTAATCAAATCTCGTGACAAATTGTTGTTCAGTATTTATGTTTAACATCTGTTGTAATTCATAATCTGAACATAGAATTAATCGGCCAACTCTCTAAGCTATGCTTAAAATAGTTTCTAACCAATAGCTCTGTGGATTATGGAGCTTCTTGCCCGTTCTTCTCCACACGAAACTACCTTTTGGAATAGGTAACTAGATTCAATATTATTATGTTTTCTTCCTCTTTGTAAATGGCGTTCTAAAGAGCTTTTTAATGGTCTAATTGAAGTAAATGATTTGACTTGGACTTTTACTTTGACATAAGTTCATCAACTACTAGCTTCTGCCCGCGACTTCGTCAGCGTGGTTTTGTTACTGCTCCGCTCTCGTGGGTTGTAGCGTTATATTATGTAGCCTATACTGTTCCTCATAAATGTGGCTATCATATAGAAAATAATGTTTCCAGACATTAGCGCGTTTCAACAAACAAACCAAAAATCTTTTTATCTTTATTGTAGTACAAAAAAGAAATAACTCTTTTTACAAAAAATATCTGTGCATGTGAGTAAATATCCGTAAATATTATATGAGCCATTGACGCAAATTCGGGGTGAGAGCCTGGTGATCCGTCACACAGGGTATCCTAGTATGGACTCCAGTCTCTCACAAAGGATCATGCTTAGCGCACTTTCGTTTTTATTCTATTCTATCTTGTGTACCTATTTACGTGAACCTTTGTGAAGAGTGAAAATATTAAAAAATCTTAATAACATCCAATATTCATATATGATTTGATTTTCAAAGAACAACATTTCAAAGTTCAAAGTCTGAATTCACGTTAAAATTATAATCATTTAATTTATCACAACGTAACCATCTGATCATCTTATTCAAGCTAAGTGTATGAGTCACCGATCCGCTTGCTAACGTCGGCATCACGCTGCGAGCCTGCGCAAGCGCACCTTGTTTGCCAAATCACGCGTACTGAGTAATTGATCATTTGTTTATGTATCAGTAGTTGTACCAACATTTGAAGAAACAGTCGATCAATGTATTGAACAAATATTTGAAGATGGTTCACTTTGACCAATCTATTTGGTTCTCAAATATCTGGTTACTCAGGAAACGGAGATAAATAAACCGAATTTGTTTTATTTTGGTCACGTAGTAGTATTCAGTCGTGATGGCCCTGTGGGGAAATAGGGCAAGCAAAAGCACTTCAATTTATATGTAATCAATAAGGTTATCTTGGGCTTATCTGACATCAGTGAAGGTAAACAGCGTAAAGAAACCTGGGCTCGTATTAATATAAGTCTGAAATCGCCAATCCGCCTTGAGCAAGCGAGGTGATTGATGCTTGTGCCTTCTCTGTATGAGAAGAAGCCTTTGCCCTGCAGTAGGACAATAATAGGCTAGTATTATTATTATTAGATGAAAGTGAGTTCGATAAATTTGATATCTCATGTTATTTGTTAGTAGGTAAGCGTTAGAAATTTTTAAGAAGACGGTAGTTTATAATGCTACTACTTAGTTAAAAAAATTGGAAACTGAGACAGTAAATCAATCGAAAAGGTAGACTTAGATAATGCAAGTAACAATAGAGAAAGTAACAAAAATGATACTGATAATGTACATGTAAAAATTGATACAGTTTAAAACCTAAAACCAGAAGCTATCAAAGAAACGAAACACAACACTCAACATGTGAATGGAATGCGAGCCCATCCTGTTTCACAATCCCATACCTCAGATTCAATGAATAACTTGGCTGATCTTCGCTGTCTAGCATACCAAGTAAACCCGCCCACTAGAAGATTCCGTCATAGCTCAAAGAATCAACAGTACCAGGATGTTTTGTCCCGTTATCCAAAATATCTAGAATGTGGGTAGTCTAGATTATTTGTTTTCTCATTGCATGTTTGAAATATATTTCCTGTGATCTTTACAACTCATTATTTCCTTATGGTGATATTAATAGACCAATTAATGATGCTATAATAAGTTGTTAAGTACTACTTTGATGTTTGATTTCATTGTTTTCTTTACTGATTAAAAGTTCCTTTATGTTGTGTGATTGGCTGTGTATGGTTCTACTTTAGTAGTCTGTCTAATGTTTTTTGAGATTTCTAGAATCAATTCTGGCGCTCGATTGAATTCGCTTACGGCAAGTTTTAATAATTACAAATCGTTAGGTACCATTAATTTAGATTTCTGCTTCTAATTCTACTTTTTTGATGAGTTTCTTTTTCCTTTTTTAAATATTATATGACTTGAGATTACGAATTCCCATGATCCTATTTCAAATAGCAATAGTTATTTTTTATTTTACTTCTACAAGTTTCATTTAATTTGACATTACAACATGCGTATTCAATCCGAAATAATTGATTATGCAGTCTTAAGCATTTCCTCAAAGTGATAATTCACTTAGACAGGACACAATCGTAAACTTGAAACAATTTTTTTACACACATATGCTACAATTTGAGCAAGTAGGTACCTAATTTAATTTCATTTACACTGGGTTCAATGAAATCACTCATAACCACTACGTATGATTATTTGATGTCTGATCTACTTAGATAAATCGCTTCTCAGCCTTGATTACAATCCAAAAGCAAATAATTTATAAGTCATTGAACTCATAATTTTGAGTACAAAGCTCACACAAGTTGTAGTTTAATCATAAGGCACATTCATTGTACAAAATGTGTATATACATTTGAATAAAAAGTCATCTATAATAAACGAGTTTTACCTTTTACCTTGAAGCATTTTAAGATCTATCTAAAGAAGGAATAATAAAATGCAATAAAACATTTTACATTGCTAATCTGGAACTAAAACAAGCAATTACAGAATCATCTGTATTTGCAATGACAAAAATTGAAACAGTTAACTAAGACTAAGACTCACAAGATTCCAAGAAAGTTAATTCTGACACAGATATTATTAAAAATAACGGCCACGTCTCAATCTTAATTAAAAATAAACGTGAAGAGAGCTGTAATAAAATCACTCTCCATCATTGTCCCAAGACGCACTCAGCACATCAATCACAAGGTTTAAAGCATTACACATGTTGACACAATTCACCTGCTGATTAATAGGTCACCTGACTTCTCCAGTTGCCAAGGAGAGAACATCCACGAATGCTGAAGAAAAATTTACGACTCCAACTGATTTATGAACGATAATAAAACCGGAGCCACTTGTTTGTCCGATTCACGGGGTGCGAAACAAACATTTATTATTATATTATTTCATTTAGGTACCTACTTACGTACGATTTTTAATAAACGTTTTATTGAGTCCAAGTTTTCGTGATAGAATAAATAGAGATTTAGGTGTACGGATTTGAGTTCGAAATAGCTGAAGCCAAGAGAAATCATTTTATAACTGCTTATTAGAGTTCCATACCCGAAGGCATAGAGGGACAGAGAAGCTTCATAGCTTTGCTGTCTTTCTGTCTGTCAGCGGCCTGTATCTCATCAACCGTAATAGATAGAGAGTCGAAATTCACAAAGTGTATATTTCTACTGTCGATATTAGAGCAATTTACAAAAGTATTTAAAAAGTACGTAGTGTTTATCTTGTATGACTTTTCGTGTTACTCACATTTCCTGTACTTTCATAATTATGCTAAAGATGCTATGGTTAAAAAAGAGCATTTTAAGTATCATCATCATCATATCAGCCTATAGCCATCCACTGCTGAACGTAGGCCTCCCCCAAAGAGCGCCAACCATCCCGGTCTTGGGCAGCCCGCATTCATTTTTGTATATACATCCGTTTTAAGTGTAAGTAATTCCATTAACGGAATATGTATTCTTCATGTCATTAAACTAACTGTAAAACCATGAACATGAATTCCAACTCAATAGGATTAGGGCAGCAGGTAACAATCGATCACAAGATACACCTAGAATTTAATGGGTGTGAAATCACATAAAATTGTTTAAAAGAAAACCTAATTTTTTAAGATACTTAACTAATGCTAAAGGAATCCAAACTATACCAATACTAAAGTAAAGAAATGAACCAGAAGAGAGAATACCTACAATTAAAACAGAAATAACTGAAGATTAATCCAATGCTACTTAGAACAACGCCCACACAATTAAATACATTAGCAATTGCCTAAACCCTATCCCAATATTTGCAACGATACTCAGCCATTAGATCAGCTTCTATCTTCAGCGGAAAACACCTCTGCACCGGCAACGTCACGTATGACGAGTCCGTTATCCAACCCATGGCGGTGCCTGCATCCGCCCACGCGAATTCCGCCCGCCCGCCTCGGCCAGCCGCCAAAATTTTCATAGTTTAGTTACGATTTCGAAAACGACCCGACGCGTCCCGCCGCCGGCGACATAACCGCCCGATTTCTCTAACGAATCCAGTTTCCTATAACCTTCGTCAAGTTCTCGAACGTCTTGTTTAGCGAATTTTGTACTTTTATGTGAATGTGTTTTGACTTAAGTGTATCGTGACACTATTGGATTATTGGCTGTTTCTATTTCTCTGGTATGTTACTTTTTGTGTATTTTTTCAACTGTCAAATGACACTACAGATGCATTATTAATTTATCAAATTTCAATCATAGCTTTAATTTTGAACTTCAAAGTTCGGAAGTGTTCTGGGCCCAATATACGCCCTTCTGGCACTCCACAAGCAATCAAAATATCTATAGAATTTAATACAGCAATAAAGTTCTGAACGACAGAGGGTATTTTGAACACTCTAGGCACTTGAACATGGGAATGCATCATAAAATTTTGAAATAATACGAATGGGTATTAGGTAATCAGAGGAAGTTACAGTTGCAAGTTATAAAATTTCTTCGGGGAGCGTTTGCCGCGAGTCGAGCTTCGGAGGCCTTCACCGGTTACAGAAATAGACCGAGACACTCTTTCGTTTCGTTCACACTCGTGAATATTTGAATACTGGACACCCACTCGGTTACACTTCACCTTGCCAGTGTTGATGGCGCTGACCGCTCTGCGCGTGAGTCATTCGGTGAATCGGACAGCTCTGAAGTGGCCAACATTGCTTCAGTTACAACTGATGATACTTGATGTATGGTTTTCAGGCTCGATAATATTAATGATCATGACAAGTGTCGCGGTACAGTAAAATACAGAAATAATGATTTGTTATTGAACTATATACTCTACAAAATTAATAATTATTATTTATGTATGTAGTTTTTTTAAAGAGGAGATATTTAGGCACTGTATTAATTAGTACTGTGTTTATGATCTACTAATACTGATTACATTAGAATGTGATATGTTGAAAAACTCACTAATTAACCTCTTGTCATTGATTGACATGCTGAAAAGCAAACGCAAGATAAACACAAGGTTTTCAGAAATTCGTGCATATTTTGCATTTCTTTCATACAATGATTTTTACATTATTTTCAAATTTATATTAGAATGTCTAAACAAAAGCGGACAAAAAGTCAGACAAGACTATTTTCTGAATTTCTAATTAAAATTAAATTTTCTCGACATTTGGCGTGGAGATAAAATTATACTCGGCTCTTAGGAACTTATTTATTCTCATTTTATAAAAAATCTAAACAATCCATACTCCTATCATTCTCAAGTTAACTATTTTGATTGATTGATCAAAATATCAACACATCCCCCCCACCATCCCCTATCCCCCTCCCATCCCATCCCCTATTACATGGGACTTAAACATAACTGGCGAAATGTGGGTGTACTAATGGGTGCACCTCTGCCTAACCCTTCGGGGAGTACAGGCGTGATGTTATGTGTTTTTATCAACAACCAATCAATGCATGATATTTGACAGTTGATTTCAAGTGGGTGCCCACGGATTTTGAAATCCCATTCAATATTTTGCGCAAAACGCATATCAACATTTGGATTCGTCTCAAGAATTTTTCATTTTAGCCCACATCATAACAGTAAACACTAAGATAAGACAGGACAATTAATCAGTAAAACTTGATCAAGCTTTTGATATTTAAAAGCTTTTAGAAACTTTTATCAAGCCTGCGATAATTACTGAAATCGCTTAGAGTAAGAACTAAATTATTTACCAGCCGACATTATAATAACCAAGAATTAAAATCTTTGTTTTGTCTGTCGCAGTTGCTAAGTGTTAATTAAATCATCAAGTCTGAATTGTCTGCATCTAGGTCTAGGAGAAATAATAACATCATCCAGATAATTTATATCGTCTATTATGCTTCCTAATGCAGATTCAAGAATGTCATGTATAACGTAGCTTGCATTTTAGACCTTATTACTAACAGTAAATATGACTAATATTGTTTAAACTACACCTGCAGCTTGAGCTTGAGCTTTTGGTGTGACACTGAATCAGCATGAGCGTTGACCTATAGAAACTTTTAGATTGTATGTTAGGTATATCTCAATTATGTACAAGATCACTAATCATCGGAATACCAACCCTGTCTAACCCTGATCGGTATGGAAACTTTGAAACAGGGTTGACTATGTGTCTCTACTGTGTTTTATTTTTTTCTCTTAAGTCTATTGCATTATGGTCGAAACAGTTGGATATCCTTAGACTAAGCATTCAGTATTCGACCATACTAGCTTCCTTTTTACCCGCGTTTAGTTACGTCTTTGGTTACTCCCCGTGGGTCATAGCGTGATGTTATATAGCGTGTGTGGTATACCTCATGAATCTGGCTATCATATTCATAAAAGATTTTTTCCATTCTGATTGGTAGCTTTAGATATAAGCACGTTTAAACAAACACCCTCATTCAAGACCATCAAAATTAACTTCAATTTCCTTCATTCCAGGTTGAAGCGTATCATCAGAGCGGCAGTGTTGGTCCAGCCGCGAGCGTAATGTCCCCAAGCTAACAATGGGGGTGACCGACGATTTAGCCCCTAGCTTCACGCAGAAGCCCCAGCTGAGACAAGAAGACGATGGCAACAAACTCGTCTTCGAATGCCAGCTGGTCGCATCGCCTAAACCGGAGATATGCTGGTTTAGGAGCGATGAACTGCTCAAAGAAGATACAAGGACCAAGTTCAAGTGAGTCAAAGTCAAATTATTTGTTTATAATAGTGCACTTTTGAAGGTCTATATAGATTTACTTTTTTCTGGTATTCAGCTGCATCCAGTTAAACTGGAAGCCGACTGTAACATATGTAATTGGGAAAAGGCTTGGCAGATAACGAATGATCATTTACAAGAGAAAAAGTAAAGGATAGAATCTAGTTGTCCCTTTAAAAACGTATCGTATGGAGAAGAATTAGCCAGAAACTCCATTTATAATGTACTCTTTAAAAAAACAAGTTTTACAATAGTTTGTATAGGTAGTGCAATAATTATACGAATGTATTACAAACCACCGCAGGTACATCTACAAAAGGTACAAAGTGCCATTGATAAGCAATGAAAGCTAAATGATTAATGAATTAAATAATTATTACTCGAGTACTTTGTGACCTTGATAATAATACATTTGGTCAAAATAGAGATAGTCGAACTAAAACGATTGAGAACAGTGATTATTTAGTTATTTACAATTAATCAATGTTGCGTTTTAAGTCAATATTTACAGAAAATCAATGTGAATATTATAATTGTTGAAATACATAAGATATTGTTGGTTTAACAATCAATAAATATTAAGCAGGAAGAAGTAATTAAACAAATACTAACTGTAGTACATCTTTATAATTCTATATATTACTATGACATGCTAATACGAACGCCTGCGGTTTCGTTCACGACTCCACGTACAAGTCAAGTATACCATAAAACATATTTCCTATGACACTCGGCCTTAATGTAGCTTTCAATCAGTAAAAGATTTTTTGAAATCCAATCAGAACTTCCAGAGAATTCCTCTTACAAACAAATCGTTATATTATCACATTCCATTCCATTCCTACTAATTAAAAATATCCAAAACCTAGTCGCACTTCATCTCAGCGACAATAAATCGGTGAATTGGAAGCATTTACATAATATGACAGATTCACGTTGAGAGATTACATTGTGATCGTTCCTAAAATTAAGTAGAATTTTCCCTGATGTTATAGAAAGTTTTAGTATATTATTGCAACATTTTAATGTTCTCATTTCCAATATTGCCATCCAATGAAATAAATACGTACGTGGCAAGTCTCAGGTACTCTCTATTTCGTGTACATATTCTTAGCCGTTAGCATAAATTCTACGACTCGTCATCGGTAGGTTGAATCACTTGTCTGTGAAAAGTTTGTGTATAATATATCATTCTATTTTTATTTGGAAGAGCGTGTTGTTTGTTTATATTATTAATCATGATCTGAATATTAGTTGAACTGTAACTGTATCTAAGTGAAAAGTTTACTAGCAATGAAGTCATGAGCAAACGGAAATACCTTACTATAGAAAAACAGCACGTCACGTTTTTTTTAAATTAATTTTGTAAATATTATTTAGCTAATGATCTATTGCATCAACTTCCAGTTTTTAAAAGCCAAGTCTCTGATTCATTCTGTTCAAATTTCTTTTTTTTAGCTATTGTGTTAAGCCAACAATAACTAATCTGACTGCAAATTAAATAGACTAGGATTTCGCAGAGGTTAGTCCTATAAGGTCCACTTGTGCCAGCATAGTTATCTTTAATCCCGAGTAATTGTTAACACGGACACACATGTACGACATTTTATATTGACGAGCTTCTGCCAGCGAAGTCGTCGACGGGAAAGTTGATATTATTATACCACGGAAACCGTTCATTATTCCGGGATAAAAAGCTTATTATACAAATCTATCTCAGTGCCTTTCATCCAGATTCATGCAGCCGTTCTGGCGAGATTTTGTACCAAACATCTATCCATTATTTTGATATCTTACCTACTACTATTATAAATGCGAAAGGTAAGATATCAAAATCAAATCCCAAATCTTTATTGTAATCCATCGTGTTAGCAAGTTACTCGTGAGTTTTTTTGGCGTAAGTGGCCTTAAGACATCTAAAACTCATTGTCAAAGTCCACATGTCCATATACAAGGTGCAACATGTCCAAAATCTATTAGGTCAACGTTCGATGTCATTAGCTTTACGATGTGTTTGTCTCAAGCATCTCTTTGATGTGATCAAGACGATCGCAAGCCGACACACTTGGCACACACCGCACATGCGAGCTATTAATATTTTGATGAGGAATCGCGATATCTTGATGATGCTGTTTGGTATATCATTGTATTGGTATTTTTGTGACTTTTTGATATGGACGGCAGTGGAAATTTTGTTGTTTTCTGATTCATTTCGTAACGGAATCCAAGACAGTCAAATAATTTCTCCGATAGTCGTAGAGCTTCATTGCCTTGGCACTTTTTGGGGGGTTGCTACTGCTGTTTTGTAGCTTTTAGGAGTTGCAGTGATTAGGAATAGGATGGCGGGCTTGTCTCATATAAAATGTATGTCTAAGCTAGACAAATTATCTTATGCCAGATATAAAGCAAACAATATTTTGGACTTTTTTTTCTAAAGTCAAACATTTTAAAAAGATGAATAAATAAGCAGAAACGAGCTCATTTATTTTTCTTTTTGAAATGTTTGTAAATATCAATTTCTTTTTTTTTCTGTGAGTACATCCGCGCATTCCCTCTTAGCAGTCTTAGGAGAATGAAGGCATAAGTCGTACTCTTACCGACTAAAACCCCACGGTTCCTTCAACTACCTTGAGTCGGGAGCCCAGTAATGACGCATGATCCGCAATTTTTTTGATTTTAGGAGCTCCGTGACATGAGGAGCATTCTTGCAAATAAACAACATAATCCATTAGTTACATGCGCGTTAGTCTGTACGCCTAGCTGCACCTAGTTCTAGCTGATTAAACTCTAGCGTTCGCTAGCTTATGATTTTAATACGTGACATTTATGCTTCATTAAGTTTTATTGAAGATGGAATAATTTTGAAATCTTTTGCATTTCCGTAACACCTACCTAGTTACTTGTAATTTTACTAGGTTCTAGTTTAAAAGCATCGATTATATTGAGAAGCTTGAGAGATAACGTCAATTTGAATCCATAAAAAGATTAACATAAAATTGAATATTTATTCTTTTCACGTAAACCTCAGATGTAGAAATATTAGGCACACTTTCTCGAAATCGCTGTTTTGTATTTTCAATAAAGTGATTTAGTGATTATAAATAAAATATTTTGCAAAATAAACAAACCAGAGCACGATAATATTATTATGGAATAATATATGAACTAGCTTTTACCCGCCACTTCGTCCGCGTAAATGTTTACACACCCAACCGATCTGATTCCTCGAGACGTACACAATACTGAATCATAAATATGAATCTATATTTCAATCCTTCTAGTAATTCTGGTGAAAGCCAACGTTCATTTAATCCTAACTAAGTATGCCATAAATACGAATGTCTGCGAGTTTGTTGATCGCCTCAACGGATCAGCGGATGACGATAAAACTAGAGGAAACTTAGGTACGTCACGTTTAATTCCATTTAATGAGAATTTTCCTGGAAACGTTTGAGATAAAGAAGTCTATTTAATCTGGCAAATAACATAGAAATAACAGCTGTTCGAAGCTTTGTTTGAAAGTATGTCAGCGTTGTTAAACATAAAACACTGACATCTTGAAGACTTTGATAAGTTCTTGTTAAGAGTATTAGAATATTTTGCACCACTCTGTGGGTTAAAATATTTTGCTAATTTAATGACGTCATATCTAGGTTATTTCTTGTCCCAATTAGAGAATAGAAAATTCCAAGAAACAACTTTTGCTGAATCTGTTACAAAAACATTCGTTTGTACATAAAAGCTATCAACAAGAGGTAACCTCAAAGAAATGTCAAATTTTAAGGCCAATCTAAACTTCAAAGCTGACCAAATTAAAACGGTGGTCATATTTCAATTTTTTATTGCTTTCAAAATATTATCTTCCCCTTTAATCGGTTAACTGTATGAGTTTTGAGAAGTTTCCAAGTGTACAAAGATAATTTCTACAACATTTAGGAAACGGTGATACGCGATTGTCGTATGAAATCTTTGTTTTACTGCTCAGTGTCACAAGCGAGCAATTCCGAATTATTGCTTCAAAACCGGAGATGATAGACCATGAACCAGAATACACGCTGTTATTTTGAAATAGTGATGCTGATTACTCATCTCTATTTATCTGAGATGAAGTCGCTGTAGGTACTGTAATTATAACTATATTCCACACGTTCTATGATGGTGCGGGTGACATTATGTCAGCAATTCATCTATGGATGTCAGAATCGCATAACTAGGTCAGTGACATTATTTAATTTACTAGTTTACTTACTTATCACTGATTCCGTATTTTACGACTATGATATTAGTGTGCAATTAAAATATTCAATCATGATTGTAAATTGCCGTAACGTTCAGGAGTAAAAAGAAACAGTTTATAAATGTCACCGGCACCATCTTAGAGCGTGAGGAATATAATAAGTAGATTACTATTTCGCGTAATGAACTAATTCAATTTGATTATTATATTACTTTAGAACCGAGTGACAGAGCTCGTGGCGGACTGTCAAATCTATTCAAATTTAGAACTACTTAAGTTAATCTCATTACTCCGTTTCCGAAATGAACTATTCAAATAAGGTTGGATATGGCTAAATCAGCCAGTCTCTGCAGTACCTACAGTAAACATACAGTATGATAATATTAAATTAAATCGTCTAGCAACAGCAAATGAATTGCAAATGGCAGAATTTAATGTAAATGCGATATCTGATTGAACAGAAGTGAATCTAGACAGATGTGAAAATTAATGGACGATAGTAAATAAAACAGTTCTGGAAATAACACTAGATAATTATTAATGTGAGACGATAAAAATATCTGCTATTAGTATTATAATGAATTGCACCTATCACAAACTAAAATAAAACATTATCTCAAACCATGAGGAAGTGTATTAAAGGCTGTAGTTAAAACCACTGATGTTTGTTATAAGTATTTGTTTATTCAATCTACTTATATAACTTTATAAAGAGGCATAATTGTTTGTTTGTAAAAGATAATCTCTGGAAGTACTGATTCAATTACAATAATTATTACATTTTTAGAAAGCTTTACTATTGCCGAATGTCATAAGATAGGTTATTATAATTTCTTGCCATCCATGCGAACGAAATCACGAGCAGAAATAAAAGTTGGCCGTCACAGGACACCCGGCAGATTAAAAACATCTCAGTGAAAGTTCAAATGAATAATACCCATAAAAAAGGCATGGAGTAAAATACGGCATGAGAGAGCATCATGCCGTTTGAATCACGGTAAACTGGTCGATTTAACTTCCATAGTGCACCAATAGATGTTTCACACCAAAAATCGTTGAAACTAAAATTAAATGTAAGTAGTGTTGGCTGCAAAACGTTAATTAAAATTACTACAAGTACAGCAAATATTCTTACAGTCACTGGTATAATAAGTAAAGGAAACATTGCAATAAATCAGGCATGTTTACAAATACCACAGGCGCTGGTGACCCACTTCGCTAAGCCAGTCCAGTCTCGGTACCATACATCGTGGGCTATATTAATGCCACCCAGAGCTACAAGCTACATTATTAATGCAAGACTACTTTACTGTGCTTTCGCCTGGGGTAATGAAGATATAGGAATTAATGATTCGTAATGGGTTCAAGCAAGTATGAAAGTTTTAAATGCTGCCAAATATGACGCACAAAATAATTCAAAAGAAAGATTAAGAATTTTTTATTTGGTTTTTATCACTCTAAAGTTTTTACTTTTGGACAAATATAGGCCCTTTGAATCGCACGGTATTTAAGTAAGTCCTTGGCTGTATATGTTTTTTGGCCGATGATGACTATTTTATTTTGCAAACACCTATAGATGCGAGAGAGAATTTACATGTAAAAATGATAGTGGTAAAAGCGAAAAGGTTAATGAAAAACTAAATGGTATTTAAACGCGAACTTAGTCAGATGAAGCTAGGTTGCAATGTGAGGACAATTTAAAATGTTTATAAACTAAAATAATACTATCTTGATTAGGACCAAAGTGTATAGAAACATCAAAATAAAGTTAACCTAATGTAGACACGATAGAGAATACTATAAACATGTTACTTACGCAAGTTGTGAATGTTTAAAACCAAAGGAAATGCGTCATTTAACTGCAGGCGGTTTGGCAAAAAATGGAAGCGGTATTTAAAGTTCCATTAATTATTGCAGTAGGTGCTATATCGATATTGCTAGTTACATTTCTAATTACTGACAATGTTGCAGTTGAAATTATTTGGACTCGTGCAATCCTGGTTATGACATCACAAACAACCACAAAGTATTACAAGAATGTTACATTCTAAAACCGAAACCCTTTAAATGTGTGTCTCTATCTTAAATTATGTTCCTATGTTTTAAATTAAAATATGGCAGGGTTGGTATAAATGACTATCATGCCATTCTTTAAATTATTTTAAGTGTCCCATTCCAATCTACGTAAACAAGCATATTCATCATTGAAATCCTCATATGTCTACGATTCACAAACCCAAATGGATACCAAATTGAATGCAATTTTGTATCCATTTGGATTTGTGTACCTTTACCATCGTATCCATTTAGATTTGTGTATGTATACCATCATTGACAACATCCAGGTGATCAACGCTTCTTGTATCATCACGTCAATCTACTTTTAAATAAACATCAACATTTTCTAAATCATCTCCTACCATTGTTCCAGGATCCAGAGCATCGCCAACAACAAATTCCTGGTGGTGCTTGAATTAGATGACGTGATCGAGACCGACGCGGGGCTGTACAAAGTTAAGGCTAAGAATAAGATGGGCGAGGTGGCCGCCTCCATCAACCTTAACTTCAGCCGTGAGTATATTCTTTATTTTAGAACAATTTTGAAGAACCGAAAATTATCTGTTTTGCCATCTTTCAATCAGTGTAACAGTTAAATCTAGCTTCCATTATAGCGTTGCTTAAAGTTTAGACACACTGACGTCAAACAGTATAATGATAAGCGACTGCTTATTTTTAAATTTTTGACTGAACTTGTTACTGATCTTTATGCAAGGTTTATAAGTATGAGGGTATTTTTTTAAGGCTTTTTGATGATTAGACTGCATTCAGTACCGTTAACAATGCAGCCAGCAGTTATCAGAATATCTAAGTCAAGTTACTTTCTAAAATTCGCAAAAAAGACGTATAAAATAAAATTAAATTTCTCAGCCATATTACAATGTCAAAATAATTTAGCGCAATGAATGAATTGGAAAATTATATTTAGTTTATGACCAAACAACCGTGGGCTGTAATGTTTACCCACAACTTTTCAGTCGACTTCAAACATGTCGAAACGTCTGAACCAAACAAACCAACATTGTGTCAAACAATGACACAAACATTTGTGACAATATACCCGTAACTCAATACTGGGCCAATAAAAATACCTTCGAAAATAACGGTATTAGTCACAGTCAGAAATAAATGTCTACGAAAAAATTTACTGTTGAACGTTAACCCACGCTCCTGGGTGTTGAGCCAAACGTGCGCTTGCGCATCACGTTGGCAACACGAATGTCAGACGAAACTGTACTGACGACAATCGACTGACGAAAGTTTAGATATTGTAAACATGGTAGCTACTGGAACGAATTTACGACCCTCGAAGATTTGTTTTACAAAATGGTTTTGAAGACAGCTCATTTTAAACAGAAATAGTGTTGAGTAGGACATACAAGAGGCAGTACATTTGTCCGTTATTTATGAGCTCGACATTTAAAATTTTAGCACTTCAAATTTTATGTCGCGGATCTTCGCCTTACTCGTAACTCTCCGTATGATAAAAGAGGATGAAAGAGTCCTGCCAGGGTTGCGGAATTTGTTCAAAAGAGTCACCGCGAACGCAAAGGGCTTTAGGAAGCCCACGGATGAGTTTTAGTCAGAAGAGTCTGACACTCCCTTCCGCTTCATCAAGAGAAAGAGTAATTTAATGATGTCATAGGCTTAAAAAAAAGGGTGAGAGAGTGAGGGAGCGAGGCATATGCTACAATATCATGTTAAAAAACACTAATTAAACTACTTTAAATGTACAGTCAACAAAGTAGACAGGTATGCAGGGTCGTCAGATATAGTTGTAATTTTCTTAGAAATCGATGGATGTCTACGATTGAAACTTAACTTAATTAATGAACTGTTTAGTATCTACTTTTTAAATAAAATTACATTTGTTAACATCTATCGGTTTCTAAGAAAACCTCAACTATATGGTTCGTTGTCACTAGTTCCATTAACAGTTCCATGATGGAACTACTGTTGATTTTTATTATCACTAGTTCCATTATAAAAGAATCTTAAAATAATGGAACTAATGTTGATTTTTTTTATCACTAGTTCCATTAGGCACTTGTGAAATTTTTTAAGGGTGTAATAATACTAGGGGTCAAAACACTTAGGTTTTATGATAATTTTATTCAATAAAATCAAAATAATGGAACTAATGTTGAATTTTTTATCACTAGTACCAGCTTATTATTTTAGGCACTTGTGAAATTTTTTAAGGGTGTAAAAACACTAGAGGTAAAAACACTTAGGTTTTATCATAATTTTATTCAATAAAATCAACAAACATTTATTTTTTCTTACTTTAATTTGTTTTATGATACTTAGTAAAAAGTGATAGTGATCGAATAGAAACAGCAAACATTTTGCATGTTTACATGTCGATATTTGATGAGACAGTTAGTTCCGTTTATTGTATTATCGATTTTTTTTTATTGGGGGTTTTTTTTTTTTTTTAGGTGGTAAAAATCATCAAATGACTCCTTCCGCCCTGGGGGTTGTCCGAAAAAATATACATAGACTTTTTGTGTATTAAAACTTTTTCTTTAGAAAAAGATTTTGGTTCCATTTAAAAGAAAAACGTGCTTTTACACCCTTAAAAAATTTCACAAGTGCCTAATAAGCTGGAACTAGTGATAAAAAATTCAACATTAGTTCCATTATTTTGATTTTATTTAATAAAATTATCATAAAACCTAAGTGTTTTGACCCCTAGTATTATTACACCCTTAAAAAATTTCACAAGTGCCTAATGGAACTAGTGATAATGAAAATCAACAGTAGTTCCATTATTTTAAGATTCTTATATAATGGAACTAGTGATAATAAAAATCAACAGTAGTTCCATCATGGAACTGTTAACGGTCATTCTCCAATTTGGCGTTCTTTGCCTAATTACCGTAACTTTTTTTATTTTTCACAAATTTGACTTAAACACATGGAAATATGAAAGAAATCAAAGATACGAATTCAATAATTAATTTGGCATGTGACAATTAATGGTGGGTTTCTAGTAAAAGAGACTTAAAAATTTTATAAGTATGGTAATTAGAAAAATTTAATATTTAATACAACGGTGATTAGAAAATATCATCAAGTCTATGTAAAATATGATAGGTATTGAAATGATAATAACACACATTAATAATTTGTACACATATAATTATAATTAAAGCAATAGAATTAACGATGTCCCTCATAAGCATAACCAATAGTAAAAAAGACACTTTGTCATCGCTATAATTTATTAAAAATAAGACACTTTCAATGAAAAACAGGTAAAAACAAACTAAATAAAACAAACATTGTATTAATTTTTCATACAACGGTAATTATAAACATACGGTAATTTGTATACTGTAATTAGAAAACGACAGATTTTCTTAAAAATGTCGAAAACCGACACAGTATGCAAATACTAGTTTATTACAACGTACGGAGGCCAAAGTATTATCTCCATTTACATGATCAACTTGGGTCTAACTTAAAAATCAAGTATTAAAATAAGTACAACGGTAATTAGAAAAGTTTTTAACCAAGGCTACGGTGATTATATACTCACGTGCTTCATTGCCGGTACACTAACGTTAGAGGCGTGTAACTGCTGATGGGCCACTGAACACACGGAGGAGAAGCGACGCGAACGGTAGTAATGTGCCAAATACTGTTAATTAGGGATTTGCACCCGAGAACAGAAAATGTCACGGCAATTATAACTTTCCATTGGACACGCGGTTACTTAATAATAATTATTTATAGACTGGTTCTATTGAATCGATATTTTGTTATGCGATACACGTTGCTTAATACCCTTTAAAACGTTAAATGGATCAAAGTAAATCTGTACGTTATAAAAATTACGAGCAAGTTTTAACAATAAGTCGGTGTGCGGACAAGCCACGGTAATTAGAGAACAGAGGTTTTTTGAACATAAGATAATTAATTTAGCCATAACTACTTAAAACAGAAGCCATTGTTTTTGTTTACAGCTAGATACGGATGCTATCTAACATATAAAAAAAATTGCATGATTGAATATGATAATATTACGGATTATGCAAGCCCGGACACGTAAAACTTGCTAATCGGAGAATGGCCGTTAATGGAACTAGTGACAACGAACCAACTATATCTGACGACCCTGCATACCTATCTACTGTTGACTGTACATTTTTATTAATACTGAGGCGGTACGAAGTTTGCCGGGGTAAAGATTCAGAAGTAAAGTATCAAGAAATCAAAATATAATACAGTCACTTTCAGAAAAAAAAGTGCATTCTGACACACATACTTGCACACTCTACACCTAAGCTTCTTGAAAATAAAGTACCGTTATAAATCTGTCATAAACGAAGTACATTTAAAAATAATACTCACGCAATTGCGATAAATTCCACAGACATGTTTGAGCGAAAAATAAATGATTTGAAGTGTTCTTCAATAAATCATTTATTTTAATCAACATGCAGTTTTATATATACAATTCTCAAAAGTATTTCAACTCAAAATAAACAGTTGATACTGTAAGAATGCAAAAAATAACAGTAACAATATTTTGTGCAGTGAAATTCAATATGAGATCTCCAAGAATTTCTAATAATATTGTTTAACCATGAACAAATCTATACGTAATATATAATAAAGCCGAAGGGATGTGTTGTTTGTTTGTTGGCTTGTGTTGATCTCTTAAACTAACAGTCCGATTGGAAAAAGTATTTAATTATTGATAGCCAGATTGATAAGGAATAGTATAGGCAATATTATAACGTCACGAAAACATGTGAAACCGTGGGGTATAGTTAGTTTTTAATATAATTATATTGTTTACCACGAATGAAAGAATGAATATAAATAAAAGTATAAATCTAAAAAGGAGGAATGAGGTTATACGGGACCGTTGCGGATTAAAAGAGGATGTAGTGACAAAGATAGAAAAGGGTATGCTTAGATGGTTCGGTCATGTTGAGAGGATGAGTGAAAGACGATTAACAAAAGGTATTTATATGGCAGAGGTGAGTGGCAACGCAGGGAGGGGTCGCCCTAGGAAGACCTACACTGACCTTATTGGTGTTTTTCATTCTTCGTCTTCTCCTTTCCGTGTCGACTGACTCAAATTTTGTCCGACCAATATTGAGCAACTTACTTTAAAACATTTGCATAATTTAATAAAATACATACTTCTCATACAGAGAAGAGGCTTTTGCCCTGCGGTGCGACTGTAATAGGCTGATATTACCTTTAAGTATTTCCTTTTGGATACATTGAGTGGAGCAACTTCGTAAGACGATGTAAATAACATCAACACTAATAGTGCTAGCTTTTTAAAGGTACAAAATTTCTGACATTTCCGGTGGATTTTCCAAAAAAGCCTTAAGTACATACAAACCTTGCCCAGGAAATGAAAAACACAACAAAAAAGAATCAGCCAATCGGTCTTTCCGTTCTCGAGTTTTGCGTTCAGTAACACATTATTTAAATTTATATAGATAGATAGATGTCGTGATGGCCCAGTGGTTAAGGCGCCCACCTCTCATGCATGAGGTTGTGGGTTCGAATCCGGGCAAGTACCAATGTGACTTTTTCAATTCATATGTACTTTCTTAAGTTTATCTTGGACATCCCTGACATCGGTGAAGGAAAACATCGTGAGGAAACCTGGACTTGTAATTAATATAAGTCTGTAATCGCCAATCCGCCTTGAGCAAGCGTGGTGATCATGCTCATGCCTTCTTTGTATGAGAAGAGGCCTTTGCCCTACAGTGGGACAGTAATAGGCTGGTATTATTATTATTATATTATTATAGATAGATAGATTATAACATCACTAAGAAATTATCTCAACGTTTACGTCTGGAATATATTTTGCAAACTGTAAACACATAAGCTGAAATATCTGTTGAAATGTAATCTTCACGCAATAAAGTTTGTAACACTGTAATTTTACGATTGAAGCCATTTATCGAATGCATAACATAACATCACGCCTGTTATCTCCGAAGAGTTAGGCAGAGGTGTAGTTAAGAAGATTTCACTTAAAAAAAACATGATAATTATGTGTATGTAATAAATAATGAAATAATAATTATGTTTTATTTTTCAGCCGCCGACGAAGACAAACAGAAGTGAGTATCTTTTATCGCCTTGTTCCAATTTAAAATCATGCTGACGTTTCTAAAATTAACGGTCTAATTTGACACTTTTTCTTACAAAATGATTCCTCCAATAGGTAAGTACGGTTAATGCCCTGAATTACCTTAAAGCCAATAATACTAAAGAAAAAAATTCAAAATCTTGTCGCAATCTCATATCCGAGACAATGAATGTCAAAAAATGTAAGTGAGTTAGAGGGATTTTTAACAAATTGGGACTGAGATTAGATTGCGATCGTTCCTCAAACTTAGTAGAATTGCTCCCCTGGTAGTAAAAAGAAGAGAAGGGAGAGTTAAGAAGAAGGGGATAAGAAATTAGGCTAGGCAGAATACTGACTGTATTACCAACAAGAATTTAAGTATTGGATTATTAGTTTAGTAGTTAGATTTCTTTCAGAGAATAGCGACCACTTTTACCAGTTATTTTACTATTCTAATACAGCATTCTATCTCAATATTTAGTATAACTTCTGCATCTTACTTAAGGAGCCTTCTTTGACTCCTCCTTGTAATAAATATTTCTATCTCCTTCTTTTTCTTTTTCTCTTTTCCCATCTCTCTTTCTCTCTTACTCACAAATTACCACTCGTCCTTTCCAGACAAGTGGACGGTAAAGCGCCTACATTCGCGCGCAAACCAGCCATCCGGCAAGAAGACGATGGCAAGCGGCTAATATTCGAGTGCCGCATAGAGGCCGAACCCCTGCCCCAGGTGTCCTGGTTCCACGGTGGCGTGGAAGTCAAACCTGGATCCAGGCATAAGGTCAGTTTCAAGTATCCTTTCTTTACTACACCCGGTGTATTCAACAAAAAGATACAAAGGCGGACTGAATGTCTTAGGCATTGCCTACTAATCAATCAAAGGTGGTGAAGCGATAAAATTACAGAATTAAAAAAAAATACATTATAATAAAGTGAAATGAACAAAATCACAGCTGACGGTGTCACAGCCCCTCTCAAACTCAATTCACCGATAGAGATCTCTAAGGCAAGCACTATAGGTGCTGTTGTTTCAGATAGATACTTCGAAGCATCGTCAAATGTTAAGAACGGTACCAAACAGATTTGAACTTTAAATAAAGAGTATTCTAACAGTTTTCTTCAGTATGGCAAAAAAATAACATATTGGCATAAACAAATTAGTCAATCCATCGTCGAACTTGAGCATCATAATTTTTAATAAAAGTATCAAAATAGTTTGATGAACGGAACAGTTTATATTCAAAATGATAAATCATATAGAAACTGCATTATGTGATGGCTTCACACAACTGTTGATATACAAAACTTAGTATATAAATATACAATAAACTATGTATATAAAAGTAATAACAATAACTTATTAAACGAAATCAACAATTAAAGCATTAGGCCCGTTATCCACCAAAGCGGAGAGGAGATGTCGCGTATAACCAATCGGCTTGCGTAATTTTCACATCTCACCGCTTAGCTTCAACACAACACCGTATCCTATTGGTTATTTACGAGACATCTCTTCTCCTCTCCTCTTTGGTGGATTCCGGGCCTTACAGATGAAGAAGTAGATAAGAACCAAAATACAGTAGATGACATTGTAAAGAAAGTAAAAATAAAACTGGCTATTAAAGATGTCCTAGTTTTAAATAGTACTCAGAAATGGCCTTGACCCCATTTTACTTGGCTGGTGACGATACCAGGTGTTGGCTGTCTAGCTCGATGACCTTTCATCTTAAAAAACTTATTAATAATAACTATTTGATAAGTTTATGCAATAGAATTTAGGGAATGAGAAAAAAAAACGATTTTCATGAAAATGTTGATCCAGGTGCATCGTTTTCTTTCAACGAAATTATAAACGGAGCTCTGTCAGTGCCAGTCTGTTTATGATTTGTTTTGGCAACACAATGCAGAATTTTGTTTCAAATATGTGGTTTGAATTTTTTTTTTCAATAAACATTTCAACATTTTTCTCGTTTTCTTAGCAATGGGTGTTAACAATTTTGACGTATTTTTCGTTATTACTTCAACAGCTTACAGTAAGCAAGGAGGCGAAATCCTATTATGCATCACTGGAGATAAACAACGTTACTGTAGAAGATGCTGGCAAATACAGGGTTACGGCCAAGAACGAACTCGGCGAAAGCAATGCCACGATCAGCTTGAACTTCGATAGTAAGTAACCCTCAAGTTATTTCTAATCAGTGTTACAATAAGTAAAATTCACGACAAATTGGCTTCAGGAAAAAGAATATAAAACTAAACATTGGCGGAGAAAAATAAACTTGAAATAAAAATGCAGCGATGTATACTCAAAATGACGCTTAATATTGTTTAACCAAAGCTATTTTATTGTGTGTATCTAATCTTTTACATGTATTAGTTGTAATTTGTCTGATTATAAACGTAGAAATTGCAGCAAAGCTTGTATAATCATCAACTAATTCCTTCAGAATTTCAGTTACTCTACATAATACACTAGAAAATATCGTTGTAATTGGTTATTATGTATTACAGATTAAGATGTTTTCTTAATTATCTAATTCGATCTATCAATTCTCTTTATTCACACTGACATCACAAAACACACTGCACACTCACTAATTACTATTGTTATGACACACTCCACACCATATACTATTGCACTTATGATAAAATTGTTATTATTAATTATTATCTTATTACTTATTCTTCTATCTTTATCACCATCACGTTTCTATATCACTACTATTGCAACCGTGCTTTCATTAACACTAATACACCCTCGCAATATTTTTGTAGTTAGTAATAATGTTGCAGACTCTTCGCTTTAGCAATTGCACAATTAACACAATAACTTAAGCAACTGTCATGCGTACTGTTTGTTAGAATGAGAGTAGAATGGAAAATATTATACACGTATAATCCAAATTATTATTTATGTATTCTATTCGATTATATCATTTATCTATTTTCTTATACATCCCTCGATTAACTCTGAATGAGCCTGCGTTGCGTATCTTAATACACTAGAAAGAAAACATCTTAAATCTGATAACAAACGCGTAAAGGCAGCTGCAAATCTTCGTCAAAAACGAATTTGTGAACAATTTAATAATGTGTGCATTGATGAAATAGGCGACGAAGCGCCCGTGCCTGAGGACTTTATTAAACCGACATTTACGGAGAGACCAGTCATCAGGCAATCGGATGATGGTACCAAAATCTCATTCGAATGTCGATGTGTTGGCAAACCGAAACCAACCATCACATGGTAAGAAACTACACAACACATATTTAAATGTGATTTAAAGCATCGAATCGGTTTTAACACTAGCACTCAATGATTCAGGTACCATGGAAAAAAAATGGTAAAAGAAAGTAGTAGATATAAAATTACGTTAGAAGAGGACCAAACATTATATCATATGGCGCGACTCGAAATCTTAGGCGTTGAGAATTCGGACAAAGGAGAATACCGGGCTGTAGCGAAAAACAAACATGGTGAAGGCGTAGCAAAAATTAATCTAAACTTCGAAGGCGGAGATAAACCAAAGTAAGACGATACACACGAAATTGATACATTTATATTAAGCGTAAGGTTAGGGCTGCTATTTAAATATTTTGTCTTTTAAACAGAATACCCGACGGTAAAGCACCGAGATTCCCTAAAAAGCCAACCATTAGACAGGAAGGCGAAGTACTTATTATGGAATGTATATTAGAAGCATACCCAGTTCCAGACATCACGTGGTTCCACGGAGATAAAGAAATTAGGGATGGTGCTAAAATGAAGATGTCCAGAAAAGCCACCGGAAAAGATACATTTAATTTGACGTTAGAAATTTTAGGCCCCACGCGGGAAGATGGGGGCAATTATAGGTGTAACGCCTTCAACTTGTTTGGCGAGAGCAATGCCAATATTGCTCTCAATTTCCAAGGTAAAACAGGATAATAATATGACTACATTTCTTTATTTTAGAATGTACGCATACAGTAGCAATAGCATGTAAAGCTTTAAGCTTTCGGGCAGCATGAAATTGTAATCGGTGCTCTGTGTTGTAATAAAACATTAATATTTCTCAGGTGGGGATGACGAAAATGGTTTCGCACCATCATTCGTGGAGAAACCCCGAATCATTCCCAACGAGGATGGCACACTCATCACGATGCGTTGTGTCTGTAAAGCAAAGCCGGCGGCCGAAGTCACGTGGTACAGAGGCACGACCGTCATCAAGGCTAGTAGTAAAATCGAAATCAAATCATCCGAAATGGGTGAAGACGTTTATGAGTTATTGTTGCTTTTGACGAACCCGACGGCAGCGGATGGTGGCTCTTATCGCTGTCACGTCAAAAATGAATTTGGCGAAAGCAACGCTAATCTCAACTTAAACATTGAGGCCGAACCGGAACCGGAAGGTGAAGGCCCAACATTTGTTGAAAAACCAACGATTACGTCAAAGGATAATGGCAAATTAGTTTTAATGGGATGCAAGGTCAAAGCTAGCCCGAGACCGACGATCGTGTGGTACCACGAAGGTAAAGAAATCAGGGACTCGTCGAAAATAAAGACCAGGGTCGAGGTCAATGAAGACGTATACACAATTATATTGGAACTTATCGATCCTGGTATTGAAGACTCCGGATTGTATAAATGCAACATTAAAAATGAACTTGGAGAGCTCAATGCGAATCTTACGCTCAATATTGAAAGTAAGTATTAGATAAACTTTAATACACTTAATATATGTATTTTGACAGATCATTGCAAAAAACGACATAATAAAGTAAAGAATTATCTTAACAAATAACGAATATTTTCTCTCCACAGTCATTCCAGTTATCAAAGAGAAACCAAAGATCATTAAGATAGTTAAGAAGAAGACTGTTATTGTTGAATGTAAAGTATTAAGTAAATTTGCACCTGCATGCACATGGTTCAAGGAGAGTAACGCCGTCAAAGAGGGCTCTAGGCATACTGTGCTTATTGAGCCTAGTAGAGAGGTAAGTTATCTATTATTATGTTCTTTATAATCTAATCCTCTCTAATTGCTCAGCCACCTCTTGTCAATATTTAGCAATGAGACATATTAACAATTTATTACTTCTCCAATTACAGGGCGAATTCACAGTCAAATTGGAAATCTCAAACGTTTCACAAATAGACAAAGGCTCGTACAAGCTCGTCGCTAAGAACGAGAAGGGAGAGGCGACGTCACAGGTGGTCGAGATCACAGACATACCCGAAGAGAAGGGTGACAAACCAACCATCATCAAGCATCTTAGAAGCTTGGTAAGTTTTGAATACTTGAATAAATAAACGAAATCTAGTCTAAAGGTGCATCGACAGTAACATAACATGATTTCTATGAATACAACAAGATTTTATTAACATCTTTCCACGCATTTTTAAATAATGTGGACGTGTTATATTTAGTATACTTAACACGTTACGCTTTATAACATATTACTTAATCTAACGCACCATAAGTAAGAAAGACCTTGTTTGACTGAAAATCATATTATTTATTTTAAATAAACAAAATATGAACTTCAGAAAATTAAGAATAACAAAGAAAATACCATTTTACCCTAATAATGTCACCTCATACAAAAAATATATTTTTTAATATCTTACAGGCCCGTAAAGAAAATGAGGAAGCCGAATTTGTGGCAGTCCTGAAGACTTCAGACCAGTCGTGCAGATGCACATGGTACAAGAACTCGACAGTCGTCAGGGAATCCTCCGAGGTCAACACAACATTCGATGGCACCAACGCTCGACTCATTATCAGGAAGGTGTCGTCTAAATACGTCGCCAACTACCGAGTGGTGATCAAGAACGAATTCGGCGAAGACGAGTCCAGTGCTGACTTGACCATCGTCGAAGAAAAGGTACCTATGAAGAATTATTTTTTTATTACTATTATAAACGTGAAGTTTGTGAGGATTGATGGATGGATGGATGGATGGATGGATTTTTGTTATTCTTTAGGGCTTAAACGGGTATACTAAATTAGCTGTAATTTGGAACAGATAATTATCTGTTCCAAATTACAGCTAATTTAGTTTAGTTATAAATATTAATCTAGCTTACCATATAAAATATTTTTTTTTCCTTTTTTGTGTTCCGGTGGCATAATTTAAGACTTTGGCTTAATTCTAAAATCTTAATTTAATTCAGTCTTAATTTTAGTCAGTCCCACCTGATAATAGCAAGTAACAGAATAATAAATTAATTCTCTCGCAAACAATTTCAGAAAAAGAAAAAAGAGGAGGAAGAAGAGGAAGAGACGACCGTTATCGAGGAGTCTGAGGAAGAGATGTCGATCGTGGAGGAGAAATCCGTGATCGAAGAAAATCACGTCGAAGAGAAAAAGAAGGTAGGATTTAAATGTTACAAATATTTTATGTAAAAAATAAAATTCTGTTCTCATGTGTCGAGTCAAAGAAAATTGATAAACCAGTGTTATTGGTTTTAAAATGTATGCTTATTAGTATGCAATTGTAAATGTAAATTTTCTCAAAGGAGGAGGAAGAAAAGAAATCGTCAATGAAGAAAACATCAAAGAAAGAAGAAGTTAAAATTGACGGAAAGAAAGAAGAAGTTAAAATTGACGAAAAGAAAGAAGAGGTCACAATTGAATCCAAGAAAACTGAATCTAAGGCCGAAGCCAAAAAGGTTGAATCTAAGACTCAGGAAACCAAAAAGAATGAAGTTGAGGAAGTTGACGAAACTAAGAAAATATTCGAGAAGAGACTTTCGAAATCCGAAGAGGAAAAGAAAGCTCTTCTGGAAAAACTCGAGAAAAAGAAACCTGATCCTGAACCGGAAAAGAAAATTGAAGGCATTCCAAAACTTAGGTCAGTCAAGCCTAAGGAAGAACCTGTTGAGGAAAAGAAAGAAGACACTAAGAAGAAAACAGAAGAAAAGAAAAAGGTCGTCAAGAAGAAGGTCGTTTCTAAGAAAGAGGAGGTAAGTGAGGTGGTTTTTGTTTCCGAGCTATGTAAAAAGCTTACTCGACTAGTAAATAATGTATATAATTACTTTTCCACAGTAGAAACTCTTCTCAGATAAATTGTTACAAGTTTGTAACTGATCATAGTTCTTTCAATTCCGTAATCCCAACCATATGGAAGTAATCTAAAAAAAAAGACTTGTACTTGTTTTCATTTTCAAAATTAATCCAGTGTACGTTATTGTATTGGAAAGGATAAATAAAAATTACTATGAGTATCTAACTCAATGTAGGAAGGAATTTCCTCTTCCATTTGGTTGGTCTTAGTCAAAATTCTTGTCATTTATATTTGAAAATATTTATAAATAAAATAGTGTTAATAATGTCTTTAGATTGTGATAACTCATTTTCTCTGTCGTGTGTGTTGTGATAACTAGATGTGCTAAACTTTCTTTGGATATAGGACGTTCTCGACTTCGTCGACGATTACGAGAGACCGGTTTTGGAGAAATATGAAAAGATTACACCAACGCCGCTCGATAAAAAGTCAAAAGAGGAACAGACACCAAAGGTAAACACATTACACTATACATTCACATACACTCTCATTTTAAATATAAAAATGCATTTTATCGGAAATTTTGATGAATACAAAAATAATAAAAGTGAATATATTTAGGGTAAACGTGCATCTATAGCTGATAGCGTTAAAAGTGAACAAGACAGTGAGGAAGAACCCTCGATTGCCGCTCCAGCGCCGGAGAAAAAGTCTAAAGTTGAAACTACAAAGGTACATTTGATTTTGATTTTAAGTTTAAAACTTACTCAATTTTTTTGTTATTATAAAGTAGACTAAATACAAATGAAATAAAGACACTAATAAAAATATTGGGGACTATACCTAGGTTGAGGAAGAAAAGACTGAAACAAGGAGGTCTAGCATCAAAAAGGGTGTCCCTAAACCAGAGGAGCCTGTTGATGAGTTATCGAAAGTTAAACTCGGAAAGGCTCCTATTAAACAAGAAGAAACTAAACTCGAGGAACCACAAGTTGCTAAGTCCAAAAAAGCGGTTAAAAAGGTAACCGAAATATCACAATTTTCTCACATTACTTGAAATTAATAATTTGAAAAAAAATATATATAACGTATTATTTTTCTAAAGCCGGGTGAACAACCCGAGTTCGTGGATGATTACGAAAGACCAGAACTTGAGAAATACGACAAAATGACACCAACGTCCACCGATAGGACCAAAAAACAAAACGGGGTTGAGGAGGTAATTACAGGGTTTATTTTCCTGATTCACCTATTCAGTTAAATTGATAACAAGTAACGGATAAAAACTTTTAAATGATAATTTTTATAGGCCGAAACCGAATTTGTCGATGATTATGAAAAACCAGAACTTGAGAAATTTGAAAAGTTTACACCAACACCTAAGGACAAACGTCGTCCTAGTGATACTGAGGTAAAACATTTTTTTATTATTAGAGATGTACCGACTATATAGCCAACTAGCCGATTGGTCGCTTGTAAAAACTGACTAATCGACCGACTAGGCCGAACCGATCACGGTTTTGGGGGTATTTGGCAATTGCCGTGACGCTTCGTTTATAGCTGATTCGCGCACAAGTCACAACCGCCGCCTGTGAGCGTGTCGGAACATATTTTGTTTACTTCGCATTGTTTCTTGATTTGTATTTTTGTTAATGTAATTTCTCCTATATACATTTTATTGAGAAATTCATACTCGTACAAAGTAAGAAGCCGGATAGTCGGCGCTCTTTACTAAATAGTCGCTGACCACGAAAGTGGCCGGATAATCGGCTTTACTGACTACTCGCCGAGTAGTTGGAACATCTCTAAATGTGACGTTGAATTCATTGAGTCTAGAAACGAGAGAGGAAAGTTAATAAATCACACAATCACATTTTTAATAGGACGATGTAGACATGATGAAGGGCAAAATAAAACCGAAGGAAAAAGAAGCAGAGCCTGAAGTGCCTACTCTCCGCAAACGTCCTGTCCCTAAGGACAAGGTAAAAGATTAATTTAAATGAAGTCTGATATTTAAGAAAATCGTTTGCGAAGTGTAGGACCTTAAATAATTACGCATTTCCATATAGGAGGAGGAGAAAAAGCCTGACGAGAAGCCAAAGGCTAAACCAAAGAAGAAAGATGAACCACAAGCTAAAAAGCGTCCTTCTCTTAAAGAGAAAGAGGTATACACACTTATTAACACAATCACTTTACAAGTAACAGTTTGGTAGCTCGAAATAACGAGTTTGAAAGCTGCGAACAATCTTTAAAACATAACACGACACTAAATTTCAAACAATGCATCGTTCTTGAAACAATCACGCTGTAATCCTCTGTCGCGACAAATGTTTTCAGCAGTTTTCAGTTCTTGTTTAAAAACAGTAAGTAAGCTTTGGCATGCATGGCAAACACTGTAAAGCTTCGCTTTTCTATGTTTTAAATATAATTTTATAATTTTTAGATATTTACAGAGTTCCCGTGTAGAAGATTCAATGGAAAATTTTCTTTTGTTGTGTTAGGTCTTTTGGAAATTCATTCAAAATTACAAAATCCACTGAACATCTTATTTTCTTTTCTATTCTGTGTCTCTTTTACTAATGGTTAATATTTTCCTGTACACTATACTTATACATGTTCAACCATTTAAAGGTCGCAGTTGAAGAGTTTGTCGACGATTACGAGAGGCCTGTTCTCGAGAAATACGAGAAATTCACGCCTACACCAATTGAGAAAAAGAAAAAGGTACACTTTTACACAACTATAGCTTCGCTTGTACACACTTGCTATTTTATTTACAGTATACATATTTACTGATAACATCAAATCATCCATTTAGGAAGACAAAAAGCCTGAGCCTGAGGAGGAAGTATCCTCAGCTACAGCAACTGGTAGACGACGATCTGTCAAAGACAAAGATAAGCCAGAGGTATGACATATGCCAACCAATTCTTTCATATTGCTTAAATCAAAATAAGAACAGTTAACTAAAATTAAACATTTCTTTAGCCTATGGATGTTGACGAAAGCGTCAGTTTATCCAAACCAAAAACACCAGCTAAGCCTGGCCAGGAACCTGAAGACGTTTCACTCACACACAAGACACCAGCTGAAATTACGCCTACGGTTCGTACTTTTTAATATTTACACATGAATAATACAAGAGGTAGAAATACTTGAAGTTTGATGCTAATTATTATCAATACTATTTAGGAGGGTGAAGCTGAGGCTAAACTCAGTGTTAAGAAACCAGAAGTTGTTGATGAAAAGACAATTAAGAGACCTACACCTAAAGGCAAAGAAGAACCGAAGGTACGGTTTAAAGGATTTTAAATAAAATTAATAACATAAAAACATAACATCGTCTAAACTTTAGCTTGTACTTATTTCTATCTCAATTTTACAAAAAGATATTTCCTTAAACATCTTTGAATTCCAAATAATTCACAGAGCGGATCAGACCGAATCAACACTAATATACCACCGTTATCTGCTGATAATGGTGCGCCTACTGTTTTAAAACGATTATTAATTCTTGACAAGGTACAGGAGTAGATTGAAATATAGAAGTAGAAAATAGCACTTTTATTTATTAAAAAACACGACTTTGACTTGCAAATATAGATGCACACAACACAATTTTCACAGAACACATTTTATTTTTCTATTAACACAGAGATATACATTCTAAATGTTTATCTCAAATGAGCTGATTTTATCACTGCCAAACTCCATATTTTATTTGTGATTCAACAATAGCAAAGAACAAATCACTCATTATTTTGAGGGGAAGTGATAAAATTGGTGTCATGAAAAATAATTTTATTTTTCACTAACTAGACTTTGTGATGTATAATACAAATGTGTTTGGGATAGGGAGAGGACACTGAGGAGGCTGTCAGCCTTACCAAGCCTCGCACTAAGACAAGCACTACTGCACCTGAAGAGGCAGAACTTACACAAAAGACACCTAAGAAAAAGTTAACGGTACAGTCACTTATAGTACTTTTTTTTAATTATCTCAGTTATTCCAATCAAAATGTTTTTATCAAGTTCCTTATATTTTGTTCCAACAGCAACTGAAAATATTTTTTTTAATGATTTTAATTTATTGTCAGCCAGTTATACTCATAATGTTTACGTTAATACTTTGAGACATTTTTAAAACCTTTTGTTTTAAAAACTGGCTTGTTTCCACCAAATGTTTAAATGCAATAATATAAATATCCATAGGAGGGTACAGAAGCAGCACAGTTGAAAGTCAAAAAGCCAGCTGTTCTTAAAAAGGATAAGGAAGACGAGGATCAGGTAGAAAGGATAATGCTTAAATGCTGCAATGTACATAGACTACTGAAACTGTTGTTGTAGCCACTGAAGTAGATCTAGACAATCATGCTGAGATAGTTAGAAAAACAAACACTAATGTTTTGTAGTTAGTCTAATACAATGGACTAATCTCTTAATCGACCAACGTAACACTACCAATTCTATAAGACAATGAATTCGGTGTTACATCTTTCATATAACAAAACGATCATCTATTTGGTAAATACAAAATAATCAAGCTAATATAATGAAATTACTCCATCACGACTCACTTTCAGCATAATGTCTAAGTGAGAAAGATAAAGAGAAAGTCCATTGTTTAGCATGCAAGTAATTCCACGGTTTTCTACAAAGTATCAACACACTAATGCCATAGTAGCACCTCAAATGCGCTTTTAATCAAGAACATCCATTAAACCTTAATTCATTCCCTAGGACCCAATCATAGTAAAGGGTGGTAAATTTGAAAAACCCCAGCTCAAGAAAACTGTTATTAAGAAGAACACAGAAATGCCAAAAAAAGCTGTATACAGTGAAAATAATGAAAATGTCAATGATGTTAACGAAATGGGGGTAAAAACTGTTTCAAACGTTGTACTAAGTGACGTCCACTTTCTGTCTCTTTCTCTATCTGCAATCTATTACACTTTTTGGCTAGCCAAATTTGCAGCACAACCTTTGTTGCGTCCAGCACTAATCACAACTGCATATAATATCTATTGGCACAAATCTCACTTTACCCTATTCTAGATTCTGAAGAGCGATGCGTTCTCTATCTACAGGTTTGTTAGCTCAAAATAACGAGTTTGAAAGCCGCGAAACATCTTTTAAACATAACATAACACTAAATTTCAACCAATGCTACGTTTGAAAAAAAAAATTTGCTCTAATCAAATTTGGAATATCCATTACACCATGATTAATTCTTTAGGACCCAATCGTAGTGAAGGGTGGTAAATTTGAGAAACCTCAGCTGAAGAAAACTGTTGAGAAGACTACACAAAAGCCTAAAAAAGCTGTATACAGTCAAAATGATGAAAATGAAAATAGTGAAAATGATGATGATGATAAGGAAGACGTGGGGGTAAAAATTGTTTCATACGTTCTACTAAGTGACGTCCACTTTCTATCTCTTTCTCTATCTGCAATCTATTACACTTCTTGTCTTGTCCAATTTCAAGCACGTGTCTTTTGTAATGTCCACAACTAATCACAACTGCACACTATATATTCTATTCTGTTGGCACAAACCTCACTATATCCTGTTCTAGATTCCGAAGAGAAATGGGTTCTACGTCGTTCCTACAGGTTTGGTTGCAAGTCGCATGCTGCTTGTATTACGCTTTACATGTATTTAGTTTATATTACAGGTTTATGTTATCAAATACGTTTGCTGCTTCGTAGTCATCTTCGTACGGGGCAATTTTTATCTCTTTGTCTCATGCGAGATGCAATTAATTAAATGTAATTATGCACACAACATTTAAACCAAATTACTTAATTTCTCCTTGCACTAAAAAAAATTACCGCACGCAAACGTATTATACGTTTTTTGTTTATATGTTACATGTCTTATTGAACTATTTGGGGTCAAAATTATTATAAAAAGAAGTAATTTCGTCATATAATTTCAAGGGAGTAGATAGATACCTTTGGGGTTATGAATGATCAAAACATTTCTCATCAAGAAACTAATACAAATTCTAAATAATTACAGATTGAAGACTGCCTCGTTGGTCTAGTGGTCGCAAAGCGCGACTGCTGAGCATGAGGTCTTGGGTTCGATTCCCGGGTCGGGCAGTGTTATTGGGTTTTTCCATCAGGAATTTCTCAGTAGCAGCCTCGGAGTCTGGATTTGTGCCCGTTGATGGCAATAGGCTCGCCCCCTATTACATGGGACTTAAACATAACTGGCGAAATGTGGGTGTACTAATGGGTACACCTCTGCCTAACCCTTCGGGGATAACAGGCGTGATGTTATGATGTTATGTTACAGATTGAACTCGACTTTGTCGATGATTACGAAAGACCAGTACTTGAGAAGTACGAAAAGATCACACCTACTCCCACTGTTCGGGAGAAGAAAGAAAAGGAAGCAACTAAGGTAAGAATCATGAATAAAATAAATATCAATTACCTAAATCATCATCAGCCTAGCCTTTTCCCAAATAATTATGTTGGGTCGGCTTCCAGTCTTACCGTATGCAGCTGAACACTAGTATTTTACATGGAGTGACTGCCTATCTGACCCCACAACCCTAGTAACTGGGTAATACGATACCCCTTGGTAAGACTGGTTGTTAGACTTTCGGGCTTCTGACGACCCGTAACGACTGTCAAAGATCCACGTATGACAGTCTGAACTAACGGCTTAACGTGCTTTCCGAGGCACGGAATGATGTCAGTAATGTCTAAGATAAACTTTAGAAAGTACATATCAATTAAAAAAGTCACATTGGTACTTGCTACAAGCCCAGATTCGAACCCACAGCCTCATGAATGAGAGGCGGGCGCAATTAATTACCTAAATATGAGAACAAATTACTGAAAAGAAAGACAACAACTTACAGAATAAAGATTGTAGTTAAAAACAAAAGAAAGAATAGGTTTAGAGAGGTAATTATAACTATATTTAAATAAAAACAGGTGACGATGATCGCCCAACAAGCGCAGCATCTTGAAGTAAAGGTATAAATGAAAATGTGATGAGTGTGAACCCTGTCAATGTCGTTCACCTCTATTTACCACCACAGTCATACATCACATACCTACAACAAATGAAACACTTTATTAAAGAATGAATTTTGCTCTCAAAACCGTAAAATATCTTATTCAATTTTCACTCTTGAATGATTTATTATAAGAGTTAGTTTTATTTCTCTCTGTATTTTCAAAACTATCTATTACGTTTGTCATATTATGTATCCAGTAATTAAAATCAAACATATTTACACGGTGGTATAGCTAATCAAATATTTATAACTCTTTTGTTTGTTTCTTAATTAATAATACCATTAATATCGTTTACAAATCCATTTAAGTATTGTAATCCCAGATTTGTACCCATTTTTTGTTATCTCCATTTGTAAATATCGTATTTAAAATCCTTTGTTTATCCATGGTCTAATTTATAATATCATTTTTACCTGTGCATAAAATGTCATTTGCTGAATACTTTTCCAAAGTCAACTCTGTGCTAATATTATATGTAATTTTTGTTTCATTTAGACCGAAAGCCGAAGGACATCGTTCCAAAGCGAGGTTTGTATTTGAACTTTGCTGCTTAATGCTGCTTTGATAAAGATGGAAATGGTGTAAATATAAAAAAAAGAACAGACAAAGTTATTTTAACATAATGACTTTAAAATTCTGCTTTCCCTGCTAGAATTGCAATAATATTTTAAACACATTCTCTAAAATAATTGTAATCTTCTAGGTCAAAGAAGAAACGAAATCTGACAGCCGTAGAAGCTCCACTATCGAAAACAAAGCTGTTAAGGTAAGACAAGAATCTACATATATATTCAATTACCAAAACAAAATTGATTTGTGTGTTTGAAATAAATACAAGTTAATACTAGACATACAGAGTAAACAAATGTAAAAAAAATGTCTTTCACTGGCCAGGTGTACTCGTTATCAAGATCAAACATTCTGACAAAATTAAAATGCCTGCAAACCCCGAAGAAAAAGTGGTCTTATAAGTGATATTTTTTTTCGTTTTGAGTTATAGAACCCAAAAATTAATGTCCGTATATTTTTCATTCAATAGCTTACAAAGGAAACTTCTGAAAGCAGAAAGTCTTCAATTTCTCAAGTGGCTGAACAACAAGAAATTACAGCTGCAACTGCTTTGAAAAAGACTGCCCAAAAGGTAAGTGAATTTAATAAATTAAAATATTCTTGATATGGATTGTAAGAAGACCAAACAAACGCAAACAGGGAAACATTACAACGTAAAGTAAAGAAAATACTGAACACAGAACGGTACCAACGAAAAAGATGATGAAATTAAACTAAAACCAATTGAAACTCTTCTTACAGTTCATATTCTAAAGGTAGTTAGGCCAAACCCTAGCAGCTGTGCCATCCCCGAAGTATAGTTTTATTTTTGAGTTTGAAGTTTAAGTAGACATCATAGACCCAGAGTGTCTTAGATATCTAAATAAGGCTGAATCTCCAATGCTTTTAGAAGAAGACCAAAAGCATTTAATTAATTTTAGTGAAACCCCTAAGCTTCAGTAGTTAGAAGATGTAAATAAAGTGGACTTTAGATTGACTGCAGATATTGGTATTTACAACCAAATTAGAGGTTGTTTCCTGATTTTTTGTAGAACTCAACAAGTTAACTGTTGAATTTGAAAAGTATATTAGAGTTTTCAGTATGGCTGGCTTTGTAGAAACGATATCCAGGAAATATTGTAAAAGCAAACCCTATTCCCGCTTATTCATAAATCCCCCATTAACTTGTTATTTTAGAGTACATTAAAGGCGGCAGAAGCAACACAATTGGATCAGATTAAACTCAAGGTAAGTTTCATGTCGTAAACCATGCATGTCCATAGGAAAAATTATAAGTTCAAAAACTATGGAAAACATTAAATGTCATTGACTTTTCTTTTGTAAATACAAATTCTATTTTAAAACTTCAAACAATCAACAGACGATTGTTTGATTACTGTGTGTCAGTAAATAACTAAATGGACAATAACATAATAGTATACATTGATGTTGTAACCATGTATATTAAGAAAGGACATGAGAATAAACAGATGTAAGATACTGAACAATTTATTTTTGTAAATAGGATGAGAAAGGGAACGTAGAAGATACAGTAACTACAGATAAGCCTTCAGATAAAACATATCCGTGGCGACCTACGAAAACAGACACACAGGTATATACACCCCTACACACACATACATACACACACCCTTACATTTAAAAACAAAAACATTGATTTAATTGCGTGTAATAGGAAGCTACTGAGAAAGTGGAACCGAAACGTAAGGAAAGCGTAGACCGGCCTACCGATACTACAGTTCCGAAACGTCGTGAAAACGAGACTAAGGTATATTTTTTTAAACAATTTTAAACTTAAAAGCAATTGTTTTAAGACAGTAAATGCTAATTAGAAGGTATTAATTCAGGAAACTGAAGATGTTGAGGAAATTGAGGAAAAAACTGAGACGAAACGTAAAGCTTCTATCGGTAAACCTAAAGAACCTCAGCCTAGACGTCGACCCAGCAAACCAGATGAGGTAGAATTCATTTACAATTATAATTTTGTATTTCTACCACAAAATACTAGTCACAACTGCCAATCACAACACACAGTTGACAATTACAAAACTGTAATGTCTTAAATAAATATTTTAGTTAATAATTACAACGTGATAGATTTTTATAATATTAGGAATAATATACACAATTTATTGACACTTTAATTACGTGGATAACAGGACAAGGAAAAGAAAAAGAAAACTGAAACTGTTGAAAAGACTGAAAGTAAAAGAAAAACGTCTATTGACAGACCTACAGAACCTACTTATCCTTGGAAAAAACCTAGCGACGATGAGGTAGATATCGATTTTCAAATATTTTAAATATAATAATTTGTTATCGTTTAATAATCGTAAATAATTTAAACAGGATAAAGAAAACATTGAAGTAACAGAAACTAAAACTAAGAGAAAGGTTTCGATTGATCGTCCGACTGAACCTACGTTCCCTTGGCGCAAGCCCAGTGAAGACGATGAGGTAGTAAGTCTTTCTCAAAAAAACAATGATCTAATAGCATTTTATGATGGAATAGGCTCTAATAATAACATTTCTGAACAGGATCAAGTAGAAATACAAAAACCAGAAGTTAAAAGAAAGGTTTCCTTCGATAGACCAACTGAGCCAACATATCCTTGGCGACGTCCAAGCCATGTTGACGAGGTAGATAGAATTTTAAATCATATTTTAATACGTTGTCGAAATATAATATCTAGTACTGATACCATCTAACGTTGTAAACAGGACGACAATCTTCCAATGGAAATAGACGATGAACCATTTGTACCTAGAAGGAGGGTATCTGTTGATAGACCTACAGAACCCACGTACCCTTGGCGTACACCTGTGGAGGTAGATAAATTAAATAAAAATATTAATAATAATTATTTCCTAAAAGGTAGTTTAATTACAAATAAGTATGACTGTGTTAAACAGGACGTTGTTGTACCTGAAGTTCCTGAAGAAGCGGAAAAACCTGTAGAACAACCTAAAGAATCTGCTTATCCATGGCGCAAGTCAAATAACGTTGAAGAGGTATAATTCATAAATATTTTAAGAAATTATTAATTCATGTCGATTATTCGTTGTCTTATACAAAAAAATAAATTTCCTAACAGGATAAGAAAGAGACTAAAGAGCCAGAAAAACCTAAAGATAATTTATTGACTGATAAACCAAAGGAACCTGAGTATCCTTGGCGTAAACAGAGCAAATCTGAGGTATTACTAAAGTTTTCAATACAAATTAGGATTTGTAGCAAATGAAACCATACTGACAATAATATTAATTTAATAGGAACCCGCGACTAAACAACCAGAGCCGGAACCGACCAAAGACGCTCCAAAGGCAAAGGTAGCATAAACGATAAAATATTTGAAGTACAAATTATATAAAATTACGAATATAATAACTAAACTTTAAATTACTTTACGTTATTAGGAAACTGCAGACAATACACAGGATACACTAACAGATAAACAGTTAAAACCAACACAGACACCATTCTTCATGAGGAAGAAGGCTGGCTTAGAGGTATATATTCACTACATTAGGCTAGGCACAAAACTGAGTGTAAAACCGTGGTGAGACACGTAATTATTAAGCTTAGTTAAATTATTCCTAAACTTCCACGATAATTTATGCGCGAATATTGACGCGTTTTTGCACACAGATTTGTCCCTAGTCATACATACACAACAAAGTTACATTACTCAACAAACACACCTACAGACACATACATCACAGACTATGAAAAAGGTTTTTAAAATAATAGTAATTGTATTAGTAAATAATGAATTAAAAATTATTTCCTAGGAACCTGTACCCTTCTTTAAGAAACGCACAGATTCCATTGTAGAACATACAGACGATAACGTAACAGAATCAAAGGTATATGAATCAAAATCATTCTGTTGTTATGATGTATTTTCGATCAGAGAGCAAATAATTTCATTTAATACCATTTCTTAGGAACCTGAGATACTTAAAAAGAAACCTGAGCCTACTATTGAAACAATAAAGGATAAACCAAAGGTATATATTTAATTTGTTTTAAAATATAAACTACTGATATAGTATACGTCTTTCACTTAATTTTAACAACTAAATTCATTTGGAATTTAAATAACGTCGAAACTATTTCTTAGGACCACAAAAAGGAAAAGAAGTTATCTGAACCCAATGTGGAACCAATTCAAAATGGTACACAGAAAACACAGGTAGCTCATTATTGTAATCTATTATCTTATGTTATACAATTTAGTACCATGAAACGTATTTTTTTTACTATTATAGGTGCCTGAGATACCTAAAAAGGTTCTCTCGGAACCTATTGAGGAACCTGCGAAGAATTTGATAGAAAAAGTAAAGGTAGCTTTTCAATTGTTTAGAACATAATAAATATAAATTATAATTTACCCTGAGTAGTGCGTAGAATAGTAGAAGTAGCGAATAGAGTAAGGGAAAAAAAATTAATATATTCACTGCCTTATAGGAACTTGAAGTCAATAAAGTATCTATTGAAGATAAAAAGAAACCTAGTGAAGAAGTTTCACAAATACCTGAGGTATTAAAAAATAGTAATATTATTCAAAGTATTTTTTTTATGGTAATCAATATGATATTATTATATTAACCAATTTTAATTTGTTAGGAGGATGAACCTAAAGTAGAGAAACCACTAGACATACCCACAATAACAGAAACACTACATCCATGGAGAAAAAAACACTTAGAGGTAACACTCAAACATACCAACACTGACAACACTTACTCACACACACACCAACAAAAACTGCACATAACTCACACACAAATAAAACTATTAAAAGAAAAAATGCCATACTCACATTCTGCAGTCCGTAAAATATCCAATGTATCGTCAGGTACCGACACTCCTGACACCGGAACCGGAGAAAAAGGACGAACCGCCCGTGGTTCCCTTCTCATGGCAGGTCATTCCTGAAATACCACAGGTAGAAAATAAATAAAAATAAATCAAATATATAAAGTAGACAAAAACATAGCACAGGTAGTAACAAAATCTTTTACTGATCAGGCCGAACAAACGCCAGAGTTAGAAGACAATTATAAACCAACGTTACTCGAAACAACAGACAACACCGCTCCTTGGCGAAGGGCTAAATCCCCTCAGGTACACACACACAGTCATCAACACATTCATCGCTTAAACAGACACGCACACATCCATAAAAACGCACCAGGATTTTGCATACTCTGATTGGCCAAATGAGTTCGAATTTTGATGACGGATTTTAGTAACAAACAATATTGCAATGAATCAAGAATTGAAATTGTGCTTGTTATGAAATGCGTCATCAAATCGCTTGCAAAATTCGTACACATCGTACGGTCGCCATTAATAAAATTTACTGTATAGGCTGAAACGACTGAAGGCAAAGATGAAAATATACGAGCCACATTTGAATTACCACAGCCCGCTTATAGCAGCAGACCTCAATCGCCTGAAGAGGTATACATAAGCACCCACAGTGTTACCGCACAGGATAATTGCACAATGCACAGTTATTAGAGGAGTGGTAGAGCACGGCACTTATACACAAGCACTTAGTCTCTTCAAAAATTGCACATCTATCTTTTAGAATCTATTAGTAGATGTAGACGCACTGTATAGTAGTACCTTTGTACTTGTAGTCGTTATAGAGGCACTATTCTTCTTTTTAGATTTACTTGAGTTCAGTAATTTGATTGTATAAATGTAAATATAGATGCACATTTTATTGTAGTAGGTATTTAGCATAATATTTTGTTAAGCAATGTTTGCGAGTATTAATAAAAACATCTTTACTATTAATGTCTGTATGCATGTTAGTTTTCTCACATTTCCTGCTTTCGCTTTTGCTTATTAAATCCGTCACAATATCAAAATGTATAAAATGGTGTACTTAATTTAAAGATTTTCAGTTTAATGGTAAGTATGACTGTAAGTATACAAAGATTAAATATTTAAATAACATTCCTTTTACTTTCGTAAATAAGACAATAATAAGTTCAGTAAATATTTACTTAGACTAACTATTCTTCCTTGAGCAATCCCTTATTAATAAACGATAGATACAACTATTCAATTAATCAACACATAGTCAGACAATTTAGATGTCGATGCTAAACAAATATTCTACTTACAGAAAGTGGCAGTTAAAGAAGAGAAAGTTGAAGAAGAAGCAAAGAAGGCCAAGGTCACTTCAGTCAAGAAGAAGGCTGAGGATCTGCCAGAAATTGCTGATTACGACAGACCTGACCTGGAGAAATTCGAAAAACCAGAATTCACGCAAACAACCAAGGACAAACCAGACAAGGTACACGTAAACCGCATTTAAAAGAATAAAACAACGTAAAAATAGTTTACTGATACTAACATAACATTTCGACATGAACAGCCAATACCGGTGGTGCCGAAAATCGAGGCACCTGACGAGAAGCCAGCAGCACCCAAGATCGAAGTCATTCGTGAGAAGTCTCCGAAACCAGAAACGCCAAGGAAACCATCACTTGGACCTGGTGCACCAGTTGGAAGACGTGGTTCCCTCATTCCTCCTCCCGAGGAGATGGGAAGACGTCCTTCCCTTATTATCAGCGACGAGGTATGTATCCCATCCTATTTTCTTAGATATAAGATTTTTCTAGATTTATTTTGTAATGTTTTTGTACTTGGATTCCAAATGTCTCCATTTTCAGTGAAGGTATGACTTGTTTTGTAGACATATATTATGTAAAATTGTGCCGTCTTAGTCCTAGACACATTACAAAATACCTAAAAAGCGCTGGCATCAGAATCACTCTTTGAAAACGCAAGCTTTACGGCTGAAAGCACTTCTGCGTTTGAGTCACAGAAACAGCATTTGCACTTTTAAAACTTGAATGGTATTCTGGTTAAACTTGTATTGTTTCCTTTGCTAATTATCTGAAAGAATATTATTTATATTTCATATTGTTTTAAAGTTTTAACGAAAAACCAGATTACCAATTTTTAATGAGCAACATGAATTTTTCTCACATTTTTGCTGCATTTGTTACAACATCTGCAATTTTGAAGCATGAGTCTTTCTAACCAATCGCGTGCAAACTGCAATCAACGAGTGATTTACACGGATGTTAGCGCCTTACCACAAAGTAATTTTAGCCCCTAGTAGTATAGACCCTATTCTCTCAAGCCGAACCCATAACACGAATGCATAGACCCTTCAAAAAGACATTTTCATAATCGTCTAAAAAGATGATGCTTTGACCACGAACGCTTTAGCAGAGGATATTAGAGAATGACTTGGTTTACAGTGGAGTTGAGCTTAGACCCTTAATTCCTTGCTTTTGGATTAAAACAGAGTTTAGCAATGTCACAGCAGATATTTTTAAAAACACTGATAATGAATCGTGTATGTAGCGATATTAAGACCGTGCAAAACGTAATCCACAGGAGAATAGAAAACTAAGACCCGGTGAGGTGATCGAAGAGAAGAAGGTAAAAGAAAAAACGCTAAGAATTCTAAATGAATGTTATTATTGCCGTGACAAATTCTTAACTATATCTGTATACGGTATTATTAATGCATTTGCATCCGACGCGGTTTAAAACACTGTTTCACAAGTAATACTGGATAATCACATGAACCTAGAAAAGATATTTAGTAACAAGACAAGGCATATATTGGTAAATGTAATTATCCAGGTTATATCTGTTTAAGAATCGTTTTGTCGTCGAGAGCACAGAGCTAAACTGCACACTTTGTGAAGTACGCACACACAGATAAACTGCACAGCTTGTTAGCACGTTACGCACACGAAATAATGGTCAGAGATTGGTCGTGTCGAGACGAAATCTTTTACAGGAATGGTGTGCCTAAGGAGGCTTTTCTTACACATCACGATAATGAAACGGGAACTAACATGAACGATTAACATGAAGGTGACGCAATCTGTAACGTAATAACTATTGCACACGCTGGCTAGGGCATTGCACCAAATAATGAACTAAAGTCAGGTTAGGCTGATAGCCCAGGTTCGGCAGCGGAGATTTAGGTAGGGTTAATATTACATATGGGATTATCAATGTTTTTTAAACAACAGGTCACGAAATTACGTCCCGGCGAAGTTTTAGACGAGAAAAAGGTGAGACCGATTGGATCTGGTCCGTTTTAGGTGGACGCTGCTCGCTTTTGCAAAGCATTTTTTTGTCTTTTTTATTTTTTTCTTCTATTGTTGCACACATGACTACACCGACGACTTTAACTCTTAAGATTTTGTAGACATAAGTTTTATTTACAGGGAAGATAATTAGTTTTTGACCACACCAAAAATATAGTTTTACAATGACATCAAATTCACATCCCCCACAAATACACGCTTGACAGAACAAGTCTAAGCGAATCATTGGTTTTTGAAAAAAACAAAGATAAAAATCAAAAACACAATCTTCCACTCACTCTCATTACATTGTATCCCTTTTTCAAAAAGCTGCGTCTTCAATAGCTTCTAAAAGACATACTTTTAGTTTTAGACCCTTTAGTTGCAATCTTTACAATGTCCAAACTCTTTTACATATCTTTTTCTTTTTAGATGTTCTATTTAGAATTAGATCTAGTGACCGCTTTGCCGACCAGCGGGTTTACGATGTGACAGAGCATCGCTGGGTTTGAACTTTTTGTTTATGAGGGAAATGAGCAAACAGCACTAATAAAAGTGCCTGGAAAAGACATGACCAGAAAGAAATAACTAAAAAATAACCATTTTTTCTGTCCTATCATTAAAAACCATTAGATCTTTTCTATTTTCTTAATAGAAAACTTTGTTTCCCTCATAAACCAAGCTTGTTAGTTTTACTTTTAGAATGGCTTTATTCAGTTTCCAATAATTAATTTTACTTTTTAGTTTTCCACTAATCATTTTCTAAGTGCACTCAACATTTTACTATCACTTTTACGAGCTACAGATGTATTAAAACAATACTTTACTGACTCGCATTAACGAATGTACGCGAAACATGTAAATGGCTTACAAAATAAGTGGGGAAAACTAATTATAAGAAGCAATAATTTTATAATTACTATTAATTATGCACAAACAAAATCACACTACACATTAACACAATCACATTTCACACCACTACATAATACACACTGTATACAAAAATACACAAATTATTAACTTTTAAGCACTCAACATTTATTTGTACAGAACTTATAATTTAATGAGCACACTCTTAACAGAGAATGTTTTACTAAAACTTATAATTTTTTTTCAAAAAAGAAACGCGCCAGGCCGGGTGAAGTCTCTGAATTTGAGGTATACAATGTGTGGACAACTATCTGTTTAGATAATTTACATGTTATAGAAAAAAATAGACTCGTGGCTAACATAGATATTTTCAAAGTGATTAATTTCAAAGTGAATAATTTCATATATTCGTCGTAAATAAAAAACTCTATGCGTCAAAAAAAACGTGGCATAGAAAGATAAATCATTATATGTTACATTTCAATTCCGGAAATTGTATTTATGTTTTGTAAATAAAATAGTACCAGAGCTACTAATACCATGTCATTCTAACATTATAATAAACATTTAATTAGTAGTAAAACATAATATGACGACACCTAAAATCTATGCACGAATCCTATTAAAATCCAACTTTAAATCAAGAACATAAAATTTATCGAAGTGGATAAATGAAATGGTATAATATGAATAACAAACACAATAAATTGAATACCGTTTTATTTATTGCTTTCGATAAAATTATGTTCATTAACTCCTAATCCTAATAAAATAATATTGCGTTTGCACCGAACGCACAAGTATATAACAAATAAATTAATAACTTTATTCAATTTAACGTAATAATAACAGCCAATATTAATAGCGTGAAGCAAGGTTGTTTATTGCGTTATTGTGAAAATGCATGGAAGTATACAATTTATAGCTTTAGCACCCAATAACTGTTTATAATTTTATGTATCACATTGTAAAAGTAATATCTGTGATGACCTTGAATAACTACCTTAATAATTTGAAACACTTAAATATGTTAGCCTCAATAAATTCCATCATAGATGTTACTTGAAATCACAATAAAGATGCCACAAAATGTCATAAAGAATTTAAATTCATTATGAACATCGCAAAACGCTGTATCTAATTATACAAACAAGCAACGGAAGCTAAACAAATACCTATTCTATAATTACTAATGAATTTCATTTGAAGCCAACACTTATGTATCTATGACGCAAATAAGGCGATAATAATGTCAACTTAGTGACTCATTAACACTTTCACCGCCGGGCCAAAACTGTTGAAGGTCAAACCTCCACTAGCGTAGGTCACGGGTGACCTACGCGGCGGTTAATGTGTTAATAGGAAATGCAGCTCTCATGACAAGTTTATAACGTCTAAGTTCCAATGTAAAGCTATGCAGGTGGGTTGGCTATGTTAGACCGAGACTGACATAAGTGAAATTTTCTAGAAACATTTAGAAAGATTAGACAGTATCTAATACCAATCCTGATTAAAATAAAATTTTAATAGAAGTGACAGCAAAAGTTAATTAGTTCAATATAATAAATCAAGCTGAAAACAATTAAGAAGTAACTAAAGCATAAGAAGAAACAAAAACAAAAGTAATTAATGAAGAAAACGCACCTGTTACTGGTGATAACGTGAATGCAGATGGCGCGGGCGCGTTTAATGAAGCAGAGTGAGTACAATGCGTCGTGCGCCAGGAGAACGCTCGTCACAGTTATGATTGATTGCTATTAGTATAAATATGACTAGAGTAATCAGGCCAAGAGCGGACCCACTGGTCTTGAAACGTTCTCACTCTTAACTGCCTTAAGTTGCCAGCACGACTGAGTTATGTCCGTCGTATATTGTTAAAAAGATATACGTCTCGATATATTGATTGTTGCAACTAATGTTGACACCTAAAATAGAATGCGAAAGATTGATTGCCTTAATTGAACCGTAAATTATAATGGTGGCAATGTAATGACAACATGCATTAAAGCATTCAAAAATAAGAAACAAATATAGTCACTGAGCTAGCGAGGACGGAAAATTGATTTAGACAAAGGGCAGCTAGGTGGCGTTGTGCAGTCTAAAATTGTACACAAGTACCTGCTAAAGAAGGGTTTAATATAAACAACAGATATCATTATTGCTGCAGATGCTACCCCAACAAAAGTAGAAGATGATCATAACAGAACATACATCCATAAACTCACGCCTTTTTCCCATGGGGGTAGGCAGAAACCACAGAACGCCACCTGCTGCGATCCTTACATACTCCTTTCGCCTCATCTACGTTCATACATCTCGTCATACAAGCACGCCGGTTACGAGTACTCCGCACCTGACCTTTCTGAAGAACAGAAATAAAAAGTAAAAGAAATATTAAGTTGAACAGATAAGAAATACATTGTTTCTGACATCAGACATAATTAAAATGGATATTAATAATAACAAGGACGTTCCACAAATAGAAATAAAGCGAATGTTTGATTGACATAATGGTCGTGTAGGAAATTACTAAAATGCGTGTGGGCAGCCCACGGGCGACGGTATAGCTGGTACAGAACAGCTCCATCACAATAGTTTGGCAGGGGTGGTGATGTCAATATATTTGGCAGTTAGTTCCTCAAATTAATCTTGACATAGACACGTTTAAAACTCTCTCTCTAGACATTTCTAATCATGAAGCCAATGTTGCTATGCAGATGCAAAAGAATCCTGATATATAATATATTTGCTTACAAAATAATTATGTTGGCATAGAAATAAACATACCTAGTTTATAACAGTTGACGACTTCCCAAAAAAGGCGTAGATACACACCACTGCATACGAAAAGAAATTCAACAGGTAACATCAAAATTTGTCGGCTCGAAAGCAATGCAGGCGCTCTCATCGCGGACTCACTTGCCAACTATGGCAATCATGTGAATAGAATGCATTAATACCAGAGTGCCAATCAATCTTTCGATCTTCTTGCGCAACCCCTCAATCTAGTATTATTTATTAATCTAGACAAACACGCGCACACACTTTGTCTCCTCTAGACAACTGTTGTTTGGCTGTGACAACAAACTGATTGTTTTAATATTGACCGACGTCATACAATGTGGTCGCTACAACTATTATAGCCAAGGCAAGAGTTCGAATCATCCGCAGTAGGTCAACAAAAACCCATTGACCTTAATTACATGTGTCAATTTGAAAAAAAATGCAGCCCATTAATCATTAAACCGAAACCGAGAGCTTCCTAGGTTCAAAGCCAAATATCCGTGGGAACATGGCGCATTAATGTCGGCGATAACTTCAGGCATATACTAGCAATAACGTTCAAGAACATGCTGCACGGATGGCTCACCTTAATCTGATAATTAATTGTATTGGTCTGCTGATTTGTGCTGTGCACAAATAGCCGCCCACCGCCCCCGCACCCCACCATTGCCAGGCGACCATGTCCACCGACCCTTCTTCAGTCTTTTGACATTCGCGCCCATTTTTGCATGGAACGACTAACGAACTGCCCCAAATCGAAATTTCACTAAACGACTCCAAAATAAAACTGCAAAAAATAGAAAAAAAACAAGGTGTAACACTTAGGAAATAAATATAAATTAATAGCATTTAATTAGAAGCTTTTTTTTAAATATGGATGATCTGCATGAAAGGAGGGAACTTTCAAAACTTTTAATTCTTTTAAAAATAATTTTAAGTGTTAAAGATAATGATGTGTAGGCATAAAATGAGACTGTGATATAGTGTGATGCAATTATAAACTTTAATGTTATATTAATAAACGAGATATTCGATTATTTTGTGGCATCAAAGTGATTTAAGTGATTAACATGGCAGCGGTTGCTAAGAAACCAGCTGGTGCCTTACCTAAACCTGCATCTGCAGGTGATCCGGTAAGTATCAAACTGCTTTTGTTCTATGTGTTAAATGTCGCCGAATAATCAGAGGTCATTGAAAAGTTTCAATTTCATGTTAGAGCAAATATTTTTTGATGGAGAGTACCATGATGTTTTACCCAATTTTATAGGTTTTGACAGAATGTGTTTAAATTGTCCAGTATTGAAAAATTACTCCGAATTTGAGTTAGTTTCATAAAACTTCTTACACTTAATCAACCTTCAGAAAATCCGTCGAGATTATTTTAACACAATTTTGAATTTCGACGCTCCATCTAATGTGTTCATAAATCAGTTATTACGATACACCTGTTAATTATTTCATTTAAATCAAATGCATTCCAAGAAGTTCATAATTTAACGCCTACTTGCATTTATTTGCGCTAAGCAAACACTCTGTTGCGACACAATAAATCTTTTAGATGGATAACTGGTTTAAATACAATAAGAGTAAATGATAATTTTACTAAAATTAAATGATTAATTTCATTGACCTAAATCTCAATTCCATGTTTCATGTTCCATGATTCGTTTTACGTTTACGATTACGTTATCCGTTTTCCATTAAGAATTTTACACTTAGCAGCTTCGAATCTATATTAGTAGTTGTACTGGTCATAGGCTCATCCATCCCCCATTTCCTCGTCAAATGGATACACACCTGTATTTCTAGATACCTCTTTAAGGATTTTAGACGTGCCGCTATATGTCCACGACCTACCTATATGTTTTCTGTTAACACACAACCTATTACTAACGTCAATCAAATGACGTAGTTGATGAGTTTGGCACACTACCTATCGGGAAGATCAGCAAGATCATAATAACAATAAATCTTGTTGAAAACTTATACCAGTAACTCAATCAAAATATATTGAGGACAAAATATGTTCTGCTTTCACAGTACTTGTACAGGAAAGCGTGAAGATATGTAAGTGCAGTTGTGCTACATTTGTCAGGAAGTCCAGTACATTGTCAGGTCATTTGGCTAGCGCTCATAACGCGATACAACTGTCATAACACTCTAATGTATCATCTATTTTACCAAAGAGTTACCAACTGAGCAATTTTTCAATCTATATTGGGCTAGAACTTCGTTTTGGTAATGTTTTAATGACCTTTGATGAAGTAAGTTTGATTTATCATTTGTTTCATCATCAGGAAATAGATCAAATTGAGAATCTTTAATTTCAATTCTTGTTTTGCGGGATATATCATTTGTTTTACAATCAGGATTATTTATAATTTAATAAGTATCTTCAAGGCTTCAAGTTTTTACGAATCAAATTGATTTATGGTGAAGCTGGTGATGAATATAAATGTCTTAAAATACTCTTTCAATGTTACTTGTTACTACTTCATAAAAAATGAAGAAGTTTAACTTATGATTGTTAATAATGCTCCCTTTTATGTATTTTATCGTAACTACTTAAATTTTCTGAAACACGTATAGCAAATGGGCCATATTTTCTTCAACTAAATAAACTGTTTCTTGCAATGAATTAAAAAAAAAACGTTTTAAAGTCAAGGTCCCTTTGCTTTACGATATTGATTTGTTGATTTCAAAGTGATTAACCCCACTCGTAAAACTTTATTAGAACAAAATGACTTACATTACATTGATGATATAGCGACGAAAATCTGGCGATGCAAGAAGGCCGTCGGTGCAGGATCTTGAAGACCTCATCAACAAGCCGTCGGTACCACTCAAGCCAATTGGCAGTGGAGGACCTCCGGTCATCGTTGATGTGCAAGAAAGTTACTCTGCTGTTGAAGGTGAGGATATCAACATGATTTAAGATCTATTACAACTGTATTAAGGTAGAAAGCTAATTTCTATATTACTGATTCCCAACTCATGGGTTCGTTGATTCATTTTTAAGTTGCATTAACATGCTCTACTCTCTAAGCTATGAATTCCTTTTTAATTATTCTCCTTATTCATAGTAATTCAACAGTAAAAAACCATCTAATTTTTATGACTAGATCAAACTGGCTACCTCACGGTACAAGTGGAGGGTAACCCAGCGCCCACGTTCAAGTTCTACAAGGGCGTCGGAGAGATCATCGAAGGAGGCCGTTTCAAGTTCATCACCGATGGTGAAACTGGTCTCATCACCCTCTGCATGAGGAAAGTCAAGCCCAATGATGAGGGCAAATACAAGGTTGTGGTCAGCAACATTCATGGAGAGGATTCGGCTGAGATGCAACTTTACGTATCCGGTAAGTCTGGAAAAGAGATGGTACTGTCATATTTTTGTAAAGCACATTCTTAGGAAATGATAATATTGTTGCATTGTGTGCTGTATTTAGCAGTGAAATAATTTATAGCACTGTAAAGAATATATTTCTAGCCAATCAATAACAAAAAGCTGATCTTGTAATATCAAGACGGTTGTTATTGACATCTGTTGTGACTACAGATGTCAATAACAACCGTCGTTAATAACAATAATGTTCACACAGACTCCAGTGGTATGGACTTCCGTGCCATGCTCAAGAAGAGGAAGTACGCCAAATGGGGTGAAAAGAAAGAGGACCCTGACTGGGGAGACCTCAAGGAGACAGAAATACCAATTCCACCCTTGAAGAAAGTGGAAAAGGTAAGGTGTATCTACTTTTCAAAAACTCAACCACTATTGATGATAAATTCCGTACAGTCAACAATGATTGGACTGTAGAAGATGGTGATATAAACGCTATATAAAATGATATAAATAAAACAGAATATAAAAGTATTGACGCAAGGCAACGTAGATCCGAATTAGATCTTTAGACCGTTCTAAGAATAGAAATGCCAAAGATTAACGCGTGTATCAAGATTAAAATAAGCACAAATGTTTTCTACATTGTCTTGCAGTCTATTTAAAACTATTTATAAATGACTAGACAGCTCCATCGGGCTATTAATAAATCCAAATATGAAGTTCAAGAAACAGTAACTGCCAAATATTGTGTTAATAATGTTTCATGATCTTTTGAATAACAAATTATAGATATTGTATATTCTACACAATGAAATCAATGCTTTCAGGTAGAATATCGATTAGCATGCAACATGATTTAAAAAATAAGTTTTAGCCAGCTTCCATTAGCACTTTATAACTTAAGTTATGGATAATATCTTGAAGCAAATGAACGAATTTGTTCTTATTAATACATATTTTCATATAACTATTAAAGTAGTTTTGTCTAAAATACATTCCATTGATCGTAAAATGAATTCGTCAGTTGCATCAAGAATTATTACCAAAGCTTTTTTATATTCAAACTTGTATAACTCTGTTTTGAAGTATATAATAATGTTAACTGAGCAGATTGGTTTAGTATGTTAATGTTCTAATACTTTTAATTATCTTTTATCACGATGCATCATGACATTTCATTCTTAGGGCTTAGAAACCGGATATTTCGAAGAGGACGGCTTCATAGTGGTCGTATCTGAAGGTGTCGAGATGGGTAGATTCCCAGCTGAAAGGAGATCATCCTTAAACTGGAACTGGGTCAAGGTCATCAGAATTTTAAAATATAGTATCATCGTTCATTCCATCTTACATTTCCAGTTACTCTTTATTATGTTACAAAATACTAACAAATAGTAATTAATGTTAACTTCCTAGAAGAAAATCTTCAATAGGGATTAATTTCATTTCCGAATCTTTTATTTTAATACAAAGGTATAGGCATCAAAATACCCAGCGAATGATGTCGCTTAAATCATCATATTGTTGGATTTTAAATCATCAATTTCAATCGATATCTGTTACAGTATCAATAAATTAATACTTTAAATAAAAATCTGAGCATGCACTTAAAAAAGTTTTTACTAGTATTCATTTTTCATATTAAAAAAAATAAATCAAAACGTCAAAATCATGTCAAGTTAATGTTACAAAATGAATTGTTTACATAATATTATACTAGTTGAAACCTACTGGATATATTGAATATTATTTTACCGAAATAATGGCTGGATGGTATTTTACCAAGATTTTTCCCTGGTTCAGCTTCCGCACCGGATCAAGTTATGTAAGCAAAGCAGAATTATAACTTAGCAAAAACTCATTGACTAAAGCACATAAAATACTTACAGTTCAATCATATTTCATTCGGCTTCCTAATAATTTAGCTTGATATCAATTTCAAGTTAATCTTCAACTCTGCTGCTGTTGTAACATAACTATTAAAATTCTAGGGTATCTATGACATAAGGAGACGAATGTCTCTGCCTGAAATAATACCTGATTGGCCCGACTTGATGGAGGCTGTCAAAATAAAGGTTCGATAAAAAGGAAAGATAAAAACAAAGATAAACTAAAAAGGAATTTTTTGATCATTTGAAATCTTTAGACGTTGGTAATCTTAAATTTGAATGCATTGAATCTAATGAATCAATATTAGGTGTTTGGATTTCGAATGAACAGGAAATAACTTCTAAATAATGATTGAGATTAAAAACACGAATGATAAAATAACTAAACTAAAAATTAAACCTCTGAAATTACTGACTTCAATTACAAAAATTGATAAACAAACCATATTATTCTAAATACCTAGATTAGAAGCAGTTCAAGGTCTTAATGATGTCAACCTCAGAAGAGATGAAAGCAAATGTCTAAAAGTTGAAGACAGTAGTAACAGAGCGATATAAATAAACAAATGCATTAAATTGAATTTTAAATTAACAAAGGTTTTTGTATCACCACTTCATGTTTCCTTAACTTGAACATGACTTTCAGGCAATGTAAGTGGAATGAATTTGATGACTATTGTTACTTTTGAATTGGTGTCCAGTATGTTAAATTGCAGGTCTATATTGACGTCGGATTGAAGAGCTTCTGTCACGTCATTATTATCAAAATAATTATATTCCTCATTATTTACTTCATTAATTTCAGCTGATGCATCCGGTGTTTCGCAGATGTTGGAATTTTTTTAACTATGTTGATTATGATGATTGAGGCATATGACAATATTGTAATCAGCATTTGTATTTTTGTATGTATTTATCGTACATTTGATATAGGACAAATTACTTCAATTTTTTTTAATCCCTGAATATAGTTCCCTGTCGAAGTTATATAGTAAGATGAATCACTAAGAACTCATGAATATTTTGTAGAGATCCCATAATAGAAGACCGTCACTGGCTGAACTGATCCCGGATTGGCCGGTGCTACACTCGTTCAAAAAAGACGAGGTTTGACAGCAACGTCAATAGACACAATGCATCTTGAAGTGTAATATCACGAAATGCAAATTATTTGTCGCACAGCAATGTGTCCCACGGATATTAGCTGTATGATCTTATAATCTGATGGAATTATTACAGAAAGTCTTGCATTAACGTCTGCTATATACTATTGAACATAATTATTAAAATTAAAACTTGAATAAATAACTATTCAATTAATTTCTTCGTTTAAATAGCCACCAGATTTAACTTTCTGTCTTCTTGCAAGCTCGAATCTTGTGGATGATGTAAATAGAAACTGTCTCCTTATTTAAACTTTCTGACATGATATCAATAACCAACTCTACCTAAATAACCTAAATAATTTCGACTTAAAAAATTATCTAAGCAGATGTTTATGCAGGAATATTTCAATGATTTTTTCAGATATTTGATCAACAGTGACGTGGTCACCGACTAGTCAGTCCAGCACATCTTTGGTACTCTGTTCTTCTACTCTCTTCTTAAGCAACTCTTCTGTGCACATCTTCGTCGATATTTTAACTAGCAGCACAGCGCACCGGTTCAATATTCTATGCACAGTGACTTCAATGTTCCAGTATAAATAAAATCCTTTCAAAAATGATGAATGATGAATTAGTTTTTATTTGCTAAGCAAAAATTTAGTTTTATATTTAGACAAAAATTCATCATTTTTGTTCGGTCAAATGTATATTACTTAAGATAAACGTTTAAATTAAATCACGCCCTCTTTTGCACTATATTAAAATAAATCTATAGAAATTCCAATTTCTGTACAAAAGCATGGATTTCATATGGTTGTGTGGATGACGATGATGAACGAATGGCTGACGATTCTAACGCCTCGGATACTACATACGAGTTCAGTTGTTTTCGTTGGTTTTTTTTGCACATAAGTTACTGTTCGCTGAAGACGTTGACAGCGGTGAGGAGTGAGGCAGGTTTCTTGATGGTCAGCACTCAAAGCTTTTGTATGAAGAGCACATTTTTGTGTTATGCACTTTTCCGTCTCATGTCGGAGCAGATATATTTATGGCCAACGGACGTTGCTTTCAGAAACAAGAGTCGTTCTTGAAGCCCCTCGTAGATCAATTCGCGAAAGAAGGCAAGGATAAGAAGGTTACATTCGAAGCCATCTTTACAAAACCAAATTCGAAGCCGAAATGGTTCTTCCGGAAAGATGTAAGTAAAACCATTTCAAATATAATAAAAATATTATATTTCTGATAACGTAATGGTATATTTTAAAAAATCCACTTATATATTTACAGGAACTATTCCCGGGGTCTAAGTATAAGATGACAAACGAAGGAGACTCCTACAAACTGATCATCATGACTCCCAAGGTCGAAGACACGGGTAAAATTACAATTGAGATCGGCGGCATCACTTGCACTGCTTTCTTGCAAGTTGATGAACCGGACCCTTCCTACACGTTCACGAAGCCACTGAAGAAGACCACCAGCGGTTACACAAAGCACGAATGCGTCTTGGAATGTGCCGTCTCCAACAGTCTTGCCATCGTCTCCTGGTGGAGGGGAGAGGAGAAACTGGAAGATGGTGATATATACCAAATCTCTAAAGAGTTATCAGGAGTCTGCAGGCTAGTCATCAAGAGCTGTAAGTTTGAAGATGCTGGCAAATATACTTGTAAGATCGAGAAGCAACCTGATAAGACTGAGACTGAGGTTAAAATTGTGGGTAAGTAGACTACTAATTGATCTTAGTTTCGTCAAAATGAGTCAACCTAAAATCTTTCAATAATTAAATTAATAGCATCAAAACATAGCTAAACCACTTAATTGAGTCCTCGTCTACTGACACTGTTAATCACTGCGACGTCACATATGTTTGTTTATTTTTTGCACCTGCTATGTTATCTCTTCACCACCTTTGGTTGACTGGTAGAGAATGCCTAAGGCATTAAGTCCGCCTTTGTATTTTTTTTGTTGCATAAAGTTTAAATAAATAAATAAATAAGTATGTTAAGAACTGTCCAGTGCATATTTCGCCTCTTGTATATCACGCTGCTAGCGCCCATCCCCCGCACCTTACGCGGTATGCGAAGACTCAATTCAGCGATTTGGTTCTTATTCAATATGCTAAAATTTGTATAACAATACTATATTATTATGTATTATTGGTCTGACAACCAGTCTGACCAAGGGGTATCGTATTACACAGTTACTGGGTTGTGGACGTCAGATAGGCAGTCGCTCCATGTAAAATACTGGTACTCAGCTGCAACCGGTTAGACTGGAAGCCGACCCCAACATAGTTGGAAAAAGGCTAGGCAGATGATGATGACTATATTATTATGTATAACAATCACAGTTGGATGTACATTCAAAACTTATGCTTAGAATAGATTTCAAATTAATATGAAATACAGTTAGATATCCAAAATACAATTAATTCGAAATTTTGACCTGGCTTGGTTAATTTGGACAGAACCAAACCCATTAGTCTTTTTTAAAAAGACAGATAATCAAGTTGAATAGAAGGAGGGCAAAAATATGGACATGTATTTTTTCGAATTTCAGAATATCCCTACAAGTTCACAAAGGTTCTCAAATCGCAACAGGCGATTGAGAAAGATACCATAACGCTTCTTTGTGAGCTGGACGATGCCAGTGGTGACGTCAAATGGTAAGGAACTTTACTTGAATCAGTTGAATTTAGAAAATGATGAATAACTTCTCGTAATCTTGGCAATAATTATCTTTAAGATAATCATAATGTTTTCTATTGACTTTCAAATTTATTTTACTATCAGAATAGAATATATCTCCATAATTCCAATTTTTCGTACTATTCCATCAACAGGTACAAGAACGATGAACCGCTGAAGGTAGACAAGCGCATTACGATCGTAAAGGAGGGTCGCAAGCGCAAGGTGGTGATCAAGGACGCTAAGGTCACTGACGCTGGCAACTTCAAGTGCGTCAGTAACGCCGATGAAACGGCTTGCGAATTGATTGTCAATTGTAAGTTCTATTAATTGATCATCAAGTTTCAGATTTAAATGCACGAAACCTTTTTCAACTTTAGGAATTAATAATTATAGTTATCTTGGTTTCTTCCGAATTACGTCTAGAATTACGAATGTAGTCTTTTGCAGTCACATCTCTTTTATCTTTATACTTATAGCCCGTTTTACTGGCTCCGAAATTGTTCTTGTTAGTATATTCTGGCTCTGCCAGCGTTACGGAATTTGTTCGAAAGAGTTACCACGGCCCTGGAAAGCAAAGGGCACTAGAAGGAACACGGATGGGTTTAGTCAGTAAAGTCTGACACTCCCTTCCACTCCGTCCAGAGCAGAAAGAATTATTTGATGATTTCCCATCCCTAAAAAAAAAATAGTATATTCTGGCTGATAAATCTACATGAATTCAGTCGGTAGATTCAGTAAAAAGCTCCTTTGGTGCATTTGGGAGAAGTGAGCCGAGTTAAGGCAGCTCAGTTTAAGCACACTTCACCGATTGAGATGTTTACAGAATAGGTACTACTCCTGTTGTTTATCTGGTCTTATTTTTAACATCATTTAATTTTTACAGATAAATTCAAAGTGATTTAAAAGGCGTTGCCAACCAAAATTAATTACCGTAATGGAGTATTATTACGACCCATGAATGCCTAATACACAAAAGGGGCTTGTTTCTAATCGGCTATTGTTTGGGACAACTAGACCCAAACCTTATCTAGTAATTCATTCAAATCCTTGTCTAAATATTCCAGAAATTGCTCTTGATCGGAGTAGTCGTTTACTTCATCGCGATGTAGTCAATCATGAATTTTGGATTCTTCGACTTATCGAAAATGGTGTTTTTTCTTTCAGACTCGAATCGCTTCAATAAGAAGTTGAAGGATACAGAAGCAATTGAGAGGGACAAGGTTGTTCTAGAAGTAGAATTGCAGGACCAGACGGCTGAAGCCGTTTGGTCTTTCAATGGACAGCCTATTGTGCCTAATGACAGGTGAGTGATTTTTTTTGTTTAATACATTTATTTTCCTGAATATTTGTAGCACAGTGTCTACTACAAAATATAACACTTTCTGAAAATTATATCTACCTACATAGATCTTATTATTCTAATTGATAACTACCTGAGCGGGCAATTCTACAATATTTTAGGCACGACCGCAATCTAATCTCAGTCTCAATCTACCAAAAATGCTCTTTACTTAGATTTTTTGACTTGGATTGTCATTATGATTACGACTAAGTAGATATTTAACGTTTTTATTTAGTAAAAATGGTCTTCTATATTTAAATGAGCTATAAGTTTATGAAAAACACGATTTACCCTTGTATTTATGTTTCAGTCTTTCGATTATCAATTATTTCACATACATGAGAACTTTATAATTTTCCTTCAAATATTTACACTGAAATCAACTGTAATGCTTTGGGAACTTCCAAATCAAATTTACCTTTTAACAAAATACTTCGTTTTCATCAGGATTGAAATTAAGAACCTGGGCGGTGGCAAACACCAGCTCATCTTCAACAAGTTGGAGATGGAAGATGACGGCGAGATTCTCTGCGAGTCTGGCAAGTTGACATCATCTTGCAAGCTGACCGTCAAGAAGGGCGAGTCGAAGCCCACTATCGATTGTCCGGATGAGTTCTGCGGACCCCACGACAGGCCTTTCGTCATTGAGGTGCCTTATAAAAGTAAGTTTTAAAAGAACATTTAAACTTGACCATAATAATTATAGTAAAACACAGGATGGCTGGACAACAACTGAACGTTTTTATTTGAAAAATGAATTAGAACAGAACAACATTATAGGTGGCATTTTGTTATACAACCTCATTTTAACACCCCCACTTAACAAAATAATAGGTGCATACTTGTATTACATTATACCCATCAACTATCAGTATACATCTACATATTTTCTGTTGTAACCATAATAAATCACATCTTATCAAATAAACCAAACATTCTTAAAAAATTATAATGTTTCATTTTACATAAACCCTTAGTTAGTAAATCTCCAGCCATCGGATGTGTTAAAAACTGTTTAGGTATGAGAGTGGTTGCAAATAAAGAGAATGGTACTATAACTTTAGACCAAGAAAGCTATATTGAAGAATTGCTGTTAAAATTCAATATTTATGATTGTAAGTCGGCAGAGACACCAATTGAACCTAAACTGAGTTTAATTAAAAGTGAGAAATGTGATAAAAAGTTACCTTATCAGCAACTGATTGGTAATTATGTATGTAGCTGTGCTCACACGTCCTGATATTGTATTTTCTGTAAATTTCTTGAGCCAGTTTAATAACTGTTACAATCAAGAACATTGGGCCTATGCAAAAAGAGTTCTAAAGTATTTAAAGAAAACGAAATGTTTCTGTTTAAAGTTTTTAGCTAGTGGTAATAGTCAGCTAGAAGCTTTTGTAGCCAGTAATGTAATTGATCGGAGATCCTATACTGGATATTTTTTCAGACTGTCAAATTGTGAGCTGAGAGCAACTCGTATCGTTACTTCGCGGCACAAATAAAATAAACTTATCGATCTCAGCTGCAAACAACAATGAAGCCAGCGCATTGCATGTATTTAGGCATCACAGAATCCCCTGATCATAAACAAATGTCAATCTACTAGTACTCTAGTAGTTTGAAACTAGAGATGTGCCATACATAATGATTTTAAAAAAAGGTCGATGTCGTGTCGATAATGAATGATGAAATATTTACCGACGAGAATAAGATGTCAAAATGTTAAAATCCCCGCATTTTCCCCACATAATGCCAATCCCCAATCAATCCCCAATCGACTTGAAATTCCCCGCAGTTTGGGGAATACCCCACAAATCGGCAACGCTGCATCTGACACTTGATTTGTCATTTTGAGATGACGTTTGTCTATGCGTTTGCTTTTGGTTTTTTTTATGTTGCCAACCTTTCGTGACAAAAGCATTCTGTGAAGAACTAGTTCCAACGTCACTTCCTTCTTCCATATCGAGTAATTTTGACTTTATGGCATCAGCTGTCAACTGAATAGGAATACCTGAATGTTCCACCGCCATAATCATGGGTTCAAGTTCTTCAGGTAAACCCGCTAACAATAAGGAGCCGACCCATTCGTCACTGATTTTAAATCCCGTATTGTTCAATCGCTGACTCGTTTCTAGTAGTAAAGTCACATATTGAGACATCGATTCACAATTATCTCGACGGATTGAAATGAGGTTCCGAAGCAATCCGATGCGCCGCGTATAGCCATTATCATCAAATAGCTTTTTCAGCTTCTGCCACAGTCCCATTGCAGTTGTTTCACACTTGATGTGCACGAACAAACTGGGATCAATAGTTAATACTATTTTGGCTTTTGCTTTTGCGTCATTTGGATCGCCGCCGGTCGTAATGCACTGTTGCATGCGTTCTAACACGAGGTAGTTCTCCACAGCAAACGCCCAATCTTCATAATTTTCTCTGCCTTTTAGCTTTGCAATACTTGCAATAAGATTTGCCGACATTTTGCACTATATTTCTATACCAAAAGTTACTAGTTTTCGAGTGAGAGGCCCATAACCTATAGTAAAACACAGGATGGCTGGACAACAACTGAACGTTTTTATTTGAAAAACTAGCTGTCCGCCGCGGTTACACCCGCGTCTTTGGTTACTGCTCCGCTCCCGTAGGTCGTAGCGTGATGGTATATAGCCTATAGCCTTCCTCGATAACTAATCTATCTAACACTGAAAGAATTTTTCAAATCGGACCAGTAGTTCCAGAGATTAGCGCGTTCAAACAAACAAACAAACTCTGCAGCTTTATAATATTAAGTATAGATGAATTAGAACAGTACAACATTATAGGTGGCATTTTGTTATACAACCTCATTTTAACAATAATGTATGTATATGTGTAAAATGTGGCGCAGAAACAAAATATTTAATTTATTTTTACATTGGTCTGTCGTGTCTGTATGTTCCGGCTGATATCCAAATCGACTGAACCGATTATGATCTTTCATTAGCATGTAGCTGATGTTATAAGGAGTAACTTAGGCCACTTTTATTTTAGCAAAAGAATTAGGGTTTTGCGCAATAAAAACGACATTCATGCCAACGAAATCTATAAAATCTACAACTTTTTTTCAGTTTCCGGCACCCGTCAAACACCAATTGAAGCTAAACTATGGAAGGATGGTAAGGCCCTGCCCGCCAAAGAAGTCGAGGCAGTGGTTGAGCAAGAAAAGGTTTTATTCAAGGTCAAGAAGCCAAGCAGAGAAGCATCTGGCAAATACACCATCAAGCTATCCAACGCCCAGGGAGAAGACTCGAAGGATGTCACTATTGTCATGCAGAGTGTCCCATCTGTGCCTCAGGAGGTTGCAGTCACAGAGGTGTTCCAGACTTCATGCGTTGTTGCGTGGAAGACACCACAAGACGATGGTGGTTCACCAATCATCAAATACGTTATTGAGAGACAGGTAATTTAGGGGACTGTTTAAACAAAAATAAACTTTGTCTGTTTGCGAAGTGCTAACAAAAATATCTTCTCTTTCAGGATATGTCTCTCAAAGCAGGTTGGGACAATGTGGCAGAAGTGGCAGTTGGCCAGCCGATGAAATACAAGGTTGAAGATCTTATTCCAAAGAAAACATACAAGTTCAGGATTCGTGCTGTTAACAAGATCGGTTCCAGTGAACCGGGTCTTTTCGGCAAGCCTGTGCTGGCTAAGGATCCATGGGGTAAAGGACCAATTTTTTTACTGTTTTATACCAGATTTTGAATTCGATTTTGATAATTTCTCGATTCTTATCTCACATCTCGAGTATTAACGTGATTTCCTCATATTCTAGATGAACCATCGAAGCCTAAGAATGTGGAACTGACCGATTGGAACAAGAATCATGCCGATCTCAAATGGCAGAAGCCTGACAACGATGGCGGTGCACCAATCACTGGCTACGTCATCGAGTACAAGGTAAGGAAATGTTTATATAATATAATCCACATCTTCCACTTTGGATCTTATTTTCGAAGCTTTAAGATCGTTTTTCTAAAATATTTTCTGTGACACTCTTGCGTGTTTCACTAACCTCAGTATATCTTTGCAGGAGAAATTCGGCAAAGACTGGGTGACCGGTAAGGAGGTGCCTGGTGACTGCCTGGCAGCCACTCAGGATGGCCTCAAGGAAGGCTGCACCTATGAATTCAGAGTCCGTGCCATCAACAAGGCTGGTCCTGGAGAACCTAGCGATGCTACTAAGCCTATTGTTGCTAAGTGCAGATTCGGTAAGTTGACTAAATTTTTAAACGAAATATTAGTCTACTAGACCACGGCTGAGAGATTAATAAATTGGTTGGTGGTTGGCAATCAATCTATAATCAACTAGTTTAGATAATATAGGCTTTGATAGTATAGCCATCTCTTGCTCTTTGCACCTCTCTTACTTTTGCTTCAAAAAAGAATTCATTCTCGCTAAATGTCTGAATTCTACAGCCATGCACACTTACGGTAACAGAAGCATTTTTTGACCCCAGACTTAAGTGGGTTGTTATAAATTTGACAGTTACGTCGTTCTGGTGGTATCGTAGCTCCTAAACGGATGGTCCGATTTTGACGCGATTTTTTTTTATATTTACAGTCAAGCCTTACATCGTTGGCGAGGGTCTCCAGAGCATGATCATCAAGAAGGGACAGGTGATCACTTTCGATATCAAGTACGGTGGTGAGCCCGAACCCGAGGTCAAATGGATGAAGGGTGAAGAGGTAAATATCGTTTATTTTTTATGTTATGATTGTCATTGTTTTACAAAATTAGTAGAACAAAAAATATTCTGGATGAAAGCCAGATCATGAAGCATTATTTGTAAAACATTGAAAAAAAAATCGAATAAAAAATCAATTACAATGCCATGGAAGAGGCATCACAGACTATCGAAGTTTAAGCCAATTAAAAAGGCTTCTAGATGTATAAAACAGACGCGCGTACCTACCTACACCATAAAATATTAAAAGAATACATTTTTAATTATATTTTTTATTTTCTTTCTCAAAAAAGAAACGCGGGAAGCCCTACACGGAGAAGGTTAGATGGTTGGATCTAGATGTTATATCGCATTTATATGTTCTAAACACAAGCTCATACACTTTTCTCTATTATTTTATTCAACAAAATGTGCTAACACAACTATACAATATATATATACTTGAAACAGATTGTACTTAAATGTGATAATAAGTTGAACGAAAAAAAATACCATACTTTTAAACTCAAATAGCTACTCTCGCGACTTTGCGCGTGGTTTTTTCATCCGTATTAAGTTGCGTCTTTGGTTACTGCTCCGCCCCTATGGGTCATAGCGTGATGTTATATAGCCTATACTATTCCTTATAAATCTGGCTATCATATACAAAGAATTTTCCCAATCCAACGGGCATTTCCAGAGATTAGACGCTTTTAAACAAACAAATATTGTATATTTTAGAGTTTTTTTTTCTTTCAACTTTACACATCAAGCAAAAGCAACATTTTACATTGTTCTTGGACAACAAACACACAATGTAATTGGCTTTAAAAAAAAAGCTTTCGATGTTGTAACTAAACGTTACTATGTAATAACTAAAAAATACTTTAATTGATTCAAATGCACACTTATGTAGATGCACCTATATAAGTAAAAGAAAAACCAACAAGGACAAACCGATTTTTCACTACTTTCTCACCAACACTTTCTCTCTTCTTTTTTACTGTGGTAACACTCAGCAGTACGACGATTTCGTCGTATGCTGGCAACACATAACATTCTAATACTATCAACTGGTCGCAATGTTGCACCGTTGCACGTAGAACTATTGTTTTCTTATTAAGTATTTTATTGGATTGCGTCTGATATCATCTACGGTTCGCCATATTTTTAATACCTAAATCCACCATACCTACCATTACTTTTGACATTAAACAGACATTTCAGAACTACTACTGTGTCATTATGTTGCTGTAACAAAGTCTAAACACTGGCTGTGAAGCAACAAATAGAATTCAATTTTTTAAAGATGTGGCCGGGATACCAATCATATCCGAGCTAGCCGTACGCCATGAGTGAAACTCGGAGGATTAATCAGACAAACTAACCCCCAGCTTCTAAAACCAAAAAATACTGTGACAAATTGTCAAGCTCGTGTAAGCTCCCGAGATTGGTTGACTGAATTTAGCTGACTTATCAACCACCAATCATAGAAGTTTACGCGCACTTTTGTCTGAAACTGAGGATTAGTGCTGCACTCATACGATACAGGAATTTCTCCTGTATCGTGGCTGCGTTTACAAACATATAACCTATCACATATACAAATAGCGAGACTCACACAAGAACAGGTAGGTCAAATCTGATCTGTAGGTCAAATATCTGTTCCGTGCGGTGATAGCATAGCTGCAGCCAATAGCTTAGCCACTGCGCCAACCGGGTTATCGATTTTGCACTTACCAACAAAAGGTAGAAATAGAGTAGACAGATTGACTTTCAAAAACTACACCACAACAATCTCACTTCATCACACATCAGTTCTCATTAGCATCACACTAACCACATCAAAATTTCAACCATCATCAGACGCGATCCCTTGCCTACCATATACTTATACCGCTCTGCCATCACAGGAAATCGTGGATGATAGTGATCGTATCACCATTGACAAGTACGAGAGGAATACCGTGCTGACAGTCAGGAGGACCACCAGACCTGACAGTGGAAAGTACAAGCTTGTACTGACCAACTCTTCGGGTACATGCGAGAGCATTGGCGATGTGGTTGTCTTGGGTGAGTTTAATTTATAGTTCGGCCCTAGCATTAAAACTGACAGCATCACGAAACTGTCTGCGACCTCGTTAGATCCTGAGTTCCACTCCTAGGTTGAGTGCGTTGCGGTTGAGGTTTTCTGATACGAAGTTTATAATCATGTGGTCCTTTATCCTACCTGAATCAGATAATCATGAACTGCCTAGGTACTGAAGGTGAATCTAATACTAAAAGGTTGTTGGGCTCTGCGGCACTGAACCACTTCTCCGTCTTAACTCCTTGCTAAGCGCGATTAGAAGCTAACCATACTCATGAAATTTCATATTTCAGACAAACCAAACCGCCCCAATGGCCCGATCGAAGTTGTGGACATCCGTGCCGAGAAGGCTACCGTCAAATGGCAGAAGCCAGACGACTGGAAGGGTTCCGATATCACCGGATACACTCTCGAGAAAATGGATATGGTAAGGAACTGTTACCTACATAATGATCATAATAAAAATACTAAACTCTATACATACGAGTACTTACATAAGTATGTACTACATTACAAATTTAACTACAGGATACTGGAAACTGGGTGCCGTGTGGTGAAATCGGCCCAGAGCCTACAGAATTCCAAGTCAAGGGTCTCACCCCCAACCATAAGTACAAGTTCAGGGTTCGTGCCGTTAACAAGGAGGGCGAATCTGAGCCATTGGAGACTGATGGCTTTATTGTCGCCAAGAATCCTTACGGTGAGTCTGGATTCCTTGCAAAAAAAACATTTATAGCTAACTTTAACCATCTTGTTTTTCTATATTTAAATTAATAATAATTTTCGGAAATAATGACTTAGTTACGGTTGTGTTTTAAATAAAGGAAAACGAAACGTAACTGACAAACAAACGTCAACGTCAAAATTACTACCGCCATTTTTAAAATTTGACGTTGATTTGTTTTTATTTACAAACAACAAAACCAGAGTTGTTTGTTTCCGTGCAAGATTTCCATTAAAACTTGTATCTATAATTCAAAACCAAATTTAAGAAAAAATAACAATCCATTGAGTTGTATAACAATCCCGTTTTCTTGTCAAACAAGAGTACTTAAAGATTTTGTACAACTTTAGTTCCTTTTCCGATGAGTTCTCGCCTTCTCGGACTGAAAAGCCATCCACTATGTTTAAAATTGTTATAATAATCTTCCATAGACCCACCAAAGGCACCTGGAAAGCCCAATATCACCGATTACGACAACACGTCGGTAACTTTGCAATGGGAGCCACCTTCCGACAACGGTGGAAGACCAATCCTTGGATACGTCGTGGAGATGAAGGACAAGTTCTCTCCTGACTGGATTGAGGTGAGTCTAGTTCTAGAATATGAACCTCTTTGCTGAGTTAAGATGAGCCTAACTTAAAAAAAGAATGTTCAATATTTTGGAATACTTACTTATTCTTTTTTTAAGTTGTTGTTTGGTTTTAAGTGTCCTGACTATTCTTAATTTAAATCTAAGTTTCTGATCACAGCTTTATTAAGGTCATGAAACTTTAATTTATATAGGCCTGTACAAGTTTCTTAGAAAATAGGTAATATTCAAATGTCTACTCTTGAAGCATCAATGGTTTCCCTCTCCCTTTTTCACACACATCTAACTTTTACCATTAGGTATGTGGCATTGATTAAAATTGTAATAGAAGTTTATTACTTGGTTATTTCTTATACAACTTCTTTAAAAAATAGAACACATGATCATAAATCACTCTTGTAGTACCTACTTAAACCTATTTTATCAAAGCCCAGCTTTATTATACACCAGCAATATCTATCCTGTGGTTTCACCACATTGAGTTATGTTTTTGATTGCTGTTCTGCTCCTATAGGTCATAACGTAATAATATATAGCCTTTAACCTTAATCGATAAATGCGCTACATAACGCAAAAAAACTTTTTCAATTCGGACCAGTATTAAGTACTTGAGATTACCACATTCAAACAAACTCTTCAGCTTTATATTAATAATAATAACTAATCTATCAACAGGTTGTGAAAACAAATGACACAAATACAGAATACAAGGTTGAGGGTCTTAAGGAGAAGATGGTGTACCAGTTCCGTGTGAAGGCTCACAACAAGGCTGGTGTTGGTGAAGCGTCACAGCCCACCGACAACCATCTCTGCAAACATAAGAATTGTAAGTATAATAGTGATATAACGCTATTTTTACCACCATCATCATCTGCCTTGCCTTTTTCCAACTATGTTGGGGCAGGCTTCCAGTCTAACCGGATGCAGCTGAGTACCAGTATTTTACATGGAGCGACTGCCTATCTGACCTCCACAACCAAGTAACAGGGTAATACGATACCCCTTGGTCAGACTGGTTGTCACACTTTCGGGCTTCTGACGACTCGTAACGACGCTATCTTTACCATTATTATTTTTTGCATTAATTTAATGTATACCAACAGCGTTTATATTAAGCATTGACAGTGAAGTATAAAGAACTTGTAACAAAGAAAAAATAAAAAATAAACTTGTTCTTTTTTTTCCTTTTGTAGTTAGCCCTATAAATAGTAAATTATGTACTTCACTAGAAAGAGACTGGTTTCCACGACACAGGGAATCCTAGTGTGGGAACCTCTAACTTAGCACTTAATGCTTTTGGTAAAGTATTATTTCTAATGTTATATTTTATAATTTATGTAATAATAATATGTTATGCCCAAAAACAAGTTGTACAAAGGCTGACAGAAGAGTGTTTATGCCATATGTTATCTTATACAATCTTTCAAGTTAAAGTTTAAAATCTTAGAAATGATTAACCCGGGTTTATTTTGGACTGCTTCTTTTGTCTAGTGGTCGCAAAGCGCGACTGCTGAGCATGAGGTCTTGAGTTCAATTCCCAGGTCGAGCAAAGTATTAATTTCCATCAGGAATATCTAAGTAACAGCCTCAGTGTCTGGATTTGTGCCCGTTTGATGGCAATAGGCTCGCCCCCTGTTACATGGGACTTAAAAACATAACTGACGAAATGTGGATGTACTAAAGGGCACACCTCTGCCTCACCCTTTGGGGATTACAGGCGTGATGTTATGTTATAATCTCCTTCAAAATTTATTCAATATTAACTTTCCTTGTCTTCCCAACAGTGAAGCCACGCATCGAGCGCAGTACATTCAAGTCAGTGATCATCAAGGCAGGCCGCACTCACAAGTGGTCTGTAGATGTCACTGGTGAACCTCCACCAGAGACAACTTGGTAAGTTTATACAATACTAGCTAGCTAGACGCTGCGGTTTCACCCGCGTTAAGTTACGTCTTTGATTACTGCTTCTTCGTAGCGTAATGTTATATAGCCGATAATATTTACTATTGAAGGTGCTCATGATAACAAAGAAATTTCTAAAAAAAAAACAAAATAAAATTCTAATCACATGACCCCAAAAGTCACCCCATTAGAATAATGAGTGACAAAAATAATATACTGTTAGCTGTAATTTAATTAGTTTGTTATTGTTATTATGTGTATAAATATCGTTCACTAACAATGACCAGTCACCCTACAATAAATACATTATAAAAAGAGATAAAATTATAAAAATAACATATTTAGGTAGACATATAGATATATAAAAATAAAATATTAAAAAAAGAAAACACATTTTGATTGTGTTAGTCCGTAACAGTAGATTTTTTTTTACCATATTTTAGTGTTGGTCCCATATTTAATTTAACATGCTGTAGAAATGCAAACCATTTAATATGACGCCTACCAAATATTACGAAAAGGGAGTCATGTTATGAGTCCTATAATTCCATTTTGTAATAAACTTTTATCTTGTCTTAAAAAATATATATTATGTATTCAATTTAAGAATAATTGACCAAACTCTTGATACTAAATATACCGATACAACCCTGTCGAGCTAAGTTTGCATCTCACTGGAATGTGGCGAGTTACAATAAATACACTATGTATTTAAATAGCATATACAAGGAGTAGTATTCGATATAATATTATGTCCATTACTAAATGTTAAAATAGCCTACACTATCGAACAAACATTCGTGACATAGTGATCCCTTTTTTGCAAACGCGAGGTCCGGCGAGGTGCAAACATAACACGACTGGGTTAAATTGTACATCATTCCCGTCGATATCTATCATACACCCTATATTTATGACGTATACATCCCGGTAAATAAAAGTGCCATCTTTGTGCAAATCCCGAAATCAGGACACTCGCTCCCTATCGTTGCGCGTTATAACTGCGTACCATTCCCGCGTTTTCCCCCACACATTCAAGCGAAAGGAAAACGGGTCACGTGACTTTAAAATAGGGTGGGATGCTGACGTCACGACTCTCTAGATGGCGTTACGGGAAAAATTAGAAGTCGCTGTTAAGATTCTCTGGCGTTTTATGACCCTCCGCGACTAGAGCGCGAAATGCATACTTACCTGGCGTAGGGGTTCCTATGATCATGAAGGTGGTCCCCCAGGTTGAGACCCTCATTGCACGACGAGGGATTGACGCCTGCGATTACCTACTAAAGTAGGTAACTCGAACGCACAATTTTTGGTAGTTGGGGACTGCGTGCAATCGCGTCCCCTAAGAATTTCTTTTACACCTTTTCTGGACATTGGACAGAATAATGGATCCTTTAATTGTCTGAAATAAAAGGTTTCTTTTCATACTTTGCGCGTTTACTTATTTAAATCCTAGTTCAAATGTATTTAACATTTACTTTTTATAGTAGACTAGCGACCCGCCCCGGCTTCGCACGGGTGCATGTATTATACATATAAACCTTCCTCTTGAATCACTCTATCTATTTAAAAAAAGCGCATCAAAATCCGTTGCGTAGTTTTAAAGATCTAAGCATATATAGGGACAGACAGACAGACAGACAGGGAAAGCGACTTTATTTTATAATATGTAGTGATGATTACTTTCATAATCATATAAAACGTTTGAATCAAAACAAATGCCGGTAGCGAAAATTAGTATTCAGATCATTTTTTATCGTAGTTGAAAAAATGAGCGTTGTTCTGGCAAATACCCACAATCTTGCAATTATTTAATTAATTAGGCCAAAATAATGAATATACCAAATGCCAATTACTTTTCAAATTCAAATTAAAAATATGTTTTTGTGGATCATAGGTAGGTACAGTTCTTAAATAGTTGAAAATTTATAAAGTCAAACATACTTAAAGCAACAATAGTTCCATGGACATCCAAAACATGCTCAGAAAGAATTAAACATTAGTCAGCGTTAAACATCCAAAATCGTTACATTTACCACATGGTTAAACTTTTCAGTTTGATATACTCAAAGCTTTGAAAAACCATTTATCAATCTAACTTTCCATCAGGTCATGGCGTGAAAACATCAAGCTAGTCAACACGGAACGCATCAAGATCGACAATAAAGAGTACCACACCGACTTCACGATCGTGAACGCTGTCCGTCGTGATACGGGAAAATACAAGCTGCGAGCTGAGAACTGCAACGGCTTCGATGAGGAGACCGTTGAGCTGACTGTGCTGAGCAAGCCTAGCTCGCCGAAGGGTTAGTTATCAAGTTTTCAAAATACTGATGCCGATTCCCTTGTTCACAAACTAGACTAAATTTAGAGAATTGACATCTCTTACTAACATACAGCGAAAGAAAAGGACGGTGACATTTAAGAATCAAGTTAGAGATGTCAAATTAGTTCTGCCTTGAACTTTTCCGTATTTTTAATCTATACGTTTTAAGATGACAACTATAATTGTATGGGATGTGTCAGATTGACTAAATTTGACAGCTCTTATTTACATTAGTCTCTTTCTTGTTTTATTGGACAGAAGAAGATAGAAATAGTCTAATTTTAGTTTAGTTTGTGAACAAGGGAATTGGCACCACTGTCATCATCAGCCTGTAGTCTATTGCTGGAGTACCCACTTGTTCTCGTGGTTTCAATTAAGCCTGCTGACTGTGGGGCCTTGGTCCCAGAGGCAAAAATGTGGTTGGGCTTTTCCACTTGTGAGTTTCTCAGTAGTAGCCCGGGGCTTGGAAGTAGGTGGTGTGTATACTTTCGTGATTCCAAAAGGACATGAAATTGTTTTTTCGCCTGATCTCTTATCGGCCGTGTCGGATTGCCGTCCTATCGCAATGTTAGAGTGAGGGAGAAAGGAGTGCAGGATCAGTTCCGCTGGAATCACCTGTGAAAAATCCAACCTGCCAGCCGCCCGCGCACCGTACTTTTCATCTTTTTTTTTAAACACATACAATTTACAGCCTTAACTTGAATGGCAACTTAAACCGATGATCTATATGATTTTGTAAAGAACACTTGAAATATTTGTGGGTAGTTTAACTTTTGTATTGTTTAGAGCTCGTTAGGCCTTCGGTCTATTACGAAGGGATTCTCAATACTAATAAAACGACATCTTTTCCAGGCCCGTTGGAAGTGACAGACATTCACGCGGAAGGCTGCAAGGTGAAATGGGAGAAGCCAGAAGACGATGGCGGTTCTCCGGTCAAGGAGTACGAGCTCGAGAAGATGGATGTCGCCACTGGCAAGTGGGTCAGGGTTGGCAGGTCAGTACATATATTTTGAAGATCTATATTTATACTTACTGGACATTCCAATACATTCCGCAAATAGTCATAATGATACTTCGGTTAAGTCATTCATGAATCAGTAAGGTATTAATGCCAGTATTACACCCTATTAAAATTTGTCCCATCGGACTATAAGAGTGAGAGCAAGAAAGATCATCTGCGTATGCGCACACACTTGTACACTATAATATATCTGCGTATTAGGCTAGTCTCCATTGTGCTTGGCCGCCGCCGTAACCGAAAATTCGGTCGAGAATATATTATTTTACTTTTAATCTGCTAGATTTTTCCCCAATCGATAAAAAACCCTTTACAAATATCTTCCCCTACTCCACGGTTATCAACCTCCTATTGATAATGTTCTATTACCTCACAGAGTTGCCGGCGACAAGAAGCCTCTAGAGATGGAGGTGACTGGTCTAGAACCTGGCCACCAGTACAAGTTCAGGGTGACAGCCGTCAACGACGAAGGTGACTCCGATCCGCTGGAAGCCGAACGCGCTATCCTCGCTAAGAATCCATTCGGTAAGGACCTTTCCTACAAACTCTTCCAAAATAAAAATGTCGGCTAAACTAAGATGTCTGTCGTGCCATTTCACTCGCACAGTATAGCGAGGGAGTGAAAAGACATAATAAGCGCCTTCTTTTTTGTTTTTTTTTTGTTTATCGGTACGGGTTAACCTTCTTGGTTTATCTTAGACATTGTTGACATCGGCGACAGGATACTTTGGGAGGAGACCTAGTGTGTGAAGTGTGGTGAATAATTCTCTGTATGAGAAGAGGCCTTTGCACATAATGCGTGCTTATGAATATCTTATCGATTCTTCCCACAGAGGTGTCAGACAAACCTGGCAACGTCGAGGTGGCAGACCACGACAACCAGAGCGCAGACATCAAGTGGGACCCGCCGAAGAACGATGGCGGCGCTCCGGTACTCAAGTACATCATACAGAAGAAACCCAAGGGTGGAGATTGGGAGAATGCTGCTGAGGTAAATATGAGAGCTAAGAAAGCTAGCTAAGAAAGACTGAGAAATTAAGTTAATTACTGGCAGTTTGAGTACTTCAGACAGCCTAAACATAAGTCCATTATTTTTGGTACATTTCGTCTGGTTGTGAGCTCTTCATTTTTGAGCTGAGCAGATATAGTAAAACAGTGTTGACGCATGAACTTTTATCATGGAATCAGGACTGAAAATACCATCTCTGATATAACCTACATAGTTCTCACAAGATCTAATTCCTGAAAGAAATATCTAGACTTTAAAAGAAACTTTGACTTCCGAGTTTGATCTCAGACATATTATATTCTTTTTGCTTAAAAAATATTCAACTTATCAATTAATTTTCTTATTCATCAGGTACCTGGAACCCAGAATACAGCCAAGATTGATGGTCTACCGGAAGGCAGCGAGTACCAATTCCGCGTGGTTGCCGTCAACAAGGCGGGACCGTCCGATCCTTCGGACCCAACCAAGATGACTACTATCAGACACAAGGCTTGTAAGTATTACCTTTACTTTATTACAATGCCCTGGCAGAGGAATATGTACTTTAGGTAGAGCGAGCTTAAACTTCGTAGGTATCTTTTTATCTTTAGGGGTTTCGTTTAAATAGTCTTTTATGGTGGACCATTAAGCGAGAGCCATGGTAGTCGTCATTCTAACACTTGTTTGTTTGTAGGTTTTTAAAGGCGTACATTACAACAGTACAACTAATTCAAATAAATTAATATCTAGTATCAATGTTGCTCCATGTAAAAATATGACTGAAAGTTTCTGCAAGAAAGTAATCATTTTAATTAGTCAATAAGGTCGAAAATAATACAACATGAGGTATAATTTTCGTCACTTACTTATCTATGTGTAACTTTATGCTAGAAGGAGATAAAAAATCTTGACCACATAACAATCTCTTTCACAGTGAAGCCACGCATCGACCGCACAAACCTGAAGTCGCTAGCCGTGCGCGCGGGCAAGCCTATCTTCTTCGACGTCAACGTCAAGGGTGAACCAGCACCCAAGGTGCAATGGTTCAGGAAATGGAAGGGCGATGAGAAGGAGGTATGTCTAATAATCTTAAGCTATGTCCACACCAGTGTGCTCACGTGCACCTAGCCTTTACGTCTGACGCATGCATGAAGCGCAGAAGCGCATACAATATGGCATGTGCTAAATCTAGTTCAAAACAGCGCATACCCGTAGCGCAATCGATCCGTCATTGGTGGGCGTATAGGTTCGGACAATAAGCTGCATGCGTCTTAGACCAATCAATATTGCATACGTTTGATGCGAGATGAATTGAAAGTTGAAGACGCAAGACGAACGTGAAAGCGCACCGGTGTGGATATAGCATTATACAATCTAAAACTAAGATAAATCATGGGCTTGTAATTAACCATTCCTCAAATTCTCAGGTAACAGAAAACGTGATCAACGTAGATTACAACACGAAACTCGACATCAAAGAGTCAGAGCGTCCCATGACGGGCACCTACCGTATCCTAGCAACCAACGAGCATGGTACTGATGAAGCTGAGGTCGAGATCACTGTGCTGTCGGCTCCGGGCAAACCTGGTGGTCCATTGAAGGTCGCAGATGTCACCAAGAATGGATGCAAGCTGTCCTGGAAGAAGCCTGAGGATGATGGTGGTGAGTTAAATGTTTTAGTACTGAACGCAAATTATTATGCAGCGTCGACAATGCGTTGATGCTGCGTAAACGCTTTGTAAATGCATACGCTGCGCTTGCGTCACGTTGTACGTTGCGTAAGCATTTAACGTATGCTCTAACCAAACGCCAGATGTGAAATATTTCAAAATTAAGACCGATACAATTTTACGGTAATTTATAATATTTTTCTAAACTATTTTGATCTTTCCATTTTTATTCTTGTGCTTATGAATTGGGTAAAGTGAAAAACCTCAATAAAAATTACGAGAGAAAATATTCTATCATTACTTGAGGACATACAAAATCTCCGAATGGCTTCTAAAACAATCGTTTAATAAAATAAAAAGAACAATCGAATATTAGAAACTTCCTTTTGTAAAACCACTTAATACTTATCCTTTTACACAAATTCCAGGCAAACCAGTAACCGGGTACGTTGTTGAGAAACTCAACAAGGCCACCGGCCGCTGGGTGCCAGTAGGCAAGACTGATGACACAGAGATGGACATCAAGGGTCTGCAGGAAGGCGAGGAGTATGAGTTCAGGGTCAAGGCAGTTAATGAAGAGGGAGAGTCAGAACCATTGAAGACTGACCACTCGATCATTGCTAAGAATCCTTATGGTGAGTTTGTTTATGGTTTTGTGTGAGTTTCTGACATGTCTGGAGTTCAAATTGTCTATGATCATCGGTGTTTAATGGGATAGATGGCTATAACGCTAATCTTGATGTTTAGGTTGTAGTACTCTTTGGGGCAAATCTGCTGTACTTAATTTTTGGCTCGCTTTTAAGATGGTTTTAGATCCATTTAGGCCTATTTTTAGTTGTTTAATAGTGTATGTAGACACTAGCCCCAGACAGAAATAGATGAAAGTCATGGCATTTGCCCTGTAGTGGGATGGCCCAGGCTGGAAGTAGGTAGTTTTTATATTTCAAAGCATGGTGAAAAGAAATTAGTCGATCTTACCACAAAAACTTAGAGACATCTTGTTGAAAAAGTGTCTAATGTCAGCCTTATTTCAAATTCCATACATAATCAGATAATTTTCTGGTAGTTTCGAAAACCGCTCGTTTCTTCAGTTTCATAAAACGTTATTCTTCAGCCCAAAAATAATCTGAATTATTTCTTCCTCATCTTCCAGACATCCCCGGCAAACCATCAGTCCCAACCCTCGAGGATTGGGACGTGGACCGCGTGGACCTCAAGTGGGAGGCTCCCAAGAACACCGGCGGAGCGCCCATCACCGGCTACATCATCGAGAAGAAGGAGAAGTACGGATCATGGACCGAGGCGCTTGTTACCAACGTAAGATAATATTATGAAATTATTTGACTTTTCTTGCAGACAATGAAGATGTCGCAGCTGCAACTGTTAAAAAGTGTTTTCTTGCTATGAGTATCAAGCATGGCAACCTTCCCTGCTGACTGTGCCATGTAGTACCCGTTGTGTAGTGTCCTCAGATTTAAAAAAAAGTTAAGTTATAAAAAGTCCTATCACATCCACCCCGTTAACTACAGATTTTTTTAGACTATGTGATGTGACTAACCATCAAACTTACGACTTTCTTTTTAGTGTGGATATCATTTCACAGCGCGCAATATAATGCACGTAAAACATCCCGTAACCAAAAGGTTCCTAGGTATGATCAAGACAATAAAAAATGATCATAATGTAATCAAATGTTGGGCTTTGTTAAGTTCCTTTTTACACCCACTATCACAGACCATTGACTATCCTGCAGTTTGCACCACATTCAACAAACGACGCTGTACATCACGCCCTTTAATCCCCAAAGAGTTAGGCAGAGGTGTACCCATTAGTACACCCACATTTCGCCAGTTATGTTTAAGTCCCATAGATTAGGGGGTGAGTGGAGGGGGGGGGTGAGTGAACGATGCTATATGATGTCAAAAAACATGCAATAATTTTGTTCAAGCTAAAAGTGCAATGCTTTCCAACCTTAGTTACCCCTGCTCTATGGATATACTTGACTCACTCAACATATCTTTACCCCACAGACGCCAGAATGCAAGGCTCGCGTGCCGGACCTGAAGGAAGGCAACGTGTACCAGTTCCGTGTGAAGGCCGTCAACAAGGCCGGACCCGGAGAGCCGGGCGATGCCACACAACCGCACACGGCTAAGGCCCGGTTCTGTAAGTACCTATACGTTGTTTTACATCCTAAACTGCTGAATTTTGCCATTATTGGAACCTGTTTGGTCTATCGCGACTTCTTTTGTGATAGCCACACAAAAGTTAAGAGTTGCACAAATTTCAACTTGCTTACCTAGACTTGCTTAAGTTTGTGTAAACGTCTGACAAAAATATTCCCTTTACAGTGAAACCGCTCATCAATCGCGACAAGATGCACGCCATCCGCGTACGCGCCGGTACTACCATCAAGCTGGACGTCGACATCAAGGGTGAACCTCCACCAACCAAGACCTGGACCTTCGGCAAGAAGGTACGGATTTCATCAATAAACTTATCATCATCATATCAACTGGAAGACGCCCACTGCTGGGAATGGGTCCACCCGAAGGTTTCCTAAACGAACCGGTCCAACGACGGCCGGTGACTCTCACCAGGTTATCGCTCCACCTTATAGAAGGCCTGCTAACCCTGCGCCTGCGCCGGTGCGCAGATTACATTCTAGGACTTTTGTATCCCATCATCATGGCGAAACTACTGGACCGATCGTAATAAAATTTGACAAAGCTTGTTACCTTTATAAGGTTATAGGCTACGTTTTAATCTGTGTCCGCGTAATCGATATTCGCGGGGACAAAGTAACAGGAAAAGCTAGTATTTAAAAATTTTACTCAGTGTCCATCTCTGCATTTGTATTTCGAATCTAATGAGTTACAACAGGTGCGTACGCGCAATCGTTTTATACTTACATTTCATGTGCAAAAAAACAACCTAAATCTATGTAAATGCTAATCCGATCTCAATTTTTTGACCAGGTCCTGGAGACAGGCCCAGGACTTAAGATCGAGAACGAAGACTACAACACCAAGATGCAGATCTCCGACTCGACCTGGCAGAACTCGGGCATTTACACGCTGAAGGCCGAGAACGACTCCGGAGTCGATGAGGCTACCGTCGAAGTTACTGTTCTGGGTATGTATTGATTTTATAATGTCTGCTAGAAAAGCTGGTGAACTTCTTACCACCTAGAATTGTTTAAATTTTCCCATTTTTCTTTTTCCTAAACCACCATATTGAGGCGAACAAAACAAAAAAATATCAAAATCGGTCGAGCAATTTTCGAGTTTCTGCGAGACTAATGCACGGCAATTGATTTTATATAAATTTTCTCTATATTACGATCCGATTATATTTTTATGGCAATAGGGTGCTGACGTCACCTATTTGCCAACTCAATTGATTAACTATTTATTGATTTCAAAGCAACTAAAAATCTAATTTTACTGTTAATTGAAAATAAATAGGATTTTCAGGCCTAAAATAAAGTGTTGGTTATTGACGTCTGCTACACAATTGTGTGTCTTTAATTTTGGGAAATAAACATTTTCTGTCTTTCTTTCTCTCTTGATTATCATCCACGACGAGTTCTCTCAACACACCTGAAACCAACGTACTCTTTCCCTCAGACAAACCAGGCAAACCCGAAGGCCCATTAGAAGTGTCGGACATTCACGCCGACCATGTGAAACTGAAGTGGAACAAGCCCAAGCACACCGGAGGGCTGCCTCTCAGTGCGTACGTGGTGGAGAAGATGGACACCCTCACTGGGAAGTGGGTGCCTGCTGGTACTGTGGACCCGGATACCACTGAGGCTACTGTTACTGGTCAGTATAAAGGATGGCGGGGATATTGATGAGTAACTTTAATTCAGTACATGTTTCTGGACCTCCTAGCACTGATTTTTTTTCATCTGTACAAATAAAAAAGTAAAAAATCCATTTGGGTTGATAATTACAGAGTTCTGAGGTAACAAACATAAAAATAAAAATACAATCGAATTGAGAACCTCCACCTATTTTGAAGTCGGTTAAACTCTCGAGTGTCGCATGGCACCTAATAGGTATATAAGCACAAGATCGACGCGTGGCGGGTTTAAAAATAAAAGTTAATTGATGCGTTCCTAAACTAAACCAAATGTGATAAAGCTTTGGTGGCTTGTTCTTCGTACGCCCGCGAAGGTTTTACGAATTCGTGGCCAGCAGCTTGTGCTTTATAAAAAAATGCTGTTAAATACATTTATTGAACTTTTGTATGAAACTTTTCAATATATAACATCATAACATCACGCCTGTAATCCCCGAAGGGTTAGGCAGAGGTGTACCCATTAGTACACCCACATTTTGCCAGTTAAAAAAACTTTTCAATAAGCGAAGAAAGATGTCAATGCTTGGATATCTACATTCATTACTGAATCCGAGTCTGGTAAATAATCTACGTGATTTTATAAGTTTATAAACGCACCCAGAAGAAATTCCTAGCGTATTTTTTAATATAGCAAACAAATAAAATATACCAACATCAGCCCCTCATCACTGACTTATCAACCTTTCTCCAAACAGGCCTAGAAGCGGGTCGCACATACCAGTTCCGAGTCAAAGCCCTCAATGAGGAAGGAGAATCGGAGCCCCTGGATACAGACCATGGTATCCTGGCCAAGAATCCCTTCGACGTGCCAGCACCACCCGGCCTGCCTGACATTGTGGACTGGGACGAGAAATCTGCCAAACTCAGATGGGAGCCTCCGATTAGAGATAATGGAGCGCCTATTACCGGATATATTATTGAAGTTATGGATAGAGATAGGGGCGAGTTTGTTAAGGTATGTGTAATTTTTTTTGTCAAATTTATTGTCCCAATGCTGGGAAGTCTTCTTCAGTAATAAATTAATTGTTCAGATGAAAAAGAATGAGGTCGATTTGTCAGCTAAACAAAAATACTTTGCTTTTTTGCGTTAAGCTTTTACTTTTTTTGCAATCATGTGCAGGAGTTGTTTTTTTACCACGTTTAAATTATAAAAATGCAAAATACGGTCAAATGCTCAGACGCAACTTAACTGTAAGTCGCCGTTAAATATAGTATTATGGATGTCAATTGAATTTTTGTTACTTATAGCATATGCTATTGGGAATGAAACGTAAATCATAATTCAACGGTATCTCTCTCCACCAGGCTGCTGAGATCCAAGGCAACATTTGCCAGGGCACAGTGCCCAAGCTGGAGGAAGGAAACCAGTACCAGTTCCGCATCCGTGCGGTCAACAAGGCTGGACAGTCCGAGCCTTCGGAGAACACCAACTGGCATACTGCTAAGCCTAGATTCTGTAAGTATCTTCTTTTTTTAGCGGCTAGCTTCTGGCCGCGACTTCGCTTGCATGGAAGTCAAGCAATACCATAAATCATCCAATTGCACTTGTCAATAGTGTGGCTTTATAGAAAGCCAGATATATGGTTTGTTTGTTGTAACCTTTTATGCATATACTAGCTTCTGCCCGCGGCTTTGCTCGCGTGGAAGTCAAGTACATCATGACATATCTTATGGCACTCAACAATAAAGTGGCTGCTATCATTAAATATTTTTTGTAATCGCACCAGTAATTCTAGAGATTACCTTTTGCAAACAAACTTTCCCTTTTTGTTATATTAGCTTAGAATAATAAAACAAAGTTTATATGGTATTTATTTTATTTATTCTTTCTCAACAGTGAAACCAAGAATCGACCGCACAAACCTGAACCCTCTATCAGTAAAGGCTGGTCTACCAGTCTCCCTAGACGTCAAGGTCTTCGGCGAACCACCTGCCAAGGTCACCTGGTACTTCAAGGGTGAGGAGCTGCAGAACAGGGAGAACTTGGAGATCATCAACGTGGACTATAACACCAAGTTCTTGATGACGAAGTGTAAGAGGGCACAGACTGGAAAGTACGTGATAAAGGCGAAGAACGAAGTGGGCGAAGATGAGGCGGAAATTGAGATTACTATTCTTGGTAAGTTGTTTTTTTTATAGATTAACTAGCTTTTACCTGCGACTTTGACGGTTTGGAAGTTGAGAAAATAATATAATGAATTTTAAAGCATAGCTTATGGCAGTCAGGAAAAAGTGGCCTTAAATTAGTAAAAGATTGTCAGTACGTTCAGATCTCTTAGGAACAAACTTTATTTCTTTGTTATATTCGTTCAGAATTTAGAAAATACTGTGTATATGGCGTATGACTCATCCTAATCAATGATTTTAATAAAATCTTCCAACGTAATGAAAACCACCAGCGAAAATGAAGATACAAATGATTTTGTTGATCACGGGAACTTTTTAAATCGTATAAATATATCCAAAACCGAGCCAATCCTCCTTAAACACCTAATTTACCACTCACAATAAATAAACTCTGTCTATAATAATATTAATTTAATTTCCAGGAAAGCCCTCGAAACCACAAGGCCCACTGGAAGTCGCTGACGTCACAAAGAACGGCTGCACGCTCTCCTGGAAGAAACCAGAAGATGATGGCGGAGCACCCATCGATTACTACGAGATTGAAAAACTTGACCCACTTACCGGTAAGAATTACTGCAATACTAGAGGTTGTGCCTTAGAGATACAAGCTGCTCGCGGCTTCGCCTGCGGCTGCACCACACCCGTGAGATAATACACACCTCCACATATTTTCAACCAACTTTAAAACACGGAGGAGGTTCTCAATTCATCGGAATCTTTCTTTTTTCACTTATTACATTTTTTTTTCTTTTTTTAGGTAGTTAAAATCATCAAATTTGTCCTTCCGCCCTAGGTGGGGCGGAAGGGACTTTTATTGACAAAAAAACCACCCTGTTCCTTCTGTTGCCCTTTACGTTCCGGGGCCACGGTATCTGTTAAAACGTCCCGCAACTAACTTATCACATTACTTATTTTTAGTGCTTGCTTCTTGTCCAATACAACATATAATATAGTCCACTACAGTTTAAATTTGCTCCAAAATTTTCTTGTTGAAAGAAACGCAAGGAATGATTTGGTAGTTAGTAAGAAGTGGTATTAGAATTGACTGCCCACCTTTAAATATGGACCACGATATTGACCACATATCGACCTTTTTCGTTGCCAAGTCTTGTTCTAATAACTCCATATCTCCAGGAACATGGATCCCATGCGGTACCGCAAAGGACTGCAAGGCGAACGTCACCGGCTTGTCGGAAGGCAAGCCTTACAAGTTCAGGGTCAAGGCCGTCAACAAGGAGGGAGAGTCTGAGGAGTTGGAAACTGAGAAGCCTATCATCGCTAAGAATCCCTTCGGTGAGTTTAATTATGATGTTATGTAAGAAAAAGAAAGAAAAAAATGCAAGTAATACATTAGCTGTGACCCTAATGATCCGCCCATGTAAATGCGTATGCGCGTGTATTTGCGCTGACGCTAAAAATATTTTAATTTCTTTTAGAGTATGTTGGCAACATAGTTCTTCGTTTTTCTACTAGATTTCTTTATTTTTTGTATAATATACTTTTTATACAACGTTTTAGCATAAAAAAAAACATACTAAAAATAATACTTCAATATCCAATATTTAACATCCTATATTAATTACAGACGAGCCCGGCAAGCCCGGTCGTCCCGAGCCCCGCAACTGGGACAAAGACTTCGTGGAGCTTGAATGGTCTGCGCCCAAGGATGATGGCGGAGCACCCATCACTGGATATATTGTACAGAAGAGGGAGAAGGGAGGACGGTAAGTTGGAGAATTACTGTGTTTATTTGAATCCGCAAGAAAACCCTTTGAATACCCTTTATAGCAGATATTGCCTTTATACAGAACTAATTTCTGCCCGCGACTTCGTCTGCGTGGATGAAAAGTTGGGATGGATGGATGTTTGTTACTCAATCACGCTAGAACGGCTTCACGGATCTGGTTTAGATTTGGCACAGAGATAGATTATAGTCTGGAATAGAACATTGGCTTTTATTTTATCCCGGAATAATCTACGGTTCCCGTGGGACAATATACCAAGCTTTGACGCGGACAAAGTCGCGGACAGAAGCTAGTATGCCTATGGCACTCAGCTATAGTGTAGCTTTATATCAGTGAAAGAATTTTTATAATTGGACCATGGACTTCAAGAGATTACTTCCTACAACCAAAAATCAAACATACATACTTGATACTAGCATACTTCTGTACTAAAATCCTAAAAAAACTTAGAAGAGACTATGAGAGTTCCGAAATTAGGGAGGCGGCTGACAGTAAAGACAATAAAAAGATATGGCAGGTTATAAAAAGAGTTACCTGTACAGCTAAGCCAAAATCTGCATCGACTGATTTGTTTTCATCCTCATCTTCCCCCCAAGAGTCAGTAAATCAAGTAAACGACTTCTTCGCTAACATCGGGGCTAACCTGGCCGCCAAATTTCCAAATCATAATGACGGTTTACTGTCCCGTGATTCTGTAAACTCGGTCCCTTATTCGTTTGCCATGTTAGATACCGAAGAGGGTGAGGTTGACACAATTATTTCAACTCTAAAATCTAATTCTGCTGTTGGTTGGGACAACATACCATCTAACTTCCTGAAGCGCTACAAACAGCTACTCGTCCCACCTCTTACGTACTTTTTTAACGTCTGCCTTCGCTCTGGCACCTTTCCTGAGTCTCTTAAAAAGGCTATTATCCACCCGATACACAAGAATGGGAATAGAAACTGTGTCGATAACTACCGGCCTATTGCGGTATTACCGTCCATATCCAAAATTTTAGAGCGTATTATTAATAACCGTCTTATTTCTTACCTTGAAGGCAAGAGATTGTTGTCTCCAAATCAGTTCGGCTTTAGGCATAAGACATCAACTAGTAGTGCGGTCATGGAGCTAACTTCCCACATAGTTAACAAAATGGACTCCAAGGAAAAAGTTCTCTCAATTTTCCTAGACCTTAAAAAAGCATTCGACACGGTCTCTATTCCCATCCTCATTTCAAAGCTTGAAGGGCTAGGCATACGTGGTGTTGCGCTTGAAATTTTTAAAGAATATCTTCACAACAGGACACAATGTGTTAAAATACTTAATTTCATAAGCAATGACCTTCCTGTGACCTTCGGCGTGCCCCAGGGAAGTGTAGTTGGCCCCTCTCTCTTCCTGGTTTATATTAACCAGCTATGCAACCTCCCTTTGCCAAATGGAAAAATAACGGTTTTTGCCGATGACACTGTTCTTACCTTCTCAGGTGCTACCTGGCACGAAACTTTTGAGGCAGCTCAATCGGGGATGAACATTGTTGTCGAGTGGTTGCGTAATCATCTTCTCACTCTGAACGCGGAGAAAACAAAAATTCTGACCTATAGTTTACACCAAACCACTCAACCACCTGACTCTCTTTCACTTGTGGCACATTCTTGCAGTTCGTCTGAGTCCGATGCGTGCAATTGTCCCGAGTTGAAACGAGTTCGCACAATAAAATATCTGGGTGTGACACTGGATAACGGCCTCACCTTCTCTTCGCACATAGACCTTTTGACCTCAAGAATCAGGAAACTGATTTACGTTTTTAAAACTCTTCGCAATGTCGCTGAGGGAGGGATTGTCAAGAGAGTTTACCTTGCTCTTTGCCAATCCCTCCTAACGTACTGTATCTCTGCCTGGGGAGGGGCACCTAAAACCATACTTCTTAAGTTAGAAAGAGCCCAAAGAGCCGTATTAAAGGTGAGCACTTTTCGTCCTATGCTATTCCCAACTGATGAGCTATACAAAAGTTGTGGTGTGCTCACCGTGAGACAGCTCTTCATCTTCCATACTGTAGTCTCACAACACCTTCAAACCCCTTACGTCATTGTCACCAAAAGACGTAAAGACGCGGTCTGTCAACCCCATAGATGTAGGCTAGCTTTCACTAAGAGGTTTTACTGCTTTTTAGGCCCACATATATATAACAGATTAAATAGAATATTAAAATTTTACTCATTTCCTAGCATCACTTTAAAAAAAACTGTCATGAATTGGCTACTGGAACAAAATTATACAGACACAGAACGGCTTCTTCTTTCTGGACATAAATATTAGTAAAATGCTTCATTCTCACCCACACACAATAAACACTTCACACTCTTCACTAACACACCCCATCATCACATCCATGTTTACAATTGTATATTGGTTTCTCCACAGTTCCCATTTTATTTTACCTTTCTTTTTATTATTAGGTTTTAATTTAACTTTAACGTTAAGTATGTCAAAAAATTAATTGCTTTTGTTTAATATTGTATCGCCTTAAATATGAAATAAGGGTAGGGACTGGTGCCCCTAATACAAGTTATCCCGATAACTTAGCAAGGGTACTAGTTACGACAATTTAAGTTTACCTGCACTATATTTAAGTCTAACAAGAATGTATTGTTAATAGCTGTACTGTGGATGCGAATAAATACTTATTCTATTCTATTCTATACTCCTCGCAACTGCGGTCGCGTGATTTTTCGTACGAATCCCTATTTTTTTGATAAAAAATAGCCTATAGAACTCAGTGATAACGTAGCTTCCAATATGCGAAAGAATATTTAAAATCGGTTCAATAAATCCAGGGATTACCCCCTAGGCCCCTACATACAAACTTACAAACAAATGTTACCTCTTTATAATATTAGTATAGACTTATGATGTTCATGTTGGGGCATGTAATCGTATTTTATTCACTGAGTACGCTAACACCATATATCCCGCCTGCAAAACATAACATAACATCACGCCTGTAATGCCTGAAGGGTTAAGCAGAGGTGTACCCATTAGTACACCCACATTTTGCCAGTTATGTTTAAGTCTCATGTAATAGGGGGCGGGGACGCCTGCAAATCCTATACTAAAATATTCTCCTCTCAACAGATCATGGACTGACTGCCTCAAGACAACCGGCGACCGCCCGACGGGTCGCGTAGAGGACGTAGAACCGGGACGCGAGTACGAGTTCCGTGTCATGGCCGTCAACAAGGCCGGACCTGGTGAACCTTCCGATGCTAGCAAGAGTGTGATTACTAAGCCACGTTTCTGTAAGTATTCTGTACTATCTAGAAGTTTACTGCTGGGTTTAATAGCTAGTACTGTCCAAAAACATACCCTGTTACCTAGACAGTTAAAGCCGATTTTGTCTGACCTCGTTCTTAATGTCGTGTTTTGTTCTTTCTGAATTATCTGTAAGAATTCTTTTGTATCGAGTAGTCTAGTGGCTTCATATTTGGCCTTTGCTTGGCTAGTACTGACTAAAAGGTACCCTGTTATCAACTCTATAACATTGAATAATAAAAGTCAATTTTGTCTGCCTATATTTTTGGCTTATTTTATTTGTGACAGTGGTTGACCATATTTAAATAATAATTATGGACTTCCACATTTTCTTATTAAAACAATAAACGTTTGCTATTTAAAAAGTTTAAATTCGCATCTTAGGAAAACAATCATAAAAAAATAAGATTGCATCATTTGTCTTCCATTCTAAACGCTTCTAAAAACACCATTCTTTCCCCACAGTGGCACCAAAGATCGACCGCAAGGATCTCCAAAAGAAGAAGATCAAGGTTGGCTCCCCCCTCAAAATGGAAGCCGACGTCAAGGGTGAACCTGAACCCAAAATCACCTGGACATTCAAGGGCGAAGTCCTTAAGCCCCAGGAGAGGCTGAAGATCGAAAATAAGGACTACCATACCTCCTTCCTCATGGAGAGGATGACCAGGGCTGATGCTGGAACTTACGTGGTGACAGCCAAGAATGACTCTGGTACTGATACCGTGGAGGTTGAAGTTGAGGTTGTCAGCAAACCTTCGAAACCGAAGGGACCTCTCAAGGTTTGTGCTTTTTTGTGTTTTTTTTTCATTATTATCAAATTCTAACACAAGGATGTCTGGGCTTGTAAGTTTCGCCATTGTCTGGCAAACAGAAGACAATTTGTGTAATTTACTAGGCGATTTTTTTCTTACAGAATTAAAACCATAAGTTTTAAATTAACGCTAAAGTTGTGTGCTCAAAGTACGATGATATCACTAGCATTAGGTAGTAGGTTTTAAGATCTTAGAAAAATTCTTCCGAATTATGAAGCTGTTTCACATAAATATTGCACCACAAATTAACCACAAAATACTTTTTGTAGAAACTTTCTTACACTACAATAAGGATTATTTTTGCATGTTAATTAGTTACAAGGAGCTATCTTAGGACTTCTTTATCACTCACCCAACTCTGCTCTCTCCTCTTTTCTTCTTCTATGCTTTCTTTCTTTTTATCACTTTGAACGTGGATCAAGGAAAGGATGCAGGGATCGTTGCAAAAACCTCTTTATAGTGTCTGCCCATCCCCATGGAGAAAAAGGTGTGTGTTTATGTATGTATGTATCAACTAACCAACTCCAAATCTACCCCCAGGTATCAGACGTAACAGCAAACGGCTGCAAGCTCAAATGGGAACCTCCCGAAGACGATGGAGGCGAGCCCGTCGAGAACTACGTGGTTGAACGTATGGACACTGAGTCCGGAAGATGGGTGCCCGTATGCACCACCAAGACTCCTGAAGCTGATGTCACCGGATTGAATGAGGGCAAAGATTACCTGTTCAGAGTCAAAGCTGTCAACCCTGAAGGTGAAAGTGAGGCGTTGGTGACAGACGCTGCTACTACTGCTAAGAATCCTTATGGTGAGTAAATTCTTTATGACTATTTGAAACTTGAAAGGTCAGTTATTCTGATAGCTTTCATTTCAGCTACAATCAGTGTCGAAAACTTTTGAAAAATGTGGCTAAATTAGACGAGTTTTTGACTCATTAAAATTGAGATTAGAATGCGACTTTTCTTTGAAATATCTTTAGACAGCGACTTCAGTTATTTTTATTTGGGGGATTCGAGGAAGTCCAGATGTAACGTTGGAATATCATATTTAGGCTTCCTCAAGTTTCTTCAACAAATATTATATTTTTGAATCTCCAACATTTAGTTCTTACACATGTATAGCCTTGGATTAGTTGTTAGCTTATTATTCATATATTCTTATTAATTCTTATAGTTTGGTATTTATTGTTTTCCCCTAAAATCATTTTGACGTGAACTGTAATGAAAATCTGACAAGATTACGATTGAATTCAGCTATTTTCTAGTACAAAACATAACATAAATATGATAACTAGTATAAGCAAATAGAATATTTGCATCAACAAGCTATGTTATAACAGCATCCTAACCTTCAATGTAATCTTCCAGGCGAACCCGACTCACCTGGCAAGCCGGAGTTCAAGGACTGGAGCGCCGACCACGTGGACCTCAAGTGGGAGGCGCCCAAGGACGACGGCGGAGCGCCCATCACCGGCTACATCGTGGAGAAGAAGGACCGGGACACCGGCAAGTGGGTCAAGGCTGCTGAGGTATGTACCTTCAAACTTGTTATTTAGATGGTACATTTTTTTTTGAGGTGTTAAAAATCATCAAATGAGTCCTTCCGCCCTGGGTGGGGTGGAAGGGACTGTCAGACTTTTACTGACTAAAAAACCACCCTGTTCCTTCTGTTGCCCTTTACGTTCCGGGGCCACGGTATCCTGTTAAGACGTCCCGCAACCCCGGCAGGCGTTTGGCCCCTATTGGGGCCCCGTCCCTGTGCTGACAGCTCTTTGAAGCGCGCGCGAACAGAACGCGCCGTCGACCCGGGCATGGTCCTTGATCGGACGGCGAGCTACCCATTACTCGCCGTCCGCAAGCCCATTTAGATGTTACATAACATAACATGTTACATAAAGAAATAAAAATAAAATAAAAAATAACATCACGCCTGTAATCCCCGAAGAGTTTGGCAGAGATGTACTAAACAGTACACCCACATTTCGCCAATTATGTTTTAGTCCCATGTAATGGAGGCGAGCCTATTGATATGTTGGGTATCATGGTATTCGGATATTGCATTCTTTAATTTGTTGATTAAACTCAGCTTCAAAGAGTGACTAAAGGATAGGAGTGGCAAAGAGTCATATAGATTTTTTTAAGTATTTTTGCGATCCTATTTTATGTATAGATAAAGCAGCAACAAACTTAAGCTGTTCTTATTGATACATTGATTGTTAACTAAAAAAAAACAGGTATAGATTTGAAAATCCCTTGATGCTGCGCGGTATTAAACATTGCAAACAATTTTCAACAAAAAAAAGAACACACATTCACTTTACCTCTTTATGATATTAGTCTAGATAATATTTTATCAATTTATCATTCATGGAACACCAGGAATGTCGACAAATGAAATAACCCTAAAATTTTTGTTCAGGTGCCCGGAAACAAGACCGAGGCCCGTGTACCTGACCTGATCGAAGGCAAGACATACCAGTTCAGAGTGAAGGCAGTGAACAAGGCTGGACCCGGCAAGGCGTCCGCGCCTTCCGAGAACTTGCTGGCTAAGGACAGATTCGGTAAGAACAAAATTCTAAGAGATGTTGGGGGGGGGGGGGTTAATATTTTTGGGAGGAGATTTTCAACTTTATGTTTAAGACCACAGAACAAAAAAAAAATACTAAAACTATTTTTTTCTTACTATCGAACTAATACGATACGAATAATATTAATAAATATTTGTGTATACCTACTATCAAAACTACACTGTGCCAAAATTCATAATCTTACGAAGCATAAATCTAGACAAAAAAATAAACTTATACTCAGTTTTCAGTTGATCAATTTTCTTGCGTTTTGGGGTAAGGAACTCTATAAACATAATAGTTAATACACTAAATTGAAAATTAACTCATATTTTTCTATCCACAGCGCCGCCAAAGATCGACCGCACCAACATGCGTGATATCACTCTCAAGGCGGGACAGAACATCAGGCTGGACGTCAAGGTCAGCGGTGAACCGCCGCCGACCAAGACATGGTGAGTCTACGCATTTGATGAGCGATTATAGTCTCTAAGTTAAACATCAATGACTTGTTATAAATTGCCTCCAAAGGCTTCTAAACACATGCCGCCGGCATGACCGGCGGGTTTGCCGCCGGCATTTTGCGTAAAGGAGCCTTTAGGTCCTTAGATGTCGCTTTTTTTAAAATGGATCTATAGATCGATCCATGCTCACAATCACTGTGCAATCTTAAATTGGTGGGTCGCGATAAGCCAGTAAATTCAATTCACTTCAGAAAACTAAACTTAACGCTAAAAACTGCATATAAACTAAATTTTTTTGGCAGTTGTCATTTTAACACGTCTTTACTAACCGGAACTTATTGTATCCTAAACAGACCAAGTAACTTTTATTTTTTTGGCTGATCAAAAATGCTTAAGTATTTACATTTCTTCTCAGGTTCCACAACAAAGAACGTCTATCAACTCGTGACGATCTCTCCGTAGACGTGGAAGATTACAGGACAAAGCTGTCCGTTGTCATAGCGTCACGTAAACACACCGGTACTTATGTACTGAAGGCTGAGAATAGCAGCGGCAAGGATGAGGCTACCATCCAGATTAATGTGCTGGATGTGCCGGCCAAACCTGAGGGACCGCTGAAGGTGAGAAAACTTATCTACAAAATCTTATATTTCTAAAGTCCTTGTAGTATCTAAGAACCCAGGATACTGACTCCTTACTCTAATTCTAACCCCTCAAGAGACTGCACTGTATAGTTAGTTATGTGTTCAAATTAGAAAATTCCCGAACTAAAAAATAATGTAAAATTAGGAATTTAAAGGTTAAAATTTTTTAATACTTTAAAAAACTAAAAAACACGCTTTTAGCACGCACTATTTTTTTTCGTATCCCATTCAGCAAACCCTTTCATTTAATACCCATATCATGGGGGTGCATTTCAAATAGCTAAAAATCTTGGGGAGGCCGCCATATTGGATTTGTAATGACGTTTCTTAGCTAGTCATGTATTGTCATCAGAACTCAGAGTGTGTGCAAAATTTCATCCTAATCGAAGACCGGGAAGTGGATCAAATTAAGATTCCAAGATTTTCTTACATACATAGTTAGTTACAAGTGAAGCTAATATAAGCGTGTTAAAAAACTGGCAATCGCGCGTAAGCTGTTGTGATAGGTTGTTGATATTTATGCGGTCAACCAATCATGAAGCTTACAACACTTGCTAATTTGACAAGTGATTTTATCGAGATTAGAGATGCACTCAGTGATTATTATCATTACAAAGTGTGTTTCTCCTCAGACCTCAGAGCATGAGCTTATTTTTTTCTTCTTTCTTAAATGTTGCCCTCTCTGAAAATAGTCAATTACCCAGCCGCTGTATCAACCATGCTGTCCTGGATTCATATTGTCTGACAGCCTTCCACTACCATGAAAATATACCAACCTAATTTGAAACCCCTATTTCACCCCCAGGTCTCAGACGTCCACAAAGAAGGATGCACGCTCAAATGGAACCCACCACTAGACGATGGCGGTGCACCTATCGACCACTATCTCGTTGAGAAACTCGACACAGAGACAGGAAGATGGATGCCAGCCCTCAAGACTAAGGACCCGAAGGCCGAGATCGAGAATCTCGTGCCAGGACACGAGTACAAGTTCAAAGTGTCTGCTGTTAATAATGAGGGAGTTTCTGAGCCGTTGGAAGCGGAACATTCGATTATTGCGAAGAATCCGTTCGGTGAGTTTTATTCATTTGTAGAAATAATGCCTTTTTTTAACCAGCCTGTAATGTCCCACTACTGGACAAAGACCTCCCCTGACTCCTTCTAGATATTCTTTTCTTGTGCCATCTGAAATCAGCCCTCGCGTTGCGCATCTTGGCTAACTCGCCACCATTTCATGTATTAAGACATTAAACAATGATGTAATTGGCTTTTGATGAGTCTGCTTACAAAACATACATCCAATTAACATTGTTAATGCTAGATGAAAAAATTGCAAATGACATCATGATGTGGTCACATCATCATCACGAAGGATTGGACTTTAAGGGTGCTTACATAAAGAAACAGGTTACAGGTCGGTACAGATCATTACCGATCGGTACGGGTAAAATAGCTCATACAATCAATATTATGTGCTCGTTCATAAAGAAACAAGTGGAAACTTGTCGGTACCGACTATCTGTACGGGTTTAAACAATTGCCAGCGTAGTGTGTCGTCTTCGCCGTCAAGAACAGATTTACCTGTTTTTTATATGTTGTTGAACCCGTACCTATCAGTACCGACCCGTACTGTCATATCGGGACCGAAAAACCTGTATCTTTATGTTTGCACCCTAAGGATTTAAACAAAACTTTCAATATGATGATTGCTTTTCGTTTACAGACGAGCCCGGCAAGCCCGGAACACCGGAAGTGGTGGACTGGGACAAAGACCACGTGGACCTCAAATGGGAGAAGCCGATCAAAGATGGCGGAGCACCTATTACTGGCTACGTCATCGAGAAGAGGGAGAAGGGATCACCTAAGTGGGTGAAGGCTTGTGAGGTGAGTTTATGTCACTTTGTTGATCAAATTACATTTAGTAATCCAGACATACGGTCAAATATGGCGAATAGAGGTAAGAAATCGTAACTTGCACACAATTCTCAACTCTACTCGTAATGCTTTTTAGGTTATTATCAATTAACAAATAACTTATAATTGAGATCATTATGGACCCTGTAGGGCACAGCAAAAGGGCAGGAGAGAGGAAGCCCAGTTTAAAGAGATTATTATGTTTTTAATAGAAAATTAAATTAGTTCTACCTTGCGAATAATTAAAATTTTGAAAATCATTCATAATTTAACTAAAACTTCGCTTATAACCAAATGGACGTAGTACGCTCCACTCCACTATGGAAGTTACTATGGAGTGAAACGTTTCTGTATTACTACATAAATATCACTCGAGTATATCCAATTGATATGCGAGGTGCAGCTCAGTGAAACGATGAAAGCCTTCGACGTTCATTGCCATGCACCCTCTGGATCGATATCATCGGTCAGCTCTAGACCGATTGCACCTTTACACACAATTAATGTCAATAAACTCTTTAAGGTCGGACCCAACGACAACGAGAAAGCAACCGTACCGAACTTGGACGAGGGTACGGAGTACGAGTTCCGTGTGAAGGCTATCAACGAGGCTGGCCCCGGAGAACCTTCGGACGCTAGCAAGTCTGTCATCTGCAAGCCTAGGAGACGTAAGTTATAAACTAAATCCATTTGCTAGATTATAATATTATTTTATCGATTATGTTTATCGAAAATGGGTTAGAGCGCTGACCCCAAATTAGGAGGGATAAAAGTAAAAAGAAGATGATTTCGATGACTATGTTGGTCGGCCTAAAATTACTAACAGCTTGGTAAATAAAAATATAAGAAAAAGGCGCTGCTATCGCAAAAATGGCTTTGTAGTCAAAGTCGATTTTAAAATCGTGCTATAAACACAATTCAACAAATGTTTTGACTTCCTAATCATGAAAACACAATACTAAATAACCTAATATTTAATTGTCAACATTAGGTAATACTTGTTTTTATGATGATTTAAAAATAATGATTGATGAGTAATGATTGTAATTGGTGCTGCACTGTTTTAATTAACTGTGTGTGTTAACTATTCTCTTTCAGTGGCTCCTAAGATCGACCGCCGCAACCTGCGCACCATCAAGGTTCACGAAGGAGAACCAATTTCCCTCGACGTCAAGGTGTCCGGTGAACCTGCGCCTGAGGTCACGTGGACGCTCAACGGCAAGTCTGTTCTGAGCGGCAATGGATTGAAATGTAAGTTTACCGGAAGATGAAAGGCAGTATGAGAAGTCACTAGACGTTATGCGAAATTCACAGAACGCATTTTGATTTTGTATATTTTAGTTCTACGAATATGAACATATTATAATGTTACAGTTTAGTTGACTTTATTTGCTAAGTAAGAATTTTATATGAACTATATCCATCTAATTTTAAAGTACAGTTGACTTTATACTTTGTCAAGAAAGTATATGGACATTATTCTTGTAGGATGAAAGTTCATATTCATATAAAACATTTGTTAGACATCACAATGTCTTATATGAATAGAACTGAGTTTTGTATAAGTGTCCTTAAAAGAGGACTTTAAACTTGTGACCAGAAGGCCAATTCTACTAATTGAAAGCGTTCAAAGTCGCTATCTCATCTTAGCGACAGTCAATGTCAAAACATGTGAAGTCTTAAAGATAGTAGATTTACCCCCCAGTCTACTTACCCCAAAAAACAAATAATATTACATAATATAACCCTTAAATACCCTAAAGCGTTAGGCAGAGATGTAATTACAAAGTCTCTTGTTCTCTCTACTCCAGTGGTGAACGTACCATACCTGAGCAAGTACCAGCACGCGAGCCCGCGCCGCAAGGACTCGGGCACCTACAAGATACAGGCCGTCAACAAGTACGGACAGGACACCGCCGAGCTGGAGATTATTGTTACATGTAAGTATTGATATTTTTTACTCTGTGGCTCTGGATATTGGTGCCGATTCCCTTGTTCACAAAGTTCTACACTAAAATTGGCATCTCTTACTATATACAGCGAAAGAAAAGGACGGCGACATTTTAGAACTAAGTTAGAGATGTCAAATTAGTTTTGCCTTGAACTTTTCCAATCCATGCGTTCTGATATGTCAATTTGACAGGTCTAATTTATTTTCACCTTTTCGTCAACTACTCAATTGACCGTAAAAACTATAGGTACTTATTTCTTGCTAACTTTCTTGCTTTTTTACCATAGATTATTTATTACTCATTATGAGCCATAGATAATTATATTCCTCATAAAGTAAAACGAGACCAACCAAAGTGTGTATCAAAGTTTACCTTTTAGTTCTATTTGTAATTCGATTGAAAAAGTTTTCTATTCTAAAAATATATGTTTTTTGTTTCCACCAGCTAAGCCCGAAAAACCAGAAGGCCCACTGGAAGTGTCAGACATCCACAAGGATGGATGCACGCTCAAATGGAAGCGGCCTAAAGACGATGGCGGTGAACCTATCGACGCGTACCTGGTTGAGAAGTTTGATCCTGAGACAGGCACCTGGATGCCTGTTGGCAAGACCCATGGAAATGTGCCTGAGATGGAGGTAGGATCTCTTGTAAAATAGTTATAGCTAAACTTCTTAATTGAGTTCTTGCCTGCAATAAACAGGAGTGCGGGGGTAGGACGGAAACGGCGGGCGCTCGTGGTGTGATACACAAGAGGCGAAAATGTGCACTGGACAGTTCGATATGTGACGTCACATTGGTTTATATTATTTATACGTAGGCGAGGAGTCAATTAAGCGGTTTGGCTATGGATCTACTCAACAAAAAACTACGCCGCGGAAGAGCGCTAATTGTGTGTCACTAAATGCATATTTAATAATAATAATTCACGATAGGTCAAGACCCTTAGCGATATCTCCGCGCGGAGCTTTGCAGCATGAAACTTATTTTCAACTAAATGAAAGAAACAAATGAGTCAACTAGAATCAAAAACCGCAATGTCCTTTGTAACTACAATGGATATCCATTGTAGTTACATAGGACATTGCGGTTTTTGACTCTAGTTGACTCAAATACTTGGCGCCGTTTACGCAGAACTAATTCGACAGTAATCTCCATAGCATAGATTTTGCAACGAAATGAACTAGAACCGGAATGTTGAAAACATAGACGAATTAAAATCTGGTGTAGCTATATTGAAGACTTTTAAAATCTCTATACCCTATTTTTATTATGTGTTTGTTTATCAGGTCGATGGCTTGATCCCCGGCCACGAGTACAAGTTCCGCGTGAAGGCGCTGAACAAGGAAGGCGAGTCGGAGCCGCTTGAGACATTCGGCTCTATCATCGCCAAAGATCCGTTCAGTAAGTTTACTTATAATTAGACATAATAGTAGGAATAAATAATATAATCGGCTATTACTATAATAATATAGTTCTTCCGAGGTAATAATCTAAAAGTTAGATTCGAATTTTCTTCAATAAAAAATGGAAAGGACATCGTAAATAACAGATTTACCATACATTCAATTCATCAAGAAATTTTTTGTTGTGCATTACCAAACAAAATACTGCACGGTCACTATGTATGTAAGAGCTCATTATTTTTTATTGACCTACGAAAAATGTCGACCCTGGGGGTTTAGAATCCTTTACTGAATACATGGTATTTTTTTTTTAATCTTAAATTTTCTTGTTTTACGGTCGTACATTAATTTGCACACAACATGGGTTGACAGTTAGAAAATGCCTATGGCAATAAGCCCACCTTTATACTTTTGTTGCATAAAATTAAAATAAATAAATAAATGGTAAAAATCTTCGTCATCATCTTTTACCGTGTATAGGCATCACAATATTCTCATTCTCTTCCTCTCCCTCCAGCCATTCCCGACGCGCCCGGCACCCCAGTCCCAGACGACTGGTCCGCGAGCCACGTGGACCTCAAGTGGGAGCCCCCACTGTCGGACGGCGGCTCGCCTATTATCGGCTACATCATCGAGAAAAAGGACAAGTACAGCCCGCTGTGGGAGAAGGCTGTCGAGACTCATACGCCGACACCTTCGGGCACTGTCAATGGGTAAGTGAATGAGACAAATAGATTCGAAAGTGCCTTTAATGGTACGGTCAGCAACAAAAGTCGATTAACACTGTTAATTTAACATATCATTTAAATAGATACGAATTAACACAGTGCACTTCTTCTAAGCATATAGCATATATATTGCATATATATTGTATATATTGCATATATACGAAATGTGAAAAAAAACAGCTGATCCATACAATAATGTACTACATTACGATCAAATTGTATGGATCAGCTGTTTTTTTTTTCACATTTCGTACTATGTCCCTTAATAAAAGTTGTTCATATTCATGAGTACATTCACCCCCTGAAAGATTTGCAACGGATTAAAATTCACGGTGTATATACGATTTTATTTACACCAAAAGTCGTTCCTAGCATTACTTTTGTATAATATGTTTCTGCTCTTGACTCTAGTCTAAGTCAGAAGTGACATAGACAAAGTCTACGATGGAGTGAGCTTACCCAAAAAAAGCCTGTTTTTTTTTCTCAAAGATACTTAGTTTGATGAGCAGTAACGGCTATATGATGTTTATTTTTACAACCTGTATAATAACCTACATCTACATTTATTTCCCCTCCAGCTTAATCGAAGGCAACGAGTACCAGTTCCGTGTGATCGCCATCAACAAGGCCGGTCAGTCCAAACCCTCGGAAGCCAGCAAGAACTTCCTGGCCAAGCCGCGGTTCTTGGCGCCTAAGATCGACAGGCGCCATCTGAGAGATGTCACCATCTCTGCTGGATCTACGCTGAAGCTGGAGGCTGCGATTACTGGAGAGCCTGCACCAGCTGTTGAATGGAGGTGAGAGATTTTGATACTTTTAAAAGGTAGTTTCAATGAAGATGTGATGTGGGGTCGTGATGGCTCAGTGGTTAAGGCGCCCGCCTCGCATGCATGAGGTTGTGGGTTCAAATCCGGGCAAGTACCAATGTGAATTTTTCAATTCATATGTACTTTCTAAAGTTTATCTTGGACATCACTGGCATCGGTGAAGGAAAAACATCGTGAGGAAACCTGGACTTACAGTTCCATTCAAACCATGTCAGAGGCCCTTGAGGCGGTATAGAAACTCTGACACTAGGGTGTGTGGGGTCGTAAGACCTTACTACCCACACGATAAAGAAGAAAGAAGAATGAAGATGTCCATTGCTTTGTTATGGTTGCTGTCTGGTCTGGTCTGCCAGGTTAAGAAAGAATGAGGAGATAAAGTCCTTATTATTGCTGTAGTGTAGATGGATTTGTTATTTCGTATCGACGTGCAGTTGACGTATGGTAAGTCCATACCTCAACTGGGGGATGTTGATGCTCATTTGATTTTTTTTCGATAAAATACAGGGGATGAAAAAGTTTATATTTTATTTACCACCTTTTTACTCTTCATTTGTATAAAAACAACTCAATCAGCATTTGCACGCTAGACGCTTCGAAAGAATTGATATTCTTCAAATATTTATTGCTGACAGAAATATTTCGCTTGCATTCGGACCAAGATCTAGGACTTTGTTTTAGTATACCAACACTAATTGAACCCCATCCCTACAGATACCAGAACATGCCTCTCCGTCCATCGAAGGCGGTAATGATCGACAGTCCTGAGTACTTCACGAAGCTTGTCATCCGTCCCGTCCGTCGGGATGACTCGGGAGAGTACACTGTATCCGCTGTCAACTCCAGCGGTAAAGACACAGTCACCATCAACGTGGTGGTCACTGATAAGCCACTGAAACCTGAAGGACCGCTGCAGGTAAAAAACGACTTTAATTTAGAGTTATGTAAGGCTCATATTTCACTTCTGGGCAAAGGCCTCCGTCCCAAGTTCTTCCAGGGACCCTTTTTCCGCGGCCACCTCGAACCAGCTCCGTTCAGATCATCTCACCACCTCTAGGGTCCATCTCTCTAGGTTGAGTTTAGCCATTTTTCTGAGTTTTGAGAAGTTTTGGCAAGTAATATTTGTGGAAAAGAAAAAAACTAAAACTAGGCCGAAACCCGTATCTTTGAAAACCAGATCCTCCCCCTCTCACGTCCTTGTTAATGTAAAGATAATACAAGAGAGGTAAAACTGCTGCTAAATCAAAGAGCACTCATACAAAATTTGATTTAGAGCGCCAAAAATTAATTTCTATTCAAACTAAATAATTATGTTTTTTATGAATTTAAATTAGGCATAGGCATTATTTTTTTTAATTAGGCTCTCCCCCTATTACATGGGACATAAACATAACTGGCGAAATGTAGGTGTACTAATGGGTACACCTCTGCCTAACCCTACGGGGATTACAGGCGTGATGTTATGTTATGTGTGAATTTAAATTCTTAACTGTCATATCTTTCTTCCAGATCTCGGACGTCCACAAAGAGGGAGCTACCCTCAAATGGAAGAGGCCGAAGGACGACGGTGGCACTCCCGTCGAGTACTACCAGATCGACAAGCTGGATACTGACACCGGATGCTGGGTACCTTGTGCCCGCTCTGATGAGCCTAGTAAGTGTATGACTATGTTATTTGCAGCAATGGTTTGACTTCACTAAAATATGGTCATAGTGGTAGCGAAATAATGAGCATTTATATGTATTTTACTGCCAAAAAAGCGCATTATTTTTATATTTATCTATCTAAATAAGTAATCTATCTATATAATGGGATAGTACGGTCAGACACAAAAAGTCGTTTAATATTTCATACATACATACATATACTCACGCCTTTCTCGCCTTTCCCTTAATATTTCATTAATTGTTTTCTTAATTTAATATCTTTAACAACTATCATTACTGGTTTGTGTAGTTTGTTTTCAGTATTGGCGAAATGTGGATGTACTAATAGGTACACCTCTGCTTAATCCTTCGTTAATTATGAGCGTGATGTTATAAGTGGTTATGTGGGAGTAGGGAATTATAGATGCAGCACCATCGATCACTAATACAAAACTTTCTTTAAAAACGTTCTTTAATTATTGGTGATCGATGTTCAGCACAAAATAAACTCAGCTATTTACCTGGAATGCTAAAAAACAGTACATCGTATTAAAAGTGTCTATGTAGATGATAATGTAAAATTAACAATGTTAATCAATTTTATTTGCAGACCGTACCTTCAGCCTTGATACTAATCTTATTCACCTCCACAGAATGCGACGTGACCGGTCTCACTCCTGGCAAGGAGTACAAGTTCCGTGTATCCGCTGTGAACTCGGAGGGCGAGTCGGAACCACTCGTCGGTGAAGAGTCGATCGTCGCCAAGAATCCGTTCGACGAACCTGGTGAGTACCAACATAATCAGGATACTAGGATACTAGTACTACAGAGTATATCTTTTATTAAGATATCGATAGGTCGATCGTTAGGATTTGACTTTGACTTCCATGCAGACGAAGTCACAGTCAAAAACTAGTGGACAATATTAAAAATGCTATAAATGTCAGTTTGATTTGTGCAGGATCAATGGATACAACAAATTGCTGGATAGTCCTTCTAATTTGTCATTACTTAGTTTAGTGATATCGATATAGCTGAGTTGAGCAAAAGCGAGCGCACGTTATTTGACTTTTATAACTATTGACATAAGATTCAAATTACGATGATTGACGGGCACTCGAGAAATCCCACAACTAGAACAGCAAAAGCAACTATTTCCTCTTATGAAGCCATGAAGCAAAACAAGAAACTGTGCACGTATAAAGTTGCATAATTATTATTTTTACACTTATTAACCCCCATTTCCCCCCCACAGGCGCACCCGGCACACCATCAGTCACAGACTGGGACAAAGACCACGTGGACCTCAAGTGGACCCCTCCTCGCGAAGACGGAGGTGCCCCCATCGAGGGTTACATCGTGGAGAAGAAGGACAAGTTCGGCAACTGGGAGAAGGCGCTCGAAGTGCCCGCGGATAAGACCACGTGCACTGTGCCTGATCTGATTGAGGGACAGACTTATGAGTTCAGGTTGGTGTTTTATTTATTGATATGTACAGGCTTAGTTCTGCCAAAACGACCCAACCCACAGTATCTCAATAATTAAAGTAATTTGCTAAATGTGTAACATTACTATCCAGTAAACAGTTTAATATTCATCCCAAATGTATGCTTAGACTATACAAATTTAAAAGTAATTAATTTATTTCTGTTAATTATCCCAAATTTTAATGTTGTTGTTGTCGTGAGTTGGTTTATTGTATCAGAATTAATCCCAATTCAAAATTATCTCATACTATTGAGCACCTGAAATTCAGGCAAGATAAGAATTGAATTAATTATTAATGCGAAAATTGTGAAATAATGTCTTACTTTTTCTTAGAATGGTCACAGGAATATTTTTGATCTGATTTTTTGACAATTTGTGCCAGCTGTAATTTTTACTATTAAATATAGTAAAGGTAATCATTTCATAGACCATAATAACCTATGAGTACAGCTATATTATAATCCCATATTTCTCAACAGGGTCCGCGCTGTAAACAAGGCTGGCCCAGGTGAGCCAAGCGACAGCACGCACCCGATAGTTGCCAAGCCCAGGAACCTTGCGCCCAAGATCGACAGGACCAACCTCATCGATATCAAGATCAAGGTCGGACAGAAGTTTGGGTTCGATGTCAAGGTCAGTATCAACAACATTGTTTTGATAATATTTTAATAATGCTAATTTTGGAAGGAATAAATATGTGTTGAATAGACTACTTAGTATATGGAATAATTGACGAATACTCATACTCAATAGTACATAATATCACGCCTGAAATCCTCGAAGGGCTAGGCAGAGGTTATTTAGTACACCTACATTTCACCTGTTATGTTTAAGTCCCATGTAATAGGGGACGAGTCTATTGCCATCATTTACACTCAATATTATGTAAGAATGTAAAAAAAAATTGCCACTTATTGGTGCTCCCACTGTGCTGTTAGTAATGCGCAGGAGCATGTGGATACTATATTTTTGTCTATTGACTTATAAACTTTTTATTGAGCTTCTATTTCATTGCGCCAGAGGGATAGAGAATATTCTAAGTTTAGAAAAAAGCGCTTGTATTTTGAAAGCAAAATAAATGATATGTTGTTTCATATCAATTTTCTCATATCTCTTAAACTTTGTTCATGCTCACTCAGGAAGTACCTTACCGGTAAGACTTCCAAACATTACAATACCACCCCAAATTACCACAAATTCTAACCCAAAAAATATCCACAGGTATCCGGAGAACCGATGCCAGAAACAAAATGGTTCCTCGCCAAGAAGGAGGTCAAATCTGGTGGCGATACCAAAGTACAGCATTCAGACTACAATACGAAACTCAACTGCAAGTCTGCCAGACGTGGTGATAGCGGACGGTATACTATCACAGCTGAGAATGCTAACGGCAAAGATGTTGCCGAAGTTGAAGTCATTGTGCTGGACGTGCCCAGCCCGCCTGGAGGACCACTTAAGGTAAGCTGTGTTTTTAAGCTAGATGTAAGTTAGGCTAGTAATTCAAAGTTGAATTTTTGCTGGTCTAGCTGATTTAATTGTAATTAGGTTTTTCTTAATAGCATTAAATACGGCAACTTTGTATCATAACCGGATCTATAGATGAACTGGAGTTTCGAGTAAAGTTTAGAAAGACACTTCAATAATACACTACCTTTTGTCTGCGGCTTTGGCCGCGTAATTTTTTTTACGGATCCTTTGTTATTTTGAAAATTAAAAATAGAATTTTATTTTTAATTTCAAGAGATTAGTGCGTTTAAACACAAAAAAACAAACACTTTTCAGCCTAATAATAATATTAGCATAAATTAGTATAGATTCATGTCAATTACACATTATTTTATAGACAAAAAACATAGAAACTCAGAATAGATTGTCAATTTTGTACTTCATAGAGTTTGTGTTGTCTTCTTTATATCGAAAGCCAACTTCTAACCAAATGTTATAATCGCCTTTTCTTCACCAGGTCTCCGACGTCCACGCCAACGGAGCCAAATTATCCTGGAACCCACCTTCAGACGATGGTGGTCAGCCCATCGACAAGTACGTGGTGGAGCGCATGGACGAGGCCACAGGACGATGGGTCACCGCTGGAGAGACTGACGGACCTCAGACCAGCCTCGCAGTGGAAGGGTTGACACCTGGACACAAGTACAAGTTCAGAGTGCGGGCTGTTAATAGGTGTGTATGAAATATACAAAAGATAGACTAAGAATATAAATTAAATAATTAAAACGATCGTCTCTGACAAATATGCTAAGTTTGAAAAAGCAAAAAAAAACAATAAACTACATCGCTGTAAATTTCGGAAGAATGGTTAGCAAAATAATGGGTTTTTTTGTCCAAAAGTAGGCCAGATAAAATAATAATCTTAATGACGAAACATTATCTTGATGACATGTTCAAATGTTCAATTTGGAGAGTAATCTATAAAAGTATAATGTAAACATACCATGTCGTAATCGATTTTAATTCCTCTAAATTTAAAATTGCATTTCTTCTACCAACAGGCAAGGCAAATCCGAGCCTCTCACCACTCCACACTCAACAGAAGCGAAGAATCCGTTCGACATCGCCGGCAAGCCTGGCACGCCCAAGATCAAGGACTTCGACAAAGACTTCGTGGAACTGGAATGGACCAGGCCCCAGACCGACGGCGGAGCACCAATCTCTGGTTACGTCATCGAAAAGAAGGACAGATTTGCCCCAGACTGGGAAGAATGCGCCCAGATCGAAGGTGACGTCACATCCGGAAAAGTCCCAGACCTCATCGAAGGAAATACTTACGAGTTCCGCGTCCGCGCCGTCAACAAAGCCGGCAAAGGCGAACCTAGCGATGGAACCGCACCACATCTTGCAAGACCCAAGAATCTACCACCTAAAATCGACAGGAACTTCATGTTCGACATCAAGGTCAAGGTCGGACAGAACTTCGACCTCGATGTACCAGTCGCTGGTGAACCTACTCCTACCAAGGAATGGTTTAACGGTGATAATCTTGTCATGAACTCTGACAGGGTCAAAGTTGTCAGTGACACGCACAGCACTAAGATCCGCGTCATTGACGCTAAGAGGGCTGACACTGGAGTCTACACTCTTAAGGCCAGAAACATCAATGGTACAGATTCAGCCACAGTCAAGATTACCGTCATGGATGTACCAACACCACCTGAAGGTCCACTTCGCGCTGATGACATCACCAAGTCTGGCTGCACTCTCCGATGGAGGCCACCTAAAGATGACGGTGGTGCCGAAATCTCGCATTACGTCGTCGAGAAAATGGACCAAGAAAATATGCGCTGGATCCCAGCCGGAGAGGTCCAGTCCTGCAGCATCAGAATCGACCATCTTATCGAAGGTCACGACTACAACTTCCGTGTCCGCGCTGTCAACAAACACGGCGAATCACAGCCTCTTGTCGGCCACGAGCCAATCACAGCCAAGGATCCCTACGGTACACCAGACAAACCTGGTACTCCCGTCGTCAAAGACTGGGACAAGGACCACATGGACCTCGAATGGGTCCCACCGAAGAAAGATGGCGGATCACCTATTACTGGCTACGTTATTGAAGCTAAAAAGAAGTACGGACCATGGGAAGTCGCTGCTACTGTGCCAGGAAATCAGACAACCGCTACCGTACCAAACCTTCAAGAAGGTGAAGAGTACGAGTTCAGGGTCATTGCCGTCAACAAGGCAGGAAATGGAGAACCTAGCGATGCCTCGACACCACAAGTGGCTAAAGCCAGGTTCTGCGCACCACACTTCGACAAAATGCTGTTGGCAGACAAGACTGTCAAGGCTGGCCAAAGGATCCAATACGAGATCCCGATAGAAGCATCACCTAAGCCCACAGTCGAATGGCAGATCAACGGCAAAGTTGTCCATCCTTCAGATAGGATTGACGTACAGATTTTACACAACAGGGTCATATTAGACATTCCATTCTCCGTCCGCGCTGACGGAGGCGTTTACAAGTTGACCTTGAAGAATGACCTTGGAGTATGCTCAGCAGCAGCTCAAGTCACCGTCCTTGACAAACCTTCAAGACCTGAGAAACCTTTGGCTGTTTCTGATGTTACTAAGGAATCTTGCTCCTTATCATGGAAGGTACCTTTGGATGATGGTGGATCACCCATCCTCCACTACGTTATTGAGAAAATGGATCTGTCTCGTGGTACCTGGTCTGATGCTGGTATGAGCACATTCTTATCGCACCAAGTCACCAGGTTGATACACATGAAGGAATATCTATTTAGAGTAAGCGCTGTGAACGCTATTGGTCAATCTGAACCTTTGGAGTTAGACCGTGCTATTGTAGCCAAGAACGAATTTGATGAGCCGACTGCTCCTGGTAAGCCTAAAGCTACTGACTGGAGCAAGTCCCACGTCGATCTTGAATGGGAGAAACCCAAATCTGATGGTGGATCACCTATCACCGGATACATCGTTCAGAAGAAGGAGAAGGGCAGCCCCTACTGGGTTAATGCTGCCCATGTTCCTCCTGGCAAGACTAAGGCTACCGTACCTGACCTTACTGAAGGACAAGACTATGAATTCCGCGTCATCGCTGTCAACCAAGCCGGCCAATCAGAGCCCAGTGAGCCTTCTGACATCGTCACAGCTAAAGACAGATTTGTTGCTCCTAAGATTCTAACACCACTTAGAGAGATCCGTATCAAGGCTGGACTCATCTTCCATATGGATGTTGACTTTATTGGAGAACCTACTCCTGAAGTTACATGGACTTGTGATGGTAAACCAGTGGTTGCTAATGAAAGAACAACCGTCACCATTGTGGGTCACCATACCATTATACACACAGTTAACTGCAAGCGTTCAGACGCTGGTAAATATAACTTGAAACTGAAGAACGATTCTGGCACTGATGAAGGCAGCTTCGAAGTTATAGTCCTCGACGTACCCGGAGCACCTCAACCACCATTCGTATACGAAGAAATCACCGCACAATCCGTCACGTTGTCATGGAAACCACCTAAAGATAACGGAGGCAGTGAACTTACTGCTTACGTCATTGAGAAACGTGATCTTACACACGGAGGTGGATGGGTACCAGCGGTAACATACATCAACCCGAAATTCAACCATGCAACTGTACCTCGCTTGTCTGAAGGCACGCAATACGAATTCAGAGTCTTCGCTGAGAACCTTCAAGGTCGCTCTGAACCACTCGTCACAGACAAACCAGTCGTTGCTAAGAACCAGTACACAGTACCCGGAAAACCAGGCAAACCAGAACTGGTGGCTGCAGACAAAGACCACATCAATATTAGATGGTCTTCACCCATCTCCAACGGAGGATCTAACATCCTTGGTTACGATGTGGAGAGGCGAGACAAAGCTACTGGCCGCTGGATCAAATTGAACAAGGAACCTGTCAGATTGAACGAATACAACGATGACAGAGTTCAAGAAGGTCACCAATACGAATACAGAGTGTCCGCAGTCAACGCTGCTGGACCTGGTCAGCCTTCAGACGAATCTAACGTTTTCATTGCCAAACCTATGAAGGAAAGCCCGAAATTGAAGTTAGACCACCTCATTGGCAGGAAGATCAAGGTCCGTGCAGGCGAACCCATCAATATCAACATTCCAATCAGCGGCGCGCCCACACCGACCATCTCCTGGACCAAAGGATCCGTTCCTATTATACCTACATACAGGGTTACTGCTGAAACAAAGCCAGATGAAACTAAACTCTACATTGAGAAATCTGTCCGCGATGATGCTGGTAAATACACCATCACAGCATCCAACGCACACGGCAAAGACTCTGCTGATATCGAAGTTATTGTTGTTGACAAACCAGGAGTGCCTAAAGGACCTCTTATATGCCAGCCCGTTGCACACGACGCTGTCAGCCTGTCATGGCAGCCACCTACTGATGACGGTGGTAGCGAAATCACCGGCTACGTTGTTGAAGTTGCCGAGTTTGGAGTTAACGACTGGCGCACAGTTGCCGGCTTCTGTCCTAAGTGCTCGTTCACTGTGAAGAACTTGACAGAAGGCAAGAAATACGTGTTCAGAGTACGCGCTGAGAACTTATACGGCGTCTCTGACCCATTGGAGAGCAAACCTATTCTTGCCAAGTCTCCATTCGACCCACCAGATGCACCAGACACACCAAGGATCGCAGGATACAGCTCGAACAGCTGTGCCCTCGAATGGGACCCGCCCAAAGACTGTGGTGGAAAACCAATCACGGGATACTATGTCGAGAAGAGAGAGCGTGGAGGCGACTGGGTCAAGGTTAACAACTACCCAACACCTAACACATGCTACACAGTACCTGACTTACGTGAAGGAAACCGTTACGAGTTCCGTGTCATCGCCGTCAACGAAGCCGGACCCGGCAAGCCTAGCAAGCCGACCGAACCGATCACGGCCCAGACACAACGTCTTAAGCCAAGCCCGCCAGAAGCACCTAAACCTGACAGAGTCACCAAGGACTCCGTTACATTATCCTGGAGACCGCCAAAGAGCGATGGTGGAGCCAAGATCAAGGGCTACATCGTCCAACAGAAGGGCAAGGGAGACAAAGACTGGAAGGACGTCAATGACGTTCCTATCCCAAGCCTGGTACACACTGTGCCGAACCTTAAAGAAGGAGCAGAATACCAGTTCAGGGTTGTCGCCGTCAACGATGTTGGCCGATCAGACCCGAGCAAGCCTACAGCTGAGATCACCATTGCTGAACAGCCAAACAAACCATGCATGGATCTTGGCGGAGTCAGGGATATCACGGTACGTGCTGGAGAAGACTTCTCCATCCACGTCCCATACACTGGCTTCCCACAACCGACTGCCCAATGGTTCGCCGACGACAACTTGCTTGACGTTGAAGGCGACTCAAGAATATTCCAGAAGATCACACCAGAATCTGCCTCTCTTGTCGTCAAAAATGCGAAGAGGTCAGACGGTGGTCAATACCGTCTGCAACTACGCAACCCGTCTGGTTACGACACAGCTACCATCAACGTGCGTGTCCTCGACAGGCCTGGTAAACCAGAGAACCTGCGGGCTGACGAATTTGAAGGCGAAGCCCTCACATTGTACTGGAACCCGCCAAAGGACAACGGTGGTGGCGAGATCACCAACTATGTTGTTGAGAAACGCGAAGGCAGAACAGCCAACTGGACCAAAGTATCAGGTTACGTTACGACTCCGTTCTTACGCGTGAAGAACTTAACAGTAGGAAAAGATTACGAATTCAGGGTCATGGCTGAGAACCAATACGGTCAATCCGACCCTGTACAGACTACAGAACCCATCAAGGCAAGGCATCCATTCGACCCGCCTGGTGCGCCCGGAGCTCCTCGCTCCGTGGAAACAACAGAATCTTCCATCACTATCACCTGGACAAAGCCTCGTCACGATGGCGGATCACCAATCACTGGTTACATCGTCGAGAAGCGTCTTATCACTGAAGATAAATGGACGAAGGCATCTCATGCACACATTCCTGACACTACCTACAAGGTTTCTGGTTTGATTGAGAACCACGAGTACGAGTTCCGTGTATCTGCAGTAAATGCTGCTGGTCAAGGACCGTACTCTGCCAGCTCTGATGCTATCAGGGCTAGCGCGCCACCTAACTCGCCGAAGATCACAAGTGACCTCAGCCTTAGGGACATCACCGTTATTGCTGGAGAGGAGATCAAGATTACAGTGCCGTTTACTGGCAATCCAAGGCCAAAGGTGAGATAATATTTTTACACCTTATAAAATCACATTAATGGAATTTAAAGTATTACGCGGGTTATTTTTTACCTAACGCTCATGTTGCTATACTCATAGGTTCAAATCCTATGAATATAAATTAAAGTATCCATTAATATAATATCAATTCGGTCATGTAGACCCAGATTACTTATTTAGAAAGAAGAAAGAAAGTAAATAATAATGTTTATTTTAATTTTACTTCTTTGCTTCTTCTCTCGTAATGGCACGGCCGCTTTATTTTTCTACCAAGTAGATTGGAGTGTCGTTTCCATCAGACTATAAGAGTGAGAGAAAAGGATGTGCATCTGTGTTTGCACACACACTTGTATTGAAATTATATCTCGTGCGTCCTTCTATCGTCTGCGTACCGAACCAAAAAGTGTGGTGGCTTTCAATTAGATCCCCATTTTATATTCCAAGTAAATTTTTATCATTATTCTTCCTCACCCAGGTATCATGGATAATAAACAACGAGGAAGTGTCCCCGGACAACCGCATCCGTTTCGTTACATCAGACGTCGATACTGTATTCCACTGCGTTCCCGCCAAGAGGTCAGACACAGGATCTTACACCATTCAGCTGGTCAACAGCGAAGGATCTGACAGTGCTACATGCAGGGTAAGAATAACCTCTTCATATCTCTCGATATAGAAACTTAGTTAAAACTGAGACATATTCTAAAAGTCAGCAAACTTCTGTAGCGGTTGGGGACTTGACATCAATGAATTTACATAATTTTTTGAGCTGTCAAAACACAATTGCCTATAGATTTTGTATGGAAATGGTAAGCTGTGACGTCACTAATTGACCAACTCAAACGATTAACTATTTATAGATTTCAAAGCGACTCAAAATAGTTTTTTTTTTGTTAATTAATAAATCAGGTTTTCAGGGTTATGAAGTGATTTTATAACGGGGTTAAGTACCCAATAGGCTGGTTGACACCACCATCTTATTGACGTACTTTTTATGACCTGTCAAAACGCGATTCTTCAATAGATTCTGTATGTCGATATCGGCCTGTGACGTCACTTATTTGGCAACTCAATTGTCTAACTATTTTTTGATTTCAAAGCCACAAAAAATCTAATTTTACAGTAAATTGAGAATTAATCGGGTTTTCAGGGCTAAAATAAAGCGTTTTTTTAAAGAAGTTATGTCTTGGCATTATTGGTTACTGGTGTCAACTACCCAATTCTGGTGCTGACTCCGAAGGTGTCTCTCACACCCCATGCATTGCTTAAATGGCACAGTATTATTATTATTTGAGCATACTCTACGTGTTTACCCAATCTCATATTATTTTCTTTTCCCATCCAGGTGCTCGTCGTGGACAGGCCAACGCCTCCACTAGGACCTCTGGACGTGTCCGATATCACTCCGGACACATGCACGCTGTCCTGGAAACCACCGCTAGACGATGGTGGCTCACCCATCACCAACTACGTGGTTGAGAAGATGGACCAAAGTGGAGTATGTATATTTTGGATACTTGATATTCCTTCAGATGTTTTATTATTATTGACTAGCTTTTTCCTACGACTATTTTCTTACGAATCATTATTTTTGTTTTTGATGATAAAATTAGCATTCAGGGATAAGTTAGCTTCCTATTAGTGAAAGAATTTTCAGAATCGGAATATTACTTCCACGGATTAGTGCGTTCAATTATAAAAAAATCTTCAACTTACAATGTATTTTTGTGCGGCCGTTTCCTATCATGCCATCTGAAGATCAATCTACAGATCCCATCATAATTACGCTAATTTCCTAATCTCTAATCTCTTTCCCCCAGGTATGGTCGAAGATATCATCGTTTGTTCGCAACTGCCACTACAACGTGATGGGTCTGGAACCGAACCGCAAGTACTGGTTCCGCGTTCGCGCTGAGAACCAGTACGGAGTGTCTGAGCCGTTGACAATGGATGATCCGATTACTGCTAAGGTATGTGTTGCTTAAGCACATTGTTTTATTAAATCCTATCAGGTTAGAGACATCCACCACAACTTAAAGCCCAAATATCAATATGAATTTCAATTCACTTGTATTTTAAAGCTTATCTTGGACATCGCTGACGTTGGTGAACAAAAAACATTGTGAGGAAACTCAGTGCTTATGGCTTCTCTGTATAAGAGGTCTTTGCCTTGAAGTAGATCAATAATGCGCTTAGTATTATTCATAATTATCTAGGTAGTCCATCTTACCATTGAGCAAAAATATTTAGGTATATTTTGGGTTTTTTCAAGCTTTTATTTAGCTTGCACTGTTCGTATGTAAGACTATTTTTGTGGGTATCCCATTCAATTTAATTTATTTCAGAACCAGTCCATATTTATATAAAGATAAAGTTATAAAAAAATTAAATTAAAATTGTTCAATTAAATTAAAAATTAAATAAGATTATTAATCACATTGAAATTTGAATTGAGTTGAAATTGTGCATATATCTTTAGTTCTGATAACAATACAATGTCTAATACTCATTATTGTAATAATTTTTAATTAAAGCTTGTCTTTAAAAATATTTTTTAACAGTAAAATTACTAAGCTTCTAGTCATACAATGTTTTTTTTTTGGGTTCAAATGGATTCCAAAGAAAATCGGACTTTGTTTCAAATACGGAAAATACATACTAAAGTATATCTTTCTTCCACAGTTCCCATTCACAATTCCCGACCCACCAGGCGTACCACGCGTGGTGGACTGGGACGGCTCGGCCGCGTCCCTCATCTGGGACAGGCCGCGCTCAGACGGAGGCGCGCGTATTCAGGGCTACAAGCTCGAGTACAGGGACGTGCAAGATGGCGTCTGGAACGGTGCTGATTACCTTGTCAAGGACTGTAATTACCAGGTGAGAGGATTTACGCAATAGTGACATAGTACATATAGCTTACTAGCTCCTGCACGCGAGTTCGTCCGCGTGGAAGTCAAGTATTCCATAAAACATAGCCTATGGCACTCGGCAATAGCAGTGTTAAGAAATTTGTAAACCGACCAATACTTACAGAAATTATCTTTTACAAACAAATAAACAAACAATCCTTACCTCTTTGTACGAGTATATATGAGTAGGTACAGATTAAGAAATCAATTTTGTCTGCACTAATAATGAATGTTAGTCTGAGATCACGAATCCGCCTTGAGCTAGCGTAGTTAATCACTGCCTGTGCTTTCTTTGTATATGGCCTTTACCCTGCTGTGGGAAAATACTCGTAATAGGCTGATATTATTATTTATTGTAAGAAATCAATGTCTTAATTTCGATCAAAGGGAATATTATTTTAACTACAATGGCACCGTGTAAACATCAACATTTATGACTATAAATGTTGATGTTTACACGGTACACATTTATGACTATAAATGTTGATGTTTACACGGTACACATTTATGACTATAAATGTTGATGTTTACACGGTGCCATTGTAGTTAAAATAATATTCCCTTTGATCGAAATTAAGACATTGATTTCTTACAATAGAGTACAATAGAGTAGTCACTCTCAACTGCGCTTCTCGCTGTGTGGTACCCCTCTTCTCATCCCCCGCCGACACAAGATTACTGCGCAATGACTTGCGTCGCTATAAACTTTACATCTTGCTGTAGCTATCTATTTTATACTATCATCGAAAGACTATTTGTATATGTTGTGCACTTTACTAACATCGCTATCTTTTCCAAGGCATACAACCTCGAGCCCGGTCACGAGTACGAGTTCCGTGTCCGTGCCAAGAACGCAGCCGGCTGGAGCAAGTACTCCGCCAGCTCGCAACCCTTCAAGGTCAAGGGCAAGGCCAACCCGCCCGCCCCGCCCCGCGCGCCCCGCGTGCTGCGCGTGGGCAGGAACTATGTCGACCTGTCCTGGGACCCGCCTGCGCATGATGGAGGTAAGAAGATTAGTGATTAAGAATATGCAAGTAATAATGGTGCGGCCATATTGAGTAGACGTGTTCTTGAGTGGAGACCGCGAATCAGCACGCGTAAGGTTGTGAATGATACCTGTATTCCAGCATGGCCCAGATGTTATTAATTAATAATAAATTATTCGCTTTTGTGGCTCTAAAGGTGACATTCCACCTAATTTTAGACATTCACAAAAATAGTTATATTTCAACAATGACTTGAAAGTGACAGAGACAGCATGAAAATTAACGACACGCCTTAAAATGTCACAAAACATTTTTAGCAAAATGTCGTCTTTTCTTTCTTTTTTTGAGAAGCAACAAGATTCAATACTTTATCTTGCGAATGACGTATAAAAGTGCCTTTAATGTTCTTATAATTATAACTAGCTTTTGCCCGCGACTTCGTCCGCGTATATGTCGGTTATCGCGGACACAGACGAAGTCGAAGTCGAATAAAAAGTAGCCTATGTCCTTTGTTGGGGTTCACACTTACCCTGTACCAAATTTCACACAAATCGGTTTCTGTAGTTTAGGCGTGAAGAAAAGGCAGACAGACAGACAGAGTTACTTTCGCATTTATAATATTAGTTAGAATTGTGAGATCTACCGTATTCTTCCGAGGGAACATAACGTCTTTTCCTTACGTGACGATTTCTGCCGGTACTCAAGCCGCGATAAGGAACGTTGTTCAAATAATTTACCTTTGACTAAACGAGCATGTTTCTACCCAGGTGCCCGCGTAACTGGCTACATAATCGAGCGTCGCGACGTCGGTAGCTCGGTCTGGATAAAGTGCAACGACTACAACGTACAAGACACTACATTCACAGCGATGAACCTCAATGAGAAGGCGGACTACGAGTTCCGTATTGTTGCTGTCAACTCAGCCGGTAAGCTTTAGTCAAGTGCTGGATAAACACGTATTACATAACTTAACATCACGCCTGTAATTCCCGAAGGGTTAGGCAGAGGTGTACCCATTAGCACACCCGCATTTTGCCAGTTATGTTTAAGTTGTGTAATAGGGGGCGGGACCACTAAAAAATTCCTGATGGAAAAACTCAATAACACTTTGCCCGACCTGGGAATCGAACCCAACACGTGCCCAATGCTTAATTATGTTGGGGAATGGCACAACTGGTAATTTTTGCACCGAATTCTGCCCAGAAATACTGCCATGTGCCGTGCCATTTTTGTTTGGATTACTGCATCGATTAATAAATAAGGCCATAAGTTTTTTTTTTGGCGTTAGGGAAAGTGAATATATATGTATAAGAAAAAAATAGCTATATTTGTATCACTCCATTCGCCTAAATGTTGATAAGTTTGTAAATGCATTTCATTGTATTTTTTGAATGGGTCAGCATCTCTAAGCCCATCATCATCTCTTTAACATGTCAAAGAATTTGTTAAAAGTATAGGCTATCGACATCGAATGGTCAGACATGATTTTACACACGACACGCCTGTAATTCCCTAAGGGTTAGGCAGAGGTGTACCCATGATGTACACCCACGTTTCATTAGATGTCAGACATGATTTTGAACAGAATAAATAGTACAAATAAGGTGTTAATCAGCATATATTTGCCTTACCCTGCATGATACAACAAGACCTTTTTGTTGTATCATGCAGACTTCATTTCAAAGGGCGAATTTCTAGAGATCGTTTTAAAATAAAATATGTAGCTACACATACTGCACTACTACATCACAGATTTTATTTACCCCACAGGCAAATCCGAACCTTCAAGCTGCACCACTCCAGTCCGTACGGGCGAGGAGTTGGGAGGCACGAAGCCAGAATGGGTGAAACAACTACCGGCCACAGTGTGCGCACCGCTAGGCAGGCCATTCACTCTAGAATGCATAGCTACCGGCAACCCGGTGCCCACCGGCAGGTGGCTGAAGAACGGCAGAGAAATCGTGCTTGGCACCAGGTAAATATTCATTTACTAGCTTCTGTTTTACCCGCGACTTTGATCGCGTGAATTTTCTTAGCGGTCTCTTTTCTGATAGTAAAACCACGCTGCCACTGTTTGTAACACTCAAGGAAAACATTGCCTTGGTAGATAACATTGTAGTCTATAATCTGTAATGTGTCTAGCAACATCAGCGATCCAATCTGCACTTTCTTTAAAAACAGAATGCAGTCTCCACAAAGAAAAATGATAAAAAATGATGCATAACAAAAGATAACTTACAAAAATTGTCGACTATCTACTATAGAAATATTATCGATATGGTCTTTGGCATAGAGCAACACGGGTACCTGACGGAAGGGGAGACGCCATAGGCAGGCGTTCCCCTCTGTCGAAACATATGACCAAATGGTCCACTGTTAAGTCACTGTCACCAAGTGCGATAGTGTTGTTATTTTGTAAATTGTTTGTTTGTTATCGATAAAAATATTTACTTACCATCAGTCGATGTGTGACATTTGCATTTGCAAAAACTAAAGACTAAGTTGTAGTTATGTAGTATGTTAATGTAAAATTATGCTGATACAAGAATTACTTACTTAATGACAAAAGCAAACCCACATAAGTGATAAATCTAAAAACCAGTAATAGATAAATCCATTGAAATAAATGTTTTGACTTTGACTTTAAATTATACCTACATGCTTTTAATTATTTTTAAATTATACCTACATGCTTTTAATTATTTTTTAATTGACAACTGTTGAAAAAGTAATAAATAACATAAATAAAGTAAAAAACCTGATTTCCCTAACAGAGTTCTTTAATTTATCGATAATGCGTATCGACAGCTGTTACAGCAATGTTTGTCAATGTAGTTGCATCATGTCGTTACACTGTTATGACACAAAATGTATCTATGTGTGTACGAAATTGTTAGTGTATTGTTATTATTTCTATGTGTGAGTTTCGTAGCGACAGACGATTGTTTTTGTGTGAGGCATTGAAAAGTGTGTTTGTGTGTGTATTTCCCCCCGCAAAAAATGACAGACTTTTCTGTATTGAAAAAATACGCTATGGCGTCTCCCCTTCCGTCAGGTACCCGTGTTGCTCTATGGTCTTTGGCCATAATGGGAATTATTGCAGTCAAAATATGTCCTGTTTTGCAGCACATTTGCGCAACAATCAAGATTCAATCGTCACTTTCATTAAAACTGTCTTGTATATTAAACTTGTCCTACCAAAACGATCCTATTGGATCAGGATAAAGTTTATTAATTACATCATACTAATTCAATATGCTAAATGTGTAAAGCTATGTCCAAACCAGTGCGTTTTCACGTACGTCTTTATCTCCCATCAAACGCATGCAATATTGATTGTCTTATTATAAGAATTACTTCCTCGATTAAACTTATAAAATCTTTCCCCAGATTCATAACAGAGTCCCGCGAGGGTACTCTCCGCCTGAACATCACGGCGGCTACAGACGCGGACGAGGGTGACTACACTTGTGAAGCAGTCAACAACATTGGCTTCATCTACTGCACTGGACATCTTAAGATCGGAAGTAAGTTTTATTTTTCTCTTTCCTTCTTCTGCTTAACAAAAGAATATTATCTTCTACCTTTTCTCTACCTTTAATCCTACGGTAGTGAAAGATAAAACCTAAGTAAAATTGAGTACAGATCCCACCAATCAATCCACATACTTTTTGTGAGAGCAATCGAAATGCGAATCCCCCATAGTTTTTCTATAGCAATAGTAACCTGTAACCAAGTTAACTGGGAAGTCACTAATTTGCCAACTCACTTGACTAAATATTTCTTGATAAAGCAACTAAAAAAATAATGAATTATTAATCAGGATTACAGGTCTTAAATAAAATGTTTTGTTTAGAGAAGTTATTGCTTGTAATACCTAATTGGTTAATAGTGTCTACTACACAATCAAAAAATAATTTTCCAACTATCTTTTTTTTTACGACAAATGAAACTAAAATGACACAAACTACTCTTCCTCTCTCCCAGACCCACCGCGCATTGTCCGCATGCCAGGAGACTTGCACCTCCCTGAACACGACAACACTAAGATCAAGATCCTGTACACCGGAGACCAGCCAGCAGACGTGGTGCTCACCAGGGACGGACACAAGCTGTCCGAGTCTGCGCACTTCAAATACACCGTGTTCGACGATTACATCCTCATCTTTATCAAGGATATCTCTAAGGATGATATGGGTGAGTTATATTACACTTCTGGGAGCCTACTCCCTCTTAAAACAGTATTATTTTAATGTTACTTTGCCTTGCAACTGTTGGATTTTTAACGCTCGGCTTAGAGTTCAATATCCAACAACAGAAATAAGAGATGGCGATAGGCCCCCTGGACTCGTAAATCGATCCACTGTGATGTTAGGTATCACTAACAAAATCAACTTTTTAAATCTTCATAACTTTTGTCCACGACTGCTAAGCAGTATGCGCCTTTTTAATGTATATAATACAAGACCTGTACTATTAAATGATCTCTATTTTATATCTGTACAATCTGGGGTACAGGCCCATGTAATTATTGGCCATCTTCTTTGAATTTACAAATCTAATTTAAAAAAAAAACATATAGAGTGACTGAATTTATCTAAATTGGCTTATCGCAAGGACTTATTTTTTTCTTCTTTTACTCATTGCAATATCTAATGAAACTGCTCCTTTTATTTGAGAAGGAAATCTGTACAAATTACTCAACTAACAACACTATCACCCACAGGCATCTACAAGCTCTCAATCACGAACAAATCAGGCGAAACGTCAGACACCTTCACGGTCACGGTCACCGGTCTCCCTGGACCTCCTCAAGGACCCCTCGAAACCTCCGACATCTCCCGTCATTCCTGCACACTGGCCTGGAAGCCTCCGACATACGACGGAGGTCTTCCCGTCACTCACTACATCATCGAGAGGAACGATATCTCGGGAACCGCGTGGATAACTATCGCGTCTTCTGTGAGGGACACCAAGTTCACTGTCCAGGGATTGACTGAGGGACAGGAGTATAACTTTAGGATACATGCCGCTAATGATAATGGTATGGGACCAGCACTTGAAGGTGTTAGCCCGATTAAGGTGAGTTTTCTCAATTATAAACTATTCTTTATTTCTTTCGAATATTAAATTAAATATGACGATCCAGAATGCATTTCATTGGTTGAAGGACAATCAAAGTCAAAGTCAAAGTCAAATCATTTATTTCAATTAGGCCACTATAAGGCACTTTTTAACGTCATATACAAAAATAAAAAAGGAATTGAATCTTAAAAATTATTGGTTTAGGAAATCTCTTTGATGAAACGATCGATTTGTATCGAATCAATTTGTTATCAAATTGTAAATCAAGTTAATAATTGATGCCATTAATCAATTATTATTTACTCGATTTACAACTTTACAACAAATAAATACAGCCCATTATATTTTGCCGGGTCATCTCCTAAACTTGAAACATCCTGAAATATCTTCACAGACGACAGGGAGGCCATTTTTAAATTTTTGGTTATAATAACTAAATATGTTCGTTATATTTTACAGGCCAAGGCACCATACGACCCACCATCAGCACCTGGCATTCCCAAGATCTTGGAGATCGGAGGAGACTTCGTTCACCTGGAATGGGAGAAACCAGATAGCGATGGTGGATCTAGAATACAAGGTAAAATTTACTTTTTTAATGATAAAACTGAAAAAGAAATCATTAAATATCTCCATATCACTTATGAGATTACCAGCGTGTGAAATATGGGCTTAACAATTTTATTATTGTGCCGCTTGTCGTGTCAATAAAATGGCGAAAAGTTTTGACCAACGTCTAGAGGAACTATCACTCAACAGCTAGGTCAGGAGTCAAATACAGAAGGCGGTTTTTGACGCGGCATGCATTGTAAGGAGATTCCTCACTCTAGATCCCAAGGCACCGACCGCTTCAGCTTATGTCTTACCCCATCGCTGCGGGCGTAGCTCTATTTATACATAAAAAACCGATGCTTTTCCTTTTTTAAAAAAATATGGTAGATATCATAATTTCCCTTTATCAGTACGTTTTAGACAATTTTATTGGGTATAAATAATCAGTTTCTGAGGTGTCTTCATAGCGAAACCTCATGAATAGAAAAATATAGTCGTTAATGAGGCTTGAATTTTTTTTTTGTTTTTCTAAAATTACTCTTTACGTACTTACATAATCGGATACTTAACTGGTATCCTATCGTTACCCATACCATACCCTCTATGAAAACTAAAGTAGCTTCACAGGGCTTTCACTCCCAAAAATCTAACCTAACGTACCATTCCACCAGGCTACTGGATCGACAAACGCGAGGTCGGCAACACGACCTGGCAGCGCGTGAACCCGACCCTCTGCTTACCAAACCAATGGAACTGCTCCAACCTCATCGAGGGTCGCCAGTACGAGTTCCGTGTCACTGCGCAGAATGAGGCCGGCATCTCGCCGCCCAGCACTGCCAGTCAAGGAGTTAAGGTCGTCGATCCTAAAGGTCAGTACTTACTGTTTTAAAAGTATGTTTTTAATGAATGAAAACGATCTACTGATAGATCGATTTAAAGAGTATTTTTTCTTTTGCACTAAGAATCAGAATGATCTTAATGAAGAAACAAACTAAATAAGTTATTCAATGGCTCTGTGAAACATCGTCTCCACAATCTGACATTGAATTGATGTGATTTTTTGTTCCTAGTATGTCAGAGATAAACAAAGAACAAACACACACTAGTACAGACACACGTAGACCTATTTTTTTTGTCAAAAATCGATTTTCAAATAAAAATCGGTTACTGAACTATTTTTATTTATATAATATACTAGCGACCCGCCCCGGCTTCGCACGGATGCAATGCTGATACCAAATATAAATATAATATAGCCTATATATGTCACCCGGGAATAGTGTAGTTTCCCAACAGTGAAAGAATTTTTCAAATCGGTTCAGTAGTTTCAGAGCCTATTCAATGCAAACAAACAAACAATCAAATCTTTCCTCTTTATAATATTAGTATAGAAAAGTAATCCTAATTAATAATATTCTAACAACTAATAAATTTCCATAGCCGCCACCCCGCCGGAAATCGTCAAGCCGCTGAAGAACGCGAACTGCATTCAGTACCACAACGCTAAGTTCCAGTGCACCATCACTGGTCAACCGAAGCCTATCATCACGTGGTACAAGGGTGAGTACATAGAAAATAAAGATAGATAGAGATAGAGATATATATTATTATTTAAAAGAAAGTGAAAACTTTGATGGGGACGTCTAAAGATCAGCTACTCGAGACTTCCTGAAAAAAACTACTAAGGGCAGTTCAGTTTTATCAGAAATTCCAATTTGAGTCTAAGCGTAACATTTGCGCAAGTTATTGTATTTTGAATTTTATTGCGACTGTGATAAATTTCTTAATACAAAAACTGACTTTAAAACTTAATAAATTGCCAATTTGTATTAAGAACTGTATCAGTCAGAATAATATATTCAAATACAAAAACTAGCTCTTGGACAGAAGTTATAACATGATTCATAATCTTTCCTATTTTAAGATTCGTTGTCTGTATAACTGACTAATAAATAATTATTATATTCATCCCAGGTGCCCGCGAGATAACAAACGGTCCCCGCCATCGCATCTGGAGCGAGGGAGACAATCACTTCCTGACAGTCATGGACGTGTTCGGTGAAGACGCCGACGAGTACGTGTGCCGCGCCGTCAACAGGGCCGGAGTCAAGAGTACCAGGGCTGAACTGTTGATCATGAGTAAGGAAAAATGTTTATTTAACCCAGATTGCACACAAATATGTCAATAAAGTTATTGGAATAAAAGTACAAAAAAAAAATGTATGCCCCCACAGCTGGGATAAATAGGCCAGGACTGCCAACCCATTTGTGCCTGGTACTAGACAGACATACACAATTCAGTCATAACACTAGTTTTTGGGAGGAATTTGTGGAATTCATTTAAAGACACTTCTGAACTTCTAAATTGACCCACTAATCATTTTTATGTTACGCACAAAGTATATTTATACAATTTTGCTGTAAAAAAGCTGATGTACTGGCCATAATGTTGATGTCGTTATTGTTCCTAATTTAAATTCACGATCTTTTAAGAAATTTAAAATCTCAATTCAAAAGAAATCTAAAAGAAGTACAGAGAGGTTTGTTCGATTTATGATTCGCTTTTTGGAAGATTATAAAATCAATTTTGAATCCCAAACCAACACAAATTCTTAACGTTTTCTTCTCTCAACAGCTGCACCAAAACTGAACGTGCCACCGCGCTTCCGTGTCACCGCATACTTCGACAAAGGAGAGAATGTGGTGATCAAGATACCTTTCACCGGACACCCAGTGCCCAAGATCACCTGGGTCCGCGAGGGAGAGACCATCGAGTCTGGTCACCACTACCACGTCGAGAGGAAAGGTAAGATCTACATGCAGTTCCTAAAGCCTTATCAGTACTACTTTCAAATTTCATGGGACTAGTTGACGAAAAAATTCAGATACCCACTCTTCTTTTAATGTAACATGTGCTATATTGATAAGTAATCGTATAAAATGCAAACGGCTTGCCATTAAAGATATACAGATGTATGTGCTGGGTGAGCAAAGAGTTCACCTTTGGAAATTGTTGATTTTCTTAATCATCGTATGTTTTGTTTAGAACGTCACGCGATCTTGACGATCCGCGACGCCAGCAAGCTTGACTCAGGACCATACAGGATCACCGCTGAAAACGAACTTGGACAGGATTCCGCCACCATCAACGTTGAAATTAGCGGTCAGTATACGTTTATGTCTTGGTAAAATAGCTTCATATCTGATGAGCATGAGGTTAGAAAGAAGAAAGAAAAAAAAAGGTTATATGACTAATAATAAAAATAGTGTGCCACACAGCTGCGGCCATACACGCCATTTTTTTGTTTCGGTGTTGAAAATCCTCATGGATGTCCATCGCGCTAAGAAGGGCGGAGGGGTATGTCAGACTCTTACTGACTAAAAACCACCCCGGTGTTCCCTTGCCACTCTTACGCTGATCGGTGTGGAAAATCCTTATGGATGTCCACCGCTCTAGGGAGGGCGGAGGAGTATGTCAGACTCTTACTGACTAAAAACCACCCCGAAGTTCCCTTCACACACTTACGCCGGGGATCACGGGAACCAACGCGCTTTCCGCGATCCCGACTGGTGCTGGCCTACCTCTGCGGCCCTCCTTAGGCGCCTTACAGGCCTAGTTCAGCAAAAATGCCAGACCGTTTTGTCCATCTTGCTCTCATAATCTCCAGTTACAGCTCATCGTAATGCATAACCAACTCTCACACTGATCTAAATCGAAAGCCAAACGTGTTAATTAAAATGTATTTGTATTTACAGACCGCCCAGACCCGCCACGCTTCCCAGCAGTGGACAACATCGGTGTGGACTCATTGGCCCTCAGCTGGAAGGCTCCAGTATGGGACGGTGGTTCAGACATCACCAACTATCTGGTCGAGAAGAGAGAGCACCCTATGACTAGCTGGATCAGGGTTGGAAATACCAGGTATAGATATTGTCTGATAGTAACCAGCTACAGAAAATGTGCAAACAACTCTTAAAGGCAATGATGAAAGTTGTAATTATCAGATAGAACTTCCCAACATGCAATTTTATTGCTAATTGACATTCGGTCAAAAAAACGAAAGTCTATCTATACTTATTACTAGCACTCTCCCCGCGACTCCGTTCGCGCGATTTTTCTTACGGATCCCTAATTTTTTGATAATAAAATATAGCCTATAGCACTCAGTGATAACGTAGCTTCCAATTTGTGAAAGAATTTTCAAAATCGGTTCAGTAGATCCAGAGATTACCCCCTACATACAGACGTACAAACAAATGTTACCTCTTTATAATATTAGTATAGAAGTATAGATTAACTTTGACCTACTTCCGAATGGTATTCAAAACCAATAAATACCAATTCACAAACCTCTCTCCGCACAGATTCACAACAATGGCGATCACAGGCCTAGTACCAGGCAAGCAGTACGAGTTCAGAGTATACGCTGAGAACATCTACGGAAGGTCAGAGCCTAGCGATACTACCACGTTGGTGCAGACCAAGGCCGTCATCAAGAAGGAGTTCAAGAAGAAGGAATATCCTGGTAAGAATGCTTCTGTTTTCAGTAATTTCTTCTTATAATAGAATATAGTAGAGTAGAGTAAATTCAAATAGAATATAGTAATCCAAGGATATCTCCAATTTTTCTCTAAGGATTGTTTTCCATGTCTTGAAATTCGTAATAATTATTCATTACTGGATGTAGATCAAGTAAAATACGTAGAGGTAAACTACTATAACGTGGCGCGCCCCTCCATATTGCTATTTCTATGTGTGTAGTCATATCCATGAAAGAATTTGTGGAAGGGCGCGCCATGTTATAGTAATTTATGTCTACTGAGTGCTTATGTCAAATTAAATTACACAAATATTGTGGCAACGGTGATAAAACACAAATATCAGACTGATTTATTCTGTATCATTTCTTACGAGAAATGTAAATATCAATTTATATTTGTTACAAATGAATTCTGTAGCTATTTTGTACCTCATTCTCCTTGACCTGAAAAATTTCAAAGCTCTCAGTCGGTAATCTTTATCCAAAGGCAAAAAAATGGTACATCAATACATTTATTTCAACCAAAACCTCCATTTTCAGTTGACGAATCCGGCAAACGTATCCGCACCAACGCAGACCACGGTCCAGTCAAGGACTACGACAGTTATGTCTTCGACATTTACAGCAAATTCGTCCCACAGCCTGTCGACATCAACACTTGCTCTGTGTACGACAAATACGACATTCTCGAGGAGATTGGTAAGTGAGCTAGAGTAGTGCTGAAGAATGGTTGTAGAGTAGGCCAGCATGGGTAGATGGAAAGAGAAAGAAGTTGGTAGATAGAAAGAGATGGTAGATAGCAATTGGGTAGTTGACATGACCAATCAATTGATATACTGTATACGAGCTATCAAAACTCTCTAGGCCTTATTATAAAACAAAGATTTTTTAAACTTAAACCTTCAAGCAAGTTTTTGAATTTCGAACTTTATTTCGATAAAGATAAAGTTTGTAATAGAAAAATTTTCTCGATGGTTTGAACCTGGTTTAAGCAAAGACTTTGATTTATAATAAGGCCCCATAGGTTTTGTATGGCAATAGCAACTTGTGAAAGTAAAAATCAATCAGTAACATTCCATTTTAAAATTGATTTTCAAGGCCAACAAAATTGTTTTTTTAGGGAAGTTTTGTCTTGTAATTATTATTTGGTTATTGGTGTCTAACTACCCAATTGATTGAAGAAAGAGATTTTGAATTTTTGTATTCAATTTTGCATGAGTAGTTAAAAGTAGATTTATCTTCAGTTTTTGATTGACTGTGGCATAGTTACGTAACACACAATAATGTCAATGCCTTTCATTTTGACAGTTAAATAATATTCATTGCGTTATTTACATTGTCGAGCAGACGAGTCTTACATACAAACGAAGCAATAGACTATTAATTTACGTGAAATTCCTTCAAATTGAGGTTGCATGTGTGTTACGCGATTACTCCACAAGTCAAGTAATTGGTCGATATGATTGAGTTAGAAGAACATGAGATAAAGCTTCCGTAAACTTGAAGTTTTTGACATCGTAAATAAAAATATTCTTTTACGATTTGTCTACTTTGGCCTTTGCCCAGCAGTGGGATAGTATGGGCTGGAGATAAAAAATATTTTTTGATACAATTTTATCATTATATTGAAGTAAACAATTCTACTTTAAATTTTGGAACGATAAATGCATGAGTATATTTGAAATAAAGCCTGGTTGGCTCTCAAAAACCTTTTCGCCCTAATTTTGACATCGCTCATTTTATTCTTTCAATAGCAATTATATAATGTCGCACCGCTATTTTGACTGTCGTAATTCTGACTATGAGTACAGTAGAATAACAACTGTGAAATTATGTTAAAATTATGACGAAGATTAGCTCTATAGAAAACCGACACGGTTTTCAACTTTTTTATAAATAGACATACTCAAACACTTCCTTTATACATACTACACACACACACTTTCAACTCAATTACACAATAATTATTTTCTATTTATTTTAAAAAAATATTTTTTCCTTTTTACAACACTGATTCTGCTACACTAAACACATTATTTAAAAAGATGTATAAAGAATTAAGTAAAGCTATAATAAAAGATATAAAGCTAGCATATCAATTGAAAAAAATAGTATTTAAATTTAGAATCGAAAGATAAAGCATGATAGAAAATATAGATAAAATAAACATTATATAAAAGACTAAACACACTCACGAAGTTGCTTGTGAAATCACATGGGATTTTATAGAGTTTTATAATATTAACATAGAAATACTAACCTTACCTTAGAAAACCAACCCTTATCCTTTAAAAAAATTGTTAAATTTAAATCGCCGGTGTAAAGTGGTAATAATTTTCAACGTAACTCACCAAGTTAAAGTGATACTTTTTAAACTTAATCTTTGGTTTAGTTATTAGTGGCGAATGGTATATTTAAATGTTAGAAAAAATCCCTTTCTCTTCACATTGGAACTGTAAGTTACTATGAAATTCAATTATTAATACCTAGTTGTGAACAAGGCGCATCGAGTTTAGAAAAAATGCGGCATTAAAAGCATCGTCTCTGTCATCTTTATGTGTGCTTTTTCTAAAACTTGAATGTGTCTTATATCGCCATGTCATCTTTGTGTCTTTTTGAATAATTTCCAGCCTTCGCTACTGGTATTCCTAATATTAATTTTAATCCTTAATCCCCATTCCAAAGTGGTGATATTCCCGAGTACAAAAATGGTGATAATTCACAGGTGACTTCGTGAGCGCCGCGTCTCGAAGGTCGAACACCCGAGGTCTGTGTGTGAATGGATCGATGTAGTGCATCTCTTTCTCTGCATCTCTCTGTCTCACACGCATACTTATTTTATCATAAAACAAAATATATATTTTTTCCTATTTTTTTTCCTTAGGAAAAGTCGCATGAAAAAATAGTAGGGTGATTGGAAAATACTAAAAAAACTTGAAATTATTCCGATGATTTTTTAGGATGTAATATTTCCAGTAACCCTAATTTTCAATACTTGAAATTGTTTATTTATTTTATAAATATTGTTTATTTAAATTATCTATTTCTTTTAAATCTTTGGTAGATCGAATGCACGGTTTTCGCTTCATAAAATATTTTTTATATATTTATTTATTACGTATTTATATTACACAAAACAAATTATGTTTATGCAAAATTACTCCAAGTAGAAATTGGCGTATAATATTGGCACAGAATTTTACATAATATAGAAATTACACTATAACACGTTTGTCTGAAATTTTTCACATTTTATTTCTTTAAAAAACCTTTGATTCTGTTTTAAATACTTGCTTCATTTATTTAATATAATTTTTCAAGACATCACAAAAAAAAATGTCTAAAATATCAGACAAACGTTCACACACAAAGTTTTAAATTAAAACCTTAACGAGTCGTGTTAAGTTCTAAATTTATTATCGCCTCACGGAAAGCAGAACAGCGGTCTCCTCCAGAAGTTGCATTTGATTCAGTGTTATGTGATACTGAGGTTTTGTTCGCGTGATTTTTTTTACATAGGATCGCAAATTAAAAAAAAATACTAAGACTTAAGTACAGTTGCCGGCACGTAACTTGGCAAGAGATTTTCGTAGTGGGGGAAGTTCGCGCATATAAAAATGTATGATATTGTGCGTGCGCAAACTTCCCCCACTACAAAAACTTGCCAACTTACGTGCCGGTAACTGTAACAATAAGGAATAACATAGATTTCTATTAGCGAACGAATTTTCAGAATCGGACAAGTAGTTCCGGAGATTATCGCGTTCCAACAAAAATAGAAAAAAAAAACAAACAAACTCTTTAGTTTTATAATAATTATTAGTATTGATATATTGTGGGTTCACCGTAAGCAAGCGTTGATCACTATTTGTGCCGTCTCTGTCGTGAAAAGACAATAATAGTCTGGTATTACATACATAACATCACGCCTGTTATCCCGAAGGGTCAGGCAGAGATGTACCCATTAGAACACCCACATTCCGCCAGTTATGTTTAAGTCCCATGTAATAGGGGGCGAGCCTATTGCCATCAACCGGGCACAAATCCAGACTCCGAGGCTGCTACTGAGAAATTCCTGATGGAAAAACCCAGTAACACTTTGCCCGACCCGGGAATCGAACCCAAGACCTCATGCTCAGCAGTCGCGCTTTGCGACCACTAGACCAACGAGGCAGTCAGGAGTCTGGTATTATTATTTATTTATTTATATTCTGGGTACTAGAAAACACTGACTCTAATGCAATTTTTAAAATGCAAAATTCATAGTATAGATATACTTATACAAAGCGAGACTTAAAAAATAATACTTAACACGACTTTAGTCAAAAACTAACATCTAAATTCCGACAGAGGCATGAGGTTGCACATACTGTTGTAGGTACAGGCGCGTTCGGTGTTGTCCACCGCTGCCGCGAGAGGGCCACAGGCAACTATTTCGCGGCTAAGTTCATACCCGTCGCAGGCGCAATGGAGAAGGAACTCATCAAGAAGGAAATTGATATCATGAATCAACTGCATCATCGTAAATTGATCAATTTGCATGATGCCTTTGAAGATGATGATGAGATGGTGCTTATATTCGAGTTGTGAGTATTGTCATTTTTTGACTTCTATCATCAGTTTATACGAGAACTTACTGATAGATAGTTGGAGTTTGTGTTGAAAATACAAAATCTTGAAGGTCCGATATTTATGTGTATCTTCTGTGGAAGAAGAAGGGAAGAGGGGTCAGGGGGGATTGTACTAGCCGGTTTAATTATATAGCAATTATTTTAATTTATTCATTGGAGATCAGACTTGTTTTGAATTATTACTTGATTAACATTCCTGTCATCATTAATATTGCCAATTACCGACCCGGCTTCGCACGGGTGCAAGTTCCGACTTTTCCAGTGCATTTTTCAGAAAAAGCTGTTCTCAAGTGACAATTTAATCGTTCATACATGCGGCAATCAATTTTTATTTGTACTTATAGTTTTAATGAAAGAAACTGTATGTGTACTTTCATTGAGACTTCAATGAACACTTACAAAAATAATTTCTAGAGACATTTTAATTGTACCATAAAAAAATGAGGACTTGATCACCAAAATATATCGAAATTAATTTCTAAATCAGAAATCTAACTCCATATTTCCTTCCAGCTTGTCCGGAGGCGAGCTGTTCGAGCGCATCACAGAGCCCGGCTACAACATGTCCGAAGCCGAAGCGGCTCACTACATGAGACAGATCTGCGAGGGAGTGAGACACATGCATGAACAGAACATCATTCACCTGGATCTCAAGCCTGAGAACGTCATGTGCCAGACCAGAACCGGCACTGATGTGAAGGTAGTTATTATATAATATGTAGGATTGGCAAGCCTGACTGACTGCCCTGTTGGCCGTGTGGCCGCAAGTGCTATTGTAGAGCATGCTATCCTTTCTATTCTTATTCCGGGGTGTTAAATCCTCATGGATGTCCCCCACCCTGGGGGGTCAGCTGGAGACTCTTACTGACTAAAAACCACCTCGGTGTTCCTTTCTCACACATACGCCGGGATCTCGAGAGCGTATACGCCTTCCGCGTCCATTTCCATTCATTCCATCCATTACAGCCTCCTCAGATCAGGAGTAAAGTGAGGGGTTGTTCACCCTCCCCCCCCCCTCCTGCGACGTTACAGAGGGGCACGTGTTGAAAGCATGGGATTCTGGGTTCACATTTCCAGGTCGGGCAGTATAATTGGTAATATTTATAATTCTAACCACCAATTCTCCCCCACAGATCATCGACTTCGGTCTAGCCACAAAGTTGGATCCCAACGAAGTGGTGAAGATATCGACCGGCACAGCAGAGTTCGCGGCGCCTGAGATCGTGGAACGCGAGCCTGTCGGCTTCTACACCGACATGTGGGCTGTGGGAGTACTGTCTTATGTGCTGTGAGTATATAATATACAATAGATATATTTTTAGGACTAGCTTTTTATCGCGACTTTGTTCGTGTGAATTTTCTTACGGATTTCAATTTTTTTTGATAGTGATAAATACTCTATAGCGCTTAGGGATAACGCAGCTTCCTATTAGCGGAAGAATTTTCAAAATCGGAAGAGTAGTTCCGAAGATTAGAATGTTTAAATAGACTAACTCTTCAGCTGTATAATATTAGTATAGATTCTTTATTTTATTTTATTTTTTGACGAACTGGTAACTTTTCTTTTTAAATATGAATAAAGTTAGTGCTCCACTCACAGCGAGTTGGTAACACCCAAGCTAACAGTGATAAAAGAATCTTTTTTTTATATGTGGTGGGTTTGCACTTGACTCTAGTGATCTAGAATGAAGAATCTCTTCACAATATATGCCGTGACCGAGACCTTCTTCTGCATCTGCTTCTTTTACCCAATCGTTGAGGGATAGCTTCTCTAGGTGTAAGAAACTCTTTATGTTTTTTGATCCTAAAAATATTTGAAATTCAAAAATGTGTTTTTTTTTTCATCAGCCTGTCAGGCTTATCGCCATTCGCCGGCAACAACGACATAGAAACGTTGAAGAACGTGAAGGCTTGCGACTGGGAGTTCGACGAGGAGGCGTTCCAGCACGTGTCTGATGATGCCAAGGACTTCATTAGGAGACTGCTTGTTAAGAATAAGGAGTAAGTACATGTTCATGATACGGATTGTAAAAAGACACATCATATAGTAGTTACGGGCATATGTCTTAATGTGAAGGGATAAATCGAATTTAGCCAATTTGTTCCTTAAAAAGGGTAAATAAATAAATATCCTGGGACAACTCACACACGGCCATCTGATCTCAAGCTAAGCAGAGCTTGTGTTATGGTAACCAGACAACTGATATACATACTTATATAATTTATAAATACATACATATTATAGATAAACACCCAGACACAGAACCAACAATTATGCTCATTACACAAAGTTTGTCCTGGTTTTAGGGTTCCATATAAATTCATACTATGCAGTGAGTCGAGACGCAGTCGTCAACATCAGAATGCTATCCTTAGCGGACGTCTACTAACTACACACATCAAAAGTGTCTAGGGATCAACATCCCTAACATTTGTTAGGGATGTTGATCCCTAGACACTTTTGATGTGTATATAATCTATCTCCCTGCCAAATTTCATCTATACGTCAAGCGGTTTTCGACCTTTCGCATTTAAGATTATCTATAAAAGTTGTAATCCATTCCCCGTGTCGCAGGAAGCGCATGACAGCGCACGAGTGCCTGACGCACGCGTGGCTGGCGGGCGACGCGGCGGCTGCAAGGACCGCGCACATCGACGCGCGCCGCTACGAGGCCATGCGCAACCGCCTGCGCCAGCAGTACGAGGTACGTTGAGCTTACAAGTATAAAACTAGAAAAATTGTAAAACATATAACAATATTCTGGACAAACTGCCTCGTTGGTCTAGTGGTCGCAAAGCGCGACTGCTAAGCGTGAGGTCTTGGGTTCGATTCCCAGGTCGGGAAAACTGTTATTGGGTTTTTCCATCAAAAATTTTTAAGTAGCAATCTCGGAGTCTGGATTTGTGCCCGGTTGATGGCAATAAGCTTGTTTGTTTAAATCCCATGTAATAGGAGTATTACATGGGATTTAAACATAACTGGCAGAATGTGGGTGTACTAATAGGTACACCTCGGCCTAATCCTTCAAAAAAAAGGCTGTCAAAAAAAAGATGAGAAAGTGGCGTAGGTACTTTTGAAGTATGAGAGTGAGAGAAGAGGGAGTGCACCTATGTTTTTGCGCACATTTGTGCACTGTAATATCTCCTACATATTTGACTAGTTTACATTGAAATTGGCTACCGTGACCAAAATTAGGCAGGAGATTTTTTTATTGAAATCCCTGGTGTGGTGACGGCTTAGCTCTCTCTATCTCTTTCCCTCCCTCCTTTGTCTCTTTCTTCCTTATACCAGTAAGGAGGTAATAACTGACTAAATCTCTAATTCTCCACACAGAACTGGTCATCATTCAGACTGCCCATCGGCAGGCTGAGCGAGTACAGCTCACTGCGCAAGCTTCTCATCGAGAAGTGGAAGATATACGACGGACAGTTCGGTAAGTACCAAAACTTTACTATTTATAGTGACAGTTAAAACTTATACAGTAACGTTTTATAGCTTCTACCCGCTAATTTTTGATTACTGCTCCACTTCCGTAAGTCGTAGCGTAATGTTTTGTAGCTTTACTGTGCTTCATGAATCTGGCTATCATATAAAAAAAGATTTATTACCAATCCGACTGGCAGTTCCACAGATAATCGCATATAAACAAACAAAAAAAGCTTGTTATATTAGTATAGATTGAAAAAAGTTATCCAAGCAGTTTTTAAATTGAGAGGAACCTAAATCCCTGATTTTTGATATCTCCGTATCACTAGAGAGATATTACAAGAGATATTGAAGGTCAATGTTCCAACTGTTTTTATGCGTTTTTTTTTTACATAAACAGTTTTTAAATGTTATAACTAAAAAAACACCCCCACAGCACCCTGTACTATTGCGTGGAAGCTCAATATAAACTCTGACAAAAATTTCCCTACCCAGACCGCCGTCAAGCCGCCCCACGCTTCGTGATCAGGCCACAGTCCGCCTTCTGCTACGAAGGCCAGTCAGTCAAGCTGTACTGTCGCATCATCGCCTGCGCAACACCCACCGTCACATGGTCGAGAAACAACCACGAACTGAGACAGTCTGTCAAGTTCATGAAGAGGTGAGAATATTCATTATCATCATACATTTTCGAAATGTCTTATTTTAAAAAAGATATTAGATCATTGTTTCTATGAAAAATCTTAAAATTGGTCAAATTATGGTGTAACACAATTTTTCGAAAATGTTCTCTGATAACTTTTTAGACATACGTATATTACTTCGTAATACTAATTCAATGTGTGTAGTCACATCCTTATGAAAGAGTTTGTATGTAGATAAATAATAAATATATAAAAATAAATAAGTAAGTATTCGTCTTTAGTAGCAGACCCGCAGATTCTTTGGTCAACTGATCATAACTAGCCATTGTCATTTTCATACAGTATGTCAGTGCAGAGCCATACTAGTAATAATGAGTAATCAATGCCTCCGCTAGTCGAGCAACAAATCGCTGATTTGTTTTTGTTTCGAGAGCCGTTTCAGTACGCACACATGCGTAGTGAGTCTTGTAAATACTCTCACAAATATTTTCAAACTTTTTGAATTGTGGGGGGGCGCACCATGTTATCTTAGTTTATCTATACGGCGTAAACGCTGTCTGCACTTGAACAATATTTGAAATAACTGACTATTTGTGCTCAGGTACGCCGGCGACGACTACTACTTCATAATCAACCGCGCGAAGCTGGAAGACCGCGGCGAGTACATCATCAGGGCTGAGAACCACTACGGATTCAGGGAGGAGGTCGTCTTCCTGAATGTGCAACGTGAGTACTGCTATAATCTCCTAATTAATTGCAAAATGAACACAATATTATGTTAGGGTGCAAACATAAAGATACAGGTTTTTCGGTCCCGATATGCCAGTACGGGTCGGTACTGATAGGTACGGGTTCAACAACATATAAAAAACAGGTATAATATATCTGTTCTTGACGGCGAAGACGACACACTACGCTGGCAATTGTTTAAACCCGTACAGATAGTCGGTACGGACAAGTTTCCACCTGTTTCTTTATGAACGAGCACATATTGATTGTATGAGCTATTTTACCCGTACCGATCGGTAATGATCTGTACCGACCTGTCCGTACCTGTAACCTGCTTCTTTATGTAAGCACCCTAAGATTGTATTCAGGTTACATACAGAGTTGTTTATTACGCGGGTCTTGTAGAAACTATAATTATATGTTTTTGCCATACTTATTACTGGAATCAAATGTAACTTTTAAAAAAAAAGCACACTTTAAAAGAGCTCATTAATTAATGTTAATTGTCATCCGTGGTGCTTGGTAATAATATATGGGCTTCTCCCAGTTGTAAACGTCCCTTTGTGCCTATTGGCCTAGTTTTGTTCATCATTACATTTTTAACAAATCTGCATTGGATATTGATTGGTTATACAAGTTATTAGCTCGTGAATTGAAGACCGGACAGATTGTAGTAACTAGTGTAGTAGACTTAGGGCGCCCGCACACATATAGTTCCAAGTTGGCTAACTAAATCGCAAAGCATACCAATAGACTAGTGACTTAATAAAAGTCCGCACACTTATCCAACTAAATCGTCCAAGTTTTTAGTGTATTTTGTATGCTGTGCGATTTAGTTGGCCAACTTGGAATTGTATATCTGCGGGCGCTCTTAGGCAAACAGGCAAACTACTACTTTTATTCCATACGTTCTAGGATGGTGCGGGTGACATTGTCAAACTGTTGCTTTTCACTCTTGAACGTTACGGCGATTTACAATCATGATTGAACATTTTAACTGCACACTAATATCATAGTCGTAAAATACGGAATCAGTAATAAGTAAGTTAATAACTAGTAATTTAAATAATGTCACTGACCTAACTATGCGATTCTGACATCTATAAATTAATTGCTGACATGTGTCACCTGCACCATCTTAGAACGTATGGAATATAGCAGAATTTATTTATAAACCAGACCTACTTTCGATAGAGTGTTATATATTTTGAAGCATTCAGTTGCCTATTTACGTTAAAATACCTAAATGGAGATTGAGAAATATTTCCAAATTTAACACAATACAGAAATGTTTCTACATACGATACAAGTCCTGACTGAATGAAGTTTCAGTGGTAGCTTTTTAATTAACATTGTTTTCACGCTACATTTGAACTTAGTTGCCATAAAATGAAATGAATTACACCCCAAGAGCTTTTATATTGCTGCCTCGTTGGTCTAGTGGTTAGTGACCCTGACTGCAAAGCCGGAGGTAATGGGTTTGATTCCCACCCAGGACAAACTTTGTGTGATGAGCATAATTGTTGGTTCTGTGTCTGGGTGTAATTTATCTATAATATGTATGTATTTATAAATTATATAAGTATGTATATCAGTTGTCTGGTTACCATAACACAAGCTCTGCTTAGCTTGGGATCAGATGGCCGTGTGTGAGTTGTCCCAAGATATTTATTTATATTACGTGGGTCTGATCACTGTTGGGCAATGTTAAAAAGTGGGCATTAAATAACGCTTATTTATAATATGGTAATTTCTCAAAATTGATCAACAACTGGCAAACTATCGACGTGGTTTAATAGGACACTACAGCTAGTTATATTTCTAAATTTTTCATGAATAACCACCGGGAATTTACAACAAAATCACCTGTTTAATTCATAGCGACTATTTAGGTCGAATATCATATTTAAATTAGAAACACTCCCGACCAATTAAACCGACATACCAACAATTCACACTTTAATTGTTTTGTCACGCAATAGTGTCACAGAATACGTTCCAATCTATTATTAAATACACCTTTAGCTCGATACACGACTAAATTAACCACTGACTTCCTAACTACAGTGGCGCACTGATTGATTCAATAATTGTTGGTTACGTGGCCAGATTAATTTGAAATACAGTGTATTTTATTTGAATTGTGTTAGATATATCTTTAGTACAGTTTTTGGCGTGTAAGTGTGATTATAGTTCTCTTTTAGGATTTTCTTGAAATAGCTGCGTGTGTGCATAGGATTATGTGAATCTAGTACGACTTCGTTCGCGTGATTTTTCTTACGGATCCCTAATTTTTTGATAATAAAATATAGCCTTTAGCACTCAGTGATAACGTAGCTTCTAATCTGCGAAATATTTTTTAAAATCGGTTCTGTAGCTCCAGAGATTACCCCCTACAACCTAACAAACTTTACCTCTTTATAGTATTAGTATAGATTAGGAATATTAAATTAAACAAAATAAGTATAATATGAGCCATAATTACACTGTGTGTCAAAATTTATGAGAATCCGAATTCGAGTAATTTCAGATTTTTGTTTTTTTTGGTATCATGTGCAAACACGGTATTTTAGTATTAATTTAAAAAGTAGATTTGCTAATAAGAAAAGTTTATACACTCCTACTTAATTGGTATAACTGTCAAGTTATGTATTTTCTATTTATGCATTGGTTTAAAATCGGGTCAACGTCCCTCTTATATCTATGTATAGGCACAGGATTGACATAACGTGGTAATGCTGCCAGCCTTCAGGGCACTTGTCTCATTGATGGCGATGTGAATGGATTTTTAACGCCCTTTGAGCTCTTTTTCCCATTTTATATTTAGTATGTAGGTCATATTACTATTATTTATATATTTTCTTTGTTAGGAGCGTTTACACCGTACGCCATTTCACACAAACGATTTTAATGAAACTTCCTACACATAAGCAGGATACATAAAAAAAAGATATCAGCCTAAAAAGTTATCAGAGAATATTTTCGAAAAGTTGAATTTTACCAATTTTAAGTTTCCATAGAAACAGAGATTTCTCTTTTCCAATTACATATCTTTTATAAAATAAGACATTCTGATAACATGGTTTTCGTGAGCGCTGATGCTAAAAATGTGGTAGTATTCAAAATCCAAGATGGATTCTACAAAATCTAACAAAATATGCATTATAGGTGTCGTTTACATGGAAATTTAACCCCGTTTTTTCTCATCACAGCGATACCGAAGGTCCAACGCCAGCACTTACCCGAAGCCCCGCGTCGCCGCGAGGCCCTCCCTTACACGTTCTGGCAGGAGACATCCGAGACGGCGCCCGTGTTCACGTTCCAGCTGCGGCCGCGCGTCATGCAGGCGCGGGACACCTGCAAGCTGCTCTGCTGTCTCAGTGGCAAGCCCACGCCCACTGTCAAGTGGTCAGTATACACCTGTAGAGATAGTTACAACAGGAAGCTTAATTAGCAAAAAACAACTATAGAAATAAATAATACTTATGTATTGATAATTACTAACATAAACTTAAGCCAGATAACTTCTGAAAAGGTCTTTTTAGGAAAAGGTAGAGAGGTCAGGCAATGTAGGACACTGACTGTGTATGTAAATGATATTATAGAAATAAATAGTCCTTATCTATTAAAAATTAATAACATAAAATTGAGCCAAATAACTTCTGAAAAGGTGACCCTTTTTAGGAAGAATTAAAGAGAAAGATGGGTCAAGTAATGTAGGACACTGACTGTACGAGCGTGAAAAAACAAAATTAGAGAAATTATTTATTTATTGGGTTCACCAACGATTGTATACACTGACACAAGCAATAAACATAAGCAACAAATCAGAATAAAGTGTAACAAAAAAAAAGAAAAAAGAAGTGGGAGGAGTGTAGAAATTCAAACAAAGCTCCTCCTTTTTTGAAACCTAGTCATTAAAAAAACACGGTGCCCCACACTAGGAATTTCTCCTGTATCGTGGGTGCGTTTACAAACATATAAACTCACATACACAAACAGCCAGACCCAGAACAATTATCTGTAGGCCATACAAATATATGCGCCGGAATCAAACCCGCGGCACGCAGCGTAGGTACTTTCTAAAGTTTATCTTAGACATTACTGACATCATTCCGTGCCTCGGAAAGCACGTTAAGCCGTTGGTCCCGGCTGTCATACATGAATCTTTGACAGTTGTTACGAGTCGTCAGAAGCCCGAAAGTCTGACAACCAGTCTTACCTAGGGGTATCGTATTACCTAGTTACTGGGTTGTGGAGGTCAGATAGGCAGTCGCTCCATGTAAAATACTGGTACTCAGCTGCCGGCTCGGCTCCGGTTAGACTGGAAGCCGACCCTAACATAGTTGGGAAAAGGCTAGGCAGATGATGAAATATGTAAAACATAGATAAGATATAAATACTAACTGTCTCCATAACTACTCCCAGGTACAAGGACAAGAGAGAGCTATCTAAGTATGACTACGCGATGACACACTCGGACGGCGTCGTGACCCTCGAGATCATCGACTGCCGGCCCGAGGACAGCGGCAAATACACGTGCATCGCCACCAACGTGCACGGCACGGATGAGACCAGCTGTGTCGTTATTGTTGAAGGTAAGCTTGGCTGTTACTTAAAATGGCGGACGTGACACGTTCTGACAGTTACTTTAGAAGTTAGGATCTCCAACAAAAGAATATACCTACAAAAATCATGACACACAATTCATAGTCAACTAAAGGTATTATATATGTCTCCTTCATTTACAGGAGATCACAGCATGCTTAATAAAATTAATAACTAGGTTTTTTTTAGAGATATACCTTTACTATGGGAATGCCTTTAACTTATAAAATTGGAACGACAGTACCTGTCAAACCGTGACACATGTTACCCATTTTGAGTCCGCCAGTTATCGGTTGAAATAAGGTTTATATTTGTAAGAAACGCGTCGAAGCATACTACTTGTCAGCCATTTTGTGTCTCAAGTATATTCCTCACAATTTACGTATCAAGTTCAAAGTTTAATAAGTATGTAATACTATTTACCAGGCGAAGTAACATCACCGGAGCAAGCGCAGATGATCCACAACTTCTTACACTCTGGAGACCGTCGCTATATTGAGAAGCCTCTCAAGCCAGCGCCACCGCCGATCATTACCAAGACTAAGGTTAGTTGACGATTATAAATTTAATTGTACTATATACAATTTTTTTGTACAAATCTGTATTATATTTCTATAAAGTGTATTATAATATTGTACGATAAAAACCGGTGTTAATGTAGTGAATTTGACAATCAACCTATGACGCTTGTGGGGGAACTTTGAGGAGGACCTTTGCCCAGGAAAAATAACCATTTTTTATTGGATAACTTGTAACTGAAGAATAAAATTGACGGTTTGACGAATTTATAATTATTACTGTAGTTGTCGAACCATTTTCAACAGTCTACTGCTGGGCATAAACAGCTGCATATGGATCAGCGGAGAGAGAAAACGATACTTTTTCCAAAACTTGTATATTTTTGTACCTGCATTGTCAAATTAATATGTACAATCGCCAGCATATCAGACTATGCCTTTTTGAAGTAAAATTGCTCCTATTACGACCACATAAGATCCCGTTTACCTAAACTATCTGTCTGTACATATTTTGACAAGGCTTTGCTTATTATCATAATTAATTAATAAGTCACAACAAAAGCCACAAACCTAGCTTTTTCAAAACATCTATTAATATTTTTTACATTATGCTTCTCGTAGCGTCGACGACCCCAAAATATAACTTCTGAGGAAGAAAAGGTAAACGAGAATACATGAAACCATTAAAAAAAAGTCACGACAAATCTGTCATTATTAATTTCAATGTCAGAAGCATTTCAATTATATCATTGACATTTTTGTAGTTGTGGAGTCGGTTAAATGTTGAGAAAGTTGATGATAGTCGCCCGCGCACCGCTTTTAAATACCCTACGACTTAAGTAGTTGTCGTGGGTGTCATGGGAGTCGCAAAACATTGCGCGGTACCATAAACAGTAACTTTACACACGAAAAATAGAAGTTCCCAGCATTAATTTTTGCTCAGTGTTACCTAGCATGATGGGCAGTATGCGTAGATAACAAAAATGTGATTTGTCTTCCTACACCCAGTATAAAAAATTAAAAAAGTATTAAAATCGTTTTAGAAGTAAAAACTCTACGCGTTATGTTATGTTATGTATATTTTATGTAAACAGATGTAAATATATTTTTGGTAATTACGAGTAAAAATAAATTGTACGAAATATCAACTATAGATATCACACACAACAGACAGCCCCTTTCATGCGAGCATGATGCACATACAATTAGCAACATTTTGCTCAAACATTTTATAGGGAACGACCTAACACACACGCAACCATCAGCGATACATTTGAATGAGCATGACATACGCCAAAGTCCACAAGTACAAAACATTATTGAAAAAGCGCAAAAAAATTTAAAAGTACTGTAATATTACAAATTGTATGAAAACAGTCACAGATGTAATGCTCGAAATTAAACAGTTACATTACAAGCAAATGCTTCTGGTGAGAGAGCGCCTTTAGATATACACCCGGCTTTTCCTACGCGCTCAGATTTTTATCACTGGCTCATATCACGAATGGGAAAAAAGAATTATAAACGGGAAAAGCTATTCTACACAATGCGCAAAGCATGTGTCGCGCATGAAACATTTACTTCTCCGTTAAAGTTGATATAGACGGTGCGAGAAATATCGTGCAAGTTGTGGTACAGTCAGCTACAAAAGTCGATTAACATTTGTGATTTTTAAATCCTAATTATTAAGTACAATATTAAAAATAAAACTCAATGAACATAAAATGAAGATGTAATAAACCCTAAGCTATTACCTGAAATTCAGAAAACCAGTAAATTATGTGTTTAGTGTCTGTTTAAATGATATAAAAAAGCAACGTTGTTAATCGACTTTTGTAGCTGACTGTACATTTCCGTCGATGATCGGTCACCTTTGACACGACAGCCACGCGGTCCCGCAATGTACGACAAATCGCACGACATTTCTCGCATCGTCTAAATCAGGCTTTACCTACTCATAGCCGCCACATCGAGTTTTGCAAGTTCACCACCTAAAATATAACCACAATATTAATCTACCCCTTTTCACATCTCAGGTGACAATCGACCCGCCAGCCAAGTCTGCAATCAGACCGAAGTATTCACCTCAAAGCTCTGTAGAAGCGAGCAAGAAGAAGTATGGTGGACTCTCGCGATTGGACTCGGATACATCGTCCAGGTCTAGAAGTGCTACTAAGGAACTTATATGTAAGTACTATAGTTCTTAGCACGCTGTTTTATCCGTGTAATTGTGGGCTACCACGCACAGTAACCTATCTAGGTCTAGGTCCTAAGCTATCTCTTTGTCAACTGAAATAGTAATCAGTTCAGTGGTTTTACCGTTATGAGGTAACAAACAAACAGACAAAGTTATTTATGTATTTACAATGTTTGTGTAACATTGATTTGATTAATACCATTTTATATTTCTTTTTCTCTTTTATTTTTTTATGATTACTTAGAGATAAACTACGATAACTTAACACGCCCTTCCACAACTCAAAACGTTTGAAAGTATTTGTAAAAGTATTTACAAGACTCACAACGCATGTGTGCGTACTAAGACGGCTCTCGAAACAAAAACAAATCAGCGTGTCAATGTTGCTTGACTAGCGGCATCATTAATTACCCATTATTATTGAAATAGTAATATGGAGGGGAGCGCCATGTTATAGTAGTTTATCTCTACCCAAAAATGAATGCGCAATATTGAAATATGAAACTTAGACAAGAGATGTGAAATCACACGCAAGCATTAGCGTTTCTTTTTATCTCTTTTTGTCACTTAGAGGCGTCATTCATTAGAGCATTTTTTAAGATTTAAAATCAATGAATATTTAATTAATCTTAACTGGCATCTCCTCTGCCTAAGCCTTCGGGGATTACAGGCGTGATGTTATGTTATGTGTTGTATAAACTAGCTTTTGCCCGCGACTACGTCCGCGTGGAACTTATTTATATCGTACTTGCATACAAACTTCCACCCCCCTTTTCACCGCCTTAGGGGGTGATATCCGGGATAAAAACTATCCTATGTCCTTTCTCGGATCTTAAACTATCTCCATGCCAAATTTCATCAAAATCGATTCAGCGGTTTAAGCGTGAAGAGGTAACAGACAGACACACTTTGGCATTTATAATATTAAGTATGAATGAATTTAATTGGCCTATAAATGACGTCATAGTTCACAATAGGGTAGATGACACCACCAATCAACTGACGTACTTTTTCTAACCTGTCAAAACGCTATTCTCCCATAGATTTTGTATGGTGTAAATAACTATGACGTCACTTTTGAGTAGACTCAATTGACTAACTATTTATAAATTAGAAAGCAATAAAAAATCAAAACAGACAGTTAATTGAAAATGAATTGGGTTATCAGGGCTAAAATAAAGTGTTTCTTTAGAGAAGTTATGTCTTGGTATTATTGGTTAGTGATGTCATCTACCCTATTGCCATACAAAATGGATGGGGGAATCGCAGTGTGACAGCTTATAAAAATTACGTCAATTGACTGGTGTTTTCAAGTAGGTACCCAATTCCGTTTCATGCATAAATCGTCACGAACTTCCACGTTTATATTAATAGGATTATCAAGCGGTATAAGAGTGTTTCTATACTCGTGTGTATCCCGCAGTGCCGGCGTCGGACTCGTCGATGTGCGCGCCGTCGTTCGCGCGCTCGCTGCCGGACGCGCTGTGCGCGCGGGACGGCGCGCCGCTGCTGCTGTCGGCTGCCGTGCGCGGCGACCCCGACCCGCGCGTGCAGTGGTACAAGGACGGCAAGCCGCTGCACTCCTCTGAGGTACTCCAGCGTACTCTTTGTCTATGACACTTCTGACCTAGACTAGATTCAAGAGCAAACATTTTTTTTTAAGTACTTGTCTTTTCCATTTAATTGAGTATTTTTTTGTTGGTTGTGTGTTCAAATCCGGTCAAGTACCAATGTGCCTTTTCAAGTCAGTAAGTTTATCTTCGATATCATATCGCCATCATATGTCTGAAATCACCGATTCGTCTTCTCCGTAAGAGAAGAAATTTTTGCCTTACAATGGAATTTATTATATTTTTTTAAGTAAAAAACATACCTACATATTATATTACCTATAGCTTGCTAAGAAAAACAAATTCTTAGTGTGAAACAAAGTTCAAGACAAACATAACCCTCCTTTTGGCTTGGCCATAGTCGGGTAAATAGTATTAGAAGACTAACTTGCACTTTTAAATGCATTCTAACTATTTCCTTTAAATCTTCGGCAAACTACAATACAATCATATTTTACAAAAGTCCAACTTCCTAAAGCGACGTCTTTGTCACTCATACCATCTCTTTTTAACACTCAGGACACGTATTTATAAAAAGAAGTTGCTCTAATTATACAGAAGTTCGGTAAAGTAGCCGAGAACCACGTAGATTGACCTGCAAGATGCTTTTTCGAAAAAATAACTAATGGTACATTTTTTATTTAGGTTGTAGACCTCAAGTACAAGAACGGCGTCGCATCTCTAGCGATCAACGAGATATTCCCCGAAGACGAGGGAGTTTACTCTCTGAAGGCCATCAACAGCCAGGGCGAGACTGAGACCAAATGCAAAGTTACTGTCAAAGGTATGCATACATTTTGTTACATCATCATCTTCATTTCATCTGAACGGCCTTCGCTACTGGACTGCTGCCTCCCCTAAGGCCCGGAATTCATCAAAGAGGAGAGGAGAAGAGATGTCTCGTAAACAACCAATAGGATACGGTGTTGTGTTGAAGCTAAGCGGTGAGATGTGAAAATTACGCAAGCCGATTGGTTGGACGAGACATCTCCTCTCCTCTCCGCTTTGGTGGATACCGGGCCTCAAGGTAGCCACAATGACCGGTCCTGCGCTGTCCCTCTCATGACGAAAGTCTTTGACTAGTGTGTGTTGCCAGTGATGACATACGGCACTGAAACTTGGTGCCTTGGTGCCTTGGCACCGAAGTAATCATATTTTCTTTTTTCGATCTTAACATTGTACGGTGGTAGAGAACCCTTCATGCCCTAGTCCCACAGGCTCCTGACCGATTTTTTCTTTTTAATAACATAGGGGTATATTACAAGTGTTGTTTTTAATTTTCACAGCAATGGAAAGCAGTGCGACGGCGGCTGCTGTCAAATTGGGCGACAAACCTCCTAGAATAGTGGACCACGCGATATCACAGACTGTCACTGACGGAGACGCTGTCACGCTGTCCTGCAGGTAGGACTGACTCACTGTATACTGGCCATAAATATGATATAGATACCAAACTTCTAAAGAAATTTTCTCGTGTAATAACGATTGCAATTTTGAGAAAATAGTATACTTATTATATTTATAACATCATAACATTTTTATCAAATAGGAAAAAATAGCCTTTGTAATTGTAACTTTATAATACTTGTGATTGTACTTGTATGGCATGCAATTTGTTAAAATACTTAGTTACAGTATTTTTTAACAGCCCAGCTATTTGAATAATTTTTCTGTATCTCTTTCAATTACCCTATGATATGTTACAGTTGACAGCAGTTGTGGCAGTTGTTACAGTTGTCTGCCAAAATAATATTTTCCATTTTAAACGATACTATACTATTTTTTATTTATCTGGCCGACGCCAATCTAGGAAAAAACTAATAACGATTGTTATCACTAGACTAAGCAACATTTTAAAACAAAACTTTCCTCTTCCAACAGAATCACAAACGCCGAACGTTTTGACGTGATCTGGCTGCACAACAACAAGGAGATCAAGCCGTCAAAGGACTTCCAGTACTCAAGCGAGGCTAACATCCACAAGCTAAGCATCGCTGAGATATTCCCCGAGGATGCCGGTTAGTATTACTATCTATTTTCATTCTAGGTTACAGGCGCTTTCTATAATGCCGCAGCTAAAGCGAGCCAATCCAAAATTTCTCAAAAATTGTATTATTTACGTCCAAACTTTCAATATGCCAAATCTTTTTCATTACTATCCAGTAGTAACAGTAATAATATTCAATGTACATCCAAAAGTCTGACAACCAGTCTTACCTAGGGGTATCGTATTACCCAGTTACTGGGTTGTGGAGGTCAGATAGGCAGTCGCTCCATGTAAAATACTGGTATTCAGCTGCATCCGGTTAGACTGGAAGCCGACCCCAACATAGTTGGGAAAAGGCTAGGCAGATGATGATGATGTACATCCAAAAATACTTAGAAATAATGACATAAAATCAATCAACCATTTTTCTCAGCTCGAAAAATATTTAAAACTTGGTTCAGAGCCATCTATGTTTTTCATTCGGCAATGTTTGTAAAGGTTATTTTGTACGAAGAAGGACACGGAGTAAAACGGAACTATTTTAAAGCAGTGCAAAGAAAAGCACTAAATAATACAAAGTACAAAAGATAGGTGGCGCTGTTACGTCTTTTGTTAGTTAATAATATACAGTGTGTCGCATAGATGGCGCTGTTCGTTGTTGATCAAAGAAAACATTCTGATGTTCTCTGTGAATTTATTTACATCGATACCTACCCTCTTTTAAAAGCGCAGCACATTGCATTAAAGTTCCGTTTATAATCTATTTTACTTAAATTTAACATTTATTTTTATATAAATACGACTGTAATTCAATATTCACACAAGATTAATTTGCTCATCATTCGTTCCTCAGGCGTCTACACGTGCGAGGCATTCAACGACGCCGGCGAGTCGTTCTCGTCGTGCAGCATCGTGGTGCGTGTGCCAGGCGAGCCCAGCGCGGCGCCGCAGTACACCGCCTTCCCCAGCTCCACCACCGTCAGCAACGCCGAGCCTGCCGTGTTCAGCACTGAACTGGATAAGGTGACTATAATAATTAATAAATAATAAATATCTGTGGACAACTCACACACGGCCATCTGATCCCAAGCTAAGCAGAGCTTGTGTTACGGTAACCAGACAACTGATATACATACTTATATAATTTATAAATACATATATACATATTATAGATAAATTACACCCAGACACAGAACCAACAATTATGCTCATCACACAAAGTTTGTCCTGGGTGGGAATCGAACCCACTACCTCCGGCTTTGCAGTCAGGGTCACTAACCACTAGACCAACGAGGCAGTCAAAAGACTATTAACCTTTAATAACAAGTGCCTCTCTACATTTCAGTATATTTAATTTTCTAAGTTTATCTTGGACATCACTGACATAGGTGAAGGAAAACATTGTGAGGAAACCTAAAGGCCAATCCCATAATTAAAAAAACGTTCAAAATGTGTCGTAATCTCAGCGACAATCAGTGTCAAAAACTTGTCAAAAGTTGAGGTTTAAGACAGATTTATACAGTTAAGAATGTTCTTAAAATTACAGGAATTTCCCCTCTAAAGTCTGAAATTGCCAAACCGCCTTGAGCAAGCGTGATAATCAATGCTCCTACATTCTCTGGTTGACAAAACACCTTTCCCCTCAACTGGGACAATAATACTCTGTATTTTTACACTTAAAGTGACCAAAGGCAGTTCAAAGAAATTTGGACCATAGAAAAGCACAATAGGTTAAATATATAATCAAAAAGGACAGGAGACATTTAGATGACAAACTCATAAATGTCTTGCAGATAACTTGTTCATGATGCCAATCATATCGATTTAAATATCATTTTCTGAAGTAAACTGGCAAATAAAAATATCGAGAGTAACCCTTGACCCCGTTATATGAATGTATAACACTTAAGTTAGCAATCGTGGTACAGTAGGGCAGTACGTGATGATAAATTAATTATTATTATTGAAGTAAATGAACAACAGCATCTTTCTCAGAAGCGATGACAATTGATTGCGCGACGACTCTCAATAAACATAATTTTGTATTGTTTAGATATTTTCGCCGAATGACTAGTTAGTTACTTTATCATCTACTTGCTTCTGCCTTTGGCTTCGTTCGCGTGGAAATAGAGAAAATACCATATAAAATATCCTGTGATTCCGGCAATAGTGTAGCTTTATATCAGTAAAAGATTTTTTTTGTAATCGGACTCTTGCAATCAAACAAACCAACAATTTTACCCCCTTATAACATACAGGGACTTCCAGAGATTATAGATAACTTTTGAAAGAAGTTTTTCTAATTTCCTTTTGTTTCCACAGCCACCACTCCAGCTTCAATGGTTGAAGGACGGCAAACCCATCGACGAGACCTCGGCAAGATACAAGTTCATGATGGAAGGCACCTCGAGGTACCGGCTGGAGATTGTCAAGTGCAGCCCGGACGACGCCGGACAGTACCAGGCCCGCGCCGTCGGCTCCAAGGGTGACGCCCTTGCAGCATTCTACCTTAACGTCGTCGACCACTAAAACTATATGGACTGACTGTGGAAACCGCATGGGACCCAACAAAGGCCCCTGCGGAACACCCACACAAAACCTACACTAACTGGATGCTAAACGATATATTGAGTATGAGTAACGATTTTTTATACAATTCGGAGTCTAAGTGTGAAGCAGTTTTTATAATTATAATAAATTATTTATTAATAAACAGTTACATTAAGTGTTACACCCTGTCGAATGCCTATGAGAAGACGCCTGGACGATCGAATCCTCGCTCTCTAGTCACTGTTAACTTTTAAATGTTATTATTTATTTGTCAACTATTATCCGTTGTTATTTTTTGTTTATTTATCGTCCTCACCTAACAGATATGCAGCTTATTTAAAAAAGCTTGAGTTTAATAAATGTTGGCATAGATTGTTGGCTAGGGACCTGGGCCATGCCGATGCCACCACGGCCTGACCTTCGCCTCTCGCTGACCAAAATCTGTATAATTATTTTTATATAAATTTAACTGTATTATTTAATTGTACATAATTTAATTTATATCATGTGACCGCGTAATTTATGAATAAATATGTATACTTAAAAATAATTTTCGTATTTTATTTTGGTTATCAATACGATGTTAGTTTGCCTTCACCTGGAAAAACAAGAATTTTAGAAAAGCTGGTTTTTCAATATATTTTTTTCTATGCTCTTCCGAACAACGTGCTGGCTATCTGGCTACCGGTAAACGTTGCATTTATTAATGCGCATGCACAGCTTTACAGGTAAAAATATTTTTTTTTTTTAATAATTTTAGGAAAAATTTCTTCTTTTTAACGCTTTTCTAAAATTCTCTATCGAAAACGTTGCAATTTCTAGTTGACCATCACCAATGCACTGCACATAAGAATCGCCACCAATTTTCAAAATGTCATCCAACAAAATAAAATGCTGCACTCGATCCAATACACAATATAGTATAACACATTTAATAAAAAAAAATATAGTAATTCCAATCTCCACCTCAAACGTGACTTGGCACAAAGTTAACGCATATTCAAAACAATCTCGTTTTTAAATATGAAATCCTCCAGAACGAGTTATAAAAGTTAGTTTTTATTTTTGTTTGAATCAGATCGAGGGAGTGACGGTGCAGTACTATGGTTTATGTGAAGTTTATGTAAGTCTTGCATTGTTTCTTGTATTCTTTGTTCGGGTTTTGATTATTATGGACTAGCGATCCGCCCCGGGTTCGCACGGGTACGATTTAGATACATAAACCTACCTCTTGAATCAGTCCATCTATTGGTGAAAACTGCATTAAAATCCCTTGCGTAGTTTCAAAGATACTGTACAGACGGCGGGACGCGACATTGTTTTATGCTATGTAAAGACGTCAAATCATTTAATTTTGTTATGATTAAACCATTAAAATGCGCCTTTTAGCGGCATTTAGAGATAGAAAAAATATATATAATGAATTTAGTCGACGGAACCCCGGTCTACGGAGCTCCGCTGCGCGGGGCTCCTACTTCTGAGTGGTTTAAAAAAAGTAACCACGAAAGGGATGGCGGGGTCTGGTAGACCCCGCCATCCCCTTCTAACCTAACCTGTCCGAGTCGGGGTGCCCCAAGTCCCGAGCTCGCTTACAAAAGGTAGTGTCGTATGGAGAAGAATGGGCAAGAAACTCCATACAGTAAGTAAGTAGTCTTGGTACTGACAAAAGGCGCCCCACGGCAAATATGTTATCACGAAAAACAAAATTTCGATATTTTGAACATTCGATATTTTGATTTTCTATAATATGATTTTCGATATACTTATTGAACTTCGATTATATGATCATTCGATCATTCTAAGCATTCGATATTTTGATTTTCAATATTTTGATTTTCGATATTTTGATTTTCGACATTTTGATTTTCGATATTTAGATTTTCGATATTATGATACATTCGATATTTTGATTTTCGGTATTTTGATTTTCGACATTTTGATTTTCGATATTCTGATAATGTATCCCTAGTAACTTTAAACTACTTTCCTGCCAAATCTCATCTATAAACGTCCAGCGATTTTCGATATTTCTTGGTGAGTGAGTGGCCTTTCGCTTTTCTATTAGAAGATACCTTTGCCCTGCAGTGAGACAATAATAGGCTGGTATTAAAACAAAAACAGTTATTTCAATAACAACATTTGCAAGCAAAACTTCAAAGAAAATTGAAAAGAATTCGTAAATAAAAACAACTTCATTGACGTAGATATTTCAAACCGTTCCAATATTTAAATGGGAGTAATAAACATTTTACTGTAGAAAACTATAAAGAAACATGTTGAAAAACATCCAAACATTTCATAAAAACGTTTAATGTAGCAATTAAAGATTGGTTACGTTATCGCTGAACCACCTTAGGTTAACTAGATCGTGAATCACATCGGATAGAGAAAAAAAATTGGACAAGAACGCGTCGTACTCGCAGACTAAGAGTTCCGTAGCACCGTACAATATTTTACACTACCTACATAATAAAATCATTATTTGTATTTTTTTATTTATCAACATTTTATACTAATATTAAAAATATGAAAGTAACTCTGACAGTCTGTCTGTTAAGCTTTCACGACTCATCTCTTAAAACAGTATTATTTCAATATTACTTTGCCTTACGCATCAATGGATTTTCAACACTCTGCTCAGCGCCGAGAGTTGATTTAACAACTGAAATCACAAAGAGAGACGATGGCAGGCCCCCAGATCATCTCCACACCTTTTTCTAGGCCGTCCTCTTCTTGCTCGTTCTTCTCCATAGAGGCCTACTTCCGTTTTGGAACGAGCAACTAGCTTCAACTTTCGGTCAAACTGACCGACTCCTTGACAATTCAAAAGTGCCTGTAAATGGTCTAATTGAAATAAATGTTTTGACTTTAACTTGACTTTCATTTTATAGGCCGTCCATTTTGAGGCACCCAGTGCGTGGTGACACGGTACCCTAAAAAACTATAATTGTAAAGCGCCACTAAAATTAATAGTCGATAAAACGGTAGCGTACGCTGCAGGATCCCTCCATTAACTCGTGTTCAACACCATTAGGATACGAGAAATTAAGTCCGAACGAACAAAAACAACGATGGCGGCCAAAAAATGAACAAAACGAATCATATCTATACCATATTTCAATATTTATCACTGGATCGGTTGTTTTCGAACAAAATTCGAAAAGGGTAAGCTTTTGTGAACGTTTTTTTGCTTTCAACTGTTATTATAAATGACTGGTGAGCTTTTTGAAATCTGTACGTTTCTGAATATCTTACGTGCTTGTTTGGTGGTATCATTGTGGATTGGATATGTGGGAGATTGGAATGGCCGGCCTGATATTTTCTGAATCTATACTATATTATTATATTTATACATCCATACTAATATATATAATAAAGTAACTCTGTCTGTCTGTTTGTCTGTTACACTTTCACGCCTAAACAATGGAACCGATTTTGATGAAATTTGGCATGGGGTAAGCTACAGCATTCGACTTCGACTGCATCCGCGATAACCGACATTCACGCAGACGAAGTCGCGGCCAAAAGCTAGTAAGTATATTATATTTATATCATTATTTTATCTAAATATATTAGTATAAATAATACAAAACAAGTCACGCCGTCTGTTACACTTAGATCTTTTAAACTACGCCACGGATTTTAATGCGGGTTTTCGTCAATAGATAGAGTGATTCAAAAGGAAGGTTTATGTATCTACATTGCACTCGTGCGAAGCCGCGGCGGGTTTTTAGTAATAATATTGTAAAGCCGTAGAGTTTGTTTGTTTTTGCCCGCTAATCTCAGGAACTATTGGTCCGATTTGAAAAAATCTTTTTAATATAATAATAATTTCACTTTAAATTTTATTTAATTAGACAACATTGGTCCACGCGGTTAGTACAAACACAAAAACTTATCAACTAGGGGTTAGTATCTATTAACTAAGTACAATTACATTTCAGGTGCAAGTACATTATCATCCCTGGCGCACGAGCAACTAGACAAAATGCCTCAATATTGGTATATCATGTTGTTCTGCTAGGGTTTTCAAAATGCTGTTTCTGCTAGCCCTCATTCTGCTTAACAAGGATGCGGTCTTTTATAGCCCATTGCCCATTTGTTATATAGCCCATTTATCAAAAAAGTTAAAGGCTATATAACATCACGCTATGATCCACGGGGGCGAAGCAGTAACCAAAAACGTAACATAACGCGAATGAAACCGCACGGTATAGCTAGTGTTCTCTGAATTGGATTATAAAAATTGCTTGATTGTTAGGTGATCTCATAGCCAGGTGTCGAAGTTTTGGATAGTCATCATTTTCAGTACCTAATGACGATGAGTAACTTCGCTAGGAATTCACTACGATTGTCAGATGATTGTTAAAATATTATCTAGGTAGGTCTATTTCTTAGTAGTCCACCTATTAGGTACTTACCAATTGAATTGCCTTATTCCTGAGACTTATTTAAGTAACCTGTATTTCCAATAAAATAAAAATCTATGATCGATTTCAAATTATTTTTCAATTAGATCATTAAGGCACTTTTGAACGTCATACACGTGAAAAAGAAATGATTTAGTTAGGGACAACCAGATTCAATTAAAAAAAAAAATATTGTTTCGAATGGAGAAGAATGGGCAAGAAACTCCTTTTTTACCTTTTTAAAACAAATGTTTTGCCATAGGTGTAGATACGTTCCTGTATACAAAATAGATCTATTTTGTATACAGGATTACTTAGTTACAGTTACAGTAAATACGATGCATAAAAACTACTATATTGAATATGTACAAAGTATTAGAAATGTATCTGTTGCTAAGCGCAAAACTCGAAAACGGCTGGACCGACTTGGCTGATTCATTTTTGTTGTGTTCGTAATTTCCCGGTCATAGCTTTTATGAAAAAAATTGTTTGGAAAATCCGCCTGAAAGGTCGAAAATTTGCACCCGAGCGAAACCGGGGCGGTTCGCTTGTTAAGAATAAAATTTCAGCTGGAAGACATCAATGAATTAAAACAAACCTAGTCACTTTATACCACAAAAATCGACCCAATTATAAACCACAAAACATTTACAAAAGCAACTTTCTTTACAAATATTATTTATGAACCCAGTATACAGGTAATTAATATAATGGCCGCGACATATTTTATTACTTACTTCATCCGGTAATCGAACCCGGTGCAACGCAACAAAAAGTCCCGACCGCCGTGGTATCCTCTTTGCGAGTTTTAACTCATTTTTGTAAGTTCAAATCATTTCTCGGTTTTAGGGTCCCTTGGTCTTAATTGTCAGATATTAATATTTTTTGTTTATTAATTTTATCTTTTTTTCTCGTCTGCCTCGTTGGTCTCGTGGTTGTAAAGCGCGCCTGCTAAGCATGAGGTCTTGGGTACGATTCCCAGGTCGGGCAAAGTGTTATTGGGTTTTTCCACCAGGAATTTCTCAGTAGCAGCCTCGGAGTCTGGATTTGTGCCCGGTTGATGGCAATAGGCTTGCCTCCTATTAAGTACATGGGTCTTAAACATAACTGGCGAAATGTGGGTGTACTATGAGTACTAATGGGTTTACCTTTGCCATACCATCGTATACCTAAGCATTTTTATTGATATTAAGTTTAACATCCTAAATAACACTTCTTAATCAACTTATTGCCACAGCAAATCCCGTCAGGATTAATATCCTATCTCATTTGTCATATTATTTTAAACCATTACACACACAAGCATAACAAATCTTTAATTACAACCATACACACGTTCCTGCGTTACAGTAGCCACTCATTATAGCCTCGTATAGTCTAAGAGTCCAGTCTACAGGACGATGTCATTCAAAGTCAAAACATTTATTTAAATTAGACCATATAAAAGCACTTTTGAATTGTCAAGGAACCAGTCAGTTTGTCGCAAAGTTGAAGCTAGTTGCTCGTTCCAAAATGTAGGTAAGGCTCTATGGAGAAGAACGAGCAATAACTAAATTCTTTTTGCATATGATAGCCAGAGTCATGTGGTAAAGGCTATATAACGTTACGCTTCGACCCACGCGAGTGGAGCAGTAACCAAAGACGTACAGTACCCGACGATAAATATTGCACATCGACCTTTGGAAAGAGACAATCGGCTAATTTTGGCTTCGTAGAGCGTTATCTCTGTCGCACGAAATACAAACAGTCCGGTATCTATTAGCTGTTAAAACAATTATGATTAGCTTCTTTTGATAATTCTTTTTATACTTTGTATAAAATACGAAATACGATAAAGGTCGATGTTGCAATATTTATGGCTGGGTACTGTAACTTACTTTTTCGCCGTATGGCATTTCATACAAACATTGAAGTCCTTAAGAAATGAATGAATCGATTTTAATGCAACTTCCTATGCATTAGCAGGGTCTAAAAACTTATCAGAGAGCATTTTAAAGAAAAAAGCACGCGTACAATGTCGCAGGGTACAGGTTGTTCTAAAATAACGTAGGTCAGGTGATTCAGGATCTTAGTCTATAAGACCAGGGTGATCAGCAGTGGTTTTAAAACAACTAGTAGCCAGTAGAAAATAGTGCGACACTAATAGCTGGTAATGGTTATAAAAATCAATTATGTACGGGACCCGTGCGGCGGACAGCGGCGCGCGCACGCCCGCGGTTTTCCATATCTTATTTGATTCTCAGACTGAGCATAAAAAAGACGTGGAGACGATTGGTTTTGTTATTTTTTTTTGTTTATTTAAGTTTTCTTTGTCGTGGTACTTTGTGCGGTTTTCAGTAAGTCGGCTGGCCTGGCCTGTGAATTTTTAAAAGTCAATTTAATAAAAAGCTTCAGACTTTATGGCAGTTAAAAATATAATTTTATACGAGAATTTAGCTGTCAGTAAATACTTACTTGAAGCTACGTAATCGAACACACTAAAAATTTCTCGTGTCTCCTGCGTTTACAAACATAAAAACTCACATACACACACAACTACCTAAAGCCGATACAAATATTTATTTCCTTGCGAGATCGAACCCGCGACACGTACATTATCTTATTTTTATTTACCACCTGTATGTGTACATCATGTATTGCAATAAACGATTTGATTTGATTACTAAAAAACATATTTGTCAAAAACTTTTAGCTCTCAAGTCCACTCCACTTCTTTCTGTGTGGTTGCACTTACAATAGTTTATTACGTCGTCGGCGCGTCGTTTATTTGCGCGATCGGCTCGTACTGATTTAAAACGCATGTGTCTTCGGTTCGATTCCCCGGTCGTGTTCGTACAACTGCGACTTGCGACTGTTGTGCGATTGTTATTTAGCAGTTGTTTAGTGAGAATTTGAGGTTTTTAAGTAGGAAAAGGTTTATTGTAGGCTTAGAATAGAATATATTTATTTAGATTTTGTGTATTTGTTATGTTGTGTGTTGAGTTTATTCGTCTTACTGAAATAAGTAGGTAGATATTAGAGTATATACTTAAGTTTGTGTTTAGAATCATCGTCATGGCCCTGTGGTTAAGGCACCGGCTTCTCATGCACGAGGTTGCCAATGTGAGTTTTTCTATTTCTTATGTACTTTCTAAAGTTTATCTTGTAAGGAAAACCATCGTTAGGAAATCTGGGCTTTCCGCTTTAAGCAAATCGTGATGATGCTCGGCGTTCTCTGTATGAGTGGAGGGAAAAATAGGGGGTGTGTAAGAGGGATGACTTTTATTGGTACTTACCTACCTTACCTTTTGCCCTGCGGCGGGACAATAGTACTAGTCGGGGGATTCTCCGTTTTCAACGGAGGCTGAGAAATTTTACACCCTGTTTTTCATACCTCTAAAGAGGGATAACTTTTATTTATACCTACTTACCTACCTTGGGAAATCAGGAAGCAAAGACATTACATAAGTTAAGAATATAGGAAGTAGCGTTCCCTAACACTTTATAGTGTCCTAGAATCATGTAGTGGTCGTTACGATGCAACTTAAAATCTCCAAATGTTTTCGTACTAACTTCCACCCGCGACTTCGTCCGCGTCAAAGTTGATTTCTTAATACAACCTTTGGACGCCCATTTCATGCCCATAGGGGGTAAATTTTAGAAAAACCTTCCTTAGCGGACGTCTCATCATCTGCCTAGCCTTTCCCCAACTATGTTGGGGTCGGCTTCCAGTCTAACCGAATGCAGCTGAGTGCCAGTATTTTACATGGAGCGACTGCCTATCTGACCTCCACAACTCTACTCTACTAACTATAAACTACCTTCCTGCCAAATTTCATCTATATACGTCAAGCGGTTTTCGATATTTTGTGGTGAGTGAGTGACCTTTCGCTTTTATATATTTAGATAGAAGATGTAGAGTGTTGTCGCTAAAATCTCCTAATTCTTTTCCTCCGAAATCTTTTAGGAGTAACAATAATTGTTGTATGCTCAGTATGTTACAAATATTAGATTTAACAAATAAAATAACCTTGTACTCCATGGACTTATTCAAGCAACCAGTAGCAAGGCAACCGATCGCCATCGTTACACAATATGGACACAATCGAATTCGTTTCGAGATTCTTATTCACTGCTAGCCATCTACCACTTACCACTTTATCTCATACCATTCAAATGAACTTTATCTCCAACAAAATAAGTTCCAATATTCAATGGAAACATCCAACAAAAAAAATTGTACTCATTGCAACAATTTAACTTGGACAAATTTAATTTTGCAGCTCATTCTGCTCAATATTCAAAGACATTAAAGGAGATATTATTTCGGAAACTGCATTTAGTAAGTTTGTTTTTATAGCAACATCAGTAGATAAAAGTTATTGATATATTTGGAATTTAAATTGCTGTAAATCATTTCTGGAAATCTAGAATTAGACTTTTGTGTCTGTTTTTAGTGCTAGATCTAAAAATAATTGCAGAATAAACTGTAGCAAGTTTGGCGTGAAACTAGACTGATTTTATACCTAGTATAGGTAGGTAGGTACGTAGAGATATTAATAGTTATACTAGGTTTTGGCTGTGTTACTAAGGTTTTATCATAGCTACTTTTTACCCAACTTCAGCGAAGATTAAATATAAGTTTTACTGACTCGTTGGTCTAGAAGTCGCAAAGCGCGACTGCTGAGCATAAGGTCTTCGGTTCGATTCCCAGGTCGGGCAAAGTGTTATTGGGTTTTTCCATCAGGAACTTCTCAGTAGCAGCCTCGGAGTCTTGTGCCCGGCTGATGGCAATAGACTCGCCCCCTATTACATGGGACTTAAACATAACTGGCGAAATGTGGGTGTACTAATGGGTAGGTACACCTCTGTCTGTCTCTTCAAGAATTACAGGCTTCATGTTTATGTTATGACTTCTAAAAATAATGATTTGAAGGATAAAAGTCCTTAACAATCTCGGAATCTATGGATTTTTTTGATACAAAAGTAGGTAGGTAAATTACATGCAAAGCCTATAAACTTAAATAAATGCATCTGATTTTGCGATCTCTGCTAATAACTGTAGGTAACTGTTTTAGCATTGTTTGTTTTTAGCTGTAAGTTTTCCTAATAAAATAAATATAATAAATAATATTTTCCAGGTGTGAAAATGATTATTTTTGCAATAAAATGTAAATGTTTACAAGCTGACACATATCTATTAACATACACACAATATTTATACGCAATAACAAACACACAAAAACGATTAAATTATCTATAGAAACGCAAGTTAATCGCAAAAACAATACAATTTAAATTAATAACAATCGTAAAATGTCGACTGTTTAATCGTTCTTGCGCCTAGCCTTAGGTGTTATCCGAATCCTATATCATTTCGCGCACGCCCGCCGGATAAAAAACGATTTGAGTCCGACTCCGGCGCAAATTAACCGAAACGAACGAGCCGCGATCGCAATGAATCGATTTAAATCGTAGTCGATCGCACTAAGTCGCGCAGTTTACTTTGTCTCATGTTCTACTGATTAGTTTTCAATTGCATACATGCATAAACTCACGCCTTTTTCCCATGGAGGTAGGCAGAAACCACAGAACGCCACCTGCTACGATTCTTACATACTCCTTTCGTCTCATCCACGTTCATACATCTCGTCATACAAGCACGCCGGTTACGAGTACTGCGCACCTGACCTTTCTGAAGAACCTCACCAATATGGTCAGTGCAGGTCTTCCTAGGGCGACCCCTCCCTGCGTTGCCACTTCTTCACTTTACTTTTCAATTGCAACTTGTCGCATTCAGTCGTAGCAAATGACAAAAGTCGCAAGAAGTTGTAGACTCACACGCTACGTCGTCGCAAAAGATCGCTTCGGATCGCTTCGCATCGCAGTGTATCGCAATGCTTTCAACGAAATATCACCACGGCTATTATCATAAATCGCTAATAACCGATCATCTGGCAAACGAACCAGATATGTTAAACTTTTGTGTGTTTGTCCGTTTGTCTGTGAAACATTAAATTTACGGACCAAATAACATTAAACTCTCGAGGCGGTAACAATATGAAACATTTTGACATACTTATCTAATTCTATGTAGTTTTTTTTTCACCTGTAAATACACTCTTTTGCAAAAAAAACGGGCACCTGAGGAAATTTACGTTCTAAGGTCGATTTGAGTTAATTAAATGAAATTTATTTCTTTGACGTAGTCTGTATACTTATAATCGTGTAAATTAATGCGCGTGAAGTGAATTCGGGCAATTAAAAGAAAAAAAAACGATGGATTCTTTAAAACCGATGTACACGCCCAAACAATAAGAAGTGGTCGGCAAATAAGACAAGATTTTTTTTTTACTTTTTTTAATTAAATAAAGTTACAAATGTAAAAACCTAATAACGAGTGTGACCTCCTCTTGCCAAAATCACAGCTTGAATCCTTCTGGGCATGCTTTCCACGATGTTTTTAATAACGTTTTGAGGAATACATTCCCACTCTTCTGCAATGACTCTTTTTAGCTCCCTGATGTTTTGTGGAGCAGGTTGCACTGATCTTACCCGTCTCTTTAGAACATCCCAGACATGCTCAATTGGATTGACGTCAGGACTTTGAGCTGGCCAATCTAAACGTCGGATCCCAACTTCTTGCATGTACGCTTCCACGTCGCCAGAACGGTGCGGGCGAGCATTGTCGTCCATAAAAATGGAATCTTCCCCAAGTGCAGTCAATGTGGGTTGTGCATATGGAATTAGGACTTCCATTATGTTCCGGTGTGCATTTAATGTTCCATTTTCTATGAAAACTAACTCCGTACGCTCCGTCGACTTAATTGCTGCCCAAAACATAACGGAGCCTCTGCCATAAGGAGTGATTTCTTCGAAACACACTTCCGCATAGCGTTCCCGTGCTCTTCGCAGCACTCGCCGGCGTCGGTCCTCTCCACACAAAGAGATTCTAGCTTCATCAGAAAACAATACTTTATTCCAGTCCTCCAGAGTCCATGAAGCACAGTTTCGAGCAAACTGAAGTCGAGCAACACGGTGCTCACGGAGTAATTTAGGGCCCCGAGCTGGGTGGTAACTCCTGATATTGGCAGCCAAAAGCCTCCTCCTGACCGTCCACAAGCTAACTTCTACTCCTCTTACTTCTTCAAGGCTCTTCTTCAGGTCCACACTTGACGCCTTACGATTCCGCAACACCTGACTCACCAAAAAGCGGTCATCTCTTGGTTCTGTGCATCGTTTTGTTCCCGAACCGGGTCTTCTTTTGACCGAACCGGTCTCGTGATACCGTTGCCAAGTCCTCTGGACAGTTGAACGACTCACATTTAGCCGCTGAGACACGTAAGTTTGCGAACAACCTTCTTCAAGTAGGGCAATAATTTTACCGGCCCTTATCGCTTTATCACTCATATCAAAAAGTGGTATTTAATGTAAAATGAAAGATTAAATTGTTTAATTTGCAGAAAATATCCAAAAAGTTTTAAAATATCGTAATCAGTTAAAAATCGTTTCAGCAATTCGCGCCATTAGTAGAGCAATTTTAGAATAATCCACAATAATCATTATTTTTAATATCAAATTTTAAATTTGGAACGTAAAGAATCATGCCAGGATGCTTCAAATAACATGCCAATACATCGTCAAATTAATAAAACCTATTTCTTGTTCTTCTTCATTGAAGTAAGAAAAAAATCTAAAGTGCCCGTTTTTTTTGCAAAAGAGTTTATGTACTTACAGTAGGTATCTACTTACTTCAAAGTCAAAGTCAAAACATTTATTTCAAAACCATTTACAGGCACTTTTGAATTGTCAAGGAGTCGATCAGTTATAAAGTTGAAGCTAGTTGCTCGTTCCCAAACATAGACAGGTTTCAATGCAGAAGAACGAGCAAGAAACTCCACGGACACTCTTTCAATCAAGTTAAAAATCCTAGTTACATTATTTTTGATGTGTTTAAAAATGTTGAAATATTTCCCCTTACCCAACACTGCAATTGCAACAATAACTATAGTTGAAACCTATAATTATCTCAAAATTAAATAATTAAAGACAACCGTCGCCGGCGCACAGCACTAGTTCAACAATAAGCAACCGATACCTCGGGGGTCTTTCTTCAAAATTTTTATAATCCGCGGCCGTTGACCCTTCTCCCTATTGTCTCTACCACAGAAGGGCGTTTCGAAAAAGGGCCAGAATTGAAAAAAAGAACACCAATATTCCGTCATTGTGAGGCTGTCATTGATCATTTTTCAAAAAACCCACAAATTCTTGTCCCAAATTGAGTTTGGTTTTGAAAAGGGTACAAAATGAGTTGTGTTGTTTTTACTTTTTTTGAGAAAGTTTATGAAGGAAACGTGGGATATTGAGGGTTAAGATAAGAGGTTTTTGAAGGTATAAAGGTTTTAAGGAACTTCTAATTTACGTGTAGTTACTAATATTCTTAGTGGGAATGTTTAGTATCGAGACATCCGTAGGAGACAGCTACGTTTACGCCGTACAGCATTTCATACAAAGTTTCAATTCCTTTTTTTCGAAATGGATGAACCGATTTTAATGAAACTTTCCACACATTAGCAGGATACATAAGTCTAAAAAGTTTGTAGAGAATATTTAAAAAAAATGTGTTACAGCTATATTCAGGCGAATTTAATTATGTTATCCATGGAAACAGAGATTTCAGTTTACCTTTTTTTAAATAAGATATTTCGAAAATGCTCTCAACTAACTTTTAAGACCTATGAAACCTGCTTATCGTCGGTGCGCTTGCCAAATCTGATATGTGCATTTGAAGGCCTTTCTGAATATTATAAAAATACAACAGAATATGGCAAAAAATATCTAATTTAGTCTATTGCAAATTTTGTTCCAGTTATAATTTTCACAATAACAGTTTTTGCCATCGATGTGTCGATAAAAATCAATGCCATCTGGCGAAAAAACGAATAATCAAAAAAATGCACATATCAGGTTTGGCAAGCGCACCGACGTTATGTGCAGGAGTTTCATTTAAATCGGTTCATTCTATTCGAAAAATTAGGACTTGAAAGTAGACAACAATAATTGTCTTCCTGCTACATTACCATTCATTGTAATTTTGTGTTCACTTTTTGCATAATTATGGTGTCTAATACTTTTAAAATCTATTATGATTTACAGGGGCGGATCTTGAATTTGTGGGGCCCTGGACTAATACTGCTTAGGGGCCCTACCTAACTACTCAATCAATTGCCATTTTGTCAAAAAACTTTTCTGTAGTGATGTAGGTGTATATAATTTGATCGCAGTGTTGCCAACCTTACAATCGGATTTTTTTAATTTAAGATAATTTTTATTATTGACAATATCATCTATTGTTCTCAGTCCGGTTGGGGGCCCTCTGTATTCACAGGGCCCTGGGCTGCAGCCCAAAAAGCCTTTAAGTAGATCCGCCCCTGATGATTTAAAAGAATTGTCACACTTGAAACATTTTTTTAAAGTAGTTGCAGGTTAGCCTGTATACAAAATGGCTTGTTCATGATTAAAGACCTAAAAATTCAAAGAGGACCTATTTGTTAAAAAAAACACACTAGCAACACTTTAGTACGGAAATACTGATTTATATCATGTATCTATTGTAAAAGTTTTCGTTGCCCCATATGTGTAGTAAAGGTCAACGTGCTTATTTCACTTTTATTGTCAAAGAGTCGGTCAGTTAGTCGAAAAAGATAAAGAAATGAATTCTTCTTCATCACTTTTTCATCAAACCATAGATCAAATCACCACTTACCATGGTGAGTTTATAAAAAAACCGGTCAAGTCCGAGTCGGACTTGCACATGGGTTCTGTACCACAGTAAAATATTAAATAGGGACTAAACATTAATAGCAAAAAACGCCGAAAAAAACACACACACGTAAATCTGTTTATTTATTTTTTTAATTATTAAGCGGTCATAGGCATTACTTACAGTTCTAAAGATACAGTTCTGTGACAAATGGACTAACAGAAAGTCCCGTAGCACCGTTTAGAACCAACCCCCCCCCCAAAACCAAGCCACGTCGGGGGTGTTAACGAATATACAAAAAATATCCTGACAAGATTAAATAAGAACGAGTAATTTAGTAATTTTCAAAGTTATTGTAACGATTTTGGATATTTAACGCTGTTTAATTTTACATTTATTCTACACAGGTTGACTTTTAAATGACTGAAAACTGTAATACTTTATTTAAAATTACAAAAGGACACACAAAAATAAACAAAAATGTCCCTGTGCTGTGTACCTTCCTAAGATGTATGGAATACCTAATTGTTTTTCATGATTTCTTGTTTGGTCTCATAGTAAAAGTAGTACTTGGAATTGATCCTTAATATTCTGCTGGATTGTCTGTATCCGGTAAGACTGGAAGCCAACCACAACATAATTAGGAAAAGGCTAGACAGATGATGAAAACGAGAAGAAATTCCTAAGTTTCAAATCTAGCCTTTCAAAATAATCCTCTTCTATCTCAATAGTTAATTAAATGAACGCGTTATTAGCGTACAGATTTAGAACTAAGACGAAAGCGTTCTAAATATAAACGGGCCAATGACAAAGGCTTACAAACGGACGAACACAACAATGTTCTTTAGTTATAAGTAAAATGTATGTACGTCGGCGATCGAACTGCCTTCACCCATACATATGAATTTTATGAATCGTGAACAGGGAAACTGTGGAGATAGTATTCGTCTTAAAGATTTTTATGAATCAAAAATGTTGTTTATTTTTCTTTTTTAATATTTCGGAACTGATAAGTATGTTGGAAAACATCGTGAGGAAACCTGGACTTTTAATTAACATAAGTCTGAAATCGCAAATCCGTGATGAGCAAGCGTGGCGATCAATGCTCGTGCCTTCTCTGTATGAGAAGAGGCCTTTGCCCTGCAGTACAACAATAATAGGTTGTTATTATTTATTTATTTTAAGTGTGTGACTAAAGAAAATGATGAATATGAAGTTGATAAGAGGTTGAGTGAAAATCTAAGAAAATAATATGAAATGCGTTCTGTGCATCATGTGAAGGAAAAGGAAAATTCCTAAACAGTATTTAAGGAAATGGTATTATGTCTGAAAAAACATATTTGAGAAAATTGCTGAATTTTCTGATTTTTATTTAACGATCTTTCCAAAAAAGTATGGTTTGTTATACCAACGCTGCAAGTAATGTTAGTGTTTTGAACTGAAAACAAAAATAATGAACATTAGATTTCGGTTATAAAATAAGGGATTAGTACTTATTAGAGCAAAAACGAGCCTTTCGACAAAACCTCAATAAATTAACACTAATTCAATATGCCAAATATGTTATTTTACTATACACCAATAGAACAGTTCAATAGACATCCTAAACTTATGCAAATAATAGATTTGAATTAATCAGCGTAAAATAATATCAAAATAAAGAATACATAATTATTAGAATTCAATAATAGAAAAAATAATGGAAAAATTGGAAAGTCGTTGACGTGAGTTACTTTGGCATAACTAAACAAAATTAATCAAATGTATGCAATGTTATAAATATATTCACTTTGATTCTTAAAGTAAATGTAACGAGGTAGGTACTCGCAGTGTCACATAATAATTAATAGTACAGAGAATGTCATGAATCTATCACCCACGAACGCGTGTAGTTTATTTTGAGCGTGACAGATGGCGTTACCTTTGAATATTGTAAGATAGTGAAATGGAATGAAAAGATGTTGGAAACCATTTTGATGAACCGAAAAAACAGATGGAAGCATTGATGATAATCGAGACTTATGATAACCATATGAGGAGATCTTCTACCCTATTTGAGGGTTAAAATGGGTTAAAAATGAAAAAAAAAGAAAATTCTTGAAAAATCACTGATATTCTTAAACGTTGCTCCACACAAGGAATTTCTCCTGTAGGTATCGTGGGTGCATTTACAAACATAAAAACTCATTTACACAAAACAATCAGACCCGAAACAACTATCTAACAGCTAGTTATATCTATGGGCCGTAAAAATATTTGTGTCGTGCCGGAATCAAACCCACGACACTTAAAACAGCAGCCAATTGCTCAGCCACTAACTCAGTAATAGTGTGTACATAATTAAAACCATTAGAAATTGTAAAAGTTTCGCATAATCCGTCTACTCGTGGGATGCGCCCGCGCCGCGCGGCGGCGGGCCCGCGGCGACGTGCATCGATTTATGCCGATACTCGATAATTAAAAACAATCCGCCATATTCCTTTTTGTCTCTCGTTTTATTCCCGTTTTCGAGCATCCCTCATTTGATTGTGTTACTTTTTTTTTTTTTGTAAGTTTGCCTCCTTAAATGGTTCTCTGTTTTTGTATTAAGCTGACTATCTACTCGTTCGTCTCGGTTTGTATTGCATTGAGACGTTTTAATTTATATTTTTATCGTCGGCCGGTGGTGTGGGACCGATGCGTATGCGCAGGTTTCTTTATAATAATACATTGGTAATGAATTTGTACTTGTTTCGTTATTTGTGCGTTTTATAAGATTTTATCGCGATTGTGAAGGGATGTCTGTAATCAGTTATATTGTATTGGTATGTGGATTGGTTGATAGATACTTGTATATTATTTAATTATTTTTATTAAATATCCTGTGAAAATTACCCAACCCACAATCGCTGAATTTTTCATTATACCAAGTGTGTTAAGTACATTAGTATCCAAAAAATACGCTTAGAATAGATTTAAAAATTAATATACATACTTACAACATTTACAGTATTATTTAAAAAAATTAATGGCAGAAAGGACGATGCGTCAAAACGTCCCCCCCCACCAACAGATATGAAATGTATCTCAGTCAATAGATCTTAGTAAGGTAATATTTTTTTACTATGGCGACATCTTTCCAAAATGTGGGAGAACAGAGTTAAACCGTTTTGAAAATTGCAATATTTCAACATTACTGTACCTGTTTACAGGCATTATAGATAGCAGGAAAAGACCAACAGCATTGAAATATATTTCATATGAGAGCTTACAGTAAATACTCCATTTCATATTATTGCACCAACCACAAAAGATATGGGAGAACAGAGTTAAACTGTTTTAAAATATAATGGAATATTTTCAACATTTCTGTACCAGTTTACAGGTATTATGGACAGTAGGAAAATACCAACAGTATTGAAATATATTTTATATGAAAGCTTATAGTAATTACTCCATTTCATATTATCGCACCAACCACCACAGATATGGGAGAACAGAGTTAAACCGTTTTAAAAAATGCAATATTTCAACTTTACTCTAGTTACTTGTTTACAGGCCGAAAGGACAGTGAGCGTAAGACCAACAGCATTGAAACATACTTCATATGAAAGCTTATAATTAACACGCTATTTCATATTAAGGCACCAAGTACCAAAGACGCGGGAGAACAGAGTTAAACTGTTTTAAAAAATTGCAATAATATTTCAACATACTGTACCTGTTTACAGGTATTATGAACAGTGAAAAAAGACCAACAGCATTGAAACATACTTCATATGAAAGCTTATAATTAACACGCTATTTCATATTAAGGCACCAAGTACCAAAGACGCGGGAGAACAGAGTTAAACTGTTTTAAAAAATTGCAATAATATTTCAACATACTGTACCTGTTTACAGGTATTATGAACAGTGAAAAAAGACCAACAGCATTGAAACATACTTCATATGAAAGCTTATAATTAACACGCTATTTCATATTAAGGTACCAAGTACCAAAGACGCGGGAGAACAGAGTTAAACCATATTAGTTACCAAAATAAAGTCCTTTAACGTGGCAGGATCAAACGTGATGCTATCAATCAGATCTAATAAACATGTAGGGGTCCGTCTTAGTGAAACAAAACCAAGTAGGTATACCCAAGTGGCTGATCATGGAATGAACATCATCAAGTAGGTATATAATTAATGTAATGAACACCTGTATGTAACCCATGTACCTATCACAAAGAAACGATTTGATTTTGGTCTATGACGTTTCCCGAAAAGTGTGACTGTGTGTCATTGACACAATATTACATCATGGGTACGTTAGTGTGCCATTTCTGAACTTTGAATCTTGTTAAGGTAACCTATAACGGTGATTACATAACATCAAGTGGGCCGTATGTCTGCTTGCCACCATCTTGGTGCCATAATATAAAATGGAGTATTAACTATAAGCTTTCATATAAAATATATTTCAATGCTGTTGGTATTTTCCTACTGTTCATAATACCTGTAAACAGGTACAGTATGTTAAAATATTATTGCAATTTTTTAAAACGGTTTAACTCTGTTCTCCCGCGTCTTTGGTGATAATATGAAATAGAGTATTAACTATAAGCTTTCATATGAAATATATTTCAATGCTGTTGGTCTTTTTTCACTGTTCATAATACCTGTAAACAGGTACAGTATGTTGGAATATTATTGCAATTTTTTAAAACAGTTTAACTCTGTTCTCCCGCGTCTTTGGTACTTGGTACCTTAATATGAAATAGCGTGTTAATTATAAGCTTTCATATGAAGTATGTTTCAATGCTGTTGGTCTTACGCCCACTGTCCTTTCGGCCTGTAAACAAGTAACTACAGTAAAGTTGAAATATTGCATTTTTTAAAACGGTTTAACTCTGTTCTCCCATATCTTTGGTGGTTGGTGAGACAATATGAAATGGAGTAATTACTATAAGCTTTCATATAAAATATATTTAAATGCTGTTGGTATTTTCCTACTGTCCATAATACCTGTAAACTGGTACAGAAATGTTGAAAATATTCCATTATTTAAAACAGTTTAACTCTGTTCTCCCGCGTCTTTGGTACTTGGTGTCTTAATATGAAATAGCGTGTTAATTATAAGCTTTCATATGAAGTATGTTTCAATGCTGTTGGTCTTACACCCACTGTCTTTTCGGCCTGTAAACAAGTAACTACAGTAAAGTTGAAATATTGCATTTTTTAAAACGGTGTAACTCTGTTCTCCCGCGTCTTTGGTACTTGGTGCCATAATATGAAATAAAGTATTAACTATAAGCTTTCATATGAAATATATTTCAATGCTGTTGGTCTTACGCCCACTTTGACAAAATGATAAAATAAAGTGATTTTTTAATTTTATCTCATATCTTAACCCCATGGATTTTGATGTTAAAACCGGTTGCTAGTCTTTTAATAGATCCTTAAGAAACTACTAACACATACAAAATATCTGTTGGAGGGGGGGGACGGGTCTCATACAAATTCGGTCATCGTCCTTTTGACGTTTAATTATTCGTTTTGGCTCAGCCCAATTGAGCCATAAAAACATCACATTCCTAACACAAATGTGAAGCTGCTTAATGCTGCAGTAATTCAACACACGTTTAGAAGATCATTATTAATAAAATCATCAATACTCGTATGAAAATAATAAAAACTTATAACCTGTCGATCTGCCGACGCGACTTGTAACATTCTGGTATTGTTATAAAGACTACGTTAGTAATGTAACAAATATTCTTATTTGAATTCGCATTCGCGAATATTCGCACATTTTTTCGCATTCACAAAATTCAAGCAAAAATTTTTGTGAATATGAACGTCAGAAAAACACTTAAAATTCACTAATTTCTGTTTGTGATCTGTCGATAGGTAAACAAAGAGTCATCGGTTTTTTTCGGACAAATTCGGCTAAATTCGGAATGAGATGTAAACTGTAAAAAATTGTGTAAGTACAGTTACCACTACATCAGATTATAGCTTGTTGTAAAATGGCTCCTATTACAACCGCATAAGATACCGCGTGTTTAAAGCGCTGTCGTCCGTACCTACTTTTGATTCAGTCAGCTGTCAAATGAGAGCCACACTAACATAAATGGCATCATATTCAATAAATAATTTTTCGCATTCGCATTTGCGAATATTCGTAGCTGATTTTCGCATTCACGAATGATATAAAATTGTTACATCACTACCACCTACTACAATATATGTATGGTCCCTGGCCATAGACTATAATGCTATGTATCTTTGCAATCTCTAGATTTGAGACGTTATGCTGTTTAATTTCAAAAGATGGTATCTTTTCCAGTTAGTCTGGCCATGTAATATTATGCTGTATGGTCGTAAGTAAAGAATAGGCTCATCTCATTACTTAGGATATGTGGGATGGTTACAATATTCTGGGAACATTTTGAGAGCTTATGCTAGCTCAGCTCAGCTTAGCTTACTTTGAGAGCGTTGGTTTTATGGCATCGAATGCCAAGGATTTTCGCATGAACCCCTGGTCTATTATGCGAAAATCCGTCGCGTTGTGGGACAAAGTCCTACACATAAAAAAACATACAGGCTGATATGACTCTCTGGGGCTCAAAAATCTTGCTACCGTATATTTCCATGGGGTGGTAGGTACAGAGGCCTATATCATCAAAATCGTAGTCAAAAAATAATTTATTGTAGGTATGTACTTTTGACATGTTACTGGCCGTCACTGTTCTAAATTTAAATTTACATCTATTTATAAAAGTTATAAACCGTTACACTGCAGACTGGCTCTATTTTATAGTCCGGGAGTGTATTTTCGCATAGTATAGGAATAATAATAACGACTTATTAACTTCTGCCCGCGGATTCGTCTGCGTTCGTGTTTTTTACGGATTTCTAATTCTTTTGATATTAAAATTATAGCCTATGTCCTTTAATTTTCAGAATTGCATCAGTAGTTCCGGACTTAGCGCATTTAAACAAACGAAACTCTTCAGCCTTATAGTATTTACGTATATTCGTATAGTCTATAGATTATACAGTATTGATACAAAAAACGTATTTATTAGCGTCATTTCAGAATGTCAGTAATTTATGAGTTCATTTTTTATGACACTACCCCAAATAGATAATGTCAAATGTCATCCATAGAGATGAGAAAGTAATGGCCTCATTCCAACTGTACTAGATAACGAACTATTATTGTGCGAAGTTTATTTGAACCCCGAAAATCAATATTGACCCCTCAACAAAAGAAATTTTGCACTTTTTAAAATTTTAACACAAAAACACGATGTATAAAAACCAGTCCAGGTGCGGCGAAAGGGTTGAGGAATGCCGTCATCTCTTTCTGTCTTCGTACAAATGTTTGCTATCTCGCTCTCTAACCCTTTGATGAAGGGTGCATTTTTTTGGGTCAAATCTCGTACTTTTTCATTGATTATATTTTTTTTCGATATAATGAGATATTGTGTTTCGGGGTTTTTGTTAAAGTTTTAAAATTCGGAGCACGGTCTGATTTGAAATCATTTTGGTATTTTATACTTTATGGGGGCAAGCAGCGGTTTTATTACTTGATCTTTTCGAGCTATTAAATTGCATTAGGATGGTGAGAATACGAAACGACGAGAGAAATTAGTATTGTACATGGGATTTTTTTTTTATAACGTAAGTATGCAGTACCTACTTAGGTACTTTTATATTCAACTAGTTTATACCTACGAATTTGCCACGAATTACGGTTATCACGGGGTGTAATTTTGTTTTTCGCGGAACCCTATTTATATTTCTAAGGTAAAAGTATTAAGTACTATTTATATTTCGAAGATTAGCCGAAACAGATATACAAAAATTAAAATTAATAATAATATATTATGTTTTTTAATTATGTTTTCTTTTATGTAAGTAAACAAAAACAAAAAAAAAACAAACGAAAACAAAAAATAAACATAAACATTAATATAAATTTTGTAAAAAACGGGTATTTTGACATTACATACTTGCAATCACTTAAATTGTGCTCCTTTTTTTTTGTTTTTTTTTTTTTTTGTATCGAACTCGTAACCTCATGCATGAGAGGCGGACGCCTAAACCACTGGGCCATGGCGACATGGTAATACTGATCTTTTAAACAACTCACAAAGAGACCTTACTAAGAAGAGAAAAATGTCACTAGTTAAACTTGACGAGTACAGTATGTGAATTATGTATCTAGGTAACTAGGTAGGTAGCTAGGCTACCTATTAGTCATTCCTAGAACATCACTCTGTCATCATCAGAGTCATTGATCCACTGCAATCTCAGTGACAGCCCAACTAGCAAAATATATAACTAATGCGTCGAATTGAACACTACTATAAAACTGTTGCACTGCTACAAAACTATTATAAAACCTTTACATGTCTGTTAGTTGTATAATTCAAATATTATACAACTTTTTGCTAAATGGGAGTGCAATGTCATAGAATATTCTTTCTTTTTTTTTTAGGGTTTCGTAGGTATTAGTTACTAAGCGTCCGCTGTCCGCCCGTCTGCCAGCGGGCTGTATCTCATGAACCGTAATAGCTAGAGAGTTAAAATTTTCACAGAATGTGTATTTTTATTACTGCTATACCAATAAATAATAAAAATAAATAAAAGCTAAAAATGAAATGTCCCCATACAAGAGTCATTTTTTTTTTCTAAGAAAGTATTTTAAAAGTACTTTAGTGTTATATTTTCTGCGATGGTACGGTGTTTTAAAATTTGCCGCACACTACAATTTTCTCCTGTATCGTGAGTGCGTTTACAAATGTATAAACTCACATACACAAACAGCTAGACCTGAAAACTATCTGTAGGCCATACAAACATTTGACCCGTGCGGGAATCTAACCCGCGACACACAGCGAAGCAGCCAATCACTCAGCCACTGCGCCAACCATGCCATCAACCACTTTTAACATCAAAAACTTTCTCACTAAAACGTAATACTTAATGAATTAACAAAACCACCTACAAATGAAAATTTACAATTCAAATACTATTTCGGTAACTAACGGATTGTACGCCATGACATTTCGAAAAACAGACGATTGTTCTATGACTAGTGTGAGCAACGCAACGCCCACGTCCAAATCTTAACAAACGGTGCTAGAAAAAAAAATAATTAAATAGAATTGTAATTGTGTAATATGCTCGCCCCGCCATCTGTACATCTGTTATTGTCAACACACCTGAGAACGATGTGGCTATGGCTGTCCTTGTCGCTCTTAAGCAAAATGTGCAAGTTAGAAAGGGACAGAATGAATGAATCGGTTCAGACGAGATGTGGAAGTGACAAAAAACCCATGCTTCCTGTGTCTTTCGTATCATTTGAAAAAGGAATAATGTAGTATATGTGATGGCAGCAGATATTTTTTATTATTAAATTAAGTACCTAATTTACATTTCATCAATTTTATTAAGTACTTGTCTATTTTCAATTTGCGTGGAATAGTCAATGAATAATTGAATACACAAATCGACACTGCTGCCGAGTTGCCGACTACTCTAATATGGGTTTATTTTCTGTATCTTGTATGTCAAAGAGTGTGTAAAGCCTTTTTAGTCCTATAAAAGACTTACACAACGTGCTAAGGAATTAAGTAATTGACAGACACCATCACCTACGACCTTTAATTTTTGAAGGATAAAAAGGTATATTATTAGAAAAAAAATAATTAGATAGGTACGTTACTTCTTAAATTAAAAAATTGTACGCTTATAAGAGCAATAGCGCACTAGCGGCCATGGCCGCAGCGGCCAGGCCGCGGATACATACTTACCTTGGTATGAAATCGCCACAGAGCGCGCGCACCTGGCCGCACGCGGCTAGCGGCCAGGTGTGCGCGCTCTGTGGCGATTTTATACTAAGGTATGTATCTCGATGGCCGCCGCGGCCTGGCCGCTGCGGCCAGGCCGCTAGTGCGCTATTGCTCTCACTGTTTTATCGAATGCATTTTGGAGAATATCTTATTTTGCTAAGATAAAACCATGCAATAAAAATACAATTCTATAATAGATGAAAAAAAAAACAGTTTTATCTGATAGTTTAACATATACCACAGTCACGGTGTATGAAGTTTTGACGTATTCCATACAATGTGGACTTTTTAACAATTCGAAAATAGAACGTTTTTAAACTTAACCCTTCCATATTTGACAAAAAAGAACTTTTTTATATTTAGAACGCGACGCTCACCGAACAGGGATTTAGCTCTTTTGAATTTAGAAACAGTTCGAATATGGAAGGCGGTCGAAATATGGATTAGAATAACGGACTTCGGAAAGTATGGAAAAAGGTTGCCTTATTTGGATGTTTTTATAATTTGTTAAGAGGCCTTGTTTCGGACGGCATTTTAGAATTTGTGAAGAGACACTTCAAAAAGTATTTATTTTATACTGTCTGACTTACATTGAATACATTTTAGCCTTGAGTTTAAATTGAGGCATTGATCTGCATCACTTCTTTGAACTTGATACTTACAGTTGCTTCTAGTACCTACCTACTTAGGTATCCTTTTCCATCATTCTTTGAATCTAGAGTACTGTGTACTCATAAATATATTTATTAAACTAACTTCTGCCGGCGACTTTGTTTTTACCCGCGTTAAGTTACGTTTTTGGCTACTGCTCCGCTACCATGGGTCGTAGCGTGATGTTATATAGCCTATTTTATTACTTATGAATCTAGCTATCATTTAAAAAATGATTTCTTCCAATCTGACTAGTAGTTTAAGAGATAAGAGCGTTTAAACAAACAAACAAAATATTTCTTTAGGTTTTATTAGAATAAACGAGTAATACAATGAGTAAGTCTTAAAAATGTACTTAGTTACCTACTTGTTATTATAATTACACGTTATAAATATACAGTTAGACTTTAACTTCCGTCCGGACCTTTCTTACATTTATAATAATGTAGCGAAATGAGAAAACCGTAAAAAAAAAACTTCTCACAAAAGTTATCATTACAACGGTTATCTAAGATCGTAAAAAATATCAGATGTCGTCACACAACCCTTTTAATGAAAAGAAACGCGACGAAAAAGGGGTAATTTTTACCTAAAAAAAAAAGTTTATACAGTGTAATATTTTGACAAAACTGTAGAGTCACGTTACGGCCGGGTGTGGGTTAAAAAAAAGTGATAAAAGGGTAAAAAGACGGATTTCTTGTGGAACCAGATTTTGTTACAATGTGAATGTAGGTAGTATTTTGTATTTTTGGGAATGTTTATGATTGATTTTGTAAGAAACGTACAACATCACGGCCTGTAATCCCCGAAGGGTTAGGCAGAGGTGTAGGTGTAGCAGCCTCGGAGTCTTTATTTGTGCCCAGTTGATGGCAATAGGCTCGCCCCCTATTACATGGGACTTAATATATCTGGCGAAATGTGGGTGTACTAATGAGTAAACCTCTGCCTAACCCTTTGGGGATTTCAAGCGTGATGTTATGTTATGTTGAACTTTACCTCCTCTTTATAATCATCATCTGCCTAGACTTTTCCCAACTATATTGGGGTCGGCTTCTAGTCTAACCGGATGCAGCTGAGTACCAGTACTTTACATGGAGCGACTGCCTATCTGACCTCCATAACCCAGTAGCTGGGTAATACGATACGCGATACCCCTTGGTCAGACTGGCTGTCAGACTTTCGGACTTCTGACGACTCGTAACGACTGTCAAAGATCCACGTATGACAGCTGGGACCAACGGCCTAACGTGCTTTCCGAGACACAGAATGATGTCAGTAATGTCTTAGATAAACTTTAGAAAGTATCTACATATGAATAGAAAAAGTCACATTGGTAATTGCCCGGATTCGAACCCCATGCATGAGAGGCGGGACCTCCTCTTTATAATATTAATATTAAAGTATTATTGGTAGGTATAACAAATGAAATGAAGCAGAAAATCTACTAAAAGCTTTCATGTAATTTAAAACGGCGCCATTAAAAAAAAACTCGCTTTCGCAAAAATATTCGACACGTTTTTGACAAAAGTATGTAGCCTTCACCAATAAAACAAAACACGAACAAAAATAAAATAAATACCAACAGAAAAAAAAAACAAAAATGCTGAATCTCAAAATATTTCTAATTAAAGCTACGATGTGGTCGCACAGAAATGCCTGGTCGTCCAGTCGTTATTAATTTTAACAAAATTTTAACAAAACTGACATATCTCAGTTTAAAAACTATGCGGGGCGTTTGCGCGCCCAAATTTTTACTGTACATTTTTAAAGCGCGCGGTGTGAGCGAGACAGCAGATTCTTTCTTTCAACTGAGCGAGATGGCGATAGGAGCGGCGAAAGTGAATGTGCTTAAAGTCATTTTTGTCATGTAGATTATGTGGTTGTCTATAAATTGGTGATCTTTTGCATACAATAAAGTTTTGAGGGCCGTGTCTATGCATTTTATTCCTTTGTTGAATTTCTGTTACGCAAGCAATATTAGTTTTGATACTTTTGTCGTGCGTCATTCATGTTAAAATTATTAGGTAGACGTGTACTTACTTATTCAATTTAAAGCTGGTAAGTAAGTATTTGTCATGAATTTAAAAATATACCTAGGACATTGCATAGTTACATTACTCACATTGAAGTAGGTATTATATAATTATAGCTATATTTATAAGGAATAGTATAGGCTATATAAAATCACGCTATGACTCACGGGAGCGCAGCAGTAATCAAAGACTTAGACGTGAAACCGCAGAGTATCGTAATTAATATTAGTCTGGAATTGCCAAAATCCTCCTTGACTATACAGGGTAATTGAAAATTTACCCGGAACCTGAAAAGAGGTCATTGTACTCATCATTACGAACAACTTTTACTATGGGATCAACCTTGAAATCATGAAAAAAAAAAACCAGCTGATCCATACATTACGATCTTGTTATGTATCATTTTTGTAGGGAACAGCTGATTTTTTTTTTCATGATTTCAGGGTTGGTCCCATAGTAAAAGTTGTTCATAATGATGAGTACTACAATGACCCCTTTTAAGGTTTCGGGTAAATTTTCAATGACCCTATAAAGTGATTAATACTCGTACCTTCTCTATATGAGAAGAGGCCTTTGACCTCCAGTGGGGCAAAAATAGGCTGGTATTATTGTAGGTAACTACTACTACTAGTGTAAGTAACCTACCTTGCTACTTATAGACCGTGGAGATACCCCCAGGGCCGGAAACTCTCCTTGCATATTGTAACTCAATTGGCTAAATCGATGATATGGTGTTTTACACTAAGGTCTATAAAATGTTCTAAGTATGTGTAAGAAAACTTTTCAAAGGATTATGAACCTTATATTTATGACAGTTAAGCTTACTGTGAAGCAGAATGCTAAAACTGAAGCTTAAAGCTAGGAACTCTGATTGTAATGAAATTGTTTTTGTATAAAAATATGCAAGATTGTTAATAATTATTTTAATTAGCCCGTTTTATCCCAATGCTGGGCAAAAATTTTGTTAACTATAGGTACTTAGTATTTACCAATTAAATAAATAAATATCTTGGGACAACTCACACACGGTCATCTGATCCCAAGCTAAGCAAAGCTTGTGTTATGGTAACCAGACAACTGATAAACATACTTATATAATTTATAAATACATACATATTATAGATAAATTACACCCAGACACAGAACCAACAATTATGCTCATCACAAAAAGTTTGTCCTGGGTGAGAATCGGACCTACTGCTACCTCCGAATACCTCCGGCTTTGCAGTCAGGGTCACTAACCACTAGACCAACGAGGCAGTCAAACTACAACTACTAATTAAAACTAAAATGTATGTTATTCTCATAAGAATGACGTATTCACTAATAACAACGAGAAATAATCAAAAATGCATCACAAATGTTCAAACGGTTTGAAAAACGCACATTTCACATCGGTCCGGTTATCGGCCGGACGCGGCGAATTTCCGAAAACGCTCCGTTTTTGCGCCGGAGTGTAATTTTCGGAAAATTTGTGCGCGCGCGCCGCCCGCTTAGTCGAAACCGTAATTATGCCTATTTCGATCGACGACTTTTTCGACTGACTCTGCAATCAGTAATCCAAATTATTTTCGGAATATTATGAGCGACGATTTCAAGACCAAAATTCTGCGAACACAGTTTTTTAAATTTCGATTTCAAAATTGAATTTCGAATGTGATTTGAAATATGTTTAAGTAAGTATGGCTATGTTTTTTTAACGTGTTCCAAAATTTCAAAAATATTGAATGACTACTTTTTACTGAAAAGACACTAGATACTCAGCAAAAATGTTCAAAAATGGAACCTTTGTAGAATTAATGAATATTTACAAATTTGTTACACTAAATTATCTATTTAACCTTTCGGTCGTGCAAACGTTAAATCAAAATTAAAATTATTACAATGAAAAAAAATTTTTTTGGAAAATAAATGTTAATGTTGATTTATAGGTGGTGTAACAGATCCTTAAAATCATAAAGCTTACCTACTTGCCTACCTAATAGTAAAGAAATTAATTATCTTAAGATTTGGAGAATCATTATTTCTATTATTTTCAGTTCAACTCAAATACTTTATAATTTTCATTTTTCACCAATCGTCAAGCGTGGAACAAGTCTTATCTGCATGCTTTAGACTAAAATTATAAATCTTGTGACATACTTAATACACAGATGGCATTAAAAGCTTCAATAGTGGCTAAAAATGTCTATCGAATGGGGCCAGAAGTGGTTTCAATTCAAAAGGGACTTTAAAACCACTTAAAACTGTGGTTTTAAAACTATGTTTAAATGTCGAAGCGGTAATTAAAAATATTATAATGACTTTCGATATTGATTGTTAATGGTCGACTATTTTTTTATTATATATCTATGCTTATTTGTCTCAATAATTAAAAATAAAGTAAACGTCAACATACTTACCATTTCAGTATTCTAAATTTAATTTCAAATAAAAAAAACGAAATTATTAAAATAAAATTTTAAGAAAAGAATCTTATTGAAACCCTAAAATGCGAGCGGGGTACGATGTGACCCACCTGCTACATTCGCGTTCCAACAATACGCAAGGGCCCGACCCCTCGCCCCTGCGCATCCAACGCGCGAAAATAACCAGAAACTGACATTACAAAAAAACGGAAAGATGGCAAAGGTGTCTCAATTTTTGACAAAAAAAGTTCAGCGAGGTTAAGACCCATGGGAAAGAGTTAGATACGGTCTTTAATCTCCCTTTTTTAATAGAAAGACGATATCTTCCGCGTTTTTTTTATTTCTAACTGTTTAGGTAGGGTTCCGCTATTGTGTGCTTTTTAAAAAATCGCGAAGTTCAACCCCTTTGGCAACAGATGATCGCAAGACGCGTGAGATAGTTTTTTTTTTATAATTTTCGTACTTTGATTTATAACTGTTTGTAGTAATTTGAGAGTTTTATAGATATTTTGCTGTTGTAGGAGTTTTTTGTGTTAGTTTTATAACGGTTTTTGGTGAAATAGTGTAATATCATTAGGTTTTTTATTGAAAAATCTTTAAATGGAATATATTGCTGTGTGAATAAAGTCTATTGTATTAGACAAAAGAAGTATACAACTGTATTAAGTATCACAAGTTGTATAATTAAAAGCCTAATTAATAACGAAATCATTTTGTTGCCTATAATGGGGTACAGAAAAGGTACATAATAATATTAAGTGCAAAGACACATTGCGCCACTTTGTGTTGCAAATATCATGTTACCTACAATCATGTACAATCATGTAGTATGTAGGTACTTTTAGTCTCTCTAAAACAGCATAGAATATCTGTTAATTGTGTTAGTTTCTTAAAATAATCAATCTAAAGGATCAAATTTCAACCTTCTAATGTCCCTTCCTTAATCCTATAGCTTCTATTAATCTAGATATCACGACCGAACCAAAAAACGTGATACCTATTCTTAAAATCAATCGTCAAAAAAGCGTACATTTAAGTTTTTTCTATAACCTCTTTAGTGATTGCGTTTTTGCTTCACCAATCAGAAGCTATTGTCCGCAAATCACAATCGTGGCCAAGATGCCCCTTTTTGACCAATGCGAACAAAAAAAAAACAGAAAAAAGGTCGTCGGGGTCATAAGTCAAACGTTTTGTGCCTCATATGGTCATTGTTTGGCCCCATTTCACCAAAAAGAGGTCAGTTATAGAATTCGATATGCTTGCGAAATTTTGCGAGTTGAATGCCGAAATCCGGGAATACTATGTTTCTTTTAAAGTAATTCGAGACGTGTGTGACCTCGGGTCAATCGGGACCGTAAACAATTTAATTGTATTGATTTTAAGGGTTACCGGTTGAATCAATTTTGTATACAATAGCGTCTTAAACTTGTAAGAAATTATGGTCAATTTAATTACCTGCTTTGTTAAAAAATTACAGAAAAATCTTTGAGAGGGTCATTTTGTGATTTCTCTGATTTGGAAATGTTATAAACTCTTCTTACAGTACCTATACCCATTTCAATAAAGCATTAGAAAAATAACTTTACATGCTATCGTTATTTTAATATTAACCGTTTAATAAGCTTTGTTAAATTTCATGATAAATACAAAGAAACAAACTATTTGCCATTGAAATTAAAAAAATATATTTAATAAGGCAGTTATTTCGACAATATAACGTAATAACCTGGTCGTTTTTACACGACTGCCCCAAAAAAAGGAGTGTTATGTGTTCAGGGTTAATGTATGTATGTATGTATGTATGTATGTATGTGAGTTTCTTTATTCCACCATAACTTTTAAACGCCCGAACCGATTTAGATGTATGGGGTATCGTTACAATCCTTGCATCGTTCCGAGTAACATAGGCTAGCTAAAAATGAAAAGATACCGGTGTGGTCACTTAAAAACGTAAATTAATACCAGCCTCAATTTATTTTTTTAATGAATCTGGTCGTCTCTATGTTTATCGTCTAGAGTTTGACAAGTAGATTAAAAAAATATATAACACTGTAAATAAAAAACGTCATAAAAAAAACTGACGAGTAAACAAAGTACAAATATGTGCAATTTATGCAGTCGTGTTTTTTAAATTTTTTAATTATAGTAGCTTGTTTGTCTAATCTTACTGCTAATAAAAATACGAAATTTTGGATCGATAGATGTTTGTTACTCAATCATGCCTGAACAGCTGAACGGATCTCAACGAAATTTAACACAGAGATAGATTATAGTATGCAATTGCACATAGGATACATTTTATCCCGGAAAAATGTTTGGTTGCAGTGGAATGAGAAGTCGCAGGCAGACGTTAGTACTATAACAGATAGGGTTAAAATAACTATGAAGAACAGCCAAGTTATGCGTGTAGGACATAAAACTGGTTTCTAAACGTGTTAAGTAGCCGCTCTATCAATGCTAGCTATGTTTAAATCACTTTGCTAGTATGTTAGTAATTAATTAAGAACATATTTTTGTGATGATTATCTTGATAATGATAAAAATAGCTTTGTAATTGATGAATCTATCTAAGACGGTATAATCTCTAGTAAAGGATGACAGTTTCAAAAATAACTAGCAATCACCCGCGTTGAGATACTTCTTTGATTACTGCTTCACTCCCGTGGGTCGTAGCGTAATATTATATAGCCTTTACTTTTCCTCGATAAACGTGCAATATTATGCAAAGAAAGATTATTTTAAATCAAATCAGAAGTTCCTGAGATTAGCACGTTCATACAACTAAATAAACTCTTTAGCTTTAAAATATTAGTATAGGCTAGATAATGGATCATATTTGTGCATTTTTTGAAATTATTCATAATTTTGCAGACTCCATTTTAATTACATATTTCTCAGGTAAAGTAGGTACTTACATCAGTTTAATAAAATTAATATGAAACCATTACTTTTATACCTTATGCGCATAAATTAAAAAAAAAAACATTTAACCCAAAGACATTTGAACTCGATGATAAATCTTACAAAAAAGTCTAAGTTAATGCAGATTAGACTTGAAACTTCATTATATTCGCGATCTTCTACCCTCCGTTTTAAATTTCCCACGTTTCACCCCGATTCACCCCAATTTTAGGGTTATCTCTTTACGCGGAGTGAGCATCAAAGTAGATCACTTTAGAATTGCTATCATTATTTTTTTTCTTTTTTGCAATTTTTTTCTTTTGTAAAAAATCTAAAAAATTGACCCCATTTCCTGATGAGGTCTCGACACTGTGAACTAGGGTTAACCTTGTGTGTTTGTGAAATTCGATCCGGTTATATTTTTTTTTGTATTTTATTTTTTAGTTTTTTATTATTGATGGTAGTATTTAAGCAGGTAAAGTAAGAATTTCTTGTGAGAAGATGACGAAGATTGTTTTTTTGGTTTTTTTTTCTTAAAGTGTCAGCGCCATTTTATGTGTTCTTGAATTCTAGAACATTTATTTGTAATTACTATTGCGATAACTATTAAAGCAAGAAAGCTTAACTTTGTCACGGAAGCGAGACATACAATTTTTTAATAAATACCTACCTTTTTTTTATTTTTTACCAATTTTTTTTACTCGTATATTTTGTGCTTAGTGAAACAGAAACATCATCAATAAATATGTTTTTTTAGATATAAACTAACAAAAATTGGCATAGGTAGAAAGCAGATCACTATACAAATATCACAAATTAATTAGGTACTAATTAAATCCGCAAGTAAACAAATAAACGAAATAGAAAAAAATAACAAACGACAATGACACATTGTCTTATAAAATTACTAGCTCCTGCCCGCGCCTTTGTCTGCTTAGACTTCAGAATTAAGCCAGAGTCCTAAACGGCATGTATTATAAGGGAAAATATATTTATATATGCCAAATTAAGCTGATTTATTCAATTTAGCTGTTTTAGAGTGACAGAGTAACACACAAACATCTATCTTCAGAAACTTTAGCGTTTATAGGTAATAGTAAAATAAAAAGATAGTTAAGTACTTATAAGACGAAAGAGAGTACCTAAGTACCTACTTAAACATTAAACATATACTAGGGAACTACAACTATGTAAGGAGCCTCCAAAGCTTTCAAAACAAACATAAAAACAATTTCAAAAAATTAAACAAAAACAATTCTCGTTAACCGCTACGTTGAATTAATATTAAAATAGACGTCATTACAGTAAAGAATAACAAACAAAACAACATTTTATCATTAATAATACAATATCCAAGCAAAAACGGGTTGACGACGCTGTATCATTGTAAAAAAGTAATACAGAGAACTTGCATCTGCAAGACTAAAAATAATTTTCAACGTTTAATACAAAAATCGTAATAATTAACTTCGTTACACACCAATAAATTACAATACGAGAAAGAAATGCAACACGAACGCACACAGCGACGCGGTGTCGTGTGATACGAACGCACACATGCAAGCGTAGGGCGGGGTGGTCGCAGTACAAACGCACGCATGAATCATTTCAATTTTAGATAACAATTTTTTTGAGATCGATATTGGTGATTTTTTTATGACTCAATATTAAACTCTGGTTCATGGTTGATGATATTTGGAAAAGCAATGAAAACTTAAAAATCCCGTGCTGAGACAATAAATGATTTGCTTAGGGCCTTCAACAACGTCAGATTTTTGTAGGACCGATAATTATCGGATTGTATGATTAATTTTTATAATTTTGTTGGATATAACTGCGATGGTATATTGTATTTCACGAAAAATCGGTCACCGATTGTCTGTCGTGGACGGAAGTCCTTATGAGAAGCAGAACAGAACCACTTAAATTCTTAATTACGCACCTAGAGTACCTAATTTGATACCTATGTTTTTTAATTCAAATTAAAAGTTATAATATATTCCCCTAAAATCCTTTAAATCTGATTTATAAGATTGACAACGTTATATTATCTATCCAGTAGATACTAATTACTAGTAGATAGTATTTTTTAACATAGGTATGTTCCTAGGTTGTCTGTATTAATTCATTTGTTACTGTATTTATCATCTTACAGCAGATTAAAGTAAGACATCCTGGCTTCTTTTCAATAATTCTACTATATTTTCAAGAATATCAATGTTATGATATTCTTGAAACCTTCAACATTAATACATAATACCAAATCATCGACATTCGATAAAACATCGTGTCCCATCCCTAGCGCGCCGCCATCGCCATCACAAATACATTGGTATGATTTATTGTCAACACGGCCTACAAGTTGTGTGTGGAGTATCACTGACATACACACACAGGCCGCTCTGCACTGACCAGGGCTGGCAGGACTGCCAGGAGATATTATGATTAATAACGTTCTGTTGAATAGGATAGAATGACTTTATTTATTTATTTAAGTAACATGGAAGACCTACATACAGCTAGAAAAAAACAGACTACCTACATGACATAAAAACATAAACTCACGCCTTTTCTTAACTCATCCTTACATACTCCTTTCGCCTCATCTACGTTCATACATCTCGTCATACAAGGTAAGCATGCCGGTTACGAGAAACGAGTACGTGTATTAATTTAGATCAAACAAAATGTTGACTAAAACTTATTAAGTAGTGCAATATTACTTGTCGTTAATATTTGAAATCCTTACTCATTTTAAACAATACCTCACACGATAATTATTATATTTAATTTTGGAAAGTGGTAAGAGGGGATCGACATACCCCTCCCCCTCTTTCTTCAGTCTGTCATCGATTACACGTATAAACGAAGCAATTTTACTTGATGCGACAGTTCTGCTATGATCCTATGAGGAGTTCCGTTCCATATCTCCGAAGTTTATCGATATGATACATCATGACAATCGGAACATGACACACCTGAAAAAAAAAAACAAAATAAAAAAATAGACTTTTCCAGATCGGTTTAGGCGTCTTCGAGTAATCAGGGAACGTACACACAAAAAAAAAAGGATTCCAACGAATTGAGAACCTCCTCAAACTGAAGATATATAATGTTTATTTATTTATTCATAACAATAAGTACAGTAACATCTTACAGACTACTCCAAGACGATGCTATACTCACAAATTAAACTATAATTAAGATAGAAATTAACAAAAAATATTACAGTTATTTATGCAAGTATCTGGTTGTTTTCTTTTATTCGTCTAAGAAAAGTTCCTAATACTTACACTTTAAAAAAAAATCCCATTATGACTCCCAAGTTCTCAAACGTCCCGGCGCCACAGCAAGCGCCAGGTATCCAATAATGCTCATATTTGTATGCTTGCTATACCTTTAACTTGGTAATCGTGCTTTAATTAACTTAATCCACACTTAGCATTCGTATTTCGAGATACGAGTATACATTTTAAATTAACGATTACAAATCCAGTAAAGGAGACATTCCTAACATGACTTGTTGACACGTTTTGATAAACTGCTGCTTTTTTAAAGAAAATATCAGCGTCAGGTAAGTATATTTGCCTGGCACATGCTGAGCTGGACTCCCATTTGGTGCAACTTGAGACACACACCTCACTTTGTCCTTTGTATAGCTGATTGATTGTACTTTAGTGTTGTGATGTGTCTTTTGTGTGCACCGAATATATGTTTTATCTATCTATCTATTGTTTTTAAACTGTCGTAATGGCTCAGTGGTTGAGGTGTCCGCCTCTCATGCATGATACTGTAGGCTCGTAACCGGACACGGGCAACTAACAATGTGACTTTTTTTGTGTCAATATGTACTTTCTAAATTTATCTTGTACATCACTGACATCGGTGAAGGAAAACATCGTGAGGAAACCTAAACTAATGTAAGACAGAAATCGCCAATCCGCCTTGAGCAAGCGTGGTGATTAATGCTCATGCCTTCTCTGTATGAGAAGAGAATTTTTACAGAGGGACATTTTTACAGAATAAGCCGGCTGGCCTTCAACAACAATACTCAAGATCAACAAATTGAGCAACCTTGATCACGCCTGTAATATATACCCGAAGGGTTAGGCAGAGGTGTACCCATTAGTACACCCACATTTCGCCAGTCATGTTTACGTCCCATGTAATAGGGGGTGAGCTTATTGCCATAACCGGACACAAACCCAGACTCCGAAGCTTCTACTGAGAAATTGAACAACCTGATGGAAAATCCAACAACACTTTGCCCTTTTTGACCTTTTGAAATTTGATCGAACCCAAGACCACTCAGCTTTGCAAGAAAAGTCAAGCTCAGCAGTCTCGCTTTGCCACCATTAGACCAGAGGCAGTCAACTTACTTCTTGCTAATAAAATACCATAGAAATTCCCATCGAATTGCAGTTTCCGTGGCTTGCCAGCCCTAAACCGTACCCAGTACGTGATGCGTCGAAAAATGTGCCATTTATGTGTACAGGGAGTTATTACTTGTTCATCAACCTTTTAATTTCGACAATCGCTGAACAATTAAGTGTTTTTAGCGTTCACCAAACAGAATGTTTTATTAGTACCGCTTTTTGTGAAGTCGGCTGATTTTGCAGAAGAATGCTTAAGTATTAGTTTTCATTTTGATGGGTTTTGAGAAAAACTGGGTGGTTATCGTGTGTTTTTGGGAAAGGAAAGATTATAAACATACACACAACATCACGCCTGTAATCCCAGAAGGGTGCGGCAGAAGTGTACCCATTAGTACACCCACATTTCGCCAATTATGTTAAGGTTCCATGTAATAGTAAATGTCCAGACTGTTATGATCAATCAGGCACAAATCCAGACTCCGAGGCTAGTACTGAGTAATTCCAATCCTGTGGTTTGGGATACTTAACACACACAATTAGTCCAGGATCCCATAAATTTTAGCCATGGTAATAATAATATGACGTAAGTCTGGGGACAGTGGGATCTTGGATCATTTGTTAGGTTAGTTAATTTTATTGTGAATAGATTAAAAGATTAACGTTGTCTTTACATGATAAGATCGCCGCAAAACCTAATCCGTCAAAAGTAAGAAAAATTAACACTTTTTCTTTCTTTCAAATGCCACTGACGTCCAGTATCTTAATTAAAAAGTATGATTATTAATTAAAAGAAAACTAATAAGTTGATAAAAAGTATGGAACTTTACGTTTATCATTCAGCCATCATAGCAGTATCTATTTATGATCGCCATAATTGTATTAAATTATGCATTTTAAATACCAAGGAAGCAATTTTAATAACTTTTAGGCATAATCGCAATTTAATATCAGGGCGCCTACCGCCATCTCTAAAAATAATATTATTATTTTAATGTTACTTTGTAATTTCTGTTGTTGCATTTTCAACTCTCGGCGCTGAGCCGAGAGAGTTGAAAAGGACAATGAGCGGTTTCGTCCCAAGTGTTGTAACATTTTCTTACCTATATCATTTGAAAGATCTCAATTAGTGTTATGTTTTTTTGTATGGGCGTAACTCTGTATCTTGTGCAGGGAAGCTGTTATAGTGGTATCATTTATTCCAAAAAAATATTAAATAAAACTTAATCAATTAATATTTTAATGACAAAAGGGCTGCAACGATTTTAAAATCAAGTAGAAAAAACCACGCTATACATTAGAAAGAGATGGTTGCCGGTGCATCTACATGCAATTATTTATCTAGCGCTTTCGTCTCGTATATTATAATAAAAAATAGAGCAGAAACGGCGAGAGATGCAATTGCTCATTATTATTGCTCATGTTTAACGGGAAAAAGAACTGTAGGTACTTGCGCTCACGTAATGAGTATTATTTGGTACCTTGGCTGGGCTACACACCAGCCAAGCATATTGTTACCCGGGACATTTTTGGATGATATTATCATAGATAACAATCACTACTAAAAGTACTAACTAGTAAACAATTTGCATACGTACTCATAAATATGGATATTATTCATTTGTTATTTATGTATTTGAAAATAAATAAATAACAAAGGAAATAAATAACCGTCAAAAAATAACTATTATTGCCTGTGATTACTGTACAATTAATATAAATGTAATAATTATGTTTAGTGTAACACAAAATGTTATATAGTATTATTTAAATCAAAAACTTATTTTTCACTTGAAGCCCAATAACTTTTGACCTGCACGTAATTACAATAAAAACTTAGCATATTGATCATAAAAAAGCTTAACTGAACATGTTTCTACTAGTCCCAACTTGTTACAAGGGTTGGGACACAACTCATACAATAATGCCCATTGTCCTTTAACAGTGCGAAAGGCAAAGTAATATTAAAATAATATTGTTTTAAGAGATGGTGGTAGGGGGGCAGTTCTGTTGAATCTTAGAATTTGTAATCGCCTACAACATTAGGTAGGTGTAATACGCGCCACGAAAGATGCGACTTAACAAGCGTCAGTAATTGGGAGCTTGCGCAGGTATGGATGTACGAAATAGTTATCCATAATTTGTGTATCTATTCAGGGATATTTCGAAGACATTTATATTAAAAATTTTAACAATACTATTGTATTGATTAAGAAGTAATAAAGTTTGTGTGGACAAAAAAGGAATTTTAAATCTAGTTGTTTATATGGAGAAGAATGGGCAAGAAACTCCATACGTACTCTTTTAAATTTATTAAGTGTTAAAAGTATTAATTAATTTTCATGTTGAGAATAATGTCTCTAGATAATAATAGTCTCTTGTAAAATAATTAGAGCGTTAGTTTATTTTAGTGACAGCGTTTTCGTTGCACTAAATATTTTGTAGTAGGAATCTATGAATTGTCTAGGTAGATTTTTGTACTATAACTATGCCAAGTGTCCCTTGTTTATTAGATACTTGAATAAAATAAAACACTTAACATAATCTATGCATAGATAGGTAGTAAAATTATAGAAAAAAAAATCAGAAAATGATTTTTTTTTGCAAATTTTTCGTAGTCAAATTATTTCGTAGCGCTACGTAGACTGCGGCCTACGAATTTTCCGGCAATTTCGATATTTATGTTAAAGTAGGTATTTTTTTTTAAATATAATTTTGTCTTGTCTTGTCTTGTCAATTAAAATAATATTAAATTAATAATATTGCCATAGTTCAACATACTTTACGGAAAGTCACTTTTTATGCGGGCGAACCTGTATGCAGAAGCTAGTTACAAATAAAACAATTACCAATGAAAAAAAAAATGGTATCGAAATAACCCAAAGCCATTACAATCATAAATCTTCCAAACCACCTCCCAAAATTCGTACAATTCGCCGCTGAAAAATCTAAAAATCTCCATTGCCCATCAGTTTATCCAATCACAATAGAATCGGCTGCGCCCGCGCTGACGGACGCACCGAACGCGCGCCAAAATAACCGGTGACATTTTCACGCGCTGGGAATCGAACTATATACTTGTGTGATATGCGACGCAATTACGTTCTGTAGTTATTGTGTTTTTATTATCTTGATTAGCTTTTGACGTAGTAGATAGATTATGTTTCAGTGGGACGAAATTAGGTTTAAATAATAATAATACTAGCCTTTTATTGTCCCACTGTAGGGCAAAGGCTTCTTCTCATACAGAGAAGGCAGTGAAGGCACGAGCATTGATCGCCACGCTTGCTCAAGTTGAGTTCAGGTTTCCTCACGATCATTTCCTTTAGATACCAATAGATACTAGGAAAACAAAATTATAACGCTTATTTGTGAATATTAAAAGTTCGAAAATGAGTGACTCGTGATGATTAAGTGAATTAAGTAATAAAAATATATTTTTTTTAGTTAAAAAAACGAAAAAATCATCAATTTTTAATGAGATAAGTGTCAGTTTAGCTAGGTATAGGTATGTATTTTTACAATAAAATGAAAATAGAAAAAAAGTTGTATACAGATTGCCTTCTCTGTACAAGAAGAGGCCTTTGCCTTGCAGTAGGACAATAATAAGCTAGTATTATTATAATTATATAATGAATCTAAAAATGAACCTAAAACAAATCACGATAAAGAACAATCTACATTAATAGGCCATCTGAGGCTGTCAACCAAAGATATCAAACAGCAATAAAGGGAAGATGGATGTGTAAGATGGATCACAGCCAAAACTAGCACTAATGCGGTCAAAAAAAAAAAACAAGTCTAAAGGAAGCTTAAGAGTGATCGAGCTCGCTGAACTGCTCTTACACAAATGGACACTTTATATTCCATACGTTCTATGATGGTGCGGGTGACACATGTCAGCAATTCATCTATGGATGTCAGAATCGCATAACTAGGTCAGTGACATTATTTAATTTACTAGTTATTTACTTCTCATTTATTATTCTCATTTATTTATTTTCAATACATATAAATTACATTTTTAAATATTAATATAAAAAACATAAAAACATTTAAAAATATAAAAAATAGTAGCCCACCGGCATCGGGAACAGGGTCCAAGCTACCGGTGGTCAGGGCTCCTGAGAAAGGAATCTCCTAACAATACGCGCCGTGTCCAGGAGTACCGCTTTCTGAATCAAGCCCTTGATCCAACCGCCCAACGAGAGCCTCCTAAGGTATTGGTCGAGGCTCTTGGCTATAATGCCATTGGCAGTCACGACTATCGGCACAATGATTGCTGTACTCACATCCCACATATCGACAACCTCGCGAGCTAAGTCAATGTACTTCATTTGTTTATCTTTCTCAGCCTTCACGAGGTTCTCGTCATGTGGGACCGTTATATCCACAATCACTGCGCGACGCTCTAATCGATCTATCACCACTATGTCAGGCTTATTGGCAACAATAGTCCTGTCAGTGATGATAGATCGATCCCAATACAACGTGATATTGCCATTTTCAAGAACTGGGTCGGGCACATACTTATAATAGGGCACTTCTGATTCCACAAGACTATATTTAAGAGCAAGCTGCTGGTGAATAATCCTGGCTACTAGGTTATGTCTATGCAAATAGTCTCCGTTAGCCAGACGAGAACACCCAGATATAATGTGTCGGATTGATTCCCCGGGACGGTGGCATGCCCGACAAATGTCAACCGTACCGTCCTTCACAATATATCTCCGATAGTTGTTCGTCATCATAACTTCGTCCATAATTGCACAGACAAAACCTTCGGTTTCCCCAAAGAGGTCACCAAAGCGCAGCCAGGATACAGACGCCATAAAGTCTACATCGGGCCCATGTAGGGCCCGGTAGTAGCGCCCGTGGAGCTCCTTGCTCTTCCATACTTCCATGCGGTCATTAGTATCCAATACTATAGGTTTGCGCCAGTTCTCGTTCGCTAAGGAGAGCGGGGTAAGGCCCTTGTCCACTGAGACCACATCTCGGTGCATCCCCACGTCGGCTTTAAGGAAATATTCCCTGAGACTGCATATCTCACGGTTGTGCAGGGTCTTAGCATTTAAAAAGCCTCGACCTCCACACTTCCGCGGGACATACAGTCTCATTACCGATGACCGTGGGTGATGCATCCGATTTGCGGTCAACAATGTGCGGACCCTCCTATCCAGGGCATCAAGTTCCGTCTGAGTCCATTTGAGTATGCCGAAAGAGTACATCAAAACCGGCATGACCCAACCGTTGAAGGCGCGCACCTTGTTTCCGCCTGATAAAAGACTATTTAATACTTTATTCAGGCGGCCAAAGAAGCGCTCCCTCAACGATTGTTTCATATCGGCAGCATTGATGCCTAACGCTTCCGACATACCCAAATATTTGTAGGTTTCAGTTGAGGAAAGGGATCTAAGGTTTATGGAATCCGAGAGTTGGGTTCCCACAGATTCCACAATCTCCCCTCGCTTTACATGCATGACTGCACATTTGTCCACACCAAATTCCATCCTGATGGCACTACTGAAAGTTTCTGTTACCTTCAGTAGCTCCATCAGTCGGAAATTGTTGGGGGCAAAGAGTTTCAGATCATCCATGTAAAGAAGGTGAGATATGACCTGACCACCTCTTCTCAACTGATAGCCCAGCCCCGAACCCTCCAGCAGTGTGCTTAGGGGGTTCAAGGCTAAACAAAACCACAGTGGACTCAGACTATCACCCTGAAATATACCACGCTCGATCCTTATTGGTTCACCGTTCTCCCGGATCTGCAAGCATCCTGGATAGCGAAGGACCGTCCTCCATTGCCCCATACACGACTTCAAAAAGGTGCACAGAGTTGTATCCACTTTATACAACTCTAGCACCCTCATGAGCCATGTATGTGGCACCGAGTCATAGGCCTTCTTATAATCTATCCAACATGCCGACATATCCCTTCGAGAACGACGAACCTGCTGGTTAATGGCCATATCAATGAGGAGTAGCTCCTTAGTACCACGGGACCCGTTCCTACATCCATTCTGAGATACAGACATGATGGAATTGTCATTAATATGTGAGTTAATTTTAGCTCTCAAAATAGATGTAAGAACTTTATAGACCGTCGGTAAACAAGTGATCGGTCTATAATTCTTGGGTTCCGTAGTACTACCTGATTTATGGAGCAGGTGGGTTATTCCAGTTGTAAAAAATTGGGGCAGCGATCCAGACTCTAAGGACGACTGGAACTGGGACGCCAAACGAACGTGCGATCTTTGGAACCATTTTATCCAAAAATTGTGCAGTCCGTCCGGCCCTGGAGATTTCCAGTTAGGCAACGGACGAACTGCACAAGCTACATCTTGGGGACTGATCGTAATTGCCCCCATTTGCGGTATTGGATCACACGCTCGCTCAACCTCCCGAGTCCAATCGCCCTCAGTGTGACTGACAGGCACCGACCAGATACTTCGCCAGAACAAACTCATGGCATCATCATCCGGTAGGCGCGCATCAATCACACTTTGGTCTGGTCGCTCCCAAGTTCTATAAACCCACCTCTCATCACTCTGGAATGTGCGATTCTGAGAGTATCGCTCTACTCGCCGCTTGTACCGACGAATACGATTTGCCCATGCACAGATCTTCTGCTTTAGGAAGTCGATACGCTCTGTGACGCAGGACATTATTTACTTAATTATTACTGATTCCGTTTTTACGAAAATGATATTAGTGTGCAGTTAAAATATTCAACCGTGACGTTCAAGAGTGAAAAGCCACAGTTTGACAAATGTCACCGGCACCGTCGTAGAGCGTGAGGAATACAGTGTCTTATAACTAACACAAGCAACCGGCAACCAGATGTAAATATATTAATTTCACAAAATGGTTTAAATCTTTATTTTACTTTATGTAGGTACAGTATTTAATACATACTTTATGTACAGACTTAACAAATAAGATAACCTACAAAAATATAGTTACCATTATTGGAAATTATATTTTCGAGCCGTGTGGGGTTGAAACCCACGGATTGTGAGGTTTGTGGGATAGCGTATTTAAGCAATTGTCCAAAGAATTGTTTGATACTTCCCGTGACCCAAGGGTTGGCTTACTTCGGCCAGAGGCTTAGCATTGTCATCCAACGTGGTAATGCCGTCTGTCTTAAGGGCTCATTTTCAATTAAAAGCAATGCAGAGGATTTTGGAACGAAGTTCCTTATTGCGCGTTGCGAAAGGGGGCTAGACGGAAAAAATTAAGACTAAAAGTTGTAACGACACTTTTTGGTATAGTTGTAAGCCGTGCGGCGTGCGCGTGTTTCTCTGTCTGTCTCTCTCGTCTCTCTTCTCTCTGTCTCTCTTTATCGTGTGAGCAGTAAAGTCTTACGACCCCACACACACACCCTAGTGTTAGAGTTTCTAAACCGCCTCAAGAGCCTCTGATATGGTTTCCTCACGATGTTTTCCTTCACCGATGTCAGTGATGTTCATGATAAATTTTAGAAATACATATGAATTGAAAAAGTCACATTGGTACTTGCCCGGATTTGAACCCACAGGGCCAATCTTCAGTGTTGAGGATAATGACGCCCGATACTTTTACTACTAGTGCAACCATCCATTGACAAAAAACAAAAACATAAATTATTTTAATTACCTTTAAGTTAAATGTAATTAAAATAATTTAAATTTTTGTATATAACTATAATATAACTATAAGTAGTAAAAGTATCGGGCGTCATTATCCTCAACACTGAAGATTGACCCCACAACCTCATGCATGAGAGGCGGGCGCCTTAATCAAGGGCCATCACGACAGTCCATCCAGACAGAGCATCACTCCGACCTCTATACGAATTCATCATCATCGCAAGATCACACTTTGGTACTAATAGGTAGGTCATTTTGCATTCCCAGCATCTAATTCTCACACATGTTTGTATATTTGTCTGTTTGTCAAAACAATGTTATGACGCTGCGTTCCGTGAGTCATGGCAACTGAAATCATCGGGCTAGAATGGGCTATAATATATCCCAAATAAGGTAATTAGTTGCTATGCTGAGTACGTACTGGTTACCGATACTTTTTTTTTATAATAAACCTGAAGAGTATTAAGTATAAGTGTATCTTAGACATCACTGACATCGCACCGTGCCTCGGAAAGCACGTTAAGCCGTTGGTCCCGGCTGTCATACGTGGATCTTTGACAGTCGTTACGGGTCGTCAGAAGCCCGAAAATCTGACAACCAGTTTTACCAAGGGGTATCGTATTACCTAGTTACTGGGTTGTGGAGGTCAGATAGGCAGTCGCTCCATGTAAAATACTGGTATTCAGCTGCATCCGGTTAGACTGGAAGCCGACCCTAACCTAGTTGGGAAAAGGCTAGGCAGATGATGAAAGGTGAAGAGTATTTTTTGGTTGTTTATTTGTTTCTCTAACTCTGGAACTATCAGACATATTGGAAAAATTGATCTGTTGATTGAATTGAATATTTATCTGTTCATTTATCTTCTTACATACCTATACTATTACAGGATATCCCAATGTGGTAAATGCGCCTTAACATATTCTAATTTCATTGTAACTTATCTATGTATACTAATATAATAAAGAGGTAACATTTGTTTGTAAGTTTGTATGTAGGGGTAATCTCCGGAAGTAATGAACCGATTTTGAAAATTGTTTCACAAATTAGAAGCTACGTTATCACTGAGTGCTATAGGCTATATTTTATTATCAAAAAATTAGGGACCCGTTAGAAAAATCACGCGAACAAAGTCGCGGGGAGAGTACTAGTAACTACATAACAAACAAAGCATTCTAAACAAACAAAGCATTATTTGATACTAGCTGTCCGCCGCGGTTACACCCGCGTCTTTGGTTACTGCTCCGCTCCCGTAGGTCGTAGCGTGATGGTATATAGCCTATAGCCTTCCTCGATAACTAATCTATCTAACACTGATAGAATTTTTTAAATCGGACCAGTAGTTCCAGAGATTAGCGCGACAAACACTGCAGCTTTATAATATTAGTATAGATAAATGATAGCCAAAGTCATGAGATATAGTGTAGGCTATATAACATCACGCTAATATAACCCTATGATCAACGGGAGTGGCATAGTAACTAAAGGGGTAAATTAATGAGGGGGTAAAAAACTACGCGAGCGATGTTGTTGGCAGAAGGTAGTCGGTAGGTAAATAAGTGTCAGTTTTTGAAAACCAGTCTATTGTTACTGCAATAATATAATTTAAAGCTATCAACCGGGCACAAATCCAGACTCCGAGGCTGCTACTGAGAAATTCCTGATGGAAAACCCAATCACACTTCGCCCGACCAAGGAGTCGAACCCAAAACCTCATGCTCAGCAGTTGCGCTTTGCAACCACTAGACAAACGAGAAGAGCGAATCTAAAATCTTTCTATTTAATATTATAAAGGGGTAATCACAAAGAGATTTTTTTTTTGTTTGTAGTGCGTGTAATATCTGGGAGTACAAAAAGAGGTAAAGTTTATTTGTTTTTTTTTTATTTGTACAAGGTAATCTCTGGAAGTACTGGTCCAATTGTGAAAATTCTTATTTTGATTGAAAGCTAGACTAATGGCGACTGCAGGCTATGTTTTACAGGTTACCTGACTTGAATGTGGACAAATTCGCGAGCAGAAGCTAGATTTTAATAAAATGGCATGTAGAACGTTGATATAGGTAATCTTTTAGTGTTGTCTTTGAAAGATTCAATCTACGCTAAATTTTCTTTTAGTACAGGTAACGACAAACCTGATACATTCATATTAATTAAAAATTGTGACTTGTGATTTTATTCCGGGACCAGAAAAAAATATTTTTACAATAACAATTTATTAAAAAAATTGTTAACATTTTTTTATTATTTTGATTGTCCGTTGAATACCCCTTCCGGGCAATTCCCAGACTTCATCAATTCTAAGACTAATTCGGGGAATTCCGGACAGAGCACAGCCCTAGTTTGACAAAATATTAACTTATAAATTAATCCGTCAAGTACCTACAATACCTCTGGTCACAGAGGTACCTCCAATCGTTATTATAATATCATTATAGAACTACCAAATCTTATAACTTCGACAAAAAATTTAAACAAAAACTTTAAGTTAAAAATTAAATGCTACCAACTTAGTTGTTAAAGGTCTATAATTACGAAACTTAGAGCTTTGTACTATAGGTACATTGCGTTACTAACTTACAAGTTATGAACAAACAGAACAGATGTTATCGGAGCAAAAACAAAAAACGCAATGTAAGACAATGCCTTAGTGTTGCGCCGAGCAACACGTCGCGATATGTCGAAGGTCAACGCGCGTATTTTAAACACGCTCCAGTTTCAAAAGACTTTACAAAAAATCATCCGCATTGTCGGGCTTACAGTTAACCCTAAACTAAAGACCCTTTCTTAGTTTTTTGGCAGAAAAAAAACGCCGAGTGGAGACGGCGGGCGCGCCGCGACTTATTCGTGGCCGGGCGGCTGCAGCGCGCGGTCGCACCTCTAGCACTCTGACGTCACGCACGTTTCCAGGAGCGCGGGAAAACTCGCGCCGACAACCCGCACTAAGGTTTCCATCTTTAAAAATAATCCACCGAAACGCATTCGAAGAATCGATTATTTTCGATAACACAGTAACGCGGCCGTGTTTATTATTATGATTCGTACAAATTAAACCGTGTATTGTTTTAAATATTTCGACATTGTCGGAATTCTATTGTGTGACTCTTAATTGTTTAATGTTTTGCTTAATCTAGGGCTTTGTCGAGATGAATCCGTTTGGGTTTACATTTTTGCCTTGATATAAACAATTGATAATTTCGCGGAGGAGTTGAGCGTGGTTTTTATGAATGTTTTTGCGTATCGGCCGGTGGTGGGGGAAGGGTGGGGCCTCAGTTGACTCGTCCCTCTCCTAGCGAGTATTTTGATTTAGTTTCCGAGTCTTACGCAGATGTGGCAATTTTTTCAGTCGCGTGAGTAATTCGCGCGCGGCTGTTACATTTTCCGTGTTTCGGACGATTATTTTTATTTAGTTTCGACTTCTCGCGAAGTTAGCATTGGAACCTTTTTATTTCAGGTGACTGTAAATAAAAGTTTTAGTAGGAAAAACATAGATTTGTTTAATAAACTGTGTTGTCAAGCTGTGTGGTCAGTGTGTGTGTGACACTATGGATTTATGGTGATAAACATTTGTGACATTGTGTTTGACCACCGCGTTGTTTTATCAAGTTAATTTCAAGTTTGGATGTCTTAAAATTAAGGTAAGATTTTTATTTTTTGACTAAAAATAATAATACGGGATTTGTTTATTTAAATGTGCTAAAAATAATACAGTGTAATAATAACGTGTGCATTAAAGGGTTAAATGTTTTTTTTTAAGAACGGGTAACGTAAAAATAGCGGGTTTTAAAACTTTGTGTTAGTGTTTTGTTATTATTTTGTTGCACATTCTTGTTTAGATAACTATTACCCGGCTGTGGAGCATAATAAGAGAGTAATGTTTTTTGTTATTTATCTTTATTTTGTTTACGACATAGAATGTAACTATTTTTAAACTTACCTAGGTTTAGAAATAACAACAAAATTTTGTTGTAACAATATACTTAGGTTTTTGTGTCTTTTTACATTTTGTTTTAAGGTAAGTATATTATGCTAACAAAAATCAATGGTTCAGCCTAAAAAAAAACTAAGTAAGCAAGTACCTTTATAGGTAATATTTTTATCAACACCAAGATTAATTTAAAAGTTCTTTCAATCACTGAATTTAGTATTTGTAACTTTCACTGAATTTAGTATTTGTAACTTACACCAAAGAATCAACAAAACAATCACAAAAGATACCCATATCTCATTATCAAAAGTTCTCTTTTAAACTAACCTGTCTGCTTACCCCCCGTATTCCCAGCATGAATATATTAAAGATACATATCTTAAGAACGCCGGAACGTGCATTTTTTCCCTTATCGCACCAATCGAGATCAGATACTGAGGAACATCTAGTATCATAGGTCATAGGTCGCGTAGTTAGAAGATCAAGCTCAAACCGGCGCTGTAGCTAGTACGATTCCCGTTTGATGTAGCTAGGTACATGGTTGATATAGTTGTTACTTGTAACTATTTGACAATTTATATTTTTATGTTTTAAATGGTTTTTAAGGCGCTGATATATTTTTATGCTTTTGGTTAAACAATTGATAATTTAGTTGCTTATGACCTGCTTATTAGTTGTCAGAATTTTAGTTTAGTCCGTTACTTTATCTCAAAAATTAGTTTTAATTCAGTATAATCGGAATTCGTCGTAAACTTCATTGAAGTACTTAAAACTTTTAGAACTAAAATTATCTTTATTTAGATTTATCTGTTTATAATGAACAATAGTAAAGTCAATAATTATGTAAACTAAGCCACAATAATTAAGAAACAAGTAAAAGATTCCTGGCAATTTACTACTACGATGTTTATTGAGCTTTTGAAATTCTTTCGGAATGTTCCCACACTTCTGAAAAGTTTTGTTTCTACTGATTTTCAGTTGTTTTATGTAGTTAAGTTACTTTATTTATACTTACTATTATAAAATAATATTATAAAGAGGTAAAGTGGTAAAATACATAAAGTAGTAAAGTATTGTAAAGAATTGTATAAATTTTGGATTTTTTTTTCGCAAATTGGAAGCTGCATTATCACTGAGAGCTATAGGCTATATTTTATTATCAAACAATTAATAATTGTTTTACTATAATATTTGATATCTAAGTATATCTTCACTATCACTATCACTATCACTACATAGTATAAAACAAAGTCGCTTCCGCTGTCCCTATGTATGCTTAGATCTTCAAAACTACGCAACAGATTTTGATGCGGTTTTTTTTAATAGATAGAGTGATTCAAGAGGAAGGTTTATGTATTAACATTGCACCCGTGCGAAGCCGGGGCGGGTCGCTAGTTGTATATAAAAGGCAACCGTTACTGACTGATTGATCTATCAACACACAGCTCAAACCACTGGACGTATTGAGCTGATATTTGGCATGGAGATAGTTATTATGACGTAGGCATGTGCTAAAAAAGATTTTTTCAAAATTCACCCCCTAAGGAGATGAAAAGGGGGTCCACAGTTTGTCGTCCACGTAAATGTCGGTTGTCGTGGACGCAGACAGTCGCGAAATAAAAAGTAACCTATGTCTTTTCATGGGGTTCAAACTTAGCCCGAACGAATCAAAATTGGTTTAGTGGTTTCGTCATGGAAGCGTAACAGACAGACAGACAGAATTACTTGTGCATTTATATTATTAAGTATTGATGTTTAGGTATAATAACAATAATTATACCAGCCTATTACTGTCCAACTGCAGGGCAAAGGCCTCTTCTCATACAGAGAAGGCATGAGCATGATCACCACGCTTGCTCAAGGCGGATTGGCGATTCCAGACTTATATTAATTACAAGTCCAGGTTTTCTCACGATGTTTTCCTTCACAGAATGTCCAAGATAAACTTTAGAAAATATATATGAATTGAAAAAATCACATTGGTACTTGCCCGGGTTCGAACCCACAACCTCATGCATGAGAGGCGGGCACCTTAACCATTGGGCCATCACGACAATCCAACCATAAGTATATAATAAAGTAATTAAATAATTTATCATTAATTAGTAGCAACAAAATATCAATAGGTAGAATTATATAAATAACAAGGTTGCAATTTATATCTGTCTTGGTATTGTTAATATCAGAAACGGAACGACCGAAAAAGATAGAACAAAAAAGAAATAGCAAGGTTGTCTATGATTGGACACAGAGGCCCGCTTGCGCTAAAAACTTAACTTGGAGTTAGTTGTTAACACAAAGTTAAATAAAAAAAAATCATACGTATAAAAATATTCATAAATGTCATCATCTGCCTAGCCTTTACCCAACTATGTTGGGGTTGGCTTCCAGTCTAACCGGATGCAGCTGAATACCGGTATTTTACATGGAGCGACTGCCTATCTGACCTCCACAACCCAGTAACTGGGTAACACGATACTTCTTCGTAAGACTGGTTGTCAGATTTTCGGGCTTCTGACAACCCGTTACGACTGTCAAAGATCTACGTATGATGACCGGGAGCAACGGGCATGGGTAGGTACTGTAATAAGCATGTGTTAGCTACTAATTTAAAGTTAAAAGATAACACTGGATGTCAAAGTTTTATTTGTCAACATTTTAGTTAAATTATTTTCTTATTAAGAGTGAGATATTCGTCTTGACTGTGGTCATAGGGGCTACTGCTAACCATGAGGTCTTGGGTTTGATTCTTTGAATCGTGTAAAATTTTGTTAGGTATTTCCATCAGATAGATTACACGATGTGCCAATAAAATAATATTCTTTCTTTATCGTTTACCAAATTGGTGTACCAGTAAAGGATTTTAATACTTAAGTCAGTGTTTTAATCTATACTTAACATTATAAAGAAGTAAAGTTTGTTTGTAAGTGGTAATCTCTGAAAGTACTGGTACGATTACAAAAATTCTTTAACTGATAGAAAGCTATATTACTGCCGAGTATGTATAGACTGTTTTATGTTATACTTGACTTCCATGCAGACGATGTCGGGTGCAGAAGCTAGTCAACATATTATCAATTACACGGATATATTCTAATTAAACTAAAAGCCAATCATAGCGAAGTCAGAGTTATCAACAAATCAAAATAATAATGTTTATAATCGTTTATCACATTAATTAATTACAATCGATAATTGATTGTCTAAAAACGTATAAATCATTAACAGATAGAAACTAATTCGTTGTTAATCAGCTGTGGAGTGTGGTTAGAAGTTTTGATTCTAACGGCCAAATTCTAAACTCAATTTAAGTCTAATGCTGTCTTTCTCACTTTAAGGAGTATTGTAGTGACAGAGATACATTTTAAAACGATCTTAAAGTTTAGTGTTGTTTGTAAATTAGGAGGTAAGAGTCTAAAGCTTGGGCCACACAGGAGTTACCAAGTAGGTACAGTCGTGACCATATTTATTATTAATAGTTGCTAATAATAAATGGTGGGCCCAAATAGCACAGAATTGGTGTCGTGAAACAGAGAGTCGGGGCCGCAGCAGGCTGCGAAGGAGATGGCGGGAAGAACTGGACAGATTTCTCCAAAATTGGAGGGATGAGGCACTGAAACGGGAAGGAGTGGAGAGTGACCTTTGCCCAGAAATGGGACAGAATAGGCAAACAAAAAAACAAAATGTTGTTAATACTTATTGTACGTTTTGAGAAAAAAAAACACTAGTTAAGTACTATATGCATTAGCAACTACTTGATCGTTTTAATACTAGCTTCTGATCGCGACTCCGTCTGCTTGAAAGCCAAATATATCGTAAAACATATCCAATTACACTCGATAATAGTGTAGCTGCTTATCAATAAAACAGTTTTTGTAATTAGATCATTACTTCCAGATATTACCTCATACAAATAAATAAACATCACGCCTGTAATCCCCGAAGGGTTAGGCAGAAGTATACCCATTAGTACACCCACATTTTGCCAGTTGTGCCAGCTATGTTTTGTGTATTATGTTACAAATAAATTACTTGCCAAACATAGTTCTAGGTCAACAGAAAATACCCTTTAAATTTTGATTCCCTTGAGTGTCGAAATATACGTTTTTTTGCGGCATAAACAGCCGCATCTTTTTTTACGTTAACTTAGAAGTTTGATTTTTTCACAGCTTGAGACTGTACCTATATCGTTTTAATTTCAACTGTATATTATTGATAATTTGGTAATTAACTCCCATCCCACCCTAGTTTTGCGCGGGTGCAATGTAGATACATAAACCTTCCTCTTGAATCACTGCATCTATTGATGAAAACCGCATTAAAATCTGTTGCGTAGCTTAAAAGATCTAAGCGTTATAGTATGTAGAGATATTGATTGGTTTAAGTAACATTTAGGTATTCAATGATGCCGATTCTCTCGTTCACAAACTAAACTAAAATTAGAGAATTGGCATCTCTTACTAACATACAGCGAAAGAAAAGGACGGTGATACCTTCGAACTAAGTTAGAGATGTCAAATTAGTTTTGCCTTGAACTTTTTCGTGTTTTCAATCAATGCGTTCTGACATGTCAACTAAAATTTTTAAAGGAGTTTCAGATCAACTACAATTGGGTCTTATGTATGGTTTAGGTCTTATTTATGTCTGCTCCTTTCTTGTTTTATTGGAGAGAAAAAGATAAAAATAGTCTAAATTAGGTTTAGCTCTTAGATAATAGAATCGACACCATTGATTAATTCATCATAAAACATCATACATATTTATTTAACTATGTAAAGTCTAGTGGGACTCAAACAATTTGTTTCACGATATGTCTCTACTTGAGTATCACGATTTTTGCATTAAATTTTACCAATATCCTGTAATCAAGGTTCTGTTTTAATACTAACACGTTTTTATTAGTTACAAACTTACAACTGACAAACTTAAACAGAATAATATCATTTATTTGCCTGACATTTAATACTCAAACATACGTGGAATAAAATATAATGATATGAATCCATAATACGTGAGTTTTATAGAGTTCCGCATAATATACACATCAAAAGTGTCTAGGGATCAAGATGTATTTGGTAATAATAATATATTGATCCCTAGACACTTTTGATGTGTGTAGTTTGACGTAAAAAGAACCATTAGATCAGTTCCTAATAGAGTTTTTTAGCGAGTTGCATCCTATCTAGCAGCTGTCATATAGTCTTACTTCATATCTATACATCTATACATATAATAAAATCGTAGTGAAGTCAAAACTGTACATTTAATATTTTTGAAAAAGAGTAATTGCTATGAGGTCGGGGAGTGATTCTAATGCCGAAAATATTTTTTTTAGAATTTTTGTCTTTTTGTCTGTATGTTTGTTAGAGCATCACGCGAATACTGCCGGATGGATTCTGTTAAAATTTTGTATGAATATTTCACATTGGCCAAATTAGTCCATAGGCTATAAATTATCACGCTATTTGCTTTGGGGGGTGAGCAATGTTTCATTATGACTATGCAGAAACAAATTTTGACGCGGACGAAGTCGCGGGCAGAAGCTAGTTTACTATTAAAAATGTAAAAGATTGAATGGATGTATGTTTGTCACTCAATTACGCCAGAACGGCTGAACGGATTTAGATGATATTTGGCACAGAGATAGATTATAGTGTGGTATAGGACGTAGGCTACTTTTTATCCCGTAATAATGTACGGTACTAGTAAAATATAATCATAGTTTTTTACAAAAACTTACTACAAAACAGAATTCCTTTAGTCATCATTAAATTTTTATTTGAAATGAAAATAGCGAAGATTGAGTTAAGATTTTAACTAGTTATTCGCTCTTGTTAAGTTATTTATTCAACCTTTATGCAACAAAAAAGTACAAAGATGGACTTAATGCCTTACGTCTTTGGTTAATATTATACAGCCTATATTATTCCTCATGAATGTGACTAGCATAATATACAAACACAGATTTTTTCCGATCGGACTAGTAGTTCCATAGATTAGCGGGCTTAAACAAACAAAAAATTTTCTTCAGTTTTATATTCTAGATACATTTTATTCCACCAAAACAATCCAGCCTATTCAATTCAGACAATAGAAATAAATTTTTCATCCTCAAGACGAAAACTTTAAAGATTATTTTGGCAACGCACAATGATTGTGTTTGGCAAGCACTTAATTTGTTGAAAGAAACATTGTAGTCGACAGTGAGACTTATGCGATGAAAAATATCTAAATCACTTTTTGTTTTTTATGTACATACAATGTTGAACCTCGGGAATATTGATTCTAATAAAAATACAAATATAATAATTATTAATTCTTGTAATCTGAGGACTATTCATGTTCTTCTCAGTCGTTTCTTCATGACTAAAGGGCGTAAATATGATGGGTGATTCTAGCCTGGTTTATGCCAAAATTCTTTACAGTTAGAAACCTACACTACTTAATAGGATATGTTTTATGGTATATTTGACTTTCACGCGAACAATGTCGGGGATAGACGCAGTCCTAAGAGCAATAGCGCACTAGCGGCCTGGCCGCCGCGGCCTGGCCGCTGCGGCCATGGCCGCTAGTGCGCTATTGCTCTAAATATTCATAGTAGCTTTAGTCTATAACCTAAAATAGTTGCCATTAGTGAAGTCATAAGAAGAAAACACATTTTTTCTCAAAAAAAATTATTAAGTAGGTATGTAGCATCAACAATAATTAGAAAGAGAAGAAAGAAAGAAAAACGTTTTTTTCCTGCAGAAGTGAAGTGCACATAAAATAAAAATATGTTTACCAAAGGTCAAGACAAAAAACAAGTATTAGATAAATCTAGAAAAAATAAAATAAATATTGACATAAACAATTAATTTCATTTTCTTAATAAATATTTTGCGGGAATAGTAAAAAAATTTATTTTTACCACCATTCCAAATGGATTCAAATTAGATCATACGGAACCTCGTTACCAAAAATCAGCAAGTCCTTATAAATTTTTTATTAAAATTCCACTGTTTTTGCGACAATTCTCGGAAACACGCTATAAGTATTGGAATGAGGAAAATCCAAAAATGTATTCGTTCTGTTTGTTTTTATAATATTCTCGAGTTTATGGATTCCTAGTACCTACTTATTGAAAAAGTGTGAATTAGAGGTATTTTGTTAAAAATGACTATAATGAGGTTTTTTCCCTTACTTGAGGTAATAATGGACTTTAATTGCTTGTTTGTTTGTTATTGGAAATCCTGCGGAAAGTTTTTAATGTAGGTTCTTTAAACACACCTCATTTCTTATTGGTTACTTAGGCTCTTATGTCAAACATCGTGAGGAAACCTGGACTTACTGTTCCACTCAAACCATGTCAGAGGCGGCTTAGAAACTCTGACACTAGGGTGTGTGGTATAGGTTAGAATCACGGATATCTATGGTTAGAATAGATAGATTAAAATTTTCCCAAACCAAGCTCTAGTATACTAGAGCCTTGATAGAGCCTTTTAAGACTACAGAACTACATTTTACTCTTATTGGTAAGCAGAAAGCAAGAAGTTTTTAAATAGGGATTTAAATTTCGCGAACAATAAATAAACCAAAAATCAGAAACACAGGAAATTGGCACTAACAAAAAAAATACTAATACATTTGTTAATTAAATGCCACATAGCTCAAATGAAGTAATAAACTTATGCGATAGAAACTTTATTACCTGTTCATACAGAAATTGTAGTCGTATATTATTCTATTTTGTCAGCAATTAAAATGTAAGCACAGATTATGTTGATGAAATACATACAACTTGCTTGCGTTAGTCATAATTATTTCAACCCTATAAGTCTATATGAATTATGAATTTATTATCCAGTACCCGCGTAATATATATGGTTGACAAATCATAAATTACCAATTTAATTATTATTTTATGCGCCACATCGACAAACGTCAGTCACATTACAAATAATACCTAACAGCCAAAAACGTACTACGAGAAAAATTCGTCCTCAATATTTAAATAAGGTCGTTCCGTTCATTCGGTCAGTCATTCATTCTACCATCGGTCAGGATTTCGACCGGAAGTGGCCCTTATCAGGCGGCGGAGGTGACGTCACGATCCACGAGCACAATCAATGTGAGCCGAACGTGATTGTTATATAAATAAAAGATTTTTTTTTTCTTAAACTTCTGAGTAAAACAATGCGAAACGGGAAATGTTTGAGTTTATGCAAGATATAAACAACTTGTAAAATGTAAGAGGAAGTTATAATTATGTTAAATGTAAGTCAACAAACAATTTAACATCTAGCAGTAACACTTCAGTTGCAACTGTTAATAATACCGCGCCCGAATGGGTAATTAATTAATATTTTTAGTGGGCAACACTCCATAAAGTTCTTTTAAACATCAATGGGCGGCCATAGACAACGAACGATAACGTTCTAACTTCGAATACTATCACGCCGCTTACTGGAAACTTGTACGTGTGTCATATTTACCCTCCATTGTAATTCAGAGTGGCTTTCCAATAAAAAATACATTTCCTAATTTACTCGAGTCGACGTAAGTATTGTGTACGAACAATGGACCTGACTCATGTCACGTGATTCATTCAAATATCGAACGCTTAGACGATATCGATAAAAGTAGTCGATTTTCAAAAAGTTCCGACGCTATCCAACTGATTTGAAATGCGAATTTTGAATTTTAAAATTCGATTGTTTGGTTGTAGACTTTTATTTAAGACATACATTTTTATGTATGTTTAGTTAGGCCATTTTTTTTTCTAATTACCGTAACAAACCTTTTTCTCAAAAAAGATAAAAAATCGCAACTTCAGTGCTAAACCAAAAAAGTCCTTTTCATTTCAGTTATGTCCCTTGAAAGAGTCAGGAAGCAAAATAATAAAAATCATTGATCAATATTGACTATTTGTACAAGTGTTAAATTAGTGAAGTTTACAGTTTACTTAGGTACCTATACTTAATATTATTATTTCATTAGTCTGGTATGAGACATTGGTCGCAAGCACGACTAATGAGCGCAGAGTCGTGGGTTAGACTCCCAGGTCGGGCAGTGTTATTGAGTTTTTCCAATAGGAATTTCGCAGTAGCAGCTCGAATTTTCAGAAATTAGCGGACACCCACGTGTCTCAGAAAGCACATAAAGCCATTGGTCCCGGCTGTGATTCCTAAATCTTTGACAGTCGTTACGGGTAGTCAGAAGCCCAAAAGTCTGACAACCATTCTTACCATTGGTATCGTGCTATCCAGTAACAAGGTTGAGAAGGTTAGATAGGCAGTCGCTCCATGTTAAATACTGGTATTCAGCTGCATCCGGTAAGACTGGAAGTCGACCCCAACATAGGGAACAGGCTAGGCAGATGATGAGCCATCAATGACATTTGTAGAATATTGAATATTGGCTAGTTACAATGGCATTTTGAATGTTACCGTCGATCATTCGTATGTAAGTTATTGGAAAGCCCTGTTATTAGGGTGTTCAAGTCAGCAGTCGTTCCGTGAATGATGCACTTACTCTCGACACATAGCTATATAGAACCACATACATAGGTATACATAGGACTTGGATTCGGTAAAGTTAAGCAAATCCTAGATAGATAACAGAAAAAGATATCAACCATTTTCGTTTGACAAGCGGCTCAAATCAAATCTGTATTTTTACAGTTGTCTATGGTTCTTTTAAGTCTAGTTTGGTGTCTGTCAATGTCAATATTGTTGCTAGTGTTAATAACTTTAGTGAGAGTAAACGCACAATGCAGTTGTTTTTTTTTATGAAATCCTATTGGTTCTTTTACTTCTAATATTTTTTTTTATATGTAGCTGATTTCCTTATACACTAGTTGATCAAAAAGTTTTAATTAATTGCTTTGTTAAAATTAATTTACTGAGAAATCAGTTACTATGAACTACCTGTATGGTTAGTCTAATAAGGGTCTCTATGCATTTGCACATGTTGCATAGAAAATGCCGAACCGAATGCCCCGAACCGCTCATATGTATCGCGAATTTGCGACCTTTACGTTCTTATCGGTCAAAAAAAAGTGGCAATACCTACATAACAAAAAACAAAACCAAAGCCGCCGACTTCCAAACTAAAGTTATTTTTTATTTTGTAGTTTTTGAAGGCGGTTGTCTTTTTTTGTAAAAAAGCTTTTTATTTTTCAATTTTTAGTGCTTGTGTGTTAATGTTTGAAATCCTTAATATAATTCCTTTCAAACAATACCTCACACGATATATTTAATTTAGAAAAATGCTCACAAAATAAAAAGCACTAAACCAAATTGGATGAAATTTTTATGGGACCAAATGGCAAGTATATTGCATCGAACAAAAAAGAATCACACTAATCGGACTAGAAACCTCGGAGTAATCGGTGTACATTACAACCTCCTTCGTTTTTTGAAGTCGGTTAAAAACTAAAGTCAATTTCTTACTAAAACTACGCAAGTAATAGCATGGCAACCATTTATTCATAAGTACTTAAGTTTTCCGTCCTTAAGTAGTGTATCGACTGTCTGTCTGTCTGTCACGTCAAGTAACGACCATTTAAGGGGTATATTAACCGCTTATGGTTGCAAATAAGCAATTTATAAATTGATCACTTCTAATTTAATACTGAAATGGAGATTATTATATGTTTTTATGTGTTTTTCTGGATTTCTGTCCGGTATTAAGGCTCAATGGGGCTGTTTAATTTGAATTGAATGTCTTGTTTGTTTAATATTAGTGGTTGTAGGTACGTTGTGTTTAACAAACTTTACCAAGTCTGTTGACAAAATGAGAATAACTATTTTTAAAGTGATGTGTTATTAGATTGGGTGTTGAATGATGGTGCTTGCTTGGTTAAGTTGAAATTGTTTTTGTATAACACTAAGTACAGACTGCGGTTTCGTCTGCGTTGAAGTCAAGTACCGTCTTACTAGTATTGTAAATGCGATAATGTGGATGGATGTTTTTTACTCCATCATGCCAGAATGGATGAATGGATCTAGATGAAATTTGGCACAAAGATGGAGGAAGGTTCCCGTGGAATAATATTAAGTTTTTTCTCTAACCTAACAATAAAGTAGCAGTTCTATCAGTAAAATATTTTTTTTTATAATCGTACCAGTAATTTTACAGATTACTTCTTACAAACAAACAAAAATTAAAAACTGGTTAAAATGTCACTGATTATTAGATCACTCAAAAGTTACATGCATTTGCATAAATAAACTGACTCAAGTCTTGTTTCACGTTTTAAAAATGCCGATATTTACGTAACTGCCAATAAAAATGCAAATTAAATGCAATCTATAAATAAAGAAACCGACACATAAACCCACATTAATTTGTGTTATCTACTCCCGTTACAGATAGGAGGTAATTTATTATTAATTTTCTTTTCATCTTTATTATAAACACGTGTCCAATAAAATCAACACCAACAAATAAGACAAATATTATACTTCTTTGTAACAAAATAATTCGATTTTGTCGTCGCATAATTATCATAATAAACGGACACATTGCAAAATCGTGCATTCTCCACATCCCTTTCTTACAGTATCGCCTTTCCGCTCTTCATATGCAATTCCCGTAAACCAATTAGCGGACCATTTTCACCCTTCAACCCTACTGATAAGATCCAGTTTTCTTTAAGCAAATACTTTCAAGAACACAGCTGCGCTTTGACACTACAAGCAGACAACGACTGTATTTGTAAGCTTATAAGTCTCCTTTTGTCTTGTGCAAAAGTAATCAATGAGGCACTCGCGATGAAATGCGAAATGGATTATTTTTTCAAAAATGGAATTAAGAAGAGACAATAACGTTCATTGTTTTTAAAGATGGCGGACGGGTCGGGCTCAAATATGAGATTATTACTTGTGTGTTTCGCTTATGATAATTTTATAGCCCACAAAGGCACAATAGCAAGTTTATTTTAATGCGAAATTATTATTGTAGTTGTACATTACGAAAACAGAAATCCATCTTGTTATTCCGGTTGCTAACAAAAAAAGCTATGGAGTGTAGTGAGTTTCAAAAACAGGAAACGCGGTGTTGAACTTCTTTCTCCGTTCTAAATCAAATTAAAACGCGTTATTTATAAAATAACATAATTATTTTTCGCTAACCAGCACTACGCGGAACGAAATTTATTATACTATTTAAGATAGTTAATATTTATTGCACGATACAGTTAAAAATATGTAGTTTTACCTCAGGCGCCTACCAATTATAGTAGAAACTAACATTTAGTTTAAGGTGAAACCGACGGGCTGCTCCCAGACATTCTCCCGAGAGATGGCGCTGAAGTCAACATTTTTAGTTTATTTGAGTTTTTGTGTAATTGGACAATTATTAAGTCATAGGAGTAGTCTTAGCGGTTATCGGATATTACATTTTATTTGAATAGGTCATATCATTCCCTCAAAATCTACCCAATTCGACACATAACTTGTTTAAAACTTCTGTCATTGAATACAGTGTCGTTTACACACACAGACATACCTCTGCGTTTACGAAGATTGAACACTAGATGGCGTGAATATAAAAAAACTAGTTTAAATTTTTCTGTCTAAGTAAAAATAAGTTATATTTGTTGGCGTAAACTATTTTATTGATTTATAAATATGGGAAATAAATTATGTCAACATTGATTACAATAAAACGCAGTTTTATTTTATTTCATTACACTATTTTAATCGTTTATCAAAACAGAAGTATTTGAAGCAACATAATTTATAATTTTGGGAAATAAATTATGTCAACATTGAAAAAAATAAAAATAAAAAAAAAATAAAAAAGTACCTACCAGCCTCTTACTGTCCCACTGTAGGGCAAAGTAGGTACCTACATATGAATTGAAAAAGTCACATTGGCTTGCCCGGATTCGAACCCACAACCTCATGCATGAGAGGTGGGCGCGTTAACCACTGGGCCATCACGACACTTAATTTTGATTACAAATTATAACGCAGTTTTATTTTATTACATTACACTAGCTAGGTACTTATTCAATATTTTTTCATCTATCTACCTAGGTACCTACTTCACGGCAAGAAAATCTTCAATACACTCGACCTAAACCGTGCTTATCAACAACTAAGTAGGTAAGTACCTACCAGTCTACGAGCTAGACATCAAGAAAACAGCCATCACAACACCTTTTGGCATATTCGAGTTTACCTACACGAATAGGTATGTCCAGGTCTCAAGAATGCCGGACAGACATTCCAACGATTCATCTATCAAGTACTTAGGTACCTACTTAGTAAGTACCCGATAAGTAGGTAGGTAGGTAAGTACTACTTACCTACCTACTTATCGGATTAGACTAGGTATCTACGCATAAATTTCCATTCATCGACGACGTAGGTAAGTAGGTAGGTAGGTAGGTACTTACCTACCCAATAATCGCATCTGAAAATGAAGTAAAATAAAAATAAATAAATATCTTGGGACAACTCACACACGGCCATCTGATCCCAAGCTAAGCAGAGCTTGTGTTATGGTAACCAGACAACTGATATACATTACATACTTATATAATTTATAAATACATACAGTATTATAGATAAATTACACCCAGACACAGAACCAACAATAATTATGCTCATCACACAAAGTTTGTCCTGGGTGGGAATCGAACCCACTACCTCCGGCGGAAGGCGGAAGTAAGTAAAGCAAGCCACATCAAAGATTTACAGGAAGTCTTACGCAGATAAGAGGTGTATGATATCACTATAAATCCATCAAAATGCGTCTTCGACAAAGAAAACCTCAAGTTCCTGGTCTATGAAGTGTCAAGCAACGGAATCAAACCACCACAAGGAAAAGTCTGCTATCTCTGCTTACCCCAGACCCGAGACGATTCAAGATCAAGACCTACCTACGTAGATTTATCGGCATGATAAATTTCTACCGTGACAGCATAGTAGGTAGGTAGGTAGGTACCTAACGCAGATCACATAAGTACTTACAAGCACCGCTCAACGCGGTCCTGCACAATTCCAAGAAGCGAGATAAAACAAAGATCAAGTGGAACACAGAAGCGTCACACTCACAAGCATTCGAGTTATGTAAAGTTAGCATAGGTACAAAACGCAGCTTAGTTTGCTCATCCATCTCCATCACCAACCGACGCCAACTCCCTCACGTAGTCACGTGCGACGCAACGAACACCTGCGCAGGAGCTGTCCTTCAATAACTTGTAAACAAGAAATATAAGTACTGCTTGGCTAGGTACCTACCTATTTCTCAAAGAAATTCTCCGAAACACAACAGCGATACAGTTCATACAGTACCTATACCTACGGTCTACGTTCGACAGAGTTATTAGCCTACCTACTTATCAATTTATAGGTAGGTAGGTATGTCAATCAAACACTTCAGAAAAATGTTCGATGGAAGAGAACTCATTGTTTACACCGATCACAAGCCACCATCTGATAGATACCTACCAGCAGACTAATAAAACTTCATTCATAACTTAGTAAAGCGTAATTTTAGCTCCAGAAATCAAGTTTCCGTAGTGTAGCGGTTATCACGTGTGCTTCACACGCACAAGGCCCCCGGTTCGATCCCGGGTGGAAACAGTTGCTTTTTGTATTTTATTGCCGATCATAAAAAGTATCTTCACGCTTTTTTATTAATTGGGTGATCAGAGAAATCTGAAAAATAAACATTTTGTTAAAATAAAAGTGAACTACGTACTATTTCTCGCCTTGAAACTTACGTTTAGAAATCTATGATTGTTATCAAGGCCAAGTATGCCGCAAAACCAAATTATTTGTCGTATCAGATTACGATAGCTCACTTTGTTATTTTTTTTGTTGCTTTGTATGAGCTACCTATGTTATGAAATACCACGTTACCGATTTGGGGTAACATGACATGTACCTAATGATAGTTGTATTGATCTAAATAAATAAAAAAAATATTTATTTAGATTGCGTCGGGGACAGTGGTCAGTGATTGACTGACGCCAGAATGATTCGAGCCAGACTGAACGTGTTATTCATGGGTTACACGCTCAGTCTGGCGTCATTCTGGTCCATCAGTCTGGTCAGAATGACGGGAGAATTATCGTGTAACCGGTTGATTGACGGACTGATGGTCCAGAATGACAAAAATTAAATATTTTAAATATTTTTCATCATTCTGTTGTGAATGACAGCAGACTGATGCCAGAATGATCGTATAACCACTCGAATCATTCTCGCATCAGTCAATCACTGACCACTGTCCCCGACGCAATCTAAATAAATATTTTTTTTATTTATTTAGATCAATACAACTATCATTAGGTACATGTCATGTTACCCCAAATCGGTAACGTGGTATTTCATAACATAGGTAGCTCATACAAAGCAACAACAAAAAATAACAAAGTGAGCTATCGTAATCTGATACGACAAATAATTTGGTTTTGCGGCATACTTGGCCTTGATAACAATCATAGATTTCTAAACGTAAGTTTCAAGGCGAGAAATAGTACGTAGTTTACTTTTATTTTAACAAAATGTTTATTTTTCAGATTTCTCTGATCACCCAATTAATAAAAAAGCGTGAAGATACTTTTTATGATCGGCAATAAAATACAAATAGCAACTGTTTCCGCCCGGGATCGAACCGTGTGCCTTGTGCGTGTGAAGCACGCGTGATAACCGCTACACTACGGAAACTTGATTTCTGGAGCTAAAATTACGCTTTATTATTATACAAACAATTTATTATAATTATTCATCTCAAGAAAATCGTCATACCTACCCGGTACCAACACTCTCAATATTCTGCGAAACGTCTACGTCACACGTTCGACCATACCTACTAACGCTGTGCACAATTCAAGTCACCCTGGAATGAACAACACACATTATTTGTTTCTGAACGCACCATTACCGTGAACGTGAGCTTAGTAGGTACCTACTACAAAATAAAACAAACTAATAATAATGTTTGTCTGTCTGAAACTATTTTTTTTTTACTATTTTAAAATGCGTAAAAGATGTTTATCGTAACCCGGCAAAACCATAGGTATTTAGCAAATGTTTGCAAGTTTAATTTTGTGACTACTTTAGTAGGTACCTAGTTTACCGATTTATAATGGTTGACCAAAAACATATTCAAACACATTCAAATATGAAACACTGACTCATCATCACTGACACGTATGACGTAGGTAATCAGTATTGTGACGATATTTCAGAAAAATCACGGGCCAACATGCTGTTTTTTAGTTTCTAATACCACCAAAAATATAATTGCGTATTTAGAATAATTAATTACTATACCTACGATAAATTAGTTACAATATAGTCTCAAATACATACTGGAGGAAAATTGCAATTTTAATCAATGAAAATGCATAGCATACAAAAAATACACAAGAAATTCCGCGCGCAAATCATAGCGCGTGACAACCGAAATCAGAATGTATTAGGAATTATTTTTCTATCATAGGTATTATCAAGTCAAGTGAACGAAGTTTGGCAACGCTTTTTTTGTCAACGTATTCCATTTAGGAAAGAACGGCAACGTTGCTTATAACCTACACTACGAGTATTGGTATTTATGTTGCCACACAACAATAATAAATAATAAGTAAAATTGTTTAAAAAAACATAGATGTCGAAGGTCATTAGTTTTATGTTATTTTATTCTTGTTTTGATACGGTTGGAAAGGAAATCCAATTATTGAACTAAGATATTGATTTATCAGAAATTATTTTGCACGCCATCTAGTGTGCCAATTTTTAAACTTCGCCTTTCGTTTGCTTGTCAAAAGTACTCAAAAGTCCCGCAGTGTCACGCACACTACTAAAGAAGTGTCAATTTTTGCCGAGATTTCACTATTGTTTTTCTCAGTGAATAATGAAGTTATTGGCTAAAAACTTCGGACGCGAGCACATTTTATTGTAAAGAAGTGATAAAATGATTAGTTTTAAAGAAAGAGTGTCTGTGTTTAGTGTATAACTCTAATGAAAAATGTATGGACGGAGGGGTCGTCGCATCCACCTTAATTACCTGTCTAACTAAAAAAAAACTCTCATAAAATTCGATTTTAGAAAAGTCGACTAAATTAAATATATTTTTTTATCTCATCCAATAAATTATACATAAAAGTTTGTGAGGTTGTAGGGGGTAATATCTGGATCTACTAAACCGATTTGGAAAATCTTTCGCAAATTAGAAGCTACTTTATCACTGAGGGCTATATTTTATCATAAAAAAAATAAAGGTCCCGTAAGAAAAATCACGCGAACGAAGTCCCGCGCAAAAGCTAGTTAAACACTCATTTTTGTTAGACATAAAGTATTCAATTTAAACGACGCAAACTGACAAAGTTGCCACTCCAAATAAATCACTACATAGTATAAAACAAAGTCGCTTTTTCTGTCTGTCTGTCCCTATATATGCTTAGATCTTTAAAACTACGCAACGGATTTTGATGCGGTTTTTTTTAATAGATAGAGTGATTCAAGAGGAAGGTTTATATGTATAATACATGCATAATATATTAGAGAAACACTGATAATTTTAGAGGTTTCTAATGTGATGTCGTAAATAAACACATTTTTTTGCGCTTACATTGTAAACGCTGGCTGAACCCTTCGAGATAGATCAAAATAATGTACTACAGTATTGTACAACTTAAAAAGGTCTACAAAAAAGTCCGCGATGGTATATGTCTATCTCTTAGGGATAACCCACAATAACCATTTTTTATCCTTGACTTTTTTATAGAATATTTAGTATCACAGCATTGCACCCGTGCGAAGCCGGGGCGGGTCGCTAGTTACGAAATAAAAAAGAAACACAAAACAGTCAAGTGATGTCAACACAAAAATCGACTAAAGTACTCGCATCTGGCAGCTGCGATATAGATTAGTGACGTGTCTCATACTTCCAGAAAGCTGAATAGTGTAACGAGTAATTTAAATAGAGCGGTCCCTCAATTGGGGTTAATTCTCGTGTTTAAGGAATATGTGAACGTTTAATTATGAGGACTTGAGGACGGCGACAAGCGATATGGCGCAACATATTTTGAATGCTTTGATGATCGATTCATTCACTACACTGTTTTGAATTGGTAGAACTTTTATTACTTACAAGTTCCTACTTAAAACTTCGTGAACATTTTTTTTTTACCCGAATTATGTTACGTTTTTGGTTACTGCTCAGCTCTCGTGTGTCGTAGTGTGATGTTATACCTCAAGAATTTAACAAAAAAAAAACAAAAATAAAATAATCAAAAAGATTTTTTCTAATCAGACTGCTAGTTCTAAGGGATAGCGCGTTTAAAAGAAACGTTTTTTGCTTTATTGTTGTATACATTTATTTAATAATAAGCACTTTACTTTTTTTGGGAAAACTTAGGTACTCCTTTTATAAGTTTGTGTGATTATGTGACTAACAATCATCCTCCTGCCCTTGTCCCATGCTACTTGGGGTCGGCGCAACACGTTTTCCTCTTCCACTCTGTCCTGTCAGCCGTCAAGCAATGACTGACTCCCCTTTCATTCATATCATTCTTCACACAATCCATCCATCTTTTCTTTGGCCTTCCTCTTGCTCTCCATCCATCCACATTCATATTCATAACTCTCTCTGATTATGTGACTAACAATATTAAGGCCAATTAAAAGTTTTCACGCATAACAAATACATCAGAAGTACCTAAAAAACTGTGTTATTAACATAAATATTTGAAAGAATAGGTAAAGCAGAAATCGAAAATTTTGTTATGTTTTCGGAAAAGAGTTTTAACGAAGAAAATTCGCCTTTCGCCGTCTTTATGCAATGCAATTTGCAGTTCAATTTCAAAGATTGATTGAATCGTAATACTTTTAGCTAGAGTAGTTTTTCCACTAATCAAGCTTTCTGTTTGTTGAATCTAACAAGATCAAAAGCTTAGATTCTAAAAGAAACCACACAAATACAATAAAATCAATTTGCTCTCCACGAAATAGTTTCGGCCCGTTAAAAACTTTCAAATCAATCCGGAAACTTCAAATTCTAATAATATAAAGAGCACGTTTGCTATCTACTTACATCACAAGACTCGTTTCGACTTTTTACCGAATCGTGATCCAACTTTTTGTGGAGAACACATATTCAGATATGTAATGACCAATCTCCGGGCGTCGAACAAAAAAACGTAAGAGATCATTCGAGGCATTAATGCATCAGTTACTAAACCGTCAGACGCATGCTCTTGCGCATCCTTAACGCATTCATAATAAGAACAACAAGTTCCATTTTCAAACGGACGAATTACAAACACGGGGAGCGTTCGAATGTAGCTTTCGGTTCATATTCAAATTTCTGTTTTGAAAATAGAACGAGAATGATTCTTTATGATCCATCTGTGAGTAAGGATGATTGATTTTTTAGTTTGGAAAGAAATCGACTATGCTTTACTTATAATCTCGGTTAGTAACGATTATTATGACTCGGTTTACATTTCACAAACATAGTAACTTACTCTGAAATACATAAATCAGATAATCGATTAGTCTTCTTAAAATCGACTAAGTATTAGTCGATTATGAGGTTTATAAGCTAGTTTGTATCGATTTGTCTTGTGTTGTTGAGTTGATGATTATTAATTTATTACACATAGGTGTAAGCGTGGCGTGTAGGAAGTATATAAGTAAACAAGTGCTTTAGGCAACCATAAAAAAATATATTAGGTGTCGATATTTATTTGTGTTGCTTACGTAATATCGATGATTGATCGATCAGTTTCATATAAGTAGGTACACGATTTCTGTTTTATTTCAATAATGACAGTCATGTATTTCTTAAAAAAAAACTAAGTATATCCATTCTTAGTAACATAGTTTGTTAACCGTTTCATGACTAAACAACTGAACCAATTTTGATGATATTTAGTAAGGGGTGAGATTGAACCTCAAGAAAGGACATAGGCTATAAGGCTACTTATATTTCCGCGACTTCATCTGCGTCCGCGATGACCGACATTTACGTTGGCGAAGTTGCGGGCAAAAGCTAGGATTCTTTTTTTGCTTTTTTCACTCTTTTATTTAAAAAACGAACGAATGACAAATTGAATGCATCAAAGCTTTTGATCATAATCTATCTTTCCGTTAACGTTTTATTCAGTTCTAGTAAACAGCATCCCTCATCTTTATATTCTCACGTTCTGACTCAGAATGACGACGCCAGTCATACGATACCAACAGGAAATTAGATAAATACCAAGAAAACATTCACAATTCAGTCTTTTCAACACACAGTGACGATCAAATTGTCCGCCATTACAACCAATTGACGGTAATTAAAAAAAAATCTGCTCCACAAGCACGGGGGCGGTACTGACACGCAATAAATTCTTTATACATTTTTAATTAAGTTCAAAACATTGTAGATACTAGTCCACGGCATTCGGGGTCAACACACTTGGAAAACATAACTACCAATTTAACTTGACCTCTGTTTACTAAGTTTTTGTTTGAAAGCTCGAACACGCTTATGGTGGTTCTGTCCGCTCCACACGAAGCATGGTCACCCATCAATCAATGGGATCATATCGCCGCCGAACCAGCCAGCCACGTCTAACATTATGATTTTATAAGTTTGAGTAATATTTTATTTAAATTTTCGGTTGATTGAATGTTTCGGTTCGGAACGCTGCGGTTTTACGAGTTTAGAAATAGAAAAGATTGACTAAATAGCTAATGATTAATATTATTAAACGTATTTGCAATTGAAATATACCCGCGTAGAATACACCAAGAAGTACGGTAAAGAGAAATTGAAAAAAAAAAACTTAAAAAATGATTTGTGTGAGACATGTTCCAGCCGCGTCATCTATCTCGTTCGATATTTGAATACGTTCGAATTTGGAACAGCGGCCAGTAATATGAACTTAGTTCGGTTCGTTTTTCAATTGCTTCACTTATTATATTTTGAATGTGGAACGTCGGTAAAAGAATGTCGTTTCGAAGTTTTTAATACTAAACACGCATGAATTTAACTACAAATTTTGTGTCTAGACGTTTTTTAGTGGACAATAAATTGTCTAGCGTTTGTATTGTCATGGTTACTTGTATGAAAGGTGTGATAGAGAAATCGCGATTCTGTAATTCTGTGCGCGTTTCGCGTTACGTAAGTTGTCGTATTGTGTATGCTGACTAGATGACCGCACGCGCCAACTTCACGTACTTGCAATAAGGCACGCGGGGTGGCCGACACATTCTTTTACGAACGAACGATTCATAGTTTGACGTTTGTATTAAAAATTAATGTTTTATCTATACTCTATGCTATGTTATAAAGCTGAAAAGTTTTTTAATTAAATGCGTTAATCTGGAACTGCCAGTCGAATTAGAAAAAAATTTTTTGTAAATTATAGCCAGATTCATGAGGGATAGTATAGGCTATACAACCTGAATTTTAATCCGTTGCAAATCTTTCAGGGGGTGAATGTACTCATGAATATGAACAACTTTTATTAGGGGCCTAGTACGAAATGTGAAAAAAAAAACAGCTGATCCATACAATAATGTACTACATTACGATCAAATTGTATGGATCAGCTGTTTTTTTTTCACATTTCGTACTATGTCCCTTAATAAAAGTTGTTCATATTCATGAGTACATTTACCCCCTGAAAGATTTGCAACGGATTAAAATTCACGGTGTATAATATCACACTACGACCCACGAAGAAAGGAGCATTAACATGGGTGAAAAAGAAACGCGGGCGAAGTCGCGGCCTGAAGCTAATGAGTAATAGGTATAATTGCATAATTTATTTGTCCTCATTTTCTTTATTACGTCTGGCAACTCCATTTTTCACAATTCTTTACTATGACTGTACCAAGTATTTTCTTTTTCTACCTATGTAATATAATTATTATATGGTATACTAGCGACCCGCCCCGGCTTCGCACGGGTGCGTGTATTATACATATAAACCTTCCTCTTGAATCATTCTATCTATTAAAAAAAACCGCATCAAAATCCGTTGCGTAGTTTTAAAGATCTAAGCATATATAGGGACAGACAGACAGAAAAAGCGACTTTGTTTTATACTATGTAGTGATGTAGGTATATGGTAGATACCCAAAGCACTGAAAAACATCTCAAAGTTCTAACAAATCCTGAAAAAAAAACGACAAACTCGTCTAAACGCTGCGCCTGCGCCTCATAAATCTTAAAGACCACATCTCTCCGCTTTCTTCAGACAAATTGGACTCAATTTCCATACACAAGTTGATACCTTCAAGAGGTCACATCTTAAGACAATGCTCAATGAACGAAGAGGGGGGAGGTGCTAGACCTCAGGAGGGGGAGAGGGGAGGTGTAATTATTCGCCGCTAGCTCGCGACCACGCCCGCCATTGTGACTTAAACATCGGCTTCAAGACTTCGAAAGACACGGCTTTCGGAGACGTTGACGTGTTAACTCTTATAGTGTTGAGAAAAATGTTTACAGTACTGATGGGGGTAATCAATGGTTTTGTAAACAAAGGCTTGAGATCATTGAGTTAAGGACTTGTATGATTGATTTAAAGTTGGACTTTTTGTAGGGGACCGAAAGATTATAAACTTCAGAACTTAAAAAAAGAATTACCACCTCTTATGCATGAGATACTCAATCAATGTGATCTATTCACTGACATCGTTGATGGAAAACATCGTGAGAAAACCTCGATTTGCAGTTATACCAAAGTCTTAAATCGCCAGTCCGCCTTGAACAAGCATGGTGATCAATGCTCGTGCCTTTTCTGTATGAGAAGAGGCTTTTGCAATGCAGTGGAACAATAATAGGCTGGTATAATTATAAATGTCAAAGTCAAATCATGTAAGTATTCCAATAAGACCAATAAAGGCCTATTAAACGTCATTTACTGAAATGTCATTTATTAGGAAAATAATCTAGTTGCTCCTTCCAAAAGTTATTGTATGGAGAAGAATAGACATAAAGGTAAGTTGATCAACAATAAATAACAATTTGATTTTATTTGAAAGTTAATCATGGCTTCCAAGACGCCAGAGAAGGCCAATACCAATTCTGGTAATGTTTAAGATCTAGCCGCAATCTCATCTCAGCGACAATCAATGTCAAAGACCTGTCAAAAATGTAGGTAATTAGAGACATTTTTGACAGATTGAGACAAATTAATTACTTCGTAAAAAATTTGAGAATTTCCCCTCAGGGCCTGCACTTTAAAAAAAGAGATATATTTGCTAATTTTAAGCGTCTTGTACTCTAATATCATTTTTTATATTATAAAGATAAAAGATTTGTATTTTCGTTTGTAATGGATTAACTCAAAAATTTCTTTACCGATTTTAAAATTTCTTTCACCAATGGAAAGCTACGTTATCAGCCAGTAACAAAGGCTATAATTATTCTTTAATCAAAAAATTGGGCATCCGTAAGAAAATTCGCGAAGAAGAAGTCGCGGGGAAACGGTAATACCTACTCTAATTAATCTTGCACTTTTTGCTTCAGTTAAGAATGGATAGCAATATTGAACAAATAAAGACAGCATAGATCAAAGAATATACAATTCAAACAAAGCTTTCAATTAATCAATAATTGTCTTAACGAACGCCTCAACTAAGTTTAAAACACACACACACAAGATCACTAAAACAAACCAGACAAATTACTCTATACGGAACAGAACACTTTAAAAACCACCATAAATAAACTTAAACCATTAAAGACGGGGATTATCCTACAATCACGAAGAACCCTAAAATACGAACCATCCATCCGTCTGCTTGAAACACATCAATACAACTTATCTGCCTGGAAACCACTCAAAACATCTATTTTTAAGCTAAATTCGAACCGAGGGCAAATGTAAAAATTGTTCGTATCTTGTTATATGATTGATTTTATTACTCCTGCGCAGTATCGGTGGTTTAAAATTGTTATGTTGGTACTTGTCGGTAACGTTTTTTGTTTCTCGGAATTCGGCGTTTGAATTTTTGAAATAAAATCATGGCTGATTGTCATCGCGGAATGTTTTTGAATTTGGAACTGTTATGTGAACTAGGGATGTGAATTTAGAAATTGTTGTTAATATTTAATTTTATGAACCTATTAATAAACGAATTGGCGAGCGGGATGGATTCCTAAAAAACTGGAGGGATGAAGCACGGTACCCTCCCCCGCTCCTTCCATCTTGAAAAAATGGTGGAAGGGCTTTGCCCAGGAATGGGGCAGAGTAGAATAGCAAAAAAAAACAGAACAATATCACGTATTTTTTGTCATAGATGAAACTATATTTTTCTTCATTTACTTAGAAGATAAATAATTTAAGCATTGCTAATATAGATATCGTGTCAACATATTTTAATGATAAGTAATAAAGATCGATTTTCTGTCTCTAGACCAAGAGAGACTCTATTAAACTTGGAAGATAATACAGTGCAACCTCGATAAGTATACCTAATAAAGCTGAAATGGATTAGAAAAATTTGTTATAAGAAATAATTTGTTATAAATGGGGTTTATTTGTTAGTAGCGGAGGGTCATAAGGGACTGCACAGGACTTGATAAATCGAAGAAAGTTTAATTGAGGTGCGTTATATTAAGGTTGTACTATAGTTGTGCTTGTGTGTGAGTTCTGGCATCTAAAAAGAAAGAAGAAAATAGATATTTCCAAAAGTTCACGATTCACGATTCTCTCATCGAAGCTTTAGTGGTCCTAACTGCTTAAAACCAGAACACGGTGAACCCTAAAAGTCAAATAACACAAAAACAACACAATAAACCAATATTATCGATATAATCGTAAAGATTCCCGTGAACTGACAACGTTTACTCATAAAAGCTGAAACAAATAAACAATTCGCTGGGAATTAGTCATCGTATTGGAAGGCGGTCTGTTTCGTCTCAATATTGTACGCGCATCTGCTACACTTATTATATGTTCCGCTCAGGAACGTATCATGAGGTTTTTATAAATATTCTCTCATATCTTTTATTTTGTGGGTAGGCACTAGGCATTGAAATACAAAATAACGGTTTTAAACGAAAAAAGGCCGCGAATAATCAACTTTTAATCATAGAATTCGAATTAGAACTCATAATTGCAATTCCAAATTCAAACCTATATTCTACATTTGAATCTAAAAAGAATAAATGTTTGCAAGAATGCAAACTACATTTAAAATTCAAAAAGAGAATCGAGATGCCTTTTTTGTGACATGAAGCTAATTTATGCCAGTAACTTGTTCGTATAGATCACGAATCTGCTGAGGAGCTTTTTAATCTTTCTGACACCAAAACTAATTAAATTACTTCGGCGACTAGGCGCGCCGTATGCGCCCCACAGGTGATAAAGTCAATAATTCATTTAAAATCGGAAAAGTAATTAATAATTTGTAGAAAAAAATCTCTAGGACGAACGCACGGAAGAAATTGATTTTCAATAAAATGAATAAGGTCGTATTCGGGCGCGACACTCGCTCCACACTCAATCACCATCCGCCGGCCGCTTATGAATCTGGAATTTGACCGTTTTTAGCCCCATTCCACGGCACCAAATTAAAAATGTAAGAATTCTCGCTTGCAAAAGGAATTTATATTTTATTTCATTTCATTAAATCCGCCATCTTTTGTTTCCATGGCCCGTTCCGATCGGAATTCATATTTTTCTGTGTTTTGTTTCGGTTTGCGAGCGGCGTATTGTTTTATTGTTATGTCCGTCCTAAATGTTTCGTTTCTCGTTCCGAACCGAGTATTAATTATTTTCTTATTTTTGATGAATGCGTCCGACGAATTTTTAAGACGACTTTTAGCGGCGATTAAGAGTCCACGATAATAATTCGGCCTTTAGAAAAACAATCACGATTTTCATTAAAATTCTGCAACGCCGCGATATCGTCAAAAATGTTAGATTCCATTGATCTCCGGGTGAAATCGCGGTTGCCAGTCAAGATTAGTCTGCGGCCGACCGAATACTTACTATGCTTAAACTATTAAACGCAACGTCGAATCCGAACAGACAGAGATACGTATCGTTTACCGAAAATAATACCAGCCGTAATCTGACATTCTCATACGAGAGCCCGGAGCGTTACGCAACTGACTTTCCGCCTTCCGACAACAAGAGGGATTATTCGTTACTCATCAATCTTAAATAGACACGGACACTCCATTGTTCCCGTGACATTTAGACGAATTTATAAATAACGCCGCTGAATAAATTCTGTCACTGTCGTTCATATACAAATTTAATTAATACGCGCGCCGTGCATAATTTGGAGGATTTTAAAAAATCCGAACGTAACGCGACATGGCCGTGTCCACACACGCGCCTGATTGATACAATTATAATTTATTCCAAATTCAAACGACACCCGCGTTTGAATTTGAATGTAGAATAGAACGCATTCCTAATTGTTGGCATGTGCTCTAGCGCTATTGGCCGATACGTTTTCGTATTTCGAACGTCTCTTTGTATTCGAATTTAGAAAAGCGGATTATTTTGCTTTCTTTCTTGACGTTTCGTTATTGTGTGCAAATGTAATTGTTGTTGCGTCTGGTTATTGGTGTAAGTATGAGCGTCGATGGATAGTTTTCGTCTCGCGCGCTCGCCTCGCATCCACTGTCCATAAAGATGACGTCGAATGCGTCTCGATAGTGACGTGAAACGTCCTATCGACTGCAAACTGCTTATTAACTTTACAGCTGACAGATTTCTGATTTGTAACATTTTTAGCCTTGTACTCAATAGTAAAAAATAACTAAAACCCGACTACGACAAAATCGCGCACTGAAAAGTATAAAACAAGAACAATATTCATTTGACCGATATTTTCGAAATTTTTAAGTAATAGCCGTGGTCGTATGCCACCTAGCCAATAAAGATTGTGTGAAACAACCGCAGGTGGCATACGACCACGGCTATATTACTTAAAAATTTCGAAAATATCGGTCAAATGAATATTGTTCTTGTTTTATACTTTTCAGTGCGCGATTTTGTCGTAGTCGGGTTTTAGTTATTTTTAACTTATTTTTTATTTACACTATTTTGGGGGCTAAATTATTTGAAGGAATAACTCTATTTAATTATTTGATATAATAATAAAAACAAAGTAGCGAGTGAATTTCAAATGTACTCATTAAGCCTTTTCATTTGATATCCATGTTGACACTGTTAAAAACTGACAAAGTAGCTAGTAAAAGCTATATAATGCATATATATTTCAAATGTGCTCATCAAGCCCTTTAATTTGATACCCATGTCGATACTGTGCGAAAATATTTTTTTTTTCGATAACGACTTCACATCCCCTGGAGGGCGCCATATTGGATTTGGTGACACGTCACCTACCCTATAACCAGCGGACAACTGAGACGCTTCTAACGACACCTCATTTGTCATGTAATGATAAGTAGTTTAGAAGTTACGAGGGAACAAACAAACATACATACAAACATACATACAAACATACATACATACATACCGGTCAAAATCATAACCCTCCTTTTGGCTTTGCCGTAGTCGGGTAATAAGTACGTACGTCACATGTTTTGTTGTGATTATTTTAGGGAAGGGATGACTATATAAAAAATGTCACGCACGCTCTATTGACGCATCGCAAAGTAACATAAGAAATGCAAGTAAACAGAAATTGCATTCCGTGTAATGTATTGTAACGTTGCCAATGTTACATACTGCCAAAATTTGCGTCGTCTCTTTGGATTTATAGCCTATATATGTTTGATGTGAATGTGACAATTATTTTGTTTGTGTTTAATGGTTCTGATGGCAGCAGTCAGGTTATAATGGGCGTCGTTAGTTTCAGTTGAAATGCTGTTAGCTGTTATAATCTGAGGTGTCACGTCGAGCCGTGAAACAGACGAATGTCCATTAAAATTATCTGCGTGAAAATAAACACACAGTTCTCAGTAACATGTAATGAGCATTCTTCGTAATCAGATCAAAGCTTTTATTGTGTTTTAACTTTTATACTCATTGTTATGGAAACAGATGTCTCAACGTTTCAATAACGTCTTTACATTTTAACTTTGAAAGAATCGTAAAAGTAAACCGTTGATTTCGTTTCTTTCGAATCCACAAAACTGACGTCACGAAACGGACAGTTTTTGAATTAGGAAGTTCGATTTTCGTAATTTAAATTAGGTATTCGCCCGCGCTTTGCACCTAACACTGGATGCAATGAACAGTGGGATAATATGTTCTAGAATTAAATCGTATCTAAACTGTAGTGCGCCGCTCGAAATAGGGCGCGTTTGCAGCAATTATTTTAGCTCTGTCTTTCTGAAAATTGGCAGCCGTGTGAGATCTTTTGCGAACGGTATTCGGTTGGGAAACCGTTGTAGCCGCGTCCAGCTATACGAGACCCGCGATGCGCCCCCCACACACTGACTTTTGTTAGAAAATCACTCAAAGGGGATATGTCAGCAGAAACTGGGCTGGGTTTTATAAATAAAGTGCCCTGATATGCGAATAATAGGTAAGTCTGTCCGTCAGCGTGCGTTCGACGTGCGTAGAGTACTCAACGCTATTTTATTTTGGTCTAAGTTGCATTGGCTGCGCTTTGTTCACCGGATTAACTAATCATTAGTTATTAATTTAATGCAGATTAGTCGCAATAAATTTCACATGTTTACAGCATTTGTCTAGTCGTTCGTTTTAACAGAAACTTGGACTGTACTTCAAAATCATAAAACGACGATCCAGACTTAGTATAAATCGTTTATTAAAACCAGTTTTTATTCAATACAACAATAGAACATTTAAAATTAAAAAAAAGTCGAGCATGACCATAAATGTGCGCTATTAATTTCTGCTACAATTTAATACCATAGAGAGAAATCGAACAGAAAAAAGTCCAACCAACGCCGTCGCGCGCTGAAAATTTACATTTGTAATCAGAGCCATTAACGTCGACAATAAAATGCATTGACATGCGTTGGAAAGTGACGGAGCTAGGGCGCGGGAGCGAGTCAGACGCTCCTCGCCGAGTAGCGCCAGACACAATAGCGGCGCGTGCACCGAGCGAAGGAGACCCGGGTATTGAGACGGAAAGAGATAGCAATAGATTTGTCAGTCTAGCTCCGATTCAATAATAGGTGCGTTCGGATTTTATGCGTTTGCGAAAAATGCACTCAGATTTATCGTTTCGCTTTCCGCGTAGTCTATTAACGTGTACAGTGGTCGACTTCATTTTTATCGTTTTTCATGTATTTTATATCTACACGGTCGTCATTATTGCCGTAAACATAGAATGTCTTCTGTATATGACTTTAATGACAAAAAACCTATATTTATCTATGCTTTGACTATTAATGAGTTTCATACGAAAAATTATGAAGTAAGCATCAGCAAATGTAGATGGATGGCATTCCGCTATCGTATTAAATTTGACGTGCGTTTAAAAAAAACAATACAATAACTTCTAAGTCCGCGGTGCGCATACAAAGTGCGGGACATAACAGAGTGCGGGACAGGTGCTCCGGCGCATTCTCGCGCGTTGTGCGAAAACGAGAAACGCCGATTAAAATGAAATACGCGACGTACGCAGGTTAATTAATATTATACACTATTTTTGGTACCGACGAAATATTGTTGTTATTAATGTGTCTGGATTTGTGGGGGAATAGGGGATGACTTTGAGTTACGAATACTTGTGTCGCGTATTGGCGTTTTAAAACGCAATGGCTTAAATTTTGGGCTTATTGTATAAGTTCAAATAGCTATACCACGTTTCTCTTTCAGATTAGCTTAGCCATATTTATTCTGAAACATTTTTAAGTAAATTAATACTACTACTTTAATTAGTTAAACCACGTTTGTCTTTTAGACTGGCACGGCATTTTTTAATTTAAGTACAGGAAAAGTTTATGAAAACTGTTAATTATTTAGTGTGACGTTCAATAAGTTGTATAAGAGAGAAAAGACAACAGTTATTGTTACTGTAAATAAAATTGTAACTATTTTGCAACATTTTGACAATAGACTGATTTCAAATAAGATACATATTTATAAAACCAATTTTTTAAACCAATTTTTTTTTTTCAATTTATAATGTGAGTATACTTTCTAAGTTTATCTTGGACATCACTGACATAGGTCCGCCTTGAGCAAACGTGGTGATCAATGCTCGTGCCTTCTCTGTCTAAGAAGACGCCTTTGCCCTGCATTGGGACGAAAATAAGCTGATATTGTTATTAAAACCTAAAACAATCGTAAACTAATACATATTGATACACTAAACTTTGCAAAATATTGACACGAACATCATTAGCGGGAGTACGTAACAGAGAATTGTTACATTTGGAATAACAAAACGCATCTCCGCAAATAGCCTGTCTGACTTCGATTGCAGAACACAATCTACTTCGGGTGATAGTTACGAACTACGAACATCTACGAAGTAAAAACGATTTGTCGGTACGAAATAAAAAATATTTTGTTATATTACGTCATTTTTAAACAAAAGATTTGAATAAAGAACGTAGGTTTAAGAATAAATTACCTGCCAGTTTTTAATCGAGAATGAAAACTAATTATATTTTTTCTTTCTAGAATAAGAGCATGAAAGTTTGAAATTGGAATTGTGGAATCTAAGTATTTTTTAAATCATTAGAATTGGAATTTAGTAAAGATAGATTTTTGTTTATTTTTCTGTCGATGCCATTAAACATTTTGAATTAAGAATCGCACGTTTTCTTACTTAAAAAAAAAACGTTAATCGGAAAACGAAACTCGAAATTATAAATTGTTAAGTCAAGTTTTTCCTAAATAAAACAAAACGAATACTTGTTGTCGTTAACAAAATAATTTACTCATTACTTTAACCACACACTGCTAAGGCAACGTCTGCAGCATTTCCACCCAACAAAAAACAACTTTTAAATCTTCAAACATAAGGTTCAAATTCCCGTTGCAAAATGCAACTAACAATTCAGCAAATCACGAGTTGTGGAGACGTAACAAAGTGGAAATTGTAGTGTTTATTGTTGAAGCGATAATAAAGAGACTTTACAACTGTTTTATTAACACTTATCTCGTAAACTATGAGGATTGTCTTCAAGTTACTGAGTTATGTTTACTTTAGTATGTGCTATTTTGTTAACTTGTTAGGAAAGAAGCGATCGGTCAATAGTTTATTGGAATGTTTTGTTGTTTGCTGAAAGAGATGAAAGATGCTAGATTGTTTTTTTATGTATTTGTTTTGTGTTTTACAATTTATATTTTTTATTGAAAAGTTGTAAAAAGTTTTCAGATACTTTTATTTCAATAATATGTACATTATTTACAGAATTAATTATGAAAAGAAAACAATTAGAATAATAAAAAGACATTAAAATAAAATGGCATCCAAAAATTCATCCGCATCGCCGTCAACTGGAAATGTTCCCAAAAGATTGGCCGTATTGCCACATTGGATAGTTACGTAGGTATTTACCTGAAAAATATGAAGTGTATTAAATCATCAAAGATTTTAATTTTCAGAAAAATCACTAGTTTAACGTTCTTTCAAAACTTCCAAAACTAAATCCTTTAACAATAAAAGCGAAGGATTCCTTTCCAAAAAAATTAATATTCATCTTGCCTCCAACTCATCCGTATATGGAATACACAAAAATCAAATACATCTGTACCGCATTTTTTCTGAAACTTAACAAAGACACCTAATGTATTATGAAACCGAAACCCAACGTGTGTTCGACTGAACTTCCTTTAACAAACCTCAAACTTCCCTAAATGTTTCGTATCCATTGCTTCCTTACAACGATTATCTAACACCACCCACGCAGCAAACACATCGATGCATAACGAACAAATCGATGTACTCACATGTAGCGGGTTTCCTTCTACAAGGACATTCACCCTACTTTTTTTACGAATCCGATCTCATTCTTTTTTCGAATCGTTTTTATTCGATTTTAATTGTGTATAAGGGTTTCCTTTTTTGAATAATAATGTTGACAAGTCAAAGGATTAATTGTTTTCGTAAATCGAATCTTACATTGTTTTTTTTTTCTTTCTAATCATGCTAAAAAATAATGTAAAGTACTCCTTTGTTGTAAGTAAAATTAATATATGTAGATGATTTCGGTAATATTTTGATTGAAGTGTTTTTAATCTGCGTTCTCGGAAAATGGGAAACTTCTAAAGTATTATTTTTATCAACAATTATGTACGGTACATATTACAAAAGAATTCATAATACTACACAATTCACTACGCAGCCATAAAAATGAGTTTAAAAAGAATCTGTAGAATTCATGAACCCTTTCAATAAAGTTTGTCCGCTATTCAATCAGAAATATTAAATCTAACGCCCGCCCGCATAATGTACACTTAACTACTAAAAATATCGTACCCCTTTATATCAAAAAACATTACCCTCGCCCTAAGCTAAAATTGTTCGAGAAATATTAAAATAGTCAAAAGAGTTAAATTTAAAATGGAGGGTAGACAAAAAAATGTATAATCTCTATACTAACACAGCTGACGATCTCACAATAACTAGTTTTTCGAATGAATTTGGAGATGACAACGCTTTTTAAATCGAGTTAAATCGACTAATGGAAGTAAAAAATACGTTTTCACTTTTTCTCAGATATTTTTGTTGATTCATTGGTTTTGTAAGAAATGCGATTCGTTTTATGTTTGTCAAATTAAATGTTTGGCTACAACTTTTTGAAACTTCCTGGGTTTGTCTGTCTGCAGTATTGAGTTTACGATTTTTGAAATAATAAATAAGTACTTAGGTACATACTTTTAAATACATTTATTATGTTTTATTTTTGTTAAACGAAAGATTCTAAATCCAACCCTCGCTCGGCCAGTGGATATAAAAAATACATTTTACATAATTCTCCATTCAAATAATATATTTTTGACAAATGACATTATAGGTTAAAAAAAATCCACGCATTGTTGTTGAATTCAACAGTGGCAAAGGGAGCGCATGACGAAAGCAATTTAAAAATGGAAGGGTTTCACTTTTCGTTCCAATTTTAAAAAATGAACCCGCGACGAGTGATTTGACGATTCGGACGGGATTGTAAAACGAATTTTATGATGCGAGAGGGAACTAGCCATTTTATCACTTTAATTTTTTATTTTACCATTTTCTTTTTAGTATACATTTTTGTGTATCGTTTAATCTCTTCATGTTTATACAGTCGACATAGCTATAATTAAGACAGTTAAGTACTCGTTAAACCTATCTCATAAATCCGAAATTTATGACATAACTCTTAATAAAGTCTGATAATAAATTTGAAAACCAAACATGTGATTCTAAATTTAAACTGAAAAGAAATGAGTTCTGAAAACGTTCCCATCCACTTGAGGCGTGTTACTTTTAAGTAATTTCACTTGTGTACATAAACCCTCTCGTGCTCGCTCCCACTACACACGCACACATCGCCACAGACGCAGATGTTGATTCCATAAAATAATATTTCATGTAAAGCACTAACCGCCCGACCGAGGGCGGAAGGATTGCGTTCTATTTTTAAATTTTTATATTTCGAAGCAATTCAAACTTGGTACCTACCGGTCGCTTTATATTCGATTCCTTGCACGAATTTCAATCACAGAATAACGTGCTCTCTCATTTCTAACCCAGACTCGTTTCATGAGCTCTAGTAAAGTAAAAGTAATTATTAATAACGTTATACTTATTACTAAATGTCGAGTCAAAATTGACCTCTAAAATTGTTTGAACATTTCGCTCGTGACCATTCGTCAATTAAATCGGACGGGGACTCGTTATTAAAGGCGTATAAAAAAGAAATAAATCTTGAGGCGAGTTTTAAAAAGCTCCGTTTCGAAGTAAAGAATGTTGTGTACAATCTCGGTTCGGACAAAAAAGTGACAACAAATAAAAAACGTCCCGCAACACGGCCGACCAACAGATTATCAGCGCTAAAAGGGTTGCTCCCGCGCTCTCCTCCTTTTGTTCCTTCCAAATTCAAACTTGGGATCCGTACAAGGAGCGTTCGAATGCGAATTCTATTTTTGAATATTCTACCGAGAATTTTTAATTAATGCCGCTCGGCCGCGCTCGTATTTTTAAAATTCGTATTCTGTTTTAAATCGAGTTCGATATTCAATTTTTGCGTTCGATTTCTGCGTTTTTTATTTATGTTGTGCGATAATGACGTTTCGCTTTAAGTGCTTTATTTCGATTGGCGATTTTATTCCGATGTATCTCCTTGAAGGTCGGTAGTTTTAGTGATTAATGGTCCAGATATGTGGAGTGCTTTTTAAACGAAATATTGAATTTAATGATGTTTTGTGGAACTGTGCGATCCGTTTTTGTTTCGACACTCGTAGGCGTTTTCTATAGAGGCGGTCTCAATGACAGCCACGTTACCACATCGTAGAGAGGCAGTTGCATTATCGATCACTCATGCACACATTTATAATCTCCGTATTAAAAGATTTTTTTGGGAATTTCGATGATAAAATTTTATCGCTGATGCTTAAACGACGAGCAATTCATGTTTATTACATAATTTATATTCCCTTATAAGAATCCGTACTTAAACCACAGAGTACAAAAACGTTCGATGTCGCGAACTAAATAAACAGTGTGAAAATATTCTCGTTGTTGGTGTTATTTTAGTCTGTGCGCGTGCACTTTAAATGAGTAACCAATAAGTCGCATTAAGGGGTCACTTGACGCATAGCATCACACGCGGCCAGCATACGCAAGTCGTTGACCCCAATACGCAAATGGGGACTTCTTATTATGATATTATAATCGATATAATATCGAATGCCGGAGTCGAGGCGTGTGGATAATAGACTCCCTTTTGTATATAAGAGATGTACCTGAAGAGGAAACTAGCATGTTCTGGGAATACTATGTCGTAATACTATTGAGATTATTAATCGTTTGTCCTATTTGTAATATGGAGACCACACAAATGGAAATAAGTTCCAATAACGTCATATGTGCAAATGCAAATCTAATAAGTATAATCTATAAGTACTTATTAATTCGATAGTAACTCTGTCTGTCTGTCTGTCTATTACGCTTTCATGACTAAACCACTGAACCGATTTTGATAAAATGACTACTTTTTCTTCAGTGATTTTGCGTCCGCGATAACCGACATTTACGCAGACGAAGTCGCGGGCAAAAGCTAGTATAATATAATAGTATAGGTATTTATTTGCCAGACTTGACGTTCATCAAACGAATAGGTTGATATTAGACCCTACAATACTTACTATTGAAATTGTTTTTGAAGTCTGTTCATCCCAAAACGATAAAAAGAAGTCTGAATATATTTTTATTTTTTGTAGTTTGTATAGGTTCAACACGTAACACATTCGAAATATATTCTTTTAATAACATGTTACCGTCTAGTAATCATTCGTTCACATAATGGCGTTCACTTAATATTCCATTTTCGAAAATATTTGAATCGTCATGCTCGTTCCATTCCATTGTGTCGGCGTTCGGCTATCTGATTTTAAATTTGGAAGGCGATCGATCTCTTATTGGTCGAACGTTTGAATTCGGAACTTAATTGTGGTTCGTGTTAATTAAATTAATTGAAATTGATTCGCGCTTTGCGAATGGACGTCTTGGGACAAGTTCGAGACCAAACTGTCGATTTGAGAAATACGATTCCCGTAATTTCAATACGATAAGGAGAGGAAATTGAACTCTAATTAAGTAATTACTCTATATTATGATCGTAGGTAAGTACCTACCATCAAACTATGGAGTTTCTCAGCCAGATATTCAAAACTGGATAATTTTATTTCTAGCTCTTACTTATCTTAATCTTAAAATATTCCAACCAGCATTACAGACTTTAGATTCTAAGAAGACATTCTATTTTCTCAGACATACCTATTAAACTTTACACCACAACGTTTTCTAATACAATCCAGTACAAATCTATTATTTTATTTCCATAGTAAATAGAATTCTCATCGTATTCCGTAGAGACTAATGTTTTCATTTTTGTTTCCAGGTATTTTGCCGAACACCATGTTTAGAAATTGGCGAGCGATATCATCGACTCAAATACGACATCTTGTCGCGAACCTTACTCGGAAACAGTGAGTAAGAAACTAACATACTATTGAAAAACTAAAATATAAAACTAATACACCTCATTAAAAAAGAAAAACAATCTATTTAAGGGCTGGTTGCATCACCTTAACGATACCTAACATAAACTTCATTCTTCAACTGTCAATCTTATATTATTTGAACGTCAATTTTGAATTTCGAATTGATCGTTTACCGATGATTGAACTTTTTCGTTCTCAATACTTACAAATATTGGTCCTTTGGTTTCTAAGGACCAAAATTTTCGGAGGAATGAAGTTATTCGAGGGTATTATGGTCAAATAAATCAAGTACAGCCACTGGTTTGATGGTATCTTTAAATTCTTTAATGCATCGGTCGTTGCAATGTCGATGTGAATTTAGTTTTTTTACGAATTTGAGACTTTGAAATTGAATGATACCAATATCCAGTTAACGGAAAACCGTGTATTTTTCACTGATTTGAAAGTGAAAAGTAAAATTGAAAGTGGATGTTTAAATGGCACTTTTGGACGTCATTTACAAAAATAAATATTTTATCTAGTTGCCCATTCCAGAAATAGTCTTTATGTAGTTTAAAAAAAACTTCTTAATTTTATAAAAGTTTAAAATTAGAACCTAAAAATTATGTCACACTATACCACAGCACATTCAAAAATGTGTTCTTATTAGAATTTCAACCCCATGTACCAACTGTAATTTTGTTAAAGTCCCCTCTCCGTGAAGGATGAGTTTATTTTAAAAATGGAAAGCTAAGCGCTCACAAAAATAATTGATGTGACCGGACCCCTTTCATAATCTCATTGCCTGTTCGTATATGATCAGCAGACAAAGCCAAAAAAAAACATTCTGCAGTTATATCTATGGCTTTCGCGGCCCGAGGGCTGTTAAATCAACCAAATGGAACCTAGAGCCCTAAGCGTATTAACGAAGGGCGTTACCTAGGCACCCTCGGATTTTGGGCTTACGCTAATATTGTCAATCGCTGTAATGGTCCATTTAATCAGACCAAACTGACAAAGCGCTTTTAAACTTTCATTTTAAAAATGGAACTGTCAACAAACAAGGATTTAGGACGTTATTGATAAAATTGTACTTAGATATAATAATTAATAATTTGAATTCCGAATTCTATTTAAAAAAATTTAACACACTGGCTGCCGACTCACGGAATGATCAATCGTCCAAAAAGGATTTACACGTCGATAAAAGGCGCTAAAACGCAATGCTTTTTAATTTTCAAATTCGGAATTTCTGGAGCGTTGAACTTTTTTTTCACAACGGTTTATGGAGCATCGACACTTTAATTAGAACGTAGCTTTATTCGTTCGATAATTATAATCGAATGTGTATAATTACATTCGAGTATCGAATCGAAACCGGGCGTATTGATATTAAAAATGATGTTTTTGTCTGTCGAATGTTGAAACAAAGCGGCGGTAATTCGTATGAAGTGACTTGCGTTTAGTCAGCTCTTTGTCTGTCCATCTGTATTCACAAAACGAAGTATTTAATTTTTTTTTCTGTACTTACTTTTCGGAGATAATTGTCGTTAATAATCGTCGGTCGAGATTAGATATCGATTGTGAGTACAACAATGTGTTGTGAGAATTTTAATTTAAAAAAATACATTATGATTGGGTAACAGACAAACGAAATGGGAGACTTATGACTGCCTTATACGGTATAGAGTGAAAATTTAAAAAGAAAATGTACAAGTAAAACTGAGTATCACGACTAGGGTTGCCATGTGGTCAGGATTCATCTAGATTCTCCCGATATTTCATCATGATTCCCGATAAAATATTAAAACTCCCAAAAAAACAGCTCATAAAGAACAAATCATTTTTATCGAATTAAAATTGTTGGGACCTTATCATTCACTTCACTGTCGTAAGAAATGGAATTGTAAGCTGATTAAAATGATAAAAGTATTTTTTTATGTCTTCCGAATATACCCCGACAATTTGAGATTTTGTCCCGATATTTTACTCTTATGATCTGGGAACTACAATCAGGACAGTTCGGGAAGTCAGAATGTTATTTTATCAGGAGTGCAAGTTACAGTCACTAAGTCCCAAAAGTGTATGTCATGAATTATTTATGGACAACTTTATACTTCCCGGGCCTGGTTTCGCCACAAAAGCGGACATTTTTGGGAATAAATTCATCGAAAAACGCCTTTTATACAGCATTAACATTATTTATGTTCCGGCCGAGTGGCGGACACTACGCGCCTTCGAAATGTTATTGTCGAAAGTTGCTCGCTCGTTTTCTTGCGAATTCACTTGGAAAAAAATAAGCACATGCATCCTATTATACTTATGTATGCCGTATCTTTATGAAGATGTGATCGATCTTTTAAGTTTTATGGCGAATTAAAAGAATAAATACCGAAAAGTTTATCGTAGACACAGATTCGAACTTTTGAAAAACTTTTCGCATTTTTTAACATTCAACTACGTTAATAATGACGTTCTATAATTCAAAAAGTTTCACAGCCGCTTCGTTTTTTTTAAATCAAAATTCGAAACCTTGCAAAATCCGATGGAAAATATTCAAATTCCGAACTCTATTCGCTGTACAAAAAGCTCTCGATGTAATGAATACAATATTGTAGTTACAAAGTAACTGACTTATAATAGAATCGCATAAAAATCCCTCCGATGATTGCACCGTGGGATTTTAAAACAATGCGATTGTTCCACCTTTGTGAAACATATTCGGATAATGTTTAATAATAAAAAACTTTAATACTTTGTTACTTTTTGTCGTTCTGATCGATGTCTCACTTGGCATTTTGTGTCGATGTAATTTGCACAGCTGAAATGAATGCATAATTTCTAGGAATTAATAACGGATTAAACAAACTGCAATTTAAACCGACTCTAATCGCTGACTTACAAAACCCGGAGTAAAGTGAGACTTAACCCTCAAAAAATTATGGTTACTGAAGTTTATACAGGTTTAACTATATTTCGCGTTTATTATTAGAATTTAAAGCGCACGTAAGAAAAAAATGCATAGACTTAAAGCTAAGACAAATAAAGTTAAACCTTCTACAATTTTAATCTGTAGACCTGACTAATAGTTAAGTTATATCCATTTTAACTCACATACATGCCTTAATAGCTAGTAATTTGGACATAAACGACATGTTCTTTCATTCGCGAGTGCATTAAACACACCGCCAGGATATGCCTCTCTATTTAAATGTGGAACTATCAACCGTTACTTGAAACTATCATTAAGCGGATATAAGTAACAACACTAAAAATTCATAAAAAGAACAATCGGAAAACGCCAACACGTCGTAGCGATAACGCAAACGGATTCGAAATTTTAAATAGTTCCATATTCAAACGGCCGATTTCAAATATGGAACGGCGATTGTTTCCCGTTTTCGCTGGTAGTTAGCGACGGTTCTTAATATGCGGGTTACGCATGCGCTCAACTGTTTCACAATGGATGAAGTCGACAATCGGTTTCTATTTTTTTTATTGATATTTATGTTGGCAGTTTATTGGTTATTTAAATTTTATATTACGTATGTTATTTTATTGTATGCTAGGTAGGTATTGAATGATTGAACGATTGATGTTCTTCAGGAAGCAATGGTGTACCTTCGCGTTTATAAATCTTAAGTTCCAAAATTGAATTTTAAGTTCATGCATTCGATGTCAAAAGTGAAATGTCATTAGGAACACAATTTCAAACTACAAAGTACCTACAGAGGTAATTGCCATTTAAATCAATTTTATAATAAATAAAAATAATCGCGACAATGAATCTATCATTTGCGCACATAATTTAATCTAATGTAATCAATTATACAACAAATTGACGTCACTTAACCCTATGCACGCCTGCCTGCATTCAAACGCGTGGCGATGCAACGCATCGGCCCCGACTTGAAATCGCGCGATTCCACAGAAAACGTGTCGAGGAAACGTATGCATTCGGAAAAGTCGCAATAACTTAAGCAATCAGTATGCAGGTCCCGGGTACAGTTCCCGCTCACGTCTTAGTGAAAATATTCGTTCGTGATACATACGTCAAATATATTATTATTTCTACTTTCTACGCCGTTTTCGGTATATCAAACGGCCATTATAGACTAAAAATATAATTTTGTAGGTTCTATTTTATTGTTACTGGTTATGGTCGAGTATTGCTTATTGCGTCAAATAACGGGTCGTGAATACGGAATGGGCAATCAAATTAAAAGGATTATAGATCGCATTTGAAATAATAATTAGGTATGTTTGTGTCTGAACGTCCTATTTTGTAATTAAGTGGGTAATCAATGAAATCAAACACATAATTGTTGCCATATAAACGACTGTTATTTACACAACATTAGTTAAGTGTTGCCTACTACGATGTATTTAAAAGCTACCATTTCAATGACATTTGTGATTACAAATTTAATTTAAATTCATGTTCTTAATTTGAAACGTATTTATAACGGTAATGATTAATTCAACGTTCTACGATCAAAATACTCTAGTCGAATATCAAAGCAGATGAAAACATAACATTGTATTAAAATCAACGAGTAGCACCAATAAACAGAGCCCATCAATAAAGTACTAATTTAATTGATTTCACAATCTATCAAAATGTCTGATGACTCAATTTTCAACTTTATGCTCCTACGAATAGAGTTGAAACTTGTTCGTAAATCACCATCATCGTGGAACGCCCGAACAAATTGGTAACTTCCTCGAAGGATTTTTATTTTTATTGATAAAAGCGTCTCTGACGACAATTGGTACGGATTTGGCCTTAAATTGGTCGAATCACTGCGGCCTCGGTCTTAGTTACCATGTTGTATTGAACCGTTGGCATTGTAGGGTTAAGATGGGATCTAATTGTGTCTTTTTCATACGTTTTATAGTCCAAGGCTGGAAGGGTTAGGGTACGGAGGCAAGGACTGGTTGTCTCTTTTATATGGATGATATTCTGGCTTCAATATTGTATTTTATTGACATAATGAAATGGTCTGTTTTTCTTTGAATTGCTTTAAAGCAGGTGTATAGTATTTAATCATCTTGGCTTAAGATTCTGAAATGAAACTAAGCGTAAACATATGCTTCGATTGGTCAATATCAGTACACTTTGCCGATTGGAAGAGCGAAATAAGTATTAACTTATCATAAACTGTTTACGTTAAGCCTTTTCTCTTAATATCAGCCTAATGTAATTGAGATAGGTTTAAAAAACCCTTAGATTTTCCCAAAATTGATGCTTTCCATTCTAATGCTCTAGGTTGAAAATTATGAAGTTAAATTGAAAGATCGACTTATAAAATTTTTGTACAATCCGAAACCATTGCATCGTAACAAACAATGAAACAAAAATGATTTTCATATCATTGCAAGTCCCTAAAATCTCCTCCTGGCAAAATTTCAAAAGAGCGACGGATTTTATCGCACTTTGCAATATCGATCTGAAGTCTATTCCCTCGATAACTATTCTCAAATTCGGACAAACATGCAAAACTTGCACCCTATTTTTTGAAACATTGTAGTGTCAAATTTTCCGTCGGTCCCCAAGTCCACTTAACCAACCCTTCCCAAAAAAACTAAAAATAAAAAACCGGAGGGGACTTTTAAAATCGTTATTATAATCTCGGACGCCATTTTGCCTATATGGGGACGCGCCCTTCAATTTTAAATCTTTTTTTAACAAAAACCCCTTTGATGTTTATGCATTTCGGCAATATCTCCCGCTCGGCTAGATACGCGACATTTGGCCGTTTCGGGGATTTCACTGATGCATATTTTAGATTAAAAGTTTAATACTGTATGCCCACCCGCGCGGACACGTTGCCAATTTATGTGATGGCAATATATCATATCGATGTTTCACTTTTGTTAGCGGGCCCACTCTGTCATGTCTACGATGGTCATAGAAATTATTTGTTGGCGTAGGTACGTATGTTATACCTTGCTAAAGACACGAGCGAACCTTGCGACATGGAGAGAAGACCGAGACGCAACAATCAGCGCATTTACTAAGACTAACGTCCAATTAATCAACTCATTTAACTAAAAAGTCGTGTGGGAAAACGTACGGATGTATCCAACCGACGCATTCCAAATTCGAATGAATCTGAAAGGCGAGCGAGATTTGAAAAGAGAATGAGATTTGAAAATAGAACACGCCATTAGGAGTGAACACAATGGTCTCATTGGTCGATTTGAAAAAGGAACAATTTGTTAAACGTCAAATATGAACTTTTTTATTTGAGATGTAATGAAACGCGCGGTGTGATGTCTAGTACTCACATCTCTAACGTTTTTTTTTGTGTTGGATAGCTGCGCTCGTTTTTCATTTGTTTTGTTACACGTACCGCCGCACTTATTAATGTCAAAATTAAAATAAGAATTCGAGCAAAAGCCAAAAACGCCACCGGCGACAAGATTATTACGTTATTGAGGCGGACTCGTCTACAGAGAACCGTTCTAATTAATAGCCAACCATGCGAAAATCGACGTAGGTACGTTGATACGCGAATACATACCTACTCTAGCTAAAAAACAACAAAAACATAAGTATAACATAGATTTGTAAAACAGACGGTCGAATCCATACGTTTTTTGCGTTTGCTGCCTACGCGCTCAATCCCCGTGCATTCAATTTGGTTCTGTCATACTTTCCATCTACGAAACGTTTATCGGGTGATCACAAACACGAGCAATGACATGGAACTATCAATATTTCTAATAACGTTTAAAAACAAAGTTATATTAGTTTCTTATACGAACGGAGCGGCCATATTAATCATTGGAACGAATTTCCGTGCGCCATGTCATACGGAGTTCGTTTATTAAAAATGTGACGTATCAAGATCAACATCTCTTTGTTTGAGAGGGACGAAGATATATGTAAGTTACTCGTGCGAGAGGGACCGACATGTGCTGACATTTCAACGGGTCATCAACCCTACGGGCGTCCTGCTCTAACGAGAATTCGAAGATTTGATTTGAATTGTTCTTAATTTGAAATATTGGTCCGGACATCGAATTTTATTATGTACACATTTTTTTCATTTAACATGGTTTATTAAAATTTATTTAATAGATAAATGGTTCTATGAGCTTCCGTTTGATATTTTAATGGGTCGGCCGATCAATAGAAACTACGTATAAACTGTAAAAACATAAGTTTTATTACTATAAAGATTGATAACAGCGGTTTCCTTTGCGTAAACGACTTTGAAAAAAAAAACTTTTTTTTCTGCCTTGGTAACATTACGGATATGGATTGTTGTATCATTATGAATAACAATTTTTATGATTAAGAATTCATATTGTATCATGAGTTTTTTGTCCATTTGTTACACGATTCTGATTCGAGATAACGTGTGTCTATTTTAGGTACTACCACCTGATACCTACCTACTTTTATGTACCTACCAACATATATTTTTAATTTTGTAAGGTAGCTCATTCGATAAACGCAAAGATTTACAAGAAATGGACTTTATTCTATAAAACATAAATCGCAATTCGATAAAAAAAATGTCAATTAATTCGATATCACAAAACATCCATTGCAAATGAATGCAATAATTAAGTGGTCATTACTTATACTTTAATTAAATTATAATGTACACTCATTGTATATTGACAAGAACAATTATAATACCAAACATCTGTAAATGTTAGTAAGAAAGGAAAAAAAAAGATTAAGAAAAAATAAAACATTTTCCGGGAACGAAGCGGGCGCCACCGATAATGCTTCTACCTTTTTTTCATCACCATAATGTCACGCACGAATTCAGCCATGCTGTTTTTCCCGCCTATTCCATATCTATTGGAATTTCATTAATTGGTAACAGGAACTATTTTTTCGTTAACGTTAAAAAAACATAAAATATTTTCGCATAAATGAAAAGTGTTTCAAAAATTCTACAACCACAGTGTAAAAAATACAGTACACCAAAGCTCTTTCGCACCCCTAACTCCCCCGCCATATTGGAACGTAATACACAAAGCAACTACAAAGGCACGATAATAATAATTCATGTATCACTAAAACTGAATTAAAATGCACGAACACAGTCTATTCGAAACAAAAGAGCAACAAAAATATTAAGCAGCAAATATAAGCGAATCATAAACAATCATAACTGGTTGTGCTTGTCCATTTATGGTGCTGTAATCCTATTGTGAGAGGCTCCTCATTTCTATGTGTGGGTTTATGTGAATACATATACGTTAAAAATGTGTTCAATCATTAATTTCGGACGTAATTGAACGACTTGAGAACTGGCGGCAAAAAGACGATGTTTCGCCGAATCTTGTGTTAGGGCGGTTACAGATAGGTTGTTGGTGACAGATTCGGATGTGGAAAATTCGGTTACGATTTTCTTAAGTAAGCATTTTCAAGAAAACTATCGTAACTGGTAAGAAAATGTAATAGTTTTGAAAATAATTGTACACCAAATAAACACACACTAATGATAGAAATGCGAAAGTAACTCGATCTGTTTGTTTGTTAATCACAATGAAATGACTGAACCGATCATTATGTTACCGATCATATTTTTGCCCGCGACTTCGTTCGCGTAAATGTCAGACCTCCGTTTCATCCCCTTAGGGGGAGAATTTTTGAAAATACTTTCTTATCGGACGTCTACTAGCTATGAACTACCCTGCAAAATTTTATCTTTACACGTCAAGCGGTTTTCAATATTTCGTGATGAGTGACCTATCGCTTTTAATTATTTATAGATATAGGTAGCCATTTTGAATTCGAAATGCAACGACAGAAATGCAACAATATTAAATGAACATACCGTACTCGAAATCCGTCGATATGCAATCATCTTTACTTACGCCGATCGAATGACGTTCCCTGGCATTGCGAATTTATACGTTCATAAAATTCTTTTGTCAAATTTACGTTGGAGTTTCGTATACGAGAGTCGGCTCGTGGATTCTTTAACGAAATCATCCAATTTCATTTTTTACCAATGGTTATTACGCACAGCAAATGTTTTCCCTCGCTGTGAGGCTGTTATATTCTCACGGTGTATTGGGGATGAATATTTATTATTAAAGAAAGGAATTAGGAAAAATTAGAAATTGTTTTTCTTTAGAGCTTTATTGCATTCTTCTCCATACAAAACTACCTTTTGGAAGGGGCAACTAGATTCAATCCTTTTTGTATATGACGTTCAAAAGTGCCTTATATTGGCGTAATTGAAATAAATGATTTGACTTTGACATAATATCACGTCTGTAATCTCCGAAGGGTTATACTGAGGTGTATCCATTAGTTCACCCATATTTCGCCAGTTATGTTTAGGTCGTATGTAATAGGGGGCGAGCCTATTGCCATCAACCGAGCACAAATCCAGACTCCGAAAATTTCAACTCTATCAATTTAATTTCTTCTAAAATTTTAACTTAATAAAAAAGTCAATCAACCAACTTTATAACTTGAACCGCTACTTAACTAAAGCGGTTACTAAGCAAAGAAAGCAAAACAAATTCCTAAGATAATTACTTAAAAAAACAAGCTCCACCAAAAACGCATTCATCATTTATCTTAGTTCGATATCAGCTACTTGGACAGTCCAGTTTTCTATTATTCATTAGCCATTGTTGGTTTGCATTGGCCTGAAATTCGGTGGCCATTACATTAATAATTACTTCTCAAAATAATACTAAGTTCGATCCACGACTCCGATAACGTTCGTACTGGCTGCTACTACACACCACAGAGTAACGTTAACAGCATGACGAGACCAGTACACCCACGCGACAAATCGTTGGTCTGGTGATGGACTTAAAAGTGGTACAGATTGGGGCCTTAGAAATCGTTATTGATGAATGGTAGATTTTTTGGTTAACGATTGGTTTACTTGTGCAGTTAATTAACGATATAATCCAGTTTTTAACTGGTCTAATTACTTTTTTTTAATTACAGTTATTAAAATTCTTAAGACTTATTTAGGACTAGCTTTTGCTCGCGACTTCGTCCACGTAAATGTTCGGAACCCCGTTTCATTTCCTTAGGGGGTGAACTTTGGAAAATCCTTTTTTAGCGCATGCAAACGTCATTATAGCAATCTGTTCATTGGTTTTAGCGGTGTGTTGATAGATCAGTCAGTAAATATATAGATTTCACAGAAAAAACCGTACTAATTTAATCAATTACAACCAAAATATGATATTTTATCTTACGCGAGATAAAGTCGCTTTCAAATAGCACTTAATCTCATATCGCTCGTGATAAAAAAATCGCAACTCTGCACACAGCTACTGTATCTTTTCGCCTACATTATTGCATCAGGTAATTAATTTTATGCGGTGACTGACCAATCACATGCATTTAGGTAGCGGTCATAGATCAAAAGATTTTTATTCGTTGACGTGACATATACCTATGTGATGTAAGAAATGAAGATCGTGATAAGAACAAAATAATGGTTTAGTCGTGTGTTGTATGATTATGCAATTAGGAGTAAATAGTTGAAAGTATCATTAGAATAAATTGTTTTTTACGGCTGATAGATTTTGAGATGTCAAAATTAATTTATTTTTATGTCAAATATTACACGAATTCACGAATCACGACTAATTAATATCCGCTTTTAAAAATTGACAGGCTGTGTTTTTTTAGACTGTGGTCACTAATCAGTAGGTTTTAGTTTGTGATAATGGCTAAGTACCTATATTTCTCGATGATAACTATAATTAAGTTTAAAATTCTAGATTTTTAACGATGGACGTTAGGTAACCAGACCAGTCAAACAATTTTGTTTCGAAATTTTGAAAAAAAAAAAAAATTGAAATGTGTCTGTCCATCGTATACGTCTCTCGATTTTCGAAAACTACGACGTATCAAATTATCTACCGTGCCTAAAATAGGGTTAACATGATATGGAAGTTTAAATCACCATATTAGACTATTAGCACAAATTAATATTAAATTGCGAATTAACATCTCAACCGTATGCATATTTTTTTATTTTATCCATAAAACATCGTACTGAAACTGGGTCATTTTAACCCCTCAAGCAAAATATTCTATTGGTCCCAAATCTAGCAATTAAACAGTAAATTCTATAACTCAAATGTATTATCATTTCACAATCTCGCAGTATAGAGACAGATTTTTGCCCAAACACGGTCGAACTGGGCAATAATTAGCCTTATCTGGGGCTAAATATCTTTTAGCCGATAGTACATAAACGTATTTGCATTGTTACACCATCGCCTGGATACTATTTGTTATTGTTACGTCTGTAGGTGATATTTTATCTGTACTAATAAATAAAAGTATTAAAGTGTCTGGGTGTCTGTTTGTAATATCCAAATAACAGCTTATTTTGAGAATGTAAGTACTGATCCCAAAAAAAAAAAACATATTTTTTTGTCTCTGTCTGTCTATTGGTTCCGGCCAATATCCTAAACGCCTGGACGGCTTGACTCTTGAGCGAGGAGTCCTGGTTTTAATGCCCTGGCCGAGGAAAGTATTATTATGGTTTTCCATTACGAATTCCTGCCTCGGAAAGTAGGTACGTAAAACCTGATCATCCATCGGTTGTGTCAGATTGCCGACCTGCACTATCAGAGTGATGGAAGGGAGGGTATACTTGCTGTATCTATGGAGATTGGCAACTGTAGCCGAAATTCGTTCGGGAGTAAGTATATAATATCTTTCGTGAGTGCGCAAGCACAACACTTATGTCATACTATGAAAATATAACCAATGACTAACGAAGCGGATTTGTTACAAATATTATAAAACTACTGATTAAAAAAAGAAACTTCCCGATATTTATATGAACTTTAAGCTTTGAGCAATTTTATGCAAATAAATGTATAATTATCGTAATTTTTATTATAACGTATACTTGCAACTGTTGCTAGACTAGTTTGTTTAAATAAATTATTTTTAATTACACACAGAAGCGGCAACATTTTACTGACCATGAACTAATACTTTTTTGTGATATTTAGTTACTGGCTTGTTGCTTTTGAAGTTTTTAATGTAGGTACGCCTTAAGCTGCGTTCACACCAAACGTAAATCTTAAGTAAGACGTAAGTCGCCGACTGCGACTGTGAGAGTAAAGTTCAAAATGTATGAAAAATCATAGTCAACAGCCGACTAACTGCTGGAGGCCTACCGCCATCTCTTAAAACAGTACCATTTTTAATATTACTTTGTAATTTCTGTTGTTGGATTTTCAACGAGTGAGTGGCAACGCAGTAGGGAGGCGCCCTAGGAAGACCTACACTGACCTTATTGGTGAGGTTCTTCAGAAAGTTCAGGTGCGGAGCACTCATAACCGGCGTGCTTGTATGACGAGATGTATGAACGTAGATGAGGCGAAAGGAGTATGTAAGGATCGTAGCAGGTGGCGTTCTGTGGTTTCTGCCTACCCCCATGGGAAAAAGGCGTGAGTTTATGTATGTATGTATGGATTTTCAACTCTCGTCGCTGAGCTGAGCGTTGAAAAACCAACGGGCTGCAGTCTCGACTTCCACCATGTGACCTTTTTTGAAGATGGGAAATCATCAAATCACTTCTTCCGATCTGGGCGGAGCAGAAGGGACTGTCAGACTTTAACTGACTAAAATCCATACGTCATCATCTGCCTAGCCTTTTCCCAACTATGTTGGGGTCGGCTTCCAGTCTAACCGGATGCAGCTGAGTACCAGTATTTTACATGGAGCGACTGCCTATCTGACCACCACAACCCAGTAACTGAGTAATACGATACCCCTAGGTAAGACTGGTTGTCAGGTTTTCAAGCTTCTGACGACTCGTAACGACTGTCAAAGATCCAAGTATGACAGCCGGGACCAACGGCTTAACGTGCTTCCGAATGATAAAAATCCATACGTGTTCTTCCCAATGTTCTTTGCGTTCCAGTGCCACGGTGACTCTTTTTTATATAAGATAGGTTTATTCTTGACTCTAGTGTAGGTCAGAGGTTACACAGACAAAGTCTACGATGGAGTGAGTTTACCCAGAAGAAGCTTATTCACTGTAACTTTAAAGAGATTAGGGTAGGGCTGCCATCACCTAAATTGCCAACCAAGGTCAAAAACTTCAAATACCCTGGACATTTGGGTGAAATTGAGTTTATTTTCCGGACATTCCAGAAAAAAATATTTTTGCAGTAAAGTTTTTGATACTTTTTGACAACCCCTGCCAGTCGTCCCTCGGACGCCCACTTATCTGGGGATGCCTAGACGGATGGCAGCCCTAAATTAGGGTCGAATGCGTATTTAAATACAGACACAGGTAGAGAGTTCAGTTAGTTCACTTTCGAACAAATTCCACAAGCCTGTCTCCATGCAAGCTCTGCACAGTGGTCTGCTGCCTCGTCTTCCTCCATACAAGCTCTGCACATTGGTCTGTCTGTTACCTCTATAATCACGTTACAATCTCATGCAGGTCATACATAACATACAATTTGTTGATACCCCTCAGGCCATTACGGTACTCGAAACTGCTCCAAATACACACTGTCAGATTTTGATTAGAAACGAAGTTTGATGGAAAACAGTTATTAACATCTTTTTAGTATACTAGCTTTACTCTGCGGTTTTGCCTGCGTTAACGTAACGTTACTGGGTGGTACGTATGAGTTTTTTTTTATGGGAAATTATGTTTCTCCTAGTGACCACCAGGTGGCGCTAACTTTTCCCATATAAAATTATTAAAAAAAATATAATGAAAAAGCTCACACTGCACCCTGCTTTGCCCCTGTATGTTGTAGCGTGATGTTACACATAACTATCCTCGATATACCTACAGGTTATAAAATGTGTATAATGCAATTTTTTTTTCAAATCGGCCCAATAGTTTCTGACATTAGCGCATTTATACAAACCAACTTGTTATCTTTATAACATTATCATAGTATAGTAAGTATAGATAAGCTCCATAGGTTTTATAGTCCCAATTATATACAGCTTAACGTATGACGTAGAGAGACGTGAGGCGGTTTTTAAGTTTTTTTTTTATTTTTGGTTGGGATTTAAAATGGTGGCCTTTTCTGTAATATTCTTTTAATACTATTAACTTTTTGTATTGTCTTTTTAATTAGTCTTGACTCTAGTGCAATCGTTGTTTTACGAGAAAATTGCTTTTGGATTTTGTATAATCTATACGGAAATGAAACTACAGCTTTTTACAACAAAAAAGAATATTTACACGATTGAAAGAATTTTTGAAATTGTTTGTCTGTCTGTTTTGACGGGGGGGGGGGGAGAGAGACACAACTAAAACCCCGTTAAACGACATTCACGTGAACAAAGCCGGTAACTGCACAATAAATTACTATTAAATCATCGATTTTTAACATACAATATCTAAAATATGATTCCTTTGCTACTTCTAAAAATGTAAAACAAAGAAAACACTCTCTAGCACCACGAGTACGTCTCTGTCACTCTTAACTCCTCAACAATATTTAAATGACAAAATCTTTGTGTCAATATGCGGGTAGATGGTACATTTTTTCCCGCCATGCGCCATCTTAGTAAGTGTTTGACGATCTTAAGGTTTGAGAACAGAAATAAATATACCTACTCTGATGAAGATAACTGTTGAGTGTAGGTACTTGATAAAGGTACGTACTAACTTACCTTCTTATTCTTTTTTATACAGGATGATTTTAAATACTTTGTGCAACTTTTTGGGGGTAATAGTTAAGTAGGTACTATAGGTAGGTATATCAATGAATATGAACAATTTTTATTATGGGAGCAATAATGAAATACAACTTTTGGGGGGTAATAGTACTCATTGATATGAACAATTTTTATTGTGAAAGCTATACTGAAATATGAAAAAAAACCCTGTTTTATACATTTGTAGTGTAATTTTTTGTGGAGAATACTGAAGAGTTGATTTCCTTTTTCATATTTTCAGAATTGGTTTCTTAGTTAAAGTTATTCTAATTCATGAGTGATTTTACTGCCTGAAAGATGCGCAACGAATCAAAAGTCAGTTGCGCATACCTACCTTTGAAAATATATTTACATACGAAAGCCTCGGTGGTTTAGTGGTTGCATGGGTGACTACTAAAAATGCGGTTCTTAGTTCGATCCCCAGATCACGTTGTATTATTTGGTTTTTTATTCAAGATTTTTCTCAGTATAGCGGGATCGAGTTCAGATACTTGTCAGTGCCCAGCATTACTTGACCCCCCCTTTAAAAAAAAAGATATAGGGAAGACGGGTCTGGTAATTCAGGGTATTGGCTGTAGTGGTGATATTATACATGGAAGTGTTAAACAAAACTGGAAAGATTAATAATTTATTGTACCAATTATGTCATCTAAAAATAAACAATTAATCATCATTTAAGCTTATAGAAATAAAGCTTTCAACGTCTTTGAAAATTACAAATGACCAGTGAATTGGATTCTACATACTACCTAATTCATGGAACTTCCATTTAACTCGTTTTGCAAAGTTCTACTTTAAAACTAACGTATTTAATTAGAGTAGTACTAACTAAACCCGTTTTTGACTTCATTAACCAAAAAAGTCTAATCAATCGATTCGTTTGACTGTTTACTTCCGTTGGGCTAGTATGATTGATATCGAGTGACCAAACCTCTTAAATTACTTGAAAAACAACGTTTAGTTACGAATGGAATTTGCTTGATATAACATGTATACTATAAATAAAGCTAAATAATTTTTTTGTATGTGTCTTTGTTTAAACACGCAAATCTCTAAAACTAACAGTCGGATTGGGAAAAATCTTTTTGCATATGATAGCCAGATTCATGAAGAATCGTATAAGCTATAAAACATTACGCTACGACCCACGGAACCGGAGCAGTAACCAAAGACGTAAAAAACACGAGTGAAAAAAACCGCGTGTACGAAATCTCAGTTAGTTATGAACATGCCTATTAAAATTCTAAGAAAAATAACTCTACAAACAAACAAACAATACGTTCACGTAATTCCGCCATAATCATACATCAAATCACAATAAACATTACGTTGTTACTCAAATAGAAATCGTGGAGAAACAGGATTCGTAACAAAAACTAACAATGTTTATCAGATAGGCGACTAGCCCCAGCGCCCAGCGGCGACTATCCACTTACTGATCAAATCAAACCTCACGTATGTTAAGGAATTCGAATTTCAAAAACCATAATGATTGATTGTCAACCAATGACAATCGCGTACCTATTCAAATTCTATTCCAATTTGAATGTGGAACGGGTTCTTTTTCCTGTTGCGACGTGACGCGTGCCAGTAACAATTCCATAGATACAACAATGAGCAATTACTTTTATAACGATTTTTTTTTCTAATATTTTATTGTTTTATTGTCTGTACAAATAATGATGAAATTGTAATACCTGTGTACCTCGTTTGTATCCTTACTAATATTATAAATACAAAAGTCTCTCTGTCCGTCTGTTACGCTTTCACGACTAAACCACTGAACCGATTTTGATGAAATTTGGTACGGGGAAAATTTGAACCCCAAGAAAGGACATAAGCTACTTTTTTTTCCGCGACTTCGCCTGCATCCGCGATAACAGACATACTCGCGAGCAAAAGCTAAGTAGTTATGTATAATACTTACTCTCAAATACTCAATCTCAAATCATTTTTTTTAAATTCTGCACTTAAGTTGTTGTAGGTTTCTACTTACTTAGGCAGTGAAATGAAACGTGTACCTACAGATTAAAACAACATTTCATACAACATTCTTCTAATTAGACAACATTTCTAACACGCAAACGATAAGTAATTAATTTGAAATAAATAAACCTCACATAAATATTTTTTCTTCGAACTTTTTTTACAGACAAACTTTTTACGCGCAGGAAAGTAACCTAATATTCCTATAAGTATTTGAGTTGGTGCGTTAAGAAGGCCATATGTTTATCTTATAATTACTCGTCGTGCGTGTGTGCGCGATGGCCTCCATGTGGGCGTGTAAGTACGTAATTAAAGTATGGAAATAGTAATATAAGTTTTGAAGTGTTTTCTCTATAAAATGTTCGAGTGGCTGGGAACATAGAAGTCGACGAACTCGGTAGATTTTTTCCCCCCTAGTTATAATAACAGCTCTGTTTACCAACGGCGTCTGTTATTCCTTTTTTGAATTTCTTCAAACTGTACCTACAGCTTTAATATTTCTTAGAATTAACAAGCGAGTGATTGAAACTGTTTGAAAAACGAACACCATCTGTGATAATATGATTTAAATTATGATTTTGTTACTATCTAATTTAAAAAAACAACAATACAATGACTGACAGTTTCCTTAATTGAGTAAATTATTTTTCTAAATTCGATTTCTTGATATCGCGCGGTAATTCAACAGAATAGTGATGTAATCGTATTTTTGAACCCGATAATCGACTTTTTTCCTAATCGAGTGGTCAGATTGTTTATTGCCAAAGTGGTTTGTACCGGTAATTTGTGTGTTGCGAAATCTGACTCGGTCTGTTAGTGAGATCATTAATCTTGAGTTGATCCGAAACTGTCTGTTTGTTTGAAAAATGTACGCTCTTGTCGAAACTGGAACGATGACGTCACGCAAGCCTCCAGGTGATAATTAACTAGATTAGAATAAAAATATCAGATATTGTTTTTTATCTACTACACTATGAATTATGTAGTGACATAGTTGTTACGATAAGACAAAAATTAATTAAAGCTATTTTAGAAGTCAGCAGACAAAGTCATTGCAATGATTGATTTGAATTGGGTTCATTGTTTTCTAAAAAATGGTCACGATCGCTTGTTTCTTACTTCTTACGTTAACACAAAACCTTCGTCTACTTAATGAATGTAATGTTTGAAGCCTACGTAAAAATTTCACTATTCAACCAACGCTCAAAATGAAAAATAATGTAGGACAATAGCACACAGTTCTCGAGCCGCGGGCACTACGGTAATTGAAAATAATAATTGAATTCGAATTAAGAATACGAAATACGAATAATACGAACAATGTTTGAATTTCGCGTGTCCGTACTTGTAATAGTGACGTTCTTTCAATTTCTTCGAAAAAATCCGTTCCGTTCGATGTTTAAATGTCTATTCGAGCCTAACGATTATTATGCAGGGGAGTGATTTATGCAATGTTATCCAAGCAAAAAAGAGGAAGTTATTAATTGCTAATTAAGTCGTTATTCATCTAGTAGTTTTTCGTTGTTTTCTAGCCGCATAAAAAACTTGTTCATTCCTGCAACTACTTATTATGATATGTATGTTAAATTCGTGTTACTAAACTTCATAAAACCTGTACTTATTTATCCATTTATTCGCGTCTGTTCATTCGAATAATACTCTGCCGCTACAGCACTAGCGAACTGTTCTTTTTTTTATAAAGTTAAAATTTGAATTTGGAATCGTGTGTGCTCTATTGTGTAGCAAATGGAATTCATTGTACTATACATTGCGTACCGACCAGTTTTATTTGAGCCCTTGTCACAGTTAATTTATAGGAAACAGAGGCCCAAGTTGTCTGGATGAATGTATGATTGTAACCATTTTGCAAAATATTGAATAGATCTTTGCGATTTTTTATTTTTATTAGAACAGAATTACAAAATGTTGCATGTAGATACGCGTAGTTAGCGGTTGCACAACGACCTAGTTGCGATTTTTATAAACAAGTTTTTAACATGTAATAAAAATTGACAATTACTGGTAAAAACATTTATTTTAATAGATAAGTTTCGTTATTCATTGCAATAACGAATTTTTGTTGAAATAACCTGGTTTTTGAGCCAATAAACATTAAGAAACACGTTTAAATATCACTTGATTTCATTGAGGAAAGTTCGATAGCATTTAGTATTCTTCGTAAATAGATCATTTACCGGAAACTTTCAATCTTACTTCAGTTCTAAATACGAAATTGGAAATCGATCGTTCTAAATTTAAAATTGGAAAAAAAACTTAACCTAACGAAAGTATTCCAATAGAAATAAATCTTTATAAGTCTATAATATCTGAGTGCTCCTACATTTATTAAGTGCGTATATATAAAATGTGTGTCTGTGGGTATGTGTGTGTGTTTGTGCGCAATCGGTCGGACGTGACGTGTGTAGCAATAACAATACACTTACACCGGATATTTATGAATTTAAATAAGAAAGTGTGAGGAATTTAATGACACTAGTTCGGAGTATTGCGCCTTCCTGGTGATCGCTTATTAACTATATATTTATGTACTGTATCCATTTTATTGTCTGTGGACACGTTGACAGTTGACAGATATCTTTTTTTGAAATTGTAATTGTGTCACGTTTCCTTTGCGTACTTTTTTATGGTTTTAATGTTTGATTAATATTATTTTAGTGTTTTCGTTGATGAATTAATGTTTACTTCGAAATCGTGATTGATTTGACTATAAAATTCTACTTACGTCGAAAAAGTAATAAAAACTGTATATTTATTGATTATGGAAGTCTAGCTTTTGTATTTGCAACATTTTCTATTGTTAAGTTATGTCAGCGGTGTAACTTAACAATAGACATCACTACCGTTACCTGTCTAATACACTATTCATAGCAAGTAACAGAGAATCCAGATAACCACAGGAAACAAGTACCGTTAAGCAAAACACTTTTGTAAAATGATACTGCACATAATTTCATAATAAAATCTAATAGTTGCCCAACACTACTCATGCCTAATTAGGCTACATATGACAGCTACAAGGCGTGGCCTCTTATATATAAACTGTGTGACATACGGACGCACAACTCGACGGTAATTCTCCTTTGTATGCTAAATAGTGAATTATCTAGCCACTCGAAATTGTAATCTTAAAACTTGCTTGGAATTTCTTCATCTGTTGTTTAAATTGTGGCGCGACGTAATGCCCTGATGGGTATTTGTCAGTTAGGCGTTTGATCTATCCGTGTCGCCTATTGAGGTCAATTTTAAGCTTCGATAAAAAGTTATTCAATTATAAACTGCGGGTAGGTACACTTATCTCAACAAAAAGAAAAGAGATGTAAAAAGAACAAGTTTGAAATTCACGATATCGAAATTTGAATTTGATTTTATTCCAAAAATATTGCACAATCTCAAATAATTGTGCTAATCGAATAAAAATACTTAATACGGAATAATTAAAGTACCGAATTGTTTTATAACAGTTCCAAATTCGAATTACGAAAACGTTCCATTCTCTACACGTTTACAATTAGATAGCTCGATTTCTAATACACTGTAGGCCCGAAACATTATGAAAGCTATTAAAACTTTAAATTAATGTTTAGACCTACAATATAGAACACAATAGACTTTACATGAATACTATCCCCGTTAGCACTGACCCAGAATAAAGACAAAGCGATTTAATTTGTTGCTCATTTTTTAACTATGTATAGCCAATTAGTAATTACGATCTTTATTTAATATTCGTAAGGTGTAGATTGGCTTGAGGACTTAGATTGAGGTTCGTGTGTGGTTTCCTGTATCAAGTTATAATTTATTACTGTTTGAGACTCCGCATGTGATGAAAGCTTTGAAGACAATGTCTCGCGATCTAAAAAGGTTAATGTTTAGGTGATAAGTAATTATACTAGCGAAAGCGGACATGTTTTTTGTATAAGTAGGTGTGAAAAATATTCCCATATCATTTAAATTACCTCTTATCAAAAAAGATCTATAGCCATCACTTAAAAGATTGATTACTCAATTACAAAAATAAGCAGATTACTATTCCATCGTGTGTGGTTGGCAACGATCAGCGGTTGTGCAATAAGCCGGTTGACGTGTCTGCGCGTGAGTCGAGGCTTACAGCATTGTCAAAGATGTTTGTTGTGATTAGAAAAGTTCTGTTATGTATAAAATGGACTTTCTTTCGATGAAATTGTTTCGAGGATTATAACTGGCCATTTTTTTTGGCCAGCAGTGGACGTGTTTTAGCTCAGTGATGTGACTATATTATTTTCTTTTTTGAAGTATTCAAATAACTGTTCTTTGGACTTTAAAAATCTTTTGACCGTTTTCAGATAATGTTTAAACATCGAACACTTCAACTCATTTTATCTATACAAAATTGAAGTGTCTGTTTATAATGACAAAATAAAAGCTTTTCACAAAATAAATATTAATGTTGACATAACATGTTTTTTTTCTTTAACTTGCATGTCTTCCTCTATCTGTTTGTTTTGGCTAGTCTCCGAAACGGCTGGACGGATTTTGACGGGACATTCATTGGCATATACTTAGCTAATGTAAGTAGTAACAAGACAACTAGGATATTTTTATGAACAAAAACCCCGTGATTACCGATATTTACACAAACGAAGTCGCTGCCATAGGTTAGTATGTTAATAAAATCAACGTTTATAATTATTATTCACTTGATTAAAAGAACAGCTCAACAGTTTTGACCGAAACTCGAGATCAGTTGAAGTGTTGATTCTGAGAATTAAAAACGTAAATAAAATAATTGAAATATTAACTTACCTAAATATTTATGTACAAAGAAACTATTGAAGTGCGGCGACTCCGTCTAAAGTAAACAATGACGTGTGTACGTACTGGACTTTGGTATATGTACATTGAAATACTGTAAGACATTGCAGATTGATTACATTAAAACCGTTTATCTTACGTAGACATTAATATTTTTATATTGAAACCCGTGCAATTTTTGCTACAAAATAAGAAACTCCAACAGAATTAAAGTAGAAACTAGAAAGCCAGACTTCAAACTTCCTTCATAAAAATAACTACACGAAACCATTGAACTACATAACCTTACATACACACAGCCATTGTATTCCTCATTTATATTTAGGTAAGTAGGCAGAATATGGACACAAAACGCCTCCATATAATATAGCCATAATAAAATGACATTAATAATTCAATGCACAGTTGGCGCAAACGCATTTCGAAGTGTCCAGTCTGTCACTTCGTCCTTCAATGACAGGAAAATGGCGTTGGATGAGGTGGAAAACTAACGATTTAATATTAAAATCATGTCTCGCTGTACCGTGCCTCTACGTATCCACTTCGGACTAATCGACACTAAAACTACATAATAAATAGGTAACTTTCCGCTTATAATTAATATTAAATTATTGACTTCGCTGGTAGACAGCGGACTGTCACTGTGTTTTTTAATTAGGCTCTCGTTATTGTGGTACCTTTCTTTGTATAGCGGAGTTTTAAATAGGCGTATGTGATGCGAAGGAAGAGAAATGCGTGTCTGTCGTACTTATTACGTATCGTTGTAGGTATGTCAGTTGTGGAATAAATGAATAGAATAAAACATTATTCAATTTCGAATAATCAAGTATTTTCGAATAAAAATTCACACAACCCTACAGATCAAATTCTTAAATTCCGCAAACTTTTAAAATAATGACAAACGCATTTTGAATAATGTTGTAATCAACACTCTTTAATAAACAGCCTCTGTTCGACTAAAGAACGGCCTATTAGACACTATCGCACATCACTAGCAATGCAGTTGACAACCGACATGCCTTTGAATTTAGAACCTTACACGTTTAAAAATAAAATCTTCCAACCCGCTTATAACTGACTAGCAGTTCCAATTTCAAATTCAAACTTTAAATTACTACAAATTATTACTGACTTAATTCTGCGTTTGTTAAAAACAGATATAGGCTTTAGAGCTTTGGATTAAAATGTAAAATTGAACTGAATTTAGTTGTGGGAGTGCATTTATAAGTTTGTGTGTGATGTTTTGATATGGGGAATGCTTCTGAGAAGAAACTTAAGGTCCACACCGTATATAGTGTTATGTTAACAATAACAGTTTTTGTATTGTTTACATAAGTGTAACAGTGTTATATTACGTTGGTCAATTCGCAGATTTGTGCGTAGGATTCGTTATAGGTAATGATGCGGTGGGTCTGGGCTTTAGGTGGTCTAACTGCTTATCTTTGGTGTTCTGTGACAACTTAAATTATAACTGAATAGTTAGGAACCGGTACTGCATCGCGTACAAAATGAATAGTTTAAAAATTCGAATACTTTTATAAAATATTTACTGTATACCTACATACATTGTCAATTTGACTAATAAAAACTTTATTTACAAAACTACTTATCTATAAACAACTATAATATCTTATACCTACAAATTTAAATATGAAATAATAGATCAGTTTTAAAGAAGTAAATGGGTACGGGAAGTACCTAAAGTATTTCTAATCAAGGTTATAATATTTAGTATTTATGTTACTGTCAAGAAAAACTCGCAGTTTTAGCTAAAGTTTTAGTTAAGTAAATAAATACATTCTTGCAGACATGATTAATTTATCTACCAATAGAATATTAGTTTTCAATTCACAGATAAATTAGTTTGTGGGAATTGATATTGATATCAACCCGCATCTGCTACCATGTTAGCTCAATTTGACCTTAATAAGCTTCCCAAGATGAAGTCAGCCATATTTAAACAAGCCTTTTTCATCGAAAAACATTAATGAGAAACATCATCCATCAGTCATTAACCTTTTATGGTAAAATGACAGACTCTAACATCTCAACGATTAAAACTACAGTAATTAGATACTGCCACAACACGTGGGTCGACGTCCAGACGCTGAAACAGCACTTACACTCTATTAAATATGACGACTTCACTTATAATAACACACACGACACATTCCTGAACAAATTCCTTTAGTATTACTTCGATAGTGTCCTCTTACATAAACAAACCAACGTTAAATGATCACTGTTACCGCGAATCTGCATAATAGATCTCTCAAATAATGATAGAACATAAAAGGAAATAAAAATCACTATAATTATGAGAACACGAAATTTTCCCAAACAATAAAGACCCGACGTCAATTGGAAACGAATAAAAAACGAACACATGCCGAACACATTTACATCTCCTAATAAATCTCAAAGCACAAAAATTCTGGTCGAAATGAATAAAGAAAAATAATCACAAAGCCAGTAGTCGAACCGAAAAAAGAAATTAAAAATTCAAATAAAAGAACGTATTCCTTAAGATAATGCTTATTCATTCCACATTTAAAATCAAATTTTCAAATAAAGAACTCGCGGCGGTCGATCGAGCGTACGGTAGAGTAGGAGAGATATATCATGACATATGTATGTTAGAAAGAGTCAGATAGCTTATTATGATTGACAGCTGAGAACGGTTAGCCTTGAAATATTTGAAACATTATATTATTATAAAGTACACTATCTTCGTTAGACACGAGAGCGAAGCGGACATAGGAATTTTTTATATTGATGAAGCTTTTATCTCTGAACTGTATCATAGACATGAAAAGTGCTTTCATATTTTGTAGCTAATGCATTTTATCTATTTACATTCCGAAATCGATTGAAAGTGAATTTACAACACTATAAATCTATCTTTCTTGTGTTGTCTGGCGGTTTTCTGGCATTTTGTTTCTATTCAATGCGAATGATGTCTATGGTATTTTTACCGAAACGGTTTCCTTTCTTTTTCTTATTTTCTGTTTTAAACATTCCTTGAATATCGTATATTCTATAAAAATCTAATGTCCTTTCAACTCTTGCACACACTCATTACCGCGCGTATAATGCCGCTAGATGTCCGACGGCCAGTTTCACCGGAACACGTTTTAAATCATAATTCGAACGCTTTTTTTAAATTTAGAACGTTGACTTTTTAACTTTTTATTTTGAGAGGCTCATGTCGTAACGTAAGGGAGGCTATTCGGCCAGTAGCTAATGAATTGTGACGTCATAGAACAGTAGTCGTTCAATTCCGGTATTAAGATACTTAGGTAATGATTAAAAAAATGTCTAATTTTAATTTCGTGGGAAGATAAACTTTCTCTACAAAAGTACACATACTTGAATTACATAACGCATTACCATAATACTACAGTTTTTTTAGCAATTATGCAACAATATTTTAACTACATAATCATTATTTTTTTTAGAAAAAACCAAATTGCACGCCAGCGTCACTTAAACATAACTTAACAAAACATCCGGGATAACTTAAACAAGTTAAACAAAAGCTTTAACTACTGGTTTAAATGTTAACACTTGCCAATTTGATGACACATCAGTGATTAATAAACTCCATCATTTACAGTTAACCAATTAGTCCCTCTAAGCTTAATTACTGCACAGACCCATATATCAACTTTGATTAATGCTTCCCTCTTAACTCTTTCCAAAAATGTATAAAAACATTCGTTTAATATAGAAACTTGATTTCTTTAAAAGGTAAAATATTATCTCGGTATAATTAATTATAAAGCTTCACTAAATTACTTTGAGAAATATATCTCAAATAGTTTATTTTTAAACAAAATTGAATGGGTCAGCACCAGCGGTTTTGTTGTAAAAGAATGTTCAATAGTTCAATTATAACATAAAAGTCTGTTTAAAAGAGTTTCAATCAGTTATGTTCGACAAATAAGCGAGAAAGCTTGCGTGTGCGCAGTTCCGTTTTTGGCGTAGAGCTACGAATCTCGTAGACGCTACGAGGCGTAGAACCGTTAGCTTGCTTTACGTCAAAATCTTTCTTTTTGCTACGATTTTTTTTTCTGACTGTGTGAATAAAATCATTTGTTTTCAAGTTATAGTTTAAATATATTTGTAGAAAAATATTGTTAGCTGAAAGAAAGAAAGAATTTTATTATTAGCTTAATAGGTGTTAAGTACTACAATTTTTTTTTTTTCAAATATGAACCGAAAATTAATATGGCGTTAGATATGGGTAATAGGTGTTGTAAAGGATATGATATCCTTTACCGAAAAAATACAAGACACGCAGACAGAAACGTAAAACAAAAATAATAGAAATAATAATATAAGTCCACTCTATTCAACCTTCACTCTAACCAGTCGGTAACAAATTTCATTCACATTTTGGAAGCGGCGTTCGGCATTTGAATATTCAAATGGCCGCTAATCGTTTTTATTGGTGACTTTACGGCCTATAACGATCACTTGGAATACGCGCCTTTGAATTATCGCTGCGCTCCCGAACTTGACCGAGTGGAGACGATGTTTGAAATTAGAATGTTCTTTTTTTAATATGACAGTTTACATTTTACGTAAGTTTTATTGCGTAGGTGAGTTTTACATGATAAAGAGTTCTTGCTTATACAAATTCAAATTGTTGAATCCCACTTAGACTAAAATTAATTTTGTAGCTCATAAAACTAGTTACGATTTGCGCGTCAGATAAACAAATTACATGTTACGCTTACCAAATTACTGTTAAACTAGCTTTCTAAATTAAATTATTACACGAATATTCTTAAAAAAAACTCGATATCAGAAAAGCAATCGACTCAATCGGTTTCGTATCGATATTATAATTTAATTAGATCGAGTTAGTGGCGTGGGCGCAACTAGTATATCTTATCTGTTCTCCAAACATGACTCTATAAGCTGCGCACGCGTCCCCGCCTGCTTTTAAACAAGTTTCTGATTTTTTATTACAACAATTATTGGGCTATTGCTTTTAATTACCACTCAACATTTTTTAGAGCCGTGTTTTTACTGTTTTCTCAAAAAAAAACTATATATTTTCGAATTGAATTATTATGAATAGTTCTTTTGAATAGACAGACAAAGATATATAGTAGATAATAGTTTTATTACGCACCCAAAATCGGCAACTTTTCTATACTCAATTTATGTGTTTTAGCCACAGGCAAATAAGTTTTTGTTAACTATAATTAAGTATTTTATACAAAATCGTGGGTAGCTACGGTATAAATATTGTTTTTATTGATTAAAAATCACACGCTCTGAGTATCAGATTTAAAATATAATAGTGTTAGATTTAAATTAAATATAGACATCTGATTACATACCTGTTATTAGTAGACAATTAAATACGTAACAAAAAATTATTAGGTCACTAAACTTCTAGTCTTTTATTGTAACTAAGTTATTTAAAAGTTCAATTTTGTTTTTATTCAATTTCTCAAAGTTCAATTTTGTTTTTATTCAATTTCTCGGTAGTAATCCGGATCCTGGTTCCGAAATTTTACAAATATGTTAGTGGTCTGTCAATTATGTTTTTGATACGTTCATTTCTCACCGCTTCATAGTATAAAACAAAGTCACTTCCTGCCGTATCGTATGTACGTTTAGATCTTTTAAACTACGCAACGTATTTTAATACGGTTTTCATCAATAGATAGAATGATTCAAGAGGATTTTTTTATAAGTACATATAGTATCTACATAACACCCGTGCGAAGCCGGGGCGGGTCGCTAGTGGAAGTATAAATTCTTCTCAGTATACCTACTCCGATTTTGGACACAGCGGTCAATCTAAATGGAGACTTGCCAAGTGGACAGAAGATATTATGGAGCACAAGTGTGTGTGCAAACATAGGCACACTCCCCCTTCCCCTACCCTCACAGTCCAGAACTAAGAGATTAGGCACAGGACCAACAGGTTTATGTGCTTTCCAAGACACGGGGATGCCACATCACCCGTTTCCAAACTCCAGGCTGCTGCTAAGAAAATGCTAAAGTCAAAGTCAAAACATTTATTTCAATTAGACCATTTACAGCCACTTTTGAATTGTCAAGGAGTCGGTCTAAAAGCCAACAACATTTTGCCCGACCTGGGAATCGAACCCAGAACTTAACGCTCAGCAGTAGCGTTTGCGACCACGAGGCTAACGCAGCAGTTCATCTCCTCCACACATAACCAAATATCTTACACATCTGTGCCTTACCCTAATAATACAGCTGTCGTGATGTTATGTTATACTAGTTTAGTTTTTAAGTAACGTGAATTATTGCAGATAAATTGATTATAAATTAAATAAATAATTATTAGCGTATCATAACGGCGAGCTGTCAGATTAACATTTTACTAAATTAACATTCAAATGTCTCTGTTAGCTATTTTATATCCTATTAAGCTGGTAAGGTTAGCAACAAAAGTATAACGCACAATAAAAAATATCAATCAGAAATATTTCCACTACTTATCTAGATTCAAAATAAGAATGGAATTGTTCAAAAATCTATGGTATTCAAATTACAACAAAGCGTGCGTTTCGTTTTTTGCTGCAGCGAAGTTTGTACGGCCAGCAAGACAAATATTATATTGTAATACGTTTTTAACGGAAAATGATTAATGACACTAAAGTTTTTTTGTCCATACTGGTCATTTACTCTGGTAAATGTGTTTTTATTTAACCGAGCTTATTGTGAGGTCGTCTCGGCATGTCAAAATTTATTTTTCTAGATGTAAGGCTTTGATTTGTATAAATGTTTTATTCCTCTTTTTCAAATATTCAATCTGTCATAACACGGTTATTTTGTGGATATTAATTTTGTATGATTACTGCATTATGGGTTTGTTAACTTTGCCAATTGCAACGGTATTTCCTAATTGAAGATTTGGCAAATTATTTTGCTGCACAAAAAAAAAACAACTTTTTCGCACTCATAAACACGTTTTCTCCTTTCTAAAACGTTTCTTGTTTTTGCTATCGCTACTCGAAGTATTGCAATAAAAACATACATGCGTTTGGTACAAATGGACCTTGGCGATATCAGTTATAATAACTTAGGAATGCGGTTTAATCATGCCTATTGTTAACTCATTTATGGACAACCAATTTTGATACTAGGTTTCATTACGGTCAATTTTTGTCATACTTTTCAAAAAAACAACTTACTTTGCTAGTTTCACACATAATAGTAAGTTAATAATAATACTAGCCTATTATCGTCCTCTACTTCTTCTTTATCGTGTGGGCAGTAAGGTCTTACGACCCCACACACCCTAGTGTCAGAGTTTCTAAACCGCCTCAAGGGCCTCTGACATGGTTTGAATGGAACAGTAAGTCCAGGTTTCCTCACGATGTTTTCCTTCACCGATGCCATGATGTCCAAGATAAACTTTAGAAAGTACATATGAATTGAAAAAAGTCACATTGGTACTTGCCCAAATTCGAACCCACAACCACATGACTGTATGAGAGGCGGATGCCTTAACTGCTGGGGCATCACAACATTTATTATTATTTTGTGATCATTTTTAAGCATGTGTTTCTATTAATTATAAAACCAATTTAGATTTATTTAAAAGAATTGACACACTCGATACATTGTTTAAAAGTAGTTCCAAGTGCCTGTATAACAAAATAGTTTGCTCGACTGTACAAGCATTTCTTTAACCTTCCAATATTGTCATAGAGTTGTATTACATTATTGCAATCCATTTAAGAATATTACGACAACAACACAATCAAAACCCATTGTCTATTCTATTATATGTCTACAATGCCACATAATAGAGCACAAAATAACTTGCACAAAATCAATGGCAAAGGTCAAAATAATGTAATTAATCTAAAAAAAGATTTAAAACTATAAAATTGTGCAATCTTTTATAATACGTAATTAGGATTTAAAGATAAGATAAAAGATTAGAAGTTGTCATGATTTGGGTGTAATGGAAAAATAACTTTGAATTGCAACATTATCTATGCGACTGTACCTATTATGTTTAACTAGCTTATGCTTGTGACTTCGTCCGCGTCAAAGTTGATATATTATCTCACGGGAACCGTAAAAACCGTAACAATTTTCCGGGATTAAAATCAGACTATAATCTATTTCTGTGCAATGAACATTGGGAAAAGGTGTCCCCACCCTTGTAGCACATTGTCTCATAATAATTTATCAGAACGTAAAAAATACAGAATTTTATTGTAGGTATGGAAGTCAATGTGTCAATGATAAGGGAAATATTCATCCTTAAAGTCAAAGTCAAAGTCAAATCATTTATTTCAATTAGGCCAATATAAGGCACTTTTGAACGTCATATACTAAAAAAGGATTGAATCTAGTTGCCCCTTCCAAAACCCCCCCAAGACAATTAATTATTTTTACTAAGAAATATTTTTTTAAGCACTCAATACATGCTTAAATAAATAATAATTATAATAGTCATAAGAGTAGTCTAAAATAAAAAAAAATTAAGCAGATTTTTTTTTTTTTCACTTTTATATATTCGTTTTTTTCAGAATTTCTTTCAGTAATTTGTTATTTTGAATATCATCTATTTTTTTAAACATGACCCATGGTGCTACACTTCTGGGGACGGGGTCCATACAAATTTTCCCATTGTTTTTTCATCCAGTTGCATTCAGTCGTTCTGCCGTAATTGACCAACAAACATCCATACATCCAAACTTTCGTATTTATAATAGTATGAGAATTTTGCTGTAAATAATTTTCCGGACCGAATTTCGGTCTCGACATCCAATCTCAGTGGAGACTAGTCAAGTAGGTACGCTGTATAGTATACTTATCATACACAAGTGTGTGTGAGCAAACACAGGTGTAGTACCAATGTCTTTATATGTACTTTCCGAGATGGTAGCACACCACTAACTTTCAAAATCCGGGCTGCTACTGAGGAATCCCTAAAACCCAATTACATTTTGCCCGACCTGGGTATTGATCCCACTCTCAACAGTCACACTTAAGGCTGGGCGCAGACGTCCGGTTTCCTAATCAGGTTTCCGGATCAGGAAGCGTATATGTACATACACCACAGATTAAATATAATACTCATACACACACACATACATAAATTACACATACATAATCTTTTTTTACATGTGTGTGTGTATTATGTATGTATGTGTATGTATATACACGGTTCCTGATCCAGAAACCTGATCAGGAAACCGGACGTCACAAGGCCAACGCAACGGGGCAGTTATTCTGCTATAAGATTATTTCAAAAGAAAAAAATCTTGAATAGCGTAATCAAAGCTTTGAGAGAGAAAAAAAAATTATTATTTTTTTCATTTTTGTGACAAAAGTTGATGAATTTTCCCAAAAATATTTTCCTTTGTTATCTTTAAAACCAATGATTAGAGTTATTTACGAGACCCTGTCGTATTTTCATTTGTAATTAAAAATCTTTTTGTTTTGTTTACTTTTAGGTATTACTACCGGCACGTAACTTGGCAAGAGATTTTCGTAGTGGGGGAAGTTCGCGCATATAAAAATGTATGAAATTGTGCGTGCGCAAACTTCCCCCACTACAAAAACTCTTGCCAACTTACGTGCCGGTACCTGTATTATTGTAATCCTTGGTGTTTATTAAACCCGAGTAGACTTACACGAGTACTAACTTCTGTTTTCAATGTACAGTCACGAGCAAAAACAAGTATACCTACACTTAGCAACATTAAGTAAGCAATTTTCTTCGAATATATTTATTGAAATGTCATGTTTTTAGGAATATAGTATTTTGAATTCAATACTACTATGTAGGTCTTATATCAAAGTTACAAACCATTATTTCAAATAATTTAAAAATTGCTTTTAAATTATGCTGAATGTATACTTGTTTCTGCTCGTGACTGTACATTTTAACGAGTTAAAGTTTGGCCTAACTTTTCTTCGGGTTATTAAAATGCCTAAGTAGCCTAAATTACCGTGAGATATTCAATAGATCTATATTAGATATAACGCACTATTAGGTAAGTATTCAGCTTTCATAAAGACCCTGAAGGTCAATTTTACAAAATAAAAACGTTCAAAATCTAATCACCATCTCATCTCAGCAACAGTCAATGTCAAAAAAAGTAGGTATTTTTGACAAATTGAGACTGAGATTAGATTGCGTTCCTTCTTAAACACAAATACATACATAAACTCACGCCTTTTTCCCATGGGGGTAGGCAGAAACCACAGAACGCCACCTGCTACGATCCTTACATACTCCTTTCGCCGCATCCACTTTCCTTTTCTTTCTTAAAAGTTTGTAGAATTGATTCCTTGTTTTAAAACCACAAAAAGGTAGTATGAGTTTATTCATAAATGAGCAGCGATCATGGTGCCGCATTTTAAACCGATAAGCAGCTAAATACAGAAACAAATGAACAAAAAAAACCAGTTTGTATGAAAAAGTAAGAACATAATTTAAAACACACCAGCCTATGTATGAAACATATCTAAATTAAATCATTAAACAAACAAAACTAGATCGCACCCAATCTAGATTTCAATTTAATCCGTTTCCGCTATTCGCGACGCCATCTTGGCCGCCATGTTGAATCCCGATCAATATTAATAATGCGCGCGCGCATAACTGCGATCGTTTTATTGTTATTATTGGATATTGTTCCTACCAAGGCTGTGTCCAAAATGGAGCGGTTCTTCCTTTAAAGTAGCTATGAGCTTCCACAACAGGACAATGTGGCCCTTCATGACTGCTGATCTTTATAATATTATGGCGCGATGGTATGAGCGAGGGAAAAGTATATTATTGTTGATTACTTCATTTGAATTGAGCAATAAAATGCTGTTTAAGCTAAGATGGAAAATCAGCTGATTTGTATTCTTAGTATTGCTAAGACAATGCTGCGAGGTTTGGTACATAATGTTTTATGTTATCTTAATGTTGTGTTCTTGTTGTTGTTTGTTGTTGTTGATCTTGTGTTGTTGTATGTTGGACTAAGATCCAGGATTCATCAGATCTACGTCACTTTTACATGGTTTAAATTTGAGAAGACCTTTATTAGGAATAAGTAGAGGAAAATGCAGTTAATGTAGGACACTGACTGTACTTGCTATTTTCAATGCTATGGCCATTTTTTCTAGTACTACATTTTTTGGTCGTACTTGACATTTGAAAAAAGGCATTGAAACTAGCAAGAACGTTTACCTTACCTCTTCTCATATTGTATACAGAAGGCATGATCAGCACTAGGCTTGCTTAAGGCGGATTGGCGATTTCAGGGATGACAGCGATGTCCAAGATAAACTTAGAAAGAACATATTAATTGAAAACGTTACATCAGTACTTGCCCGGGTTCGGTTGTGAACCTACAACCTCATGCATGAGAGGCGAGCGCCTTAACCACTGGGCCATCACAACATAGTCAATTTACCACAGTATCACGACAAGAAATCAAACATACTCGACATTAAACAAGTTATGAAATACTCATTTCGGTTGTTTATATTGTTACGACAAACTTATCAAGTTTGAAATGTCTCAGATGGACGTATCGATAAATTCCCGTCTCTACACATCACTTATATCGACATAAGACATCGACAATTTACAACTGTCAACAGAGTCACATGACTAGTGTAAGGAGGAGGCACCGATTGTCGTCCATGAGATTAGAAACAAAAATATTGTGACCTGTATAAACTGACCCTTTTTCCTTCCTATTTTCTTTTTAAGAGGGGTCACGTAATTTAGGGTAGTTAATACTGCACAAGGACCAAAAATTACACTTAATATAAAAAAACACTTTTTTTTGATAAATCGCGCTAAACTCTTAACGTACCAGTCGGATTAAAGAAAAATGTTTTTGTATGTAATAGCCAGATTTATGAGGCATTGGCTATATAACATCACGCTATGACTCACGGGAGCGCAGCAGGGAGCACAGAAGCAGTCACTAAAGACGTAACTTAAGGCGAGTAAAAAAACCGCGCTTAGCTAATTATATCTTCGGGAGAGTGAAAAACGTCGAAATAAAAAAAAAGAATAAGAAAAATGTATTTTGGAAAAACCTATTATTAGTAATTTTAACGTAAAACGGTAAAAAATTTAACCGCGGGTATTTTTGAGACGCATCTTTTCCCCAAAATCACTAAAGTTATCACTAATAACAGTGACGCAAGTCACGGTTCAAAACCTGTCAAAATTTTAAAAGGGGTTTTTGAAACAAATGAAAAAAGAAACTTCTCAGAAGTGATTCTTTAATAAAATCTTAAAAATGTCATTGAGTTATTGTTGTTTGTTTATGTTAATTAAAAGTTATTTGAAGTACAAATAAGTAAAAATAAAAACTGTATGACTGACTACACGTAGTTAAGATCTTACTTTTTGCTAAAATTCAAATTCCTACGTTGCATAGTTCATGAAAAAAACATCTTTGTAACGGACTGACAAAAATTCATCAAGGGGGATTCTAATAACTTTTAGGAACGATCGCAATTTCATCTCAGTCTCAATCTGTCAAAAATGTCTCTAAAATACCTAAATTTTTTGACATTGATAGTCGCTGAGATGAGATTACGACTACATAATTAACGTTTTTAATTACTACTACCATTGGCCTTCCTAAACAGAATCCGTTTTCTCTGAGGAAGGATACCCTAATAGTCCTAATCTATAAACAATGCCAGTCCTAATTTTCCTTAAACTTTCATATAAAACATTATGTCAAAATGTTTATGTGAAAAAAAAATGACCAATAAAAAATATTAGTTCAATCCGTATTGTTTTAATGGAGCTAATATTCTAAATCATCGTGTTCATTAAAGCTGATGATTTAAACAGACGTTGACGAAGTTTTTTATGACATTACTTCAAAAACATGTGCTGTGTTATTAGATCATTCACTTATTATAATGTCAAAACCGGAGATACCAGCCGGATGAGGGCTCAAATATTTTTGTGTGAAATTCATTTTAAAATTGTACAAAGCGTTAACTGTATTTCAAAATTTTGACATAGTTTTTATTTTTGTTAAGACGTTTTTAGTGTTTCGTACCCAAAATACACTAAACGGAACACTATTACTAAAACTATCTGTCTGTCTGTCCGTCCGTCATAGGGCTGTATCTTTTGAACAGTAATAGATAGACCATAAAAAAATTCACATGTGTGCTAATATGTTTGCTTTAACAACAAATAATACAAAAAAAAACTTAGTTAAAAATTAAAGGGAAAATATATAAAAAACGCTTTGTTTTTTTGCACGGAACCTTTTATGAGCGAGGTCAACCCGTACTTGGCCAAATTTTTTAATAACATGATTCTTTATTTTATAAATTATGATTGACATAAAGTATACAATTGAACAAATTGCTCATATTATGGTTATGGGACACAGGAGCAAGAACACATACTTGTGAATAGATTGCCCATTTGTCATCCCAAATACTTTTAGAATGAAACATAGGTCAAAAGGTCATCAAGCTTTAAGTACGCGTACTTGATCATACATCTATCATCCACTTAAGAACTTATACACATCAAAAGTGTCTAGGGATCAACATCCCTAACAAATGTTAGGGATATTGATCCCTAGACACTTTTGATGTGTGTATATACTATCTTACTAACTATGTTACTAACACTAGTTGTAAGGTATTTTACTAACACAATGGACTATGTTGTCTGAAAGTAATAAATTAAATTAAAATTAAAATATAACAAAACTAACTTCTCCCTGCGACTTAAAAACGCGTTGTTTTTATCACCAGTGTTAAGTTACGTCTTTGATTACTGCTCCGCTCCCGTCGGTCATAGCGTGATGTTATATAGCCTGTACTATTTCTCATGAATCTGGCTATCATATACAAAAAGATTTTTTCCAATCCGACTAGTAGATCCAGAGATTACGAGGTTAAACAAACAAACAAAAACTCACTTTTATTATGTCAGTATTTTATCAACAATAATGACTTTCTAATTCAAACATCAAGAAGCTAGTTAAAATCTCAAACTTAACGGCAAAAGTTAAAATAACTCATCCAATTACACGTCGGCTACTTAAAACGATCAAACATGTAACTGAGAGCCGCATTTCAAAATCAACGTCCGAAATCAAAAAGTAGGGTAAACACACCGATTTTGAGACGTTCCACTTACTAACGTATAACGAGAGATCGATAGTTATTGTGACCCGCAATTGAAGGCCGTATCTTTGTATTAGTTTTTAATAAGTAATTGTACACCCAAACCACGTTACCAATTTCAACATGAATACACGTTTTTTTTTCTCGCCTCGCTTCAAGCAATCTCGTTTTCTCGAAAATAGATCTAATATGTTGAATATAATTAATTTCATACCGACTCACTTGATCGATGCGTGTTACTTGGAGTGGTTTTTTTTCGTATAATTATTTTTAAATTACAGTGTATTACGTCAATACGGCCAGAAAACGGAACGTTTTTTAACAACAAATTGGTTTACGCGAAATTTTGGTGTTTGAAGAATTTTTTGTCCTAATATGTTTCGTGTCAGAGCTGATTTTTAGCTTCTATTTCATTATAAAAGTAATTTTATAGTAATAATATGAAATTAATGACTAGACTACATTATCTAGCGTATATTTTTATATCGTGATGTGTAATTTTACTCAATTTCGAAACGAACTTGTTTAGCAGTTAAGCTCACCGGTACATTTATTTACACGCGTTTCTTTTTTGTTTCAGAGGATGCACAGTTATTGGCTGATCTTGAAGACTGATTAAAATATTTATTAAGCCAATTAGGAAATGATAGCTCCATGAAGTTTCTCCCCAGGTAACAAAATGTGCTAATAATCAATTTTATTATTTCCAAACAATGAAGAGAAAATTTAAATTCAAAACATTCCACAGTATTCAGCTAATCTTATTGTCAACAAAAGACTATTGTTTCTTCTCAACACATTGTTTCAATTTAAATTGAACGAAAATGAATCACTGTTATGATTGGACGCTAAAATGTATTGAGTTTAATTTGATTGTTTATATAAAACTGAACGTATTCGTTTGTCTTTGCAGGACGGACTCGTTTCAGGTTGTGATCCTCGAAAGAGTCCAAATACTGCAATGACTACTGCGATGGCTGCTCACCAGGAATCTATCCACGAGAGACTACAGCCAACGCCCGAGGAACCTCTGTACCTTCACCATGAAGCGTCATCATGGCCCGAGTCATCAGACCATCAGGAGGAGCACAGCACCGACATGTCCCCTTACTACAACATGCCAAAAAGAAACAAGAGAAAAAATTTCAAACCCAGATGTGCTCCGAACACTACCGCCTTCTCCGACGACTCTAATGGGGCAAACTGTGATGACACGGACAGTCCTATCAACGGCAACGATAGAACCACCCCAGAGAACGTTGGTGAAGATGATAAGGATGACGGAAATTATGCTAAAATTGGTGTCAAAAACTTCAGTCTCTTGAAAGGCGGCGCAGTTGACCTAAGCAGAAGACTAAGCACTGACTCCAACGAAAATATAGACTCAAATTACCAAAATAGGTTACCGGAGGATAAGAAAGTAGACTCGTTTCAACATTCGTACATACATAGTTTACAAATAAATCAGGGCGCCGAAAGAGATCGGACCGTCCTAAACTTTAGTAATTTACAAAATAAGACGTTTTGTGCCAAAAATCCTTTTGCTATATCTCAACTAATAAAGACTAATTCACCGCCGAGAAGAAGGGACTCAGATTCGGATGACGATAAGGGTCAGGATATAAACGCAAATGAAAGATTAGAGGAGAACCAAGAACAGATGGAGACGAATGAGACACAGCAGAATGGAGACGCATCTAATGCTACAAATAGGATATTGAGAGATTATGCCATGAATACCATGAAGGAACTGCTCGGTATATACGGATTATCTTCTAATGAAGTTGCTGATGCTATCAGTGGACAGATTAGAGCTTTAGAAGCTCTACAAGGTGAGTTCATTAGAAATAAATAACTTTACACTTTAATAAAATTTATGACAATAATCTTCTTAGCTTTACGACTAAACAATTTGACAGCTAGATTATTGTGATTTTTATGTATTTTTAATGAAGTCTCACATTTTATTGGTGTTTTAGGTAAACCGTTCACGCAGCTGCCTTTAGGTTTAAAAAGACGGCATGATTCTGGAATGGAAGATGGGACTGACAGGAGTATGAGAAGATCCTCATCAGCTACTGAAGATGAGGGTTCAACTAATATTACACCACCGAAAACACCCGATAATGACATTGAAGCTCAAAGGTATAAAGACACTTTGACATTTAATATTTTTAAATTCTATGGTAAAAAACTAACTTGAATGTTATTTCAGACAAAGAGCGTTACAAATAATAAACCAACAATCAATGAGGCTGTTCAACAGATCTCAAGGTCAGGAAGACGATGGAAGTGGATCCGATGATGGAGAACAAACACTTGATCTTAGCGTATCAAGAGACACTGATGGACAGGTAACAAACTAATAAAACTGCTACGAATACTACTACTTTAATATATGGTCTGAGAAAATATGCAAATTGCCCGAAACGTTTTTATTTTGCATCGAATCGTCATATTTTTTAATATCATCACTTTAGTATTCTTGCCATAAGAAGATTTATTAGCGCTGTACGAGCGAGGCAGATAAATAAAATACCTATTTATTCCTTTTTGAGTTCGAGTCAGTTCAATGATATTTAAATTCTTGAGTACAATTCTTTGAATTTGACAATAATCCGGACATTTGCACACGTATGAATGGTATGCGATTATAATAGAACGCAAAGTTAGATTTAACGAATGATAAGACGTATGTTTTTTTGTTAATAAGGAACAATCGGCGACCTCGAGTGCCGCCAACAGTGTTTCGGAGTTTGAGCAACAAAACCTTCTGATGAGGAAAAATTTAGAGGATCTGGCTAATTTACAAATGCAGGTGTGTATTGTTCGATAATGGGCCTGTTTGTACAATAAAATTGTTAGATCAGATATGAATAGAAACGAGATTATGTAAATTGGTTTGTGAGAATAGAAAAACACAAGAGTTCCGGATTAGTTTACAAAAACGAATACAACTAGGTTATGTATTTTTTTGTTGTTGTTGTAAAAATGTTAATTAAATGACATTTAAAAAAACGATGTAGAGGGAGAGGAAAGAAAAAAAAGATAGATAAATTGTGTGAAGAGTGATATAAAACGAAAAGGAATCAGTGATTGCATTACGGAAGTGTTGCACCTAGTCCAAATAACATGGGTCAAGAGCAGAAAGATAATGAATGACATTTAGAACATAACTCGCTTATTACATGCCCAAGAATGAATACGGCCAGTAAAAATTAACATCAACATCAAACTAAAACTCGATCAATCCCAAACTAACAAGAAAAACTGGTATCAATTAAAACTCAATACATTTTTTTATTATTTTAGGGTTTCTTCCAAAAGCAATCTTCGATGGATGCAGATGACTCTCAAGAAAGAAAACTGCAGGCGAGCGGTGAGTAAACGAATTACCAAAAAAATTAGTTACGACTGTTTAATTACCTACCTGTATCATTCGCGAAATTATATCGAAACGTTTTGCGACCGTAAGAATTTTATTAGTGTTATTAGATACCGATTACGCGAAATATGATTTATTGGACACTAAAAATTAAAATTAAAATCATTCTTTATATTTATTTATAAATTATAAATCGATTTTTCGGATTAGTCTTGGGAAGATAATTGGAGCTTTCACCTTCCATGTCGGACTATAAATTTTAATAAATAAATGTTTTGAATTTAGAAAGATTTACGGATTACTTTGGGCGGCTAAAAACTTGGTAGCAAATTACATGGATCTAGAGCATATACCTAGACATAGGTACCTATTCATTTAACATCTTATAGTGTTACAGGTAAGTTGATAATTAATTTGCCGTCTCGCTTTACTGACATAAAAATGACAAAGACAAATACAAAATGAATTTATAATAAAAGGTGTGGATCGAGACTTAATTTTTTAATAACCTGTGATTCTAAATAAATAATAAAATAAAAAATATAGTTTTGTTTTGACTCGCATTATTTATTTTACTTTCATTACAAACGGTTACAGTCGTAACCAATTAAAACAATCAAATACACAAAATTTTTAATGGAAGAGAACAATAAAACATAAACAAACATTTATAATTATAAAACAAGCTTCTACCTATTACGGTTCAAAGATGCATCACTGTGACCGACAAACGGACAGAGAGACAGCGGAGTCTTAGTAATACAGCATCCTTTAAGGACGGAAAGAGTTAAATAATAGGCAAACCTTTTTATAGTTATTACATATTAAGAAACTGCTTCGTTAGTCTAATAGTCGCAAAGCGCGACTGCTGAGCATGAAGTCTTGGGTTCAATTCCCAGGTCGGGCAAAGTGTTATTGGGTTTTTCCATCAAGAATTTCTCAGCAGCCTCGGAGTCTGAATTTGTGCCCGGTTGATGGCAATAGCCTCGCCCCCTATTACATAGGACTTGAACATAACTGGCGAAATGTGGGTGTACTAATGGGTACACCTCTGCCTAACCCTTCGGGGATTACAGGCGTGATAGCTATAACATATTGAGAAAAGACGAAGTGAATCTTCTTACACAATAACTGAAGCAGATCATTTAGTACCTACGTTTTCCTCCGTTCGCTAAATGTCACTGAACTATAATTATGAAGATTAGCAACAATTAAGACCTAGGTTTTAGAACGTTAACTTAAGAACTAAATTAAAACTAGGTCGTAATGTTAGTGATGTAGCAATTATCACACATTGAGTTACTCGCTTCAAGTTACGGCTTTCGTTACTGCTTTGCTCCCTTGGGTCGTAGCGTGATGATAAATAAAGAAGAGGTCATCTCTGGAAGTACCTGGTGTGATTACATTTTTTTTCGCTAATAATAAGCTATTTTATTGCTAAGAGACATAAGGTACTGATACACATGCTTTAAACTAGCATGCTAAAGCACGAGAGCATGCTACTTTTAAGCAAATGCTACTTAGTAGCATGTGTATCAAAACCATTTGCTAATAATGAGCATGCTAATTTTGAGCATGCTCAAAAATCAAGGTCGTTCCCAAATCTTTCTTTTTCTTTTCTTTTTTTGCCGAGCTGATATTATCTTCTGGACGCATTGCATCGCCAGCAAAAGGATGATTTTATTTAGCTCCGTACGGATAGCTGTTTGATTGTCCATGACTTTGTTAGAACTGAGAGCGAGAGAGCATGCTTATTCAGTAGCATGCTTATTGCTAGCAAACGCTAGCAAATGTAAACTATTCATAAGCATGCTCGAATGAAGCATGCTCATAAGCATGCTCTTTTAGCATGCTAGTTTAAAGCATGTGTAAACGAACCTTTAGACTTTATTTTATGTTACACTTGTATATCACTGGGACAAAACCGCAGGTTGAAGCTAGAAAAGAATATACAGCTTTGCTTGGAAAGTAGCTATATAAAATACTAGCTGCTGCCTGCGACTTCGTCTGCGTGAACCCAGGTGACTGTCCAGGTGTTCCAGATCTTCAAATTTATTCTCTCAGCAGAAAATGCTCATCACGTGGAACAATTTTTGCTATGGTGCCATTTTTGTATCTCTTATAGTTTAGCTGGTCTGTTGCGGTTCTGCATCAGGTGTTCAAGTTTCCAAGATAAATTATAGCCTATATGTTGCCCAGACTTAATACCTATACAACAAAAAAAATCATTCAAATCCGTTCAGTACTTTTTGAGTTTATCCCGGACATACATACTTTCCTACCATTTTATTAAATGTAGGTATAGATATAGGTGTTTACAGCATTTTTGTCGCGACTGACTTTGTACTGACTACCTCGTTGGTTTAGTGGTTGCAAAGCAGCTAGTGAGCATGAGGTCTTGGGGTCCATGCACCCGTGGGAAGCTTGGGCTAGTAATAAAGTATAATAATAATAAATCTATACTAATATTATAAAGCTGCAGTGTTTGTTTGAACGCGCTAATCTCTGGAACTACTGGTCCGATTTGAAAAATTCTTTCAGTGTTAGATAGATTAGTTATCGAGGAAGGCTATTAGGCTATATACCATTACGCTACGAGCTACGGGAGCAGAGCAGTAACCAAAGACGCGGGTGTAACCGCGGCGGACAGCTAGTAAATAATAATACCAACCTATTACAGTCCCACTGTAGGGCAAAGGCCTCTTCTCATACAGAGAAGGCATGAGCATGATCACCACGCTTGCTCAAGGCGGATTGGCGATTTCAGACTTACATTAATTACAAGTCCAGGTTTCCTAAAGTATACTCATAAAATATTTGTCTATTAGTAGTCTCCTACAACTTTTTTTTTTTTTTTTAGGTGGTAAAAATCATCAAATGACTCCTTCCGCCCTGGGTGGGGCGGAAGGGACTGTCAGACTTTTACTGACTAAAAAACCACCCTGTTCCTTCTGTTGCCCTTATTTGCGTTCCGGGGCCACGGTATCCTGTTAAGACGTCCCGCAACCCCGGATGGACAACCTCTTAAGATTGTCTTAAGTATTACAAATATACAACTACTAAAGTACATAAACACCTGCGATATATTGCGATAGCTGAATAAACAATAGGGCTAATCATTAGACGGAGTGGCTACGTGGCTGGTGTTACCTTATGATGTATTCATAGGACGATGTTAGTTCGTGCCACAAATGACAGGTGGCGTTGTACGTTCCCAGGGTTAATGTAGGTTCTATAAAAGATATAAATAATACCAGCATAATTTGTCCCGGTGTAGGGCAAACGCCTCTTCTCTTATAGAGAAGGCACAAGCATTGATCACCGCGCTGGCTCAAGGTTGATTAGCGATTTCAGACTTATACAATGATGTCGAGGTTTCCTCACGATGTTTTTTGTAATAAACTACTTAATTAAAAAAATATTTTTAAAAACAAGCTTTAATTTTAAATTCTACAATATTGATTATATTGGACATTGTATTGTCATCAGAACTAAAGGTGTATGCAAAATTTCAGCCCAATCGGATAACAACAAATGGTCGAAAAATGGTTTGCAAATTTTGAAAGGACAACTTATTTACATACATTGTAAAAATAGAAAAATAACGTTTTATAGATAGATTTATTAAAGACTATAGCTTCTGCCCGCGACTTCGTCCGCGTCAAAGTTAATTTCTTCTTCGTTGAACTTTACCTTCAATATCTCCGTTTCCCAGAAAGTTCCCAGGCATCACCTTACACATAGCATCCAATAATACTTTGAGCGACCTGGGAATCGAACCCAAGGCCTTATGCTCAGCAGTCGCGATTTGCGACCACTAGACTAAAGAAGCAGTCTTGAGGCATCGTCATACAAAAAAAATGCAATTATAGGAAAAACATATAGGTACCTAATAGCACGTTAAGCCGTTGGTCCCGGCTATCATACGTGGATTTTTGACAGTCGTTACGAGTTGTCAGAAGCCCGAAAGTCTGACAACCAATCTTACCTAGGGGTATCGTATTACCTAGTTACTGGGTTGTGGAGGTCAGATAGGCAGTCGCTCCATGTAAAATACTGGTACTCAGCTGCATCCGGTTAGACTGGAAGCCGACCCCAACATAGTTGGGAAAAGGCTAGGCAGATGATGATATAGGTACCTAATATTTGACTTCGTCAAGTATATTTTAACACCAGTTACATTCACGGTTCCCTAGTTAACCAAACATGGAAGCTAACCACGTTTTATTTTCCCGTTAAACAAAACAACTTCATTATTCCGTCGACTTCCAACTCAACACCTTACACTGTTCTCTCAATTTCTTTCAAAAACCTCATTATGAATGCAAACAATAGCTTAAACAGCCAATAACGATATGCGTTTGTCAAACACATTGAAAACAAGCAAGCGGTATCCACAAAATGCCGCATTCTTACACTGACTCGTGAAAAATAACACAACTCTAATTTATTCTATGATCACTCATTTGGTACATTTTCTGGTTTAATTAACGATTCAGTACAAATATTTGGTTATAAGTACAATGAACTGTGTCTTTACAATATTTGTGGTACTGTTTTAGAAAGTTTGTGAAAATGGCGATAAGTAATTTGAGTTGTGTGATTATACACACGTTTGCCTAAAGGCGGTTTTCTGACGAGATTGTGTGCTGTTGTCGGGTTATCATCAATTATTATAACGACTTGTGTGCACTTTTAATAGTTACATAGTCATTGTGTGCACATGGCTGACAGTCCGAAGGGTTAGGCAGAGGTGTACCCATAAGTACATCCACATTTTACCAGTTATGTTTGAGACCCATGTAAGGGCGAGCCTATTGCCATAAACCGGGCACAAATCCAGACTCTGAAGCTGCTACTTAGAAATTCCTGATGGAAAAACTCAATAACACTTTCCCCGACCTGAAATCGAACCCTAGACCTTATGCTCAGCAGTCGCGCTTTGCGATCACCAGATCAACAAGGTAGTCAAATTAAAAATAAAATTACAAAGTATTTATTTATTGATTTATGCAACAGAAATACAAAGGCCGACTTAATGCCTACAAAAAGCAAAAGAAATAATTGGAAAAAGGGGGCACCTTCTTCCTATTTTATTTCTTTTTTTTCTTAATAGGCATAAAAAAAAATCACTCGTCAATGGGGCAAGTGCCCAAGTTTTGCTAGGTTATACCTACTTGCAACGGTCTACTTGGGTTTTCTAAAAAATGTTATATAAAAATATACCTTTGTGATAATAATTCTAAGTGTATATTGTCCGCAATTTGTGTGCTAAGTCTAAAGTTCAATACGACAAACAACAGCCGACAACAGGTGCCTCTACCCTACAGATGATTGAGTAAAATGATTTTATAAGCAACACTAATGATATGATGTGCCGTTGTAGGCGCAGTTGTAATCATTTAATTAACGTTTGTATTTGAAAAAGGTGTCAGCTGTTTCATACATAGCTATTAAATTGGTATTTTTTTTGTATAAAACAGCAAAGTTTAATAAAAATTGTGCCTACTGAAAAGAGTCGCTATTAAAATTAGTATTTAATTTATAATTTTCTTACGGATCCCTAATTTTTATGACAAAACAATATAAGCTGTATTACACAGGGATAACGTAGCTTTGTCATAGAATTTTTAAAATCGGACCAGTATTTTAGGAGATATATGCGTTCAAACACACATTCTTCAGCTTTATAATATTAGTATAATTATGTAGATTAGATTTGGCTAAACCATGTCCATATTAAAAACATACAATGTAAAAGTAAACTAAACATTTCTTCAGAGATAGTCATAAACAAACTTTGAAATTTATTGGTTTTAGTTAAAAATCCAATCCATCCCATTTTGGGACACTCGCGCCATCAAAACGAATATAATGAGGTATCATTTATCAAAATCGGTTAAGCCGTTGAGTAGTTACGAGCGGATATACGTACATACAGGTCAAACACATAACCCATCCTTTGGGCTTCGACGGAGTCGGGTAAAAAACAGTGTTCTATTTTATCCTCATTCCTCATACTCATAACACAACAAAATTCCACACAATTTGAGGTAACAATCAGTGGTCCCTACTTCCCGCGCCTCCCCCAGTAATTGTACAAACCTCGGCGCACTAATCTGCTCAATAGAGGCGAATTCACTCAATTGTCGGCGCGGGCGCAGGGAGCTCGGGGTGACGTTAATAGACGGACTCTTGCGTGTGTTTTATGCCTATTTTTAGTTTATGAACTGATAGGAAAAGATAGAGGAATTTAGGTTATGAATGGTGTACAATTGGGTATTTGGCACCATTATTCAATAATTCCAAGACAATTACTCTAAAACAAAAAAATATTTTAACCCTAAAATCCCGATAAATTTTTAATTAACTGCAAAATTATTTTTTTTTGCTTTGAAATCAATAATTGGTTAGTAAATTGCGTAGGCAAAAATTTGATGTCTACGTGAGAATCGAATTGAGTGACCAATAAGGAAAAAATTACTTATCAAACCCCAGTAATCCCCGAAGGGATAGGCAGAGCTGTACACCCACATTTCGCCAATTTAGTTTAAGTCCCATGTAATAGGGGGCGAGCCTATTGCCATCAACCGGGCACAAACTCCGAGGCTGATGGAAAAACTCAATTACACTTTGCTCGACCTGGGAATCGAACCCAAGACCTCATGCTCAGCATTCGCGCTTTGAAACCACTAGACTAATAGGAAAAAAGAACCTAAAACCTTTTAAACTCAACCAAAATCTAAAAACTCCGTTCACATTTCCATTTGTGCCGTTTATCCTGTATACGCGAGGGGACTGCATTAATAGACAAACACCGTTTCCCATTTACGTATAATAGTTTAGTTTCAGTACGTCCGGTGTGTCGCAGTGATTGTCGTGCGACTGCGCAGTCGCTTGCGACATGTCGCGCAAGCAGGTCACGTCACCAGCTTGAGTTCTCAGCTTTAGGGAACTGGGATTATCCTGGTTGAAAACGTCCATATAGAGAGTTGCTGTGGAGTTTCTTGCTCGTTCTTCTCTATAGAGAGCTATGTCTTGGAACGTGCAACTTTCTGACTAATTGACAGACTACTTGACAACTTAAAAATGCTGCTTTTTAACATTTTGACATTGACTTTGACTATGGCCGTACTTCTCTTTTGTATCCAGCTTTATATAGAGTCTACACCCCTCCTATACTTTAGGAGGCGGTTGTAGGGGGTACCTAATCTCTGGATTTACTGAACTGATTTTGAAAATTCTTTCACAAATTGGAAGCTACGTTATCACTGAGTGCTATAGGCTATATTTTATTATCAATAAATTAGGGATCCGTAAGAAAATCACGCGAACGAAGTCGCGGGGAGATTGCTAGTTTTTAAATAAAGTTTGAACTTTGACGTTCAATATTCCCGTAACCACCAGAAGGTTCCCAGGTATGACCTAGAACAATAAAAAATGGACATCAATGACGGAAAGAAAATGCGACTTTCATCTTCGTTGAAAGTCTTTTACATCTGTTATTATCAAAATAATATACAGGGTGTTTGGTGCATCGTTTGCCAAATTGAATTGGCCGATAGGAGAGGTCAGTTGCTATCTCTTCACGCCCAATAACTCATTCTTTGTCACACCGGTCTTTTTCATACGAAAACTTTACGAGTTATTAAAAATGTAAGTAAACGTTACTAGCAAGTAATTTTGAATTTGTTAGAAATATACAACAGTACACATAAAAATTAAAATGAAATTTTAAGAATATACAGTACATAACTTTTTTTAAATTTAAACTTAAATGCTGAATTTGGATTTTTCAAAATTAAAATTAGAAAATTGTTATAAAAAACCGGGTGACAAGGAATGAGTTATTAGGCGTGAAGAGATAGCAAATTACCTCTCCTATGGGCCAATTCGATTTGGCAAACGATGCACCAAACAGCCTGTATAATACTTATACATTATTAACATATACATAATATATTGTCATCGATTGTTAATTCAGTCATTACACTAAGCTTCATTACCATGCCTGCTCTTCGGTTTGTCTCGCGAATAAATTCAATGACAATATTCATTGGAAATTAATGCTGAGGCACATCTGTGACCGTTTGTAATCATACATTAACATTAGTATAGAATTAAAATAATATATATAAGTATTATAATGTAACCAGTGACTATCCAGACATTATATACTAAATTGGTTTTTTATTTGAATTGATTCCACATACAGACAGTAGATAATTTATTTAGGTACAGTAAACAAAAGAGATAGGTATGCAGGGTCGTCAGATTCTGATATAATTGAAGTTTTCTTAAAAACCGATGGATGTTTTCATTTCAAATATAATTTAATTTAAAAAGTTTACAGACATCCATCGGTTTCTAAGAAAACTTCAAATATATCTGACGAACCTGGGTGTTCATCTCTTTTGGTGATTGTACATGCACCTTGTTTATACCATACGTACCTAAATTCTAAGCATTAGACAAAAAGTGGCCAAAAAACGATAGTTTTTACGTTATATTGGTGAAAAAACTGCATTCTAGTCTTTTTTTCATACATTACACCACGCCTGTAATCCCCGAAGGGTTATCCGAAGGTGTACCCATTAGTACACCCACATTTCGCTAGTTATGTTTAAGTCCCATGTAATAGGGGCGAGCCTATTGCCATCAACCGGGCACAAATCCAGACTCCGAGGCTGCTACTAAGAAATTCCTGATTGAAAAACTCAATAACACTTTAAAAATCATAAACATACGATCAATTTAAATTTATACTAGATTTCTTATCTGATTAACAGCTTACTTATAAAATCGAACGGCAAATTAACTTTTATTTAACAAAAAATTTCTTCAAGATAAGAAAATAAATAACATTTCAAGATCCGCAACAACAAAACTCAAAGAACAATAAAAACACTTTCGCATAAGAATTACTACCATTTATATCTGAACTCATAAAATAAATTATCGAAAAGTGACAACCGATTGTCCGATTATAATCGCCGATTATTTCATTTCGGTTACCTTCCCTCTCTTTCTTTCTAAAGAAGGACGTATCTTCCGTCTTTATCTAAACAAATTGTGTTAGTCGAAGTGTACCCGAGGCGATAGAGTTATAATTTATACAAAAATTTGTTAATTACAATAATTAAAATGCGTTGTTCGTATGTTTCTCCTGTTTGTTACGAGGTTCATGGATATTTATCGACTTTTTTATCGGATTATTTGTCGATTGTTCATTGATTTGGGTTCCGTATGATGTAACCAAGATTTAATTGTTAGTATCAATATTTTAATTTGATTCTATGGCGCGTATAAGGGAAAAAAAAATTAGTACTTTTGTGTGATTTTATAACAAAGTCAAATCATTTCAAGTTAGATCATTAAAAGGTACATTTGAACGTAATCTACAAGAAAGAAAAAATTATATTGAATCTTGTTGCTAAAAAGCAATTTCGGAAAAGAATGGGCAAGAAATTCCAAACATAGATACTCTTTAAAAAAAATGTTTTACAATAAGTAAGTAGCTACATTAATTTCATATTATTATACGAATGTGGAGACAATATACCTAAAATAGAAGTCATGTGAAGTACTACAATACGTAGTCAAGAACTACAAAATTAGAAATGAGATAAATATGAGATGCACTATAAAGTTGTCGTTATACTTGAGATTAATAGAAGAAAAATCAACAGCAACAATTAACAGACGCTCCAAGATACAATCATGTTTTTACAGCAATGAAGACATTAAACATTTATCAATACTGGTTAAAATATACGGAACCACTTCTTTGCCCCAACTCGCGCTTAACAGGTCTAAATAAAAATGTACGTGATTACTTACGTATGTTCTAATTTAGTCGAGATCGAGCCGAAACGATTCTAATCGATTAATTAATCCATTCTAATCGATTAGGTTGTTGTACTTTAAATTAGATTTCGGTTAAAACGATTTCTTTACATTTTACAACACAATTCTTATATGGATTGTATTGGTCATAAAAATCGTTTAATTTGACAAACTAGTTATAGTTGTTGTTAATTATTGCCGATTTTTTATGAATCAGTTAGTGTACCGTAGCCGGAAGCACAATCTTTTGATATTATACCCAATTTTTTTATCGATTCGCGATCGGTTTTGAAATTTGCGGAAATCGTATCAAAATTTTATTGATATGGGCGACTGTCTATAATGATTATAATTAAACGTACTTCAAGTTTCTGTTTTATTATTTATATCTAGACAAGTTTTAGATTGTTTCCTGTGTTATACTTTGAAATTTATTAACTTATACTATTCCAATTTGGAAAGTTATTGATAATAACAGTGTACGGTTTTTAATGACCAGTGTTCTTAAGAGCAGTCGAGAATATTAATTCTAGTGACGGTTGTGGCCGACGGACTTCTAGTTAACTTCCAATTAGAGCATTCCGAAAGGTTTTTATTTCATATCTATACTTAATATAATAAAGCTATAATTTTTTGTTTGTTTGTGTTAGTTTAAACGCACGTTAAGCCGTTGGTCCCAACTGTCATAAGTGGGTCTTTGACAGTCGTTACGGGTCGTCAGAAGACCGAAAGTCTGACAACCAGTCTGACCTAGGGGTATCGTATTACCCAGTTACTGGGTTGTGGAGGTCAGATAGGCAGTCGCTCCATGTAAAATACTGGTATTCCGGCGTGATGAAAACGCCAATCCGCTTTGAGCAAGCGTGGTGATTAATGCTCAGGCTTTTTTTAAAAGAGAAAAAGGCTGCCCTGCAGTAGGACACCAACAGGATAGCATTATTATTTTATAAAATTTACTATTTAATAGCAAACTAAGTATCTAGATGGAAAGCTAATCAATCTATTTCTTATCTACCAATCTACAAACCAGACATCACGGAACTCTAAATCTTCCGTTCAGCATGAAAAGGAAGCCAATCCTTCCGCTATGGAACTGCTGAACACAGGACAGTGCATCCATTGAGCGGCACATGTGCACATCAGCAGTCTTCGGTAATTAACATAGACGCTTGCTCGCGTATCCTCCCGAGAACAGGAGCAGTGGAGTCGAAATTGAGCCTATTTTTTTTTGAGATTTTTCATTCATCTTTGTAAATGTAGATGAACTAAAGGCAGTGTAACATTTTCAATTGAAAAACTGATTTAAGGAAACTCTGACTAATAGTAAAGCAATACAATCGTAAAAAAAACAGTCTTACAATAATTTTATTATTTCAAATATTGCAATTTTCAAAAAAGCAAACTTAAAAAATTGTGTGGGGCACCCCCGACCCCCTAGAAAGAGACAGAGAGAAAGAGAGTGATGCCTGGAGAGGGCATAACGCTATTTCCTTACGTGACAATTTCTGCCAATTAACTCCTACCGCAAGCCGCGTTAAGGAACTTTGTCACAAAAATTCGTGGTAATGAATGAACTCATCATTCTCAAAATTTCTGAAGAGGCATTTGCCTGTGCACCAGCAAAGCAAATGTTCCCTATTTCTAATTATGATAGTGTAGTAGATAATGGTGGCGATTCCCTTGTTCACAAACTAGACTTTTAGAGAATTTGCTTCTCTTACTGACATACAGCTACAGAAAAGGACGGTTACACTTACAAACTAAGTTAGAGATGTCAAATTAATAGTTCCGCCTTCAACTTCTCCATATTTTTAATCTATACGTTCTAACATGTCAGCTATAATTGTATGGATGTGTCAGATTGACTAAATTTGACAGCTCTTATTTACATCCGTCCCTTTCTTGTTTAATTGGAGAGAAAAAGAAAGAAACAATCTAAATTAAGAATTGAAATACGTATTGTAATGGGTTTTCAAGCTAAACATACATTGTCCTGTCATTGACGAACGTTTAAAATGATTAAGCCTATCAGAAAATCTTTGCTGTTGCTTAAAATACGACCTAAGATAACCTACGTTTTGAAAAGACTGCAGAAAGAAAGAATTTATTTCGTTCAATGCTCTTTTTTGTAAATAAAACATAAATACAAAACTTTTTTCAAAAAAACTACGCCATTTTGAATTCCTCTCCGAACTTTCGACTACAAAACGTATCGCTCATAATAATTCGCTGCATCCCTATCTAAAACTCTCGTAAAGGTCACAAGTAAAAAAAAAGTATGAATAAAAAAAAATCACACCTCCACGGATTTAATGCGCGTATAATTTCTTTGTGGCACCGCACAGAATGTGAGTAGACGTCATAAAATATGCATTTCTTCGGATGCGTGTGCGCTTCACACACAGACGGAGATTCACGCACTCTTGCGCAGCGGCTACAGGATCGCGATGTTCCTCTCCACGCACACGCACAGGCGATCACAATAACTCAATCGTACTACATGCAAGTCTCTTTTGCATATTCATTTGAGTCTTGCAGTTTGTATCTTTGTATAAAATTATAATGCATTATATGACCCGGACGCGCCTTAGTGGTCGTTTTTATGTTATAAAAGGTAAAAGGTACCTTTACGGTATAAGTTCTTTGCTTTGCGATGTCTATTTATTTTATCCTTCCATTCCTGTACACACTTGAATGTTATTTATCCATTTCTTGTACTTATTCGCTAACGTTTCTTAGAAATGCTTTTGCATTTGATGTTTCCTTTTTTAAATTATCTTTATTTTTATACAAGTAATCGTCTTTTGACTTATAACTAGCTTAAGATTTCGGTTATCGCGGATGGAGACAAAGTCGCTGAATAAAAAGTAGGCTATGTCTTTCCTTGGGGTTTAAACTTACCCCGTGCCAAATTTCATCAAAATCGGTTCAGTACTTTAGTCGTGAAAGCTTAACAGACAGAGATTAGCTTCTGTCCGCGTCAGAGTTGATATACAACATTATTTTTAGTATATGCGAAACCTGAATATAGTTTGTTCAGAATCAGTAACTGATTCGATTCCAAAAATTTTTACACCATGTTATTTTTTTTTTCAAAAATATTTTAATTAAGTTTTATTACCAGTTAATTACAATACAATCACCGTACGGTTAGGTACCTATTGCCAAACTACACACATCAAAAGTGTCTAGGGATCAACATGCCTAACATTTGTTATGGATGTTGATCCCTAGACACTTTTGATGTGTATATTATCACGAGTGTATAACATAGGAGACGCGGTTTACGCGGGTGTACCGCGAAATGAGCATGTTTATGAACGGACAACCAGGTAATATACATGTTTATAACTTTGTGATTTTTTATGATACAGTTTTAAAATTTTATACGTAGATTCTTTACACAAAAATACTAGACAGGTGTATTGGGTCTCGCATAAACAAAAAATAATGTTGTATATCTGTGCCAAATTTTATCCACATCCATCCAGCCGTTCTGGCGTAATTGAGTAACAAACTTCCATACATTCAAACTCTCGCATTTGTAATAGTAAAGTAAGGTTGTTACTTCATAGTAACATAGATTTGTGTTCAATATGTGTGCCATGTGACCTAACAGACCTACCTTGAATGGTTGCTTGTCATTTTTGTGAAATGAACATGCAAAAGGTGTATATGTGATTTTTTCCTCGTATCCTTCAAATGCTAATGAAATATGCATTGTTTTACATATCAAGTTGAATGAAAAGCTTTATTGTATTATTCGTACCATAAAAGCTTTGTAGTATTTTATTATTTGTAAGTTAAAATTTCTTTTTTTTCTTCTTATTTTGAAATAGCTTTTACCTATGACTTCGTCCGCGGTAATGTCGGATAACTGCGCGTTTTTTTTTTGCACGATCCTTTAATATTTTTCCTAAAATAAAAGTTACCTAAGTTACTTGTTAAAACATCAGCGATCTACTAGTGAAAGTCCCGTCATAATCGGTCCAGCCGTTTTGAAGATTAGCCGGAGGAAACAGACAGACAGACAAAAAAAAAGTTTATTTGTTATAAGCATTTAGTAAAACGCTGTCATTTCGATATTACTACAGACACATCAATTTTATTTATTTGTGTAGATTGGCTTTCATCCATTAAATATGAATCTCCGTTGGGACGTGGTGCCACATTAAATTGCAGTGGTTACGGATTTTCGTATTTCAGCGGATAATTTATTGCGTAGGAGTTGTCAGAAGCTATACGATTAAGTGTCGTGAGTGAGTTTCTTATCTAATTGTCCATAAACCGTCAATTAACGTTTATGTCACCAGTTATTATAGTAGCTAGCTTTACCCCACGAGTTCGTCCGTAATACACAGAATATTTATTTTATCTGACACGGTCCTAGAACGATCATGGTATGATACGGTGTAGTGTAGGGCAGACTCCTGAAGAGTGGATTTTTTTTTATCTTGGATAGCCTTATATTGAGCAGTTATAGAAAGTCAGATTGAGATGAAAATTCTACTATTATATTTGTGAAAATGGTAGAATTTAAATTAAATTCTACCATTTGGTTTGTCTAAATGGTAGAATTTTAATTTCAACTCTGAACGCCAAACGAAAAAGGTAACAGAGAGAATACAAACATTAAACATACATAAACTATAATTCACAAACGAAACACAACACAAAAATTTTAAAAGATTTATTACAATCTTGATATTTTAAATCGATAATGAGATCCATAAACTAAAGATAATACATACGAGTGGTACGTACATGGAGCAGTCGATATCACCTGCTCGGAAACAAAAAGAATCGATACGAAATACGAGCAAAAAGTATCGATTATCGCCGCATTAATCCACATAATCGATCCGCGACGTCGGAGCTCGGCGATCGTCTATCCATCAAGATGTTGCCCCCCCCTTCCTCCCTGTTCTTAGTTTTAATTTCTTTTTTTTTCCTTTCAATTAGTGCACGTTCTTGCACTGAGGTAGCCCACCTCGTCGACACGTAATTGTCGTTATTTACAGAGCCTTTGTCACTAGTGTTTGAGATAGTAAGCAGAAGTTTCAAAGTCGGTGGTTTTTTCACCCTCGTTGAGTTGTGAAAAAAATCAAAGTCAAAGTCAAAGTCAAAACATTTTTGTTTATGTGATAGCCAGATTCATCAGTAACTAGCTGTCCGCCGCGGTTACACCCGCATCTTTGGTTATACTGCTCCGCTCCTGCGGGTCACAGCATGATGTTATATAGCCTATACTATCTATACTAATATTATAAAGCTGCAGTGTTTGTTTGTTTGTTTGAACGCGCTAATCTCTGGAACTACTGGTCCGATTTGAAAAATTCTTTCAGTGTTAGATAGATTAGTTATCGAGGAAGGCTATAGGCTATATACCATCACGCTACGACCTACGGGAGCGGAGCAGTAACCAAAGATGCGGGTGTAACCGCGGCGGACAGCTAGTTACTGATGAATCTGGCTATCACATAAACAAAAAGATTTTTTCCAATTCGATTGGATGTTCCGGAGATTAACGCGATTGAACTAAGAAAAAAACTATTTAGCTTTAATATATTAGTGTAGATGATACCAGCCTATTATTATTTAACTGCAGGACAAGGCACTCTTCTCATACAGAGAAGGCAAGACCATTTTTCTGTAAAGAAACCTACTGTTTAGAATGAGCAACTAGCTCTAACTTTCTGACTGACTCCTTGACAATTCAAAAGTAAAAAAAATTGGTCAAATGGTCTAATTGAAATAATTGCTTTGCCTTTGATAAAGAAATTAATAATCATTGAAAAGTAAAGATAGATCGCCTTGAATTCGATGAAACATATCCCCATTCATCATATCCAGGAACCATCATCATCATATCAGCCTATAGCCGTCCACTGCTGAACGTAGGCCTCCCTCATAGAGCAATCAGGAATATCTGAGTGCAAATAGGTACAGTCCACAAAAGAGATAGGTTTGCAGGGTCGTCAGATATAGTTGGAAGTTTTCTTAGAAAACGACGGATGTCTTCGATTGAAACTCAACTTAATTAATGAACTGTTTATTATCTACTTTTCAAATTTAAATACATTTGAAAACATTCATCGGTTTCTAAGAAAACTTCAACTATATCTGACGACCATAGATACCTATCTGTTTTGCTGACTGTACATATAGAAAAGCAATAAAGATATTGAGCATTGAGTATTGAGTTACTCTTTCTACACCATAAACCCATGAATGACACGTTTATCTATAAAATCGTGTGACCGCATCATTCGTGACTCTTAACCGTAGAAAAATATTCTATTCGCAAGCCAATTACCTATTTTGTATTGGAAACCACGCCCCGAAGTTTAGACCAGTCAGGTATTGAGAAAATTGAACGTGCACTTGGTATTATGCGCATGCGACGACGTTTTATGTCGTTCGTTTCCTTCTTTACTAATGATATAATGTTGTAGCTGCTGCTTCTTAGCTTCCTGTGCATTCCAACGTCAGTTCTCATTTGTCTAGTTTTATTCCTGACAGCATTTATGACGATAAATAGTTTCATTTTTCTGTTGTCAGACTTTAGTTCCTACTGGCCGCTTGTATAACTACCTTGTTGACACCGTGACAGAGAAGATATTTTTTTAATGTCAGTCATGATAAAAAATTGTTATTTTCTTTTCGTTTTAATTAATTTTGTAATAACGTATAATCTTCACTAGTGTGTTGAAAAGCTTCGTATGACACGAGTCTTTACGCTCTCGGTTCCGTTCATTCCCCAAATTTTCCACCCGAACGCAATTTTGAAAAATTTCACCTAAATTAATCACAAAATCTCTAAACCCACTAAAAATCTATGTCGAAAACTTTCTTAAAACAAAAACGGTTGCTCTAATTGACTGCTTGAACAAAACTAAAAACAAAACCGTAACCATCAAGTGAGACAGAGTAAACAGAACAAAACCAAACAAGATCATGCGGAATCATTTACTCCAATCAGCGCGTGCGGCGGACGACGGAGATGGCCGAACAAAGACGAAGATGTACGGCGCAGTCGCATGGTGTGTGATGGCGAATCTCTTGCTATCGACATAGACATTGTTAGACTTATTTTACCCTTTATAGGTTTGAATGAATCAATCATTATTTCAGTATCAAAAGAAGGCAGTTCAAGTAATTGTTTTGTAATAAAACATAAATCATAAAATTTTACAGTTAAGGCATCCAGTATTCTGTTTCAAAATGCCTACATATGGATGTATTGTGTATGATACCAAACATGATTGCTCATCAAACACACAGAGGTGAAAATTTATGAAAGGTAGTCTCAATATAATCGCCATATCTAGCTATAAACAAATCAACATGTAACAAAGAGCGTACGTCATCCGGCGTTACATTGCACATAAAATTGCCATCAACAAACGTAATACGAACAAGTGATCGCCGGTGCAACATATCTAGATCCCTTATCGATCGATGGATCCTGATTTGATCTACGTATGCGTACGTTCATAATTATCTCGGCGCTTTCATCCGCCGACTAGAGTTTACGACCGCCTGCCCCGTGTAAACGTCTGAAATCATATTGGCAAGTAATTAATGATCATTACTAACTTTAATATGGACAATTAACTACACTGTACACAATACACGGTAATTATAACTTAACTGATGATCTTAATAAGATTCGGAGATCAAGTTACAGATTTCAACCGTTATCATTGGAATTTTGATTGACAACTTGACTTTTGTGGAGATTAACTAAAGTGGGCCGAGAATTGAACCTTGGGAAACCCCGAGGATTTTTAGTTTATCAACTGAACACATCATGAGGAAAATGATACTTTAGAAATAGGTAGGTAACGTTAAAATCACCTCCGTAACCTACCCACAAATTTTGTCACAACAATAACGTAGATTACAAAAAAAAGATTCAAAGATACAGAACAAAAAGAATATCTGTTAAAAAATATATTATCGTTACAGGAAAATGTTTAAAACTTATTTTTGATATACCAGCAACAATAAGAGCTGATCCTTGGAAAAATAAAAGTAGACAACGCACCTTATCTGTACATCTCGAAACGAAATATTGTAATAAAAAGTACTTGGGATATGACAAACGTGTTATACATCTAACAAATCATTTCACACCCAATTTACAATCATAATTCTTGGATATAAAGGTCAGAGTTGACTACAAAAGATGATTCCAACAGTACACTCAACTTGGTCATCAATTGACGTAACGCTCCAAGGAACGATATGATTCATCTCGATTCTGTACAAATTGGGATGTGAGATTCATATTTTTATTCAATTAGATACGCGAGAACTTCCATATGTGTACTGTATTCAATAACATTATCTTTAGAAGAACATACATGACTATTTTATCTTCTGTTTTTGTGGCCGTTAATATTTTAAGTTACAAAACAAGTCTTCGACATCATAACTTGTTAATAAGCTTAAGAATTATAAGTAGATACTTATACATAGATGATCTCGTGTATGTCAATAGTCAGATCTTTGTCCGTACGTACACCCATTGCCCCGCCTCATTACCTCCTATACGATACAGCCTCACTATAATGTACTATCACATTGACCGTGCAGTCCAACTTAACTTGATCTCTCGTTTCAATAAAAACATTAATAAAGTAATCAACATTACATATCAGGTTAAACTGGACATGTATTCCCAAAGATGTTTTGTATTTGCCGTTGGACAAATCGAGTTTTTCCTTATACAGTTGTAATAAAGTCGAATATCATTCAGCTATTTTAGTAAAGGAGCAAATAGTTGCAAACACACGTGAATTGGTGTGTGTAGTAACCGCATTTACATTTTAGACATACTTGCAGAGAGTAAATGTCAATTTAGATGGAAGACGGGTACTGATGCAAGAAATTGATGCAGTTATTGAACTCTTGCACGATGATCTGATTGTCGATGTGAAGACAATGGAATAATTAATGAGAGATATCAAATTCGTTTTGAAAGTACCCGTTTTTAATTTGTAAAATGATTGGTGATCGATATTGAAGGAAAAGTAGTTTTGCAAGTAGATTGATTACTGTATTCAAAGGTTATGATTATAGATTGTTCGGATATATAAACAAGTAGTTAACGGTAGTGCAGCAAAAAACTTGATTCAAGTAGGTATTATAATTGATCGATCATTCATACATTAAAGCAAAAACTGTCTTTCAGATAAATTATCTAAAGTGATTCTAGGAAACAATATTAAATCCCATACTTGATTGATCAGAAAAATTTCAAACTGATATTCTCCGAACAACGCTCTTATATGAGCCACACAAATCCGTTTATCTAAATCTTAAGTGACATTTTAATTTCAATTAGTCATAGAACTGTAAACGGTGACCAAAACGGAACAGTACACACTGACATTTATTCGTTTTCCACTTAACTAAATGCCAGAGAAGGATTATATAGATTCCCAAGCATACACGGGTCACAGCTGTCTCAGGAAATTTAAAAATTATTGAGTGCACACACGTAGTTCGCTTCCATATAATTTTTTTGCCAAAATTTATAACGAGTCGTCTGCGTTTGAGGATAAAATGATTATAATTTATAATTATGGTAGACCCGGAGGCGTCAGAGACGATTTATCAAAGCAGAAAAGTTATCTAGAAAGGATTCTTTAAATGGCTACTGCAGAATACTGTAGCTACAAAATGAGTAATGCAAATTACTTTAATAGTTTCATATGATAAAGGAGAGCAATGTGTTTCGCTCATCCGTCGGAACTCAAGAATCGTGTGAATTATATCGATTTCGTTGTTTATTTTTTGCCAACACTCCGTTCTGGCTTTTTGTTGTTCTTTATATGTAAAGTCATGATTATTTCTAGAGTCGCGTTGATCTGTATAGTCATTATGTACATTTGTATCCACTTTGTCTGTTTATTTTACATCCTGATCTGTGAAAAAAATGGACCTAGATAGACTGAGGCGAATCAATTTTATGGATCCGTTGAGAATTATTGCTACAATTTGATCATTTTGAGTTGCGGTTAAGCTGTATTTGTTCTTTAGTGTTATGATTGTTAGCTTAGCTTTTAGCAGAAGATGATTTTAAAGCAAACTCAATCTTATAAACCCGCTTCTACCCGTGACTTCGTCCGCGTGGTTCTTTTCGATCGCGTTAATTTACGTCTTTGATAACTGCTCTGTACCTGTAGGTTATAGCATTTTTTCTTTACCAAACCAATGGATAATTTTAGAGATTAGCGTGATTAAACAAACTAAACAAAATCTCTTCAGCATTATTATATTAGTAATAGATTTTACTAAGTTCGTTACACATCATAAGTATTACATTTTAAACTTCACGAACATCATCAGTGATATACCCATCTTCAATAACAATGACCCCTACAGTATTCAGTTGTCAACGACAATCAAATTCAAAAGGAAGTCCCCACCCAATTTCCTTGGAATCATAAATCCCAGTACTAAGAACTTTCGATCACTCGTGGTTCCGTTGAGCGAGTTCAAAAACCCATTATGTAGGACATTATGAGGAGCCATTGTTTCGCCTGAATGAACCGGCACAATATCTTACGAAATTTCCTAAAAAACCTACCACCATATTATGGATGTTTATTATGTCTGTACTTATCTGATTCGAACATCCATTGTCTTTTTGGTAGCTTCGGTATTTGAAATTTTAAGGCGCCACGTATATTTTTAATATTCCGACGATATGAAAATATGGGCATGTTAATTAGGTGTGTGGAGTATAACATTCTCAAAAAAGAAATAATATGCTGCTTTACGAGTATATTCGAAAAATGTAATGGTAGGTTGGGTACTTCTTGCTATTTTTTTTTTACTGTAATCTCCTTCAAGTAGGTACCTAGTTGTAACTTGTAGAATAATATCAATCTTTTTTATGGTGAAGCAAATTAATTTGCATAAAATCATCTTAACGGGATATTACTTTTTATCAACTTGAATCGTTTTTATAACTTACTCAAGTTTAATCCAACTTGGCTGCGGTTCTAACTGTGTTAGTCTAGTTTTTTAATATTATTAATTGGTAAATTGCTATTGAAATATTTGCCACATAAAATCGATCATTCATTTCAATATTTCAAAGATGGTGCCCTAATATTTTATTACTTATTCGTGTTTTGTTATTTATTTTCTTTTTCTTAACAACACTGTTATAATTTAGTATTTTCGATAACTGTCTTATTTGGTTCTAATCTTATCTATAATCTCCATAAATTAGAGGCAATAAACACAAGGTACTGTCGATTTACAATTGTTTTTCTATATTCGCACTATCGCCGACAAGTCGTGAGCTATTAACTCGGTTACATCCAAATCTATTAGGGTTGCTAGACCAAAAATCATGTTGAACTTACTAAATTCTTCAAACACATCAAATTTAGGAGATTTTCCGTCATAATTTTCTTTTCTTTTCAAATTGAGTCAGTTTTGTTACCAAAAATTGTTTCCCTGAAAGTTTAATTTCGTCTACATCGACTTCTTCTTCATCAGTTGCCATCAAAACGTTAACACTTACTTTGCCAACCCTAAATACACATAAGTGTACATAGTACATACCCTCATTCATTAATAATAACTTGCTCTCACTAAAACCCCGTCCGTTATTACAATCACGATTCATGCACGACTTATGTAACACACAAATTATCTAGCTACATGTTAACATCCATTGTGTTCTGAGCTCTAATCTACATAAGTATAGGTATTAATTCGTCTTTCAAAAACGATTTTGTAAAAAAAGTGACGGTATTTCGACATCAGAGTCTCAAGTTTAATTCTCTTTAAAACTTTACACGCAAGTTTTCAATACAATACATACGTGTATGTATGAGTGGAGAAGTGTTTGTGGTAGACAAAGAGAAACAGGAATTAATTGAATCAGACCAACCATACACAATATAGTTAACCATATACATTTTTATGACTAAGTACTTGTAGGTAAGAAACTGTTTGAGACTACATATAGTTTATTTGGCTCTCAATGTCGTGATGGCTTAGTGGGTAAAGCACCCGTCTCTCATGCACGAGGTTGTGGGTTTGATACCAGGGATTTTTTTAATTCATATGTAATTTCTAAGTTTTTCTTGGACATCACGGGCATCAGGAAAGGAAAACACCATCAGAAAACCTGGAGTTATAATTTATATAAGTCTGAAATCGCCAATCCGCCTTGAGTAAGCGTGGTGATGATCAATGCTCGTGTCTTCACTGTATTAAAAGAGGCCTTTGCCCTGCCGTAGGCCATTAATAGGCTCGTAGTATTATTATTATAGCTCACAAACTGGAATATAATTTTGAACAAGTATTAAAATCTAACCATATCGGAACGCTAATCGAAAACTTATTTTATTCGCAAAATCGCGAACTCATTTATCAAGAGCATTAAACTTAATCGTAACCGTAACATCAATGTGAAACGCTTCAATTTCCCAAATAAAAATTTCAACGTGTAAAACATTCGTTTCTCGATCCACACATTCGTTTCTATTTAAAAGATAAGATCTTTCGTCTTATAAAAAAACGAATCGATACACAAAAACAGTTTCGTGCACCAGTGTACATAGACGAAGAGTCAACGATCACTCACAATGGGCCGCTCCGCAGTGACTAGGAGAAAACATTGATTAATTACCATAATAATTTATTTGATACTCCAAAACTTGATACGGGAAGGGGCCGCTTACACAACCCGCCAGACGTTTAAGTTGTTTTTGAACTAAAAACTTCTAACTATCAAACATGAAACGCAAACGCGCACGAAACAGAACCAAAAGACTTGCCAGTTTTAAAATATGATGAAAACACTACATTGTTTGTTGGAATATGATGCATGGAGGTGATTTGGCTGTTCCAAACAAAAGAATAAGTTTGACGGAAAAGGAATGGATGAATGTATCGTTAGTTGTGATTGTTTCGATATGTATTAGCATAATATCGTTTTTTTTTGTTTGTACAACGTATTTTTCTTTTTTTGTTTAGGTTTGCTCTCAGCATTGAATCACTTGGACCAAGCTCGGAAGAATTCTTTGCAAACTACGGTTGACTACTCCAGATATGTTAAGAGGTAAAGCTACTGAAATTATTCTTTATAATAATTTAGCTGTCACTTTTTATAGTGAACAGTGTAGCGTGAATTTTTCTCGTGATCAATTTTGAGTTATTAAATTGTTATCAGAAGTCATGATGAAGTGATGTGTAGTTTTTTTGCACAATCAATTCAATACACCTGGATATTAATTTGTATGATGATTTTAATAAGTTTTGTAATAATCAGTTGGTTTAAACTGTAGTAGACACTGTTTTAGGTAGAAACAGTGACACTAATGAATAATTAGTGGAATAACAAGAACAGACATCGTTAAGTGTAAGATTATTTAACAATTCTACCTATTGCCTACATACAAATTCCATCCAGACCCGTTCAGCCATTCTGACAAGATTGAGTAACAAACATCCATCCATCCATCATATAATAAGAGCAAGATTACTAGCACTTGATAAAAAATTGATGTTGATAACCCAAATACAATATTTCTACTAATTATTGCAATTGTTGAACAGGTACAGCTCGACTCTGGAATGCGGTTCCTCATACTGCAAGGACCTGGGCTACCGGGAGCACTTCCACTGCATGGACTGCACAGCCAGGGTCTTCTGCAAAAAAGAAGAAATGATCAGACACTTTAAGGTATTTTTAGAAGCCTTAATGAAACTTTTTAGTTCACAATATTTTTATTTCATTTCTTTTCGTCGTTCTTTCTTACTTTTCTAGAACTTCGTCCATTTCTGTAAATTCGTTATCAATCTTATAATTCTCTTCTACATGATCATCAGTAAGATCGATAGGTTATTTTTACATGCTTTTATTTAGCTTGCACTGTTCGTATGTATGCATGTATGTATGTAAGTTGTCCTTTCAAAATTTGCAAACCATTTTTCGACCATTTGTGGGTATCCGATTGAACTGAAATTTTGCATACACCTTTAGTTCTGATGACAATACAATGTCCAATACTCAGTATAGTAATAATTACAAATTAAAGCTTGTTTTAAAAAAAAAATTGTTTATTTTAAATTAATCAAATGAATTTCTTCCACAGTGGCACAAGAAACGGGATGAATCATTAGCCCATGGTTTCATGAGATACTCACCCCTGGATGACTGCTCTGAACGATTCACCGACTGCCCCCACAATCGCAGTCAAACCCACTACCACTGTATACAAGATGGCTGTGATAAGGTAAGCGTAGATATCATCTTTGTGGCCATTATCACTATCATTAAAGTTATCTTTATAGTAATCATTATCATTATTATCACGTTTTGTCACGTTTAGTTTATGTTAATTAAATTGTGTCTAATTATTCAAAAACTTAGTTAAACACAGAGATAGTCTAATGTCAGCTAACAAATCTTCTGCTTTGTGGTTAATAGTCTGTTTTACTATCTTGATATCAGTTTTGGTTAATTAGTCACCAGTTGACCAAGCCAATGGATTCAAAATGGAAATATGACTTTTTTGCATTTTGTTTTAATTTTATATGACTAGCTCAATTAGTATCACTCATTGTTATGAATAAAGCTTTTAAAAGTATATGAATATTACGTGTGAAACAGAAACATCTTAAATGAAAATTGATCAAATTTCCGATACGTTTGCATAGCGCGCTCAAACTAGATCCTCTACAAGTTTTCTACAAACGTCTGATTTTCTTGAACTTTTAGAAACTGGAGATTTTAACTAGTTAAATTCGATGGCGTCACTCAGTTATTAAAAGGATACACTTCGTGGTAAACAAATAAGGTGATTGTAGAACAGTGATATAAGCACAAAGCCAGGATGGTGCCCATCCTTTTGATTTAATCGTTGACTCGCTTACTGTAGCCGGATGTGACGTATTGATCTCGTTTGCAGCTATAAAGCTTATAATTATTATTTCTAATAGTCTCTTGATACATAAAGAGAGCTTATTGTCTTAGTACTTATTAATATTGTCTTAACTATCATCATTAACGTTTTGTTTTAACGTACTGCCTCATTGGTCTCGTGGTCGCAAAGCGCGACTGCTGAGCATGAGGTCTTGGGTTCGATTCCCAGGTCGGGCAGTGTTGTTGGGTTTTTCCATCAGGAATTACTCAGTAGCAGCTTCGGAGTCTGGATTTGTGCCCGGTTGATGGCAAATAGTCTTGCCCCCTATTACATGGGACTTAAACATAACTGGTGAAATGTGGGTGTACTGATGGTACACCTCTGCCTAGCCCTTCGGGGATTGCAGTCGTGATGTGATGTTATGTTCTAAAAGTCTCTCGATTTACGAAGAAAGCTAAGAAAGCTTATTATCTTAGTACTTATTAATATTATCTTATCCATCATTATTAGATTTATGTAACATATTAATTTCTAATCTTATTTCTTATTTTGCTGTTGAAAACTACTACTTTGGTTTAGTTTGTCTGAGTCGATTATGTGAATCATTTAAAATCGAGTAACGAAACTGATGCGTGATTCAGAGATGGCGTACAGCGCCATCTATCGAGCATGTTTAAGACTAACTTAAAGTCTTCTTTTTTTATTTTGAATCTAGCGAAATAATTCGTGTTGACCATTTTAAATTTGGCCTTGCGTGCTATATATTTAATTAATCGTGTTGTAAGTCATTAGTCATTAATTTCATCAATATTTAAACAACTAGTCAAGCGTGATCGCGCATTCACATTACATTTTTTTTAGTACGTATCGAAAACTTTTTAATTAGAGAAACAACAGCCAATTAATGCTTCTCGTGAACTGTTTTATGCACAAATAAGCGGAACGAAAAATGAAATATTTTGTATAGATTTTATACACGTAGTCAAAGTCAAAACATTCTAATTAGACTATTTACGGGCTTATAAAGTTTGGTTAAAAAGTTTGAATTTTGGCCTTTAGTTATGTGGTAAGAAAAATTGCAATGATGGGAAAACATGAAGCCTACAACTCCGTTAAGTGTATTTTCTACCGTTATTTTAAAACCATGCTGTATAATTTCATTTCATAGGGTCCGTGTGCCCTTGGCCTTTTTAAGGAGTTATCCAAACGGTTGGTTGACACTTCCCGTGACCCAAGGGCTGGCTATTACCTTGGCCAGAAGCTTAGCATTGCCATCAAACGTTGCAATGCGGACACTCTTTTGGGCACATTTCCAGTTGACGGCGATGCGGATGATTTTTTTGATGCCATTTACTTTTGTTTTTTTTTATTCCGATTGTTTAAAAATATTAAATATTGTACATATTACTTAAATAAATATTGAAATAAATTTCATGTTCCATTTCTTTCTCCAGGTTTACATATCAACTTCGGACGTGCAGATGCACGCCAATTACCATAGGAAGGACTCTGCCATCCTCCAGGAAGGTTTCCAGAGGTTCAGGGCCACTGAAAGCTGTGCAGCTCCTCATTGTGTCTTCGCTGGGCAGAGGACCACGCATTTCCACTGCAGAAGACCTGGATGTACCTACACATTCAAGAATAAGGCTGACATGGGTGAGTATGGTAAATCTGATAACAGTTTTCTTAATTATTAACTAAATAAGACTTGTGTCTCTTAACTCTCATTTAATTGCTGAAACAGGCCCATTACTTATGATATTTTGTAATTTAACCTTCTGTTAGCAAGTTATTATAAGTTTTTTCACCGCAACTGGGTCTTATAATACTAAAAAGCATATGAAAAAATTAAAAAAATCTCGTCAAATCTAATACTTGAAACAAATTAACAGCAAGAACATTCATGAAGAATTTGATGGTTTACATTAAAGAATCATCATACATCGATACTAATATTATAAAGCCGAAGAGTTTGTTTGTTTTTCTTTAAGCGCGGTTATCTCCGGAATTACAAGTTCGATTGTTAAAAATCTTCTGCTAATAGTAAACTACGTTATCCCTGAGTAAGCAACAAAAGTCCCGATCAAAAGCTAGTAATTTTAAAAGCTACTATCTTTAGCAAAAATACAAACCAACATAACCAACTGTCCACAGAAAAACACAAGACCTACCACATAAAAGACGAAGCCCTATCCAAGGATGGCTTCAAAAAGTACATGAAGAACGAAGCCTGCCCCTACCGCGACTGCCGGTTCAGCAAGACCTGCAACCACATCCACTGCATCAGACCACATTGCAACTATGTGCTGCACTCCAGCAGCCAGATCTTCACTCATAAGAGGAAGCATGAGAGGAAGGAACAGGAAATGAGTTTCGGGTAAGTGTTCATTAGGTTCAGGTGTACCTATTACTACACTCACATTTCGCCAGTTATGTTCAAATCCCATGTAATTGAGGGCGAGCCTATTGCCATCAACCGGGCACAAATCCAGACTCCGTGGCTGCTACGTAGAAATTCCTGATGGAAAAACCCAATAACACTTTGCCCGACCTGGGAAGCCAACCCAAGACCACATGCTCAGCTGTCGCGCTTTGCTGCTACCAGACCAATGGGGCAGTTTTTTGAAGTAACTATACCCAATTGAAGTTGATAGTGTGAACTAGTGTGACACCCTTGTGCTTAGGAAAGTACGTAAAGCCATTGATCCTACACCCGATCTCTCTCCGGTTGTGTCGGAAGAGGTAGTGCACCTGTGTTTGCGCATACACTTGTGCACTATAATATCTCCTGCGCATTAATCTTGTCTCCATTAAGATTGGCCGGTCAGGAGAATTCTCTGGTTTGAGATAACTTTATTGAGATAACTTGGCCAGAGGTTAAGCATTACCATCCAACGTGGCAATGCGGCCAGTCTTTTGGATACATTTCCAGTGGACGGCGATGCGGATGAATTTTTTGATGCCATTTAGTTTTAGTTTCTCTTTTTATTTTCTTATTCTGGTTGTTTCTTTTTATTATTTTTGTTATTAAGCTTGTAAATAATGTAAATATTAATGTTCCTTAAGTAATAAAAATAATCAAACTTTATTCTCATAAGAATATACATTCACTGACATGAGAATCTTAAAACTATACATCATTTGTTGGAAGTATTGCAAGAAGTAAACATTTAAAAAAAATTATAAATTATAAGGTAGTCTTAGAAAAAAAAATAAACATGCAATGTTAGTTCTGAGTCGACACAAAGCAATAACAAGTTTCTGTACAACACAGATAAGCGTAGCAACACCTACTGTTACTAATACAAATAATATTAGAACGATAATACTTAAGTAATACAATGTTGGGTTTAATAACAGTAAGAAGATGAGTAGATTAAATATTATCAATGTTCGATGTGTACAATAAACGTCCATTGAAATTGAAACAAAATATTTCATGTTTCAAAAATTTCGTTCAATGTGTACAAAATTGGTGCAAGAAAAGAAAATATTTATTAAATAGTTCAAGATACAAAAACTTTAAAAGATAATATTGAGAGCGTTAACGTTGTATCTTATACAAACTTTAAAGTCCAAAATCTTGGAAATTACAAAAGCGATTTTAATTAAATTTGATATTTATACGCACGATATACAAGTCCTAAGTATGAAGAGAGAACTTTTTTCATAAAGAGTTTTAAAAAGTTTTAAAGTTATCTAAAGGAAACTTTCAATCACTCTACACTAGTTACAAACCTCATTTTTAAGGTCAAAGTTAAAGTCAAATCGTTTATTTCAATTAGACCATTAAGAGGCAGTTTTGAACCTTCCAAAAGGTAGTTTCGTTTGCAGAACACTGGGCAAGAAACTCCATACTTGCTCAATAAAAAAAACGTTTTACAATATTTTGAAAAATGATCAAAAATGTTTAAAAAATGTTCCCAAGTTCTCTCTGTGTTCAAAAAGGCAAAAAAGGGTGATGAGAACGAAGGCAGATGGCATTTCATAATTGACAGAGATAATGGCATGAGTAACATGCACTTAATCACGTATGTCTTAAAGTACTTAGCAACTAAATCACACATATTTATTCCAAACACATAACTCATCATGAATGACATAGCTACTAAATCTGACTCACAATCTTCATTTGAAATACGTTTCGGAAATATCATTACTGATTCCTGTCCCGTTCTACGCCCCGTTGACTTTGACTGCCCTGTAGGTCTCGGTGCTGAGCGTGGAGTTCGATTCCCAAGTCGGGCAAAAAGTGTTATTGGGTTTTTCCATCAGAAACATTTGGAGGTTGGTGGTGTGACACCTCCGTGCCTCAGAAGCCGTTGGTTCTGCACTTGAACTCTCCCCGCTCGTGTAAGATTGCCGTCTCATCAGACAATTAGAGTGACGGAAAAAGGAGTGCACCCATTTTTACGCACACACTTGCGCACAATAATATCTCCTGTGTGACCGAAATTCGGGAGGAAGAATTAGATTGTTACTAATTCTGATATTATTTACCAACAGGCTTCCAACTTCTGTGATTCAAAGTGCGCTGATGCAGCAAGGTGCAGATTTGAGCATGTATTCTCCAGGAGGAAATCTCCACATCGATGACGACATGTCCAATCCAATGATGGATTCGGACTACCCGCATCCATTTGTGAGTAGCAATTTTACACTTAGTCATTATAATGAAGTGATTATTGTTTAGGATGACGTGGCGAGAATCTAATTGAAGAATTTTATGCCACTCAAGTATTGTTAGAGTCATATTATGATATGGAGCGGGACATGATTGTTGAAATACGTGACGATTACAACACAGAAACTAAAAGTCAATCTTCAAATAAGTCAAAATATTGATTCACTCATGAAGAACCAATTAATTTACTTACAGAACCCAGCGTTAGTTGAAGAGGCATCAAGGAAATATATAGAAACCTTCAATGGAGCCAAAGAGGCTGAGGATAAGTGCAACAAATGCAGTGCCTTTAACAAGCACTACCACTGCTTGGCTGATGGCTGCAAGATGGCTCATAGGTAAACCAAAATCATTTAAGATATCGACAGACAGACAGACAGACAGTTTATTTCTTTTCTATCATGTTTTTTTTTATATTTACAGCTGCCACACAACCATGGTTAAACACGTAATGGAGCATGAACAGCAGAACCAAGTCACTGATGCTTACTTCGTTACGTATACCCGACACAACCCATGTGGCAACTCCGCCTGCCAACACATCAGGGACATCACTCACTACCACTGCACTTGGGAGAACTGTGGAGCAGTCATCCTCTCATCCGAAGAGCATCCATTCAGACGTCTTGAACATCATCGTCAGCACGCGATTTTAAGTCCTATGTCCCCGAACTTAGCGTCGAGATTTGCTCCGAACTTTACGCCGCAACTTACTGCTCAGCTGCATCCGAATATGGCAGCTCAACTCGGTCAAGTGCCAAGTCTGCCAAATCTTCCGCCGAATTTGGCTCAGCTGGCGCAAATGGCGCCTAGTTTATCTTCACAACTAACCCCAAACCTCCAAGCTCAATTAAACCTCGGGCCAAGTCCTGGGGTGGTCCCACAGCAAGTCAATCCATCAAGCTCGTTGGATGAAATGTTTAGCAGAAAAAGAGGGAGACCGCCGAAGAACAGAGTTGTGGAAGTCTGGACTGACAATATAACTCCACAAGCCATATTTACGTCGTTTAAGTTACCGAAAAGTAACCAGTTACCACCGGTTATACCATCGCCGGTTATTCCTACGATCGAGGAATTCCCTGTAAGTATATCCTGCTTGAAATGTTTGTCTTAAAACTGTTTATTATGTTACCAAGTAAAGTCCATAATAAATGTTCTCTTCTGTTTTCACAGCGCATCAAATTCCAACACTTCGAAGTCTTCACCAGTCCTGACACCTGTTCATCTTCATACCCTAGCTGCCAGCTCCGCATGACGCGGCTGCACCTCCACTGTTTCAACTGCAGCTTCGCTGGCGAAACTCACATTATCATGGAAACCCATATGAGGGAAGTCCATGGTGTGAGCCCCCTATTAGAAGGCTTCGACTATTTCTCGTCATTCGATCAATGTGGAGGAAAGAGCTGCTTTAAGAACCAACTACGATCCCACTTCCATTGCGCTCAGGGCAATAATTGCCCGGCCATTTTGACACAATACTCAGCCTTGGCTACTCATAAGCATGGAAGAGGAACCCCAGTGATTAAAAGTGAGACGGAACAGGAAAAGCAGTTTGAGGAAGCCAAAGATTATTCTTTGAAAGAAAGAGCATCGGTGGATAGTGTTAGTTCCATGAAGGAGCCAAATGAGTCTTTTACGCCCGCAAACTTCTCGATCAAAAGTGAGTTCGAAAGAGAACAAGATAGCGTGTCCGGTGAGTGTCTTTCTATGCAACTATTTGTATTTTAAATGGTATCTTACTTTTAAAAGTTTTTACAGAATCCTCAAAAAGTAATATTCCTTTAACTGATCTTGAAACACTTTTTATTCCAGTAGTAAAAGCGACGGGAACCTTCTATCCGTCATCACACCTTCGCAGTAACACGTCCTCACCATCGCCCAGAAGTATCTATGATGCTTCTCCATCAAAAGACATGAAGTCACGCATGGAATACGACCAGAAGAAGGTCTTTGAACCCCCGAAGGTCACAGGACCAACCATACCACCTTCGTGTCATGATCAAATGTGTCCCTTGAACAAAAATTCGACGGGAATGAACCTGCATTATCATTGCCCGCACTGCAGTCAAGCTTATGTAGATTTGAAGCTGCTGTTCAGCCACATGGTGAAGAAACACAGCAATACCATGGAACCTGGTCCAGTTGGATTAGCGGCTACTAAGGTGAGTAAAAATAACACCCAAAATATTGGCACAAAATGAAATCATCCGTACTTCCAACAATCGCTTTTGTATGGTGCATTGTCCACATCCATTTTGATCATAATGTAAGGGAAGTCCCTGAAAGTACGTAGTTAGTAATGTTTGTACAAAAAGATTCTCTGTTAGCTAATTTGGGACTATTATGTACACTGACTATATCAGTAAAGCTATTGTCTTTTATTGCGTCAATGTCTTCGTTTCTATTGTGTGAAACCTTTGATACATACAATTTATTTTTACCGGTTTAATCATGCACGTTTTTTGACCTCATATTTATACCATTCAACTAAGATTGTATTTTTGCGCACAGGAGACATTGGAAAGGGAATATCCAGAGATTTCGATACTACCGTCTACTGCTTCATCATCTTCCACCAGTCAGGCGCCTTCTCCTAGTCACAGTCACAGTCAGAGACCTCCAAATCCAGCTGATCAGGTAACGGCCTTTTCATATCAACATTTTTTGATGCCCGAAACAAAAATCTTTAGAGAAGACATAAAATTGATGTGATTTTTTCGTTTATTCTTCGGCTTTTATTTATATGTGATTCTAGGTTTCGAAGCATCAACTAATTATATGAAAATACCACTTTTTCTTTGCCGTCTTAAGATATACATATCAATATCAGCACGTGCGATTCCCAGGAGTAACGAAACAAGAGATCAATAATATTGTATCTGTATAGTAAGCCTCAATGAATGTGTGTGTTAATGTATTATCTTGTCTTTTAGGTACAGGCAGTCCAAAGCCTCCTTCTACAGCAGTACCTAGCAGGTGGCAGAAAAGGCAGTCTTCAGGAACAATTAAAGATGCAACAGCAATACACCGCATCCTTGGCTGGTCTTCCAGGGTTGGCACAAGTTGCATTATTCTCACAAGGGTAAGTAAACAACCTTGAAGTACTAATCTTCCAGATTAACAAACTTTGTTGTAATGATGAATTATTATTTTGATTTGCAAATATATTTTTATGTTAATGCTTATACACATTTTCCTTATCGTCTAGCTCACCTGTTCTCTCTTTAATCTTAATTATAAAATCAGTATTCATTACTTCAGAAGCTTATCTCTTATTTTTATTTTCCAGTGGCTCACCGTTCCCTCTATATCCAACAATGTTGTACCCCCCGGAACTGCTGCTGGAACAGAGTCTCCTCCAGGGTCATGGTCTACCACCTGGACTGGACAAGGAGGCTGAAATGATAGCCAAGACGTGAGTAGAATTATTTTTACATCCAGTTTCAATCCTAGTTTATTCTTCGTTAAAGTCTTAGTCTAATGTCTTGAAGGATGGTTTGATTAGAAAAGTATAATCCTTTCCAGATTTAGGAACTATTCTTTAAGCTAGTATATTCTCAATCACTGATTTTAAATCTCTATCTAAATTAGAAGCTTTGTCACTATTACAAATGTATCATACTACTCTTATTTATACCAACATCATGATCTGAGACGTGTTGCCTTACTTTTGTCTCATCTGTTTCTCAGACTTTGTCTTTCTCTTATCTTATCTCATTATTGGGTCTATACTCCATACTAACATTGTGTGTACCGTCAGCAGGAGAACTCACACCACACGTGGACCTCACATGCGCGTCATGAAGGACGAGCCCATCCCTGAAGGGTACCTACGGTTCCGATTCAACGAGGACTGCGCTTATCAGCATTGTGGTTACAGGTATGTTAAATTTAGTTATATCTAAACGACATAAAATTCCCAATTTCACTCATATGCTTTTTCTATTTGTTTCCTTATATAGTTCCGATATTATTACCTTCTTCTATTCTTCAATCTTTGTACGTTTGTTTGTTTTTTGTAGGTAATATTCTTTATTCCCTTGTATCTTCCAAACCACTTGATGGATTTCTTTAATTAAGTTATAATTATTTGTCTCATTAGTCCAAGTGCTCTTAGATAGGTGACATAAAAAATATGATTATGAGGGCTGCTAGATTTCATTGTTTAAGGTGATTTTTTTATCATCTTTTTAACCACATTGCATGATTCCTTTTTATTGAATATCTGTCTGTATTTACAGGGAGCATCAGACCCACTTCCATTGCACGAGAAAGGATTGCGGCTATTCATTCTGTGACAAAACCAGATTTGTTCAACACACCGCCAGACATGAAAGGTAAATACTATTATTATGCATACATATATATGTATGTTATTTTGTTTATTTATTTAGTAAGCTCAACGTTTTTATTATAGAAAGCTTTCCTGATGATAATACAATCATTCTCTTTTCAGACTGGACACTCTAATGGGCGGTGATTTCCAACAGTACCGTGCCAACGTGTACTGCAAGCGACCCGAGTGCCCCCATGCATCGACATTCGGTAATTATTCCGTTCGTACGTACATTAGTATACATACCATTTATTCATGCCCTCCTTTAATGTTCTAACTGAGTACTACCCAAAGAATCTACGATATCCCAATGTTTCTTGCTTTAAAATCATTGATTTCTGAGTTGCTTTAATCCTCTACTACAATTTTACCTATTTCAAGCTCTTCTTTCTTATTCACCGAAACAAGGCGTGGAGGCTCTTGCTTTTCCAGAGCTAGCGCATTTGATTTAGTTGCAACATTGGTTTATTTAACGTCACCATTGTCGCAGAGGCTAATGTACCCACGATACATGATATATTCCTACTTCGGGCTTACATTTTGAAAGAATGATACAGCTTAAACATATATTCGCCTATAACTTCCATCTCATCGTTTACACTAAATTCATCTCTTAAATCAAAATCAACTTCTACCGTCTCTTTCTTATCATCTATCTTTATAATTTCTGGTTCTATTTCAAGGACCACCCCAAACTTTACTAAATTCGACGTTTCTTTTGCCCAAGGAACAGGACAGAACAAGGCATCGCATTTCCATTGCCTGAAATGTGACTTCGTGTGCACCGACACCAACAAAGTCGTGGCTCATCGTCGGCAACATCAGAAGCTTGACTCTATCCAGGCGGCTGGTTTTGAGAAGTTCCCTCCTAGCAAAGGTAAGAAATAGAATCACTGTTTTAAAAGAAAGAAAGAAAATGCGTTTATTGGCATTACAGCAAATTGGATAAAACTTAAAAACTATAAAAATCGGTTGTCTGTAAAGTCAGTTTACTGACGATAGTTGAACGTGACAACGTCATAAGAAAATACTGATAGAATGGTTTCATTTTTCAAAAGAAAATTTGAATTTTATTTGTTTGATAGATATTTTGTATGGATATAAAGAAGGAGGTAAATGGAAATCACAATTGAATTGATCAAGTTACATTTATTTGTCTATACGCTCGATAATTGGTTTTTTACTCATCGTTAAATACTTAGTTCTGTTAACTGATTGTTATAGTTTTGTCAATTATAGCATAACCTACAATCGCTGCACTAGCGGACCGATGCTATTTATTTTAATGATGAAAGCTCGAATATTCGACAATATATCACTGAACATATATTTAATATCGAAAGAATCATTACCTTTATCGCCGCAATTATCGTTGCTATAAACAATTGACACCACATTCACTTTTCACCGCACTTCATACTTGACGAAAACATGTAAATGTATTATTGTATAGCAGCTGTCCACGCGGACGCATCGCTCACTCAAGTAGGAGAGAGACCATCGAATTATAAGACTTTGTCACGTCAATAAAAGCTTTTAATAAAATCGTGAGGAGTCCTGGACATATAATTAGTATTAGTCTTTTGCCAATCCACCTTGAGCAGGCGTGGTGATCAATTTTAGTGCCTTCTCTGTATGAGAAGTGGCCTTTGCCCTGCAGTGAGACAATAATAGGCTTGTTGTAATTACTATTTTGCATAGCTACGTCGATTTTGGAGGAAATAATAACATGAACCAAGATTTTACGATTAGGTGAAAAGACAATCCGCCAATTCCTATATTACAATATTGGATGACCAGATAACAACATAGCCTTAACTTCACATGATATCCGCCAGACATGATTGAACAGGCTTTTAGAATAGCTATGCGGCGTTCCCTCAGAGCAAGGTAACGCCGCATGAGTCATGTTTTTTCGTGCGTGCAGCCGGCTCCATCGAATTTTGACGTTGTCACGTCAAAAAACAAACAACAATAATTATATTGCCAAAAGGGCCATAGCTCAGCATTATGTCAGGTGACAACACAAGGTGTACCACCCGACGCTGATTTTCAACTGCAAACCACTTGTCATAGTTTAGATTGTTATGTATTACATTACATATTCGAGCTACACTACACAGTTACAATTTCTACTGTAACACCACACACTATAGTCTATTTTTAAATGAATTTTCTTTTATATTTTTTCTTTTCTATTGCAGGTTGCGGCTACGAGCCTCAATGCATCCACAGTAAGAAACAAACCCACTACCACTGCTTACAATGTGGCTTTGCCGTCCTCGGCCTGTCACAGATGACGTCACACAAGTACAAGCACCAAGAAGCGAACCTAGGACCCTCCACAAGCGGTACCAATTGACCGGATATTAATTCCAAAAGTGACTTTGAAAGTGTCATTGGAACATGGATTTGACTAAAGTGAATGAATGATGTGAAAATGAAAATCATTTTTGCTGTCTGAATTTCAGGCTTGGGAATATTTTCAGAAGTGCCTAGTGTGTAAGAAAAATAAAAGGTAGAATTTCTGACTTGACAATTGAATCGTAGAAAAAGGCGCGTGCGTTTATAGAATCATAAAGATCAAGAAAAACAAATGTTGATTCTCTTACGTAAGCTAAGATCTTAATCTACCAAAAAATCTATCTTAAATTAGTAGATTCCCTCATAACTTGTGCCTTAGTCACAATTCGAAATGGAACGTAGTGGCAAATGTTTATGTGCCAAAACAAAATTAGTTAAAAACTATTGTTGAATTTATTGAAGCGATTTATGTATAGTGTGGAGGCGTTTAGACTATTTTCCTACAAATGTATGAACAAAATAATGTGAATAACCCTTAGGTTTCAGTGCATGCGTGTTTTGTCTTGTTTTAACAACAATCTTTGGACATAACGACTGTTATTATAACAGGTATTTCTTTGAAATGGTCATCTCTATTTCAACGTACAAAAATTTTAAAGTTTTTTAAAGGTTGTTGATAAAACTTAGATAGAAGTTATATTTAAAAGTGTGTATTTCCTAAATCCTGACCAATCTTAATTGTTAGTTTATATAAAATATTTATATTTATTACTTCCCCATGAAAAAGACATTTTTACGAATAGTATTATTAAATGTAGAACTTCGTGAAATTATTAATGAAAAAAAATATAAGGCAATAAAATTTGGGTTAAGAACACCACTTTGTGCCTGGAGGGTAAATGTCATGACAATATCATATTTTTGGATAATATCTGATAGACAAAATACTCATTTTACAAAAATAACTCATTCATTGGCCAAAATAACACCAACTATCAGAAATTATCACAAAAAAAACTAGTTTTACAATGGAAAAAAAATATATTTAATAAAAAAAACATATTTAATAAAAAATGGTCAATTCTATAACAAAATACAACTTGTAAATAAGATTAGATTATATATTAAAACATAATGTTAATAAAATGTAATTGTTACAGAAATATTGGTAAAAAAAAATAATGTATAAAAAAAAACATTAGGACATTAGTGTACAGAAAAAAAATCGAGTGCTAATGTTTGTGATTCATGAGGTAGCCATAAAATGCCATAAAACTTTCATTTAAGTAATAATTATAACTGTTAAAATCGTTGCAACTAAACTTGTTTTTTTTTTTAAACTGCGATTGCTTATGTACTTTTTTATGTACAGTCAACAAACGAGATTAGTAACCAGGGTCATCAGATATAGTTGAAGTTTTCTTAGAAACTGATGGATACTTTCAAAAGTAAGTATTTAATTTAAAAAGTCGATAATAAACAGTTCATTAATTATATTACATTTCAATCGAAGTATTCCATCGATTTCGACGTCAGTCGACAACGGACGACCCTTTTTACAAGCTTTTATTTAGCTTGCACTGTCCGTATGTAAGTTGTCCTTTCAAAATTAGTAAACCATTTATCGACCATTTGCTGGTATCCGATTGACCTGAAATTTTGCATACACCTTTAGTTCTGATGACAATACAATGTCCAATACTCAATTCAATAATTTTAAATTAAAGCCTGTTTTTTTTTAAATATTTTTTTAATTAGTTTTTTTACTTATCTCTGTAGTTGATAGTACTCGCATAGTAAAAAAGCCAAAGTTTCGTTGCAACAATTAAAACAAAATTTTATTTCAGTATTAGATATATATTTTTGTCCTTCTAAAATACACCTTTTGCATTCCTGATATTTGATTCCTGGCATTCGTTTGAGCCATATAGTTTTTAGAAAATGGTCGTTATGTCGATCGTTTTTGTGACCAAAACTGTTTATCCTTACTCCTAGCGTGTATCAGTATTTGTAGTACGTTAAGATCTGTTCAGTTGTTCCTAATACGTCATTTTCTTTGAACATAACTTTATTTTTAATTTATATTCTACTTTTTTATCTTCAGATTATTCTAATAACACAACAGTGTCATCAGAAAACAAATTAAACATTGATCTTAATTTTACTTAACTTTAAACATTTATCTTGTAATCTTTAAACATTGTTTTTTAAAGTATACGAATTATTTTGAACAAAAATCATTGAAAATGTCATTACAATTTAATTGCATGTATGTTATTTTAAACAAAATAGGCCGTGCCATAAAAAATAGTCACATTGAATTAAGAAATTACTTAAAACGTTTTGGTCTAAACATCTTATATTAGTAAGGCAACTAAAAAGAAAACCCCTGCAATTAAACTCTGAATAAAGTTATAAAAAGAGTAGCCTAAGTTTAATTTTTTTAACTTAGTTATAACTTTAATCTCAGTTTTTTATAAGTAAAAATAAAATAAAAAAAAATTGGCTCAGTGACGAATCGGCATTAAACTCACTATTTTTTGTTGTTTGTTATCTAATTTTATGTTCTCTGTTTTTATTTTCACTTTCTTTAAGTTTTTCTTTCACAACATTTTTTTTTTATAAATGTAAAAAAAAAGTATAATTTAATCGCATATTTATGTATTTTAGAATACGTAGCTTTAATTTTAGTATTCGTTAATTTAAATTAAATGATTTGTCCTTACGAATACAGTATTTTGTCTGCAAGTATTATCGAATGTTTTAAAATGGAGTGTTTTAAACCCTTTTTTATACAAAAACAATAAAACAGAATGTGTGTGGTACAAAATTTTGTTTAGACGAATATTTTACGCAATTTGTAGTTTGTGTCAGATTAAAATCAGTTTGTTTGAAATTGGTATGATTATAGTTTAGTATTGTTTACCTCATGAGTTCTAGGAATTAAACGAGAATATCCTTAAAAACTGTAATTTTATTTTTCTTCTTTAATTTTCTCGCCCCCTATTACATGGGACTTAAACATAACTGGCGAAATGTGGGTGTACGTACTAATGGGTACACCTCTGCCTAACCCTTCGAGGATTACAGGCGTGATGTTATGTTGTCTTTAATTTTCTACCTTCATTGTCTAGATATTTCCCAAAAGCTAGATTGAATGATAGATTACTCTCAGGAAGATTCCACTCCTTCCACACTATTAAACGAATTGGATGGATTTCTCCAAAACTGGAGGGATGAGGCACTGAATCGGGAATGATTTTATTTTACGAGAGTAAAAAATATTTTGCGCAAAATAATCCCAGCTTATTTTAATACAATCATAGGGCAAAGGCCTTCTCTTATACAGAGAAGGCATGAGTATTTGATTACCATGCTTGTCGATGTTAGTGATATCCAAGATACACTTAGAAACTATCAATAGGTATATGAATTAGAAAAAGTTACATTGGTATCTGGTTGTGAACAAACCAACCAACCTCGTACACTAAAGGATTTTTTTTTAATATTTTTCAAACCATTAAAAAAATAGTGACTGCTGAGCATATTGAGGTCTTGGGTTCGATTCCGAGGTCGGGCAAAGTGTTATGGAGTTTTCCATCAAAAAATTCTCAGTCTCAGCAGTCTCGGAGTCTGGATTTGTACCCGGTTGATGGCAATAGGCTCGCCCCCTATTAAGTAGGTACATGCGACTTAAACATAACTGGCAAAATGTGGGTGTTCTAATGTGTACACCTCTTCCTAACCCTTCGGTATCAATATTACTAACCTACATTAAAATCCTAGTATGAGCATAACATTATCTACTTTTCAAAGTTCTACTTTATCACGTCTAAAAGGTTACGCAGAGGAACAAATGCTTGAACGCAATTTATCGCTGTAAGCGCTTTGAAGCGTCACAGAGCTGTTATAACAATGCCATTATTTCCTTTGTAAGCACAAAGAATGTAGTTTGCAAAGCTGTTTATTAAATCGATACAAAGCTGTGTCCACACCAGCGCACTATCACGTTCATCTTGCCTTTTTGTCTGACTCATGCATGACCCAACTAGCAAAATAAATAATAGGTATACAGGGTCATTGAAAATTTACCCGAATCTTGAAAAGGGGTCATTGTACTCATCATTATGAACAACTTTTACTATGGGGACAACCCCGAAATCATGAAAAAAAAATCAGCTGTTCCATACATTACGATCGTGTTGTGTAGCATTTTTGTAGGGAACAGCTGATTCTATACCCTGTATAACAATACGTCGAATTGAACAAAGTCAAATCATTTATTTCAAATTAGGCCATTATAAGGCACTTTTGAACCTCATACACAAAAAAATACGAATTGAATCTAGTTGCCCCTTCCAAAAGGTAGTTTTGTATGAAATATTATGATCTTATGTATACAGAAACTGTTGGCAAACCTGAATAAATAAATAAATAATAAATGAGAAGAATGGGCAAGAAACTTCATACGAACACTACTATAAAACTATTGCACTGCTACAAAACTATTATAAAACCTTTGTACATGTCTGTTAGTTGTATAATTCAATCAAATACTATACATTTTTTTGGTAGTTTGGGAAGCAAAATAGCAATAAGACATGCGCTATAACTAGTTCCAAATAGCGCATGAACGTAGCGCCAGTAACACACGCTGATCCGTCCCCGGTGAAAGAAAGAAACAAAAAGAAAGAAAAAGGTTTATTTGACACAGACCATGGTGCACACAAAAACTATAATATAATATCATTGTGTGCCCCACAGCTGCGCCAAACTGGCCCAGTTCAGCATAAAATGCCAGACCACTCGTGCCTGACGCTGGTTTTCAACTGGAGCGCACAGGTGTAGACAAAGCTACTTGCGTCTTAAGGCAATCAATATTGCATGTGTTTGATGCGAGATGAATTGAAAGTTGAAGATGCAAGACGTATAAGACGCGCTGGTGTGGACATAGCTTAATTACAGTAATATAGTTGGAGGCTATTGTTGTTAGAAACATGTCGAATAAAAAGTTCTCGTAAAAAATTATAATACTATTTTTTGCTTGCGACTGCATTGTCGTGAATGTGGGTTTTCATGGGGATTTCTTTTTTGCACGGAATTTTCTAAAATAAAAGTAGCTACTTACCTTTTAAGATATGCTCACACCAATGAAAGTCCCGCGGCCCTGCTGTTTCAAAGAATAGCCGGAACAAATAGACAGACAAATCCAAAAATAATCCAAATCCAAAAATACTTGTCCACATCTTGCTATACAAATTATAATACGAGTTTAATATTGAAGTACTTCGTATATTATTTATAGAATAAGTAGGTACCTGTGTACTTTATGTTTTACTTTTAAAGAATGCGAAATGAAAAAAGTTATGTTGTCTATTCTTTGTGCCCACTGCCCGAGCCATTCTCTAGAGGTTTTCAGGTAAACGAGGCTCTCACACTGATTCATTGTCGTTTGAAATTATAGGAGTGTGTATCACAGCAATGTTTAACCATGTGAGCATCACATAACATTACGCCTGTAATCCTCGAAGAGTTAGGCAGAGGCGTACCCAGAACACCCACATTTCACCAGTTATGTTTAAATCCCATGTAATCGAAAACCACAGAATCGATTTTGATGAAATTTGGTACGGGGTAACTTTGAACCCCCCAAGAAAGGACTCAGGCTACTTACTCTTTATTCGAGGATTTCGTCTGCGGCCGCGATAATCGACATTTACGTGGACGAAGTCGGCGGGCAAAAGTAGTCTTTTAATAATTATATGTCGTTTTCGATCAAAGCCGTGTTCAAAACCAAGTCTTAAAAAAATTCTTCAGTAAGATTGCTCAATAATTACATTCTTAACTTTAAAATAGATGATTCTATAAATAGAACCAATTTATATTACCATAACTTGCATGTAGTATAACTGTATGTATGTATGTATGTGTGTAAACCTATCTTGTATACATATACATTATTTGCCAAAAACGTAACATTCCGGATGGGTGCGGTGTTCCATTTGAATTGCGTGTCGGAAAACCAAATCTTTTTATTTTTGCCTCAGAATTTACTTGAAAGGAGACGATGCAGAAAGCATAGAAATAAAACAAAAACTATTTTTTGATTAAACTGGTCAACCTATTTTGATTAATTACTGACTTCTGCCCCTAACTAACTATCCACAAGTACATCCTAAGTATTACCTATTTATTACCAAGGTTAGGCAATTCAATCCGATTCTCGAGAATTTGGAGAATCTGACCATCCTACTGTCGGCTTGGATTGTGTTTTGGTAGATTATAAGTTCTAAGTTATTTTAAGTTTTTTTCTACTTCTTAAACTTTTCTTTGTTTATGTATACAGGTTATATAGGTTTAGTGTTATACTTGTGTGCCTAATATCTATTCAAATACGAGTATTATGATCCAAAAATATTTTTTTCTGTTGAAATCCTTCAGAACCACTTCGGCATAAAAATACATGTCAAATAGAGCGATAGTGATTGTATGCAATATTACCTTTCTTAAATGACACATTCTATTTCATCCGCTATCAGAAGATTAATAATCGATGGATGAGTTGTGTGTCAGATTATAATGACTGAAAATTAACTTTATAGGTACTGATATAACAGCGCTACAAAAAGTAATATTTAAAACAGATATATTGTGCCGATTCCAAATAAATTAAATCATATTCAGAAGAATAATAAATCCATCAGGATCAAAAATATGAAAAATTAGATCAGAGATAAGATTACCTTAAAAAAAACAAAATCCGTGTCGACATCCAACCGATCATCCACAATGGAAAACGCGCGGCGCTTCCTCCCGCGCGGCCGCGACAGATCGATGTCACGCATGCGTACGACCCACCACAGTATTGAATGGGCCCATTCATAGAGCAACTGGTGCTTTCAGAATGAATCTTATACTACGTAGCTATGCCACGCGACGTTGGAGGGGTGCTGGGGGGATGATACCGTTCCAAATACGAAATTGGTTTTGCGATCGGCCCCCGATAAGTCCCGAATTCTCATGATTGATACCCCGACGCTGATGTTCGTTAACCGATTTTTGAATTAGAAAAGTTTTTGGATATGTATAAGTAGGTGGCCCATCTCCAGTTTTACACGATATGTAATTTTGAAAATTCATGCTGCTTTTCACGAAGGCAGGTAGTCGCTCTATGTAAAATACTGTTGATATAGCTGCATCCGGTTAGACTGGAAGCCGACCAATATAGTTGGGAAAAGGCTAAGCAGATGAAGATGCTGATTTTCATGAAAATCATGTTACAATTCCAATATTATGCAGTTGGTTGCTAACTCTGTTGTGTAGGTATGCAGTGGTCTACCATTGATAAGTTAGGGAATACATCTATGATCTTATATTGACCATTATTTGTATGCATGTCCATAATTTGTGTATATCTTTTGATGGAGTTCCTAAATTAATAATTATGTAAAACTAGGAATTTTGGCACAATTGTTCTTTAGACTGAAAACAGGCGATCACTATAAGCCTACTTTATTGATGGTAATATTCTATCAGCTTTCATGGTTACATTCTATTAAAATCAACATTTTTTGAACACCCTAAAACAATGATTAGAAAGCCTTAGCTTAAAAAAGCTCATAATTAAAAACGTTTAAAATCTAATCGCAACCTCAAGGCAGTTTGCATGTAGCATGTACCTAGTCTTTGTAGGGTTGTACGGTAGTCTGCTTGCGTGTTTGCAACTCCGCTGCCAAGTAAGTGAACCTAAGTTATAAGTAAAACCTGTAAAACTTCTTATAGCGGAATCGGTGTGACCCGCGTCTTCCATTATCAGGAGTAAAAAATTGGCATATACCTATAGTTGTAGTTTTACTGCTGCATCGAGGAAGATGACACAGCAAATAATGTGCTTCTATGTCCTGAGATCTTCGGTAACCCAGTAGGTAGGTACTGAAGCGACCCTGGAGCGTAGGTTACTACTGTACTGAGATATTCAATCTACTTGGATTGAAACACGTATATTTACGACTTCTTCTTTGGTCTAATGGTCGCAAAGCGCGACTGCTGAGCATGAGGTCTTGGGTTCGATTCCCAGGTCGGGCAAAGTGTTATTAGGTTTTTCCATCAGGAATTTCTCAGTAGCAGCCTAGGAGTCTGGATTTGTGCCCGGTTAATGGCAATAGGCTCGCCCCCTATTACATGAGACTTAAACATAACTGGCGAAATGTGGGCGTACACCTCTGCCTAACCTTTCGGGGATTATAGTCGTGGTGTTATGTTGTGTCGAAACCCTTTGTGTGCGAGTCTCAAATTTCTTTACATTTCAGAATAATAATATATAGATTATAAAAGCAATATTGTGGTTAATAGACCGGTTCGTACTGAAGCCAGTGATGTGTGAAATAGATGCTGAATTTCTTATTCTCCAAAGTGGACCTTTGGTCGAAAAGGCTTGAAAGGGTATTTTTCCGATACAGACCCGACCGAATACACTCATCGAATATTGGAATATGTTTTTGGAATTAATCTTTTGTTTTATTTGCAATTTTTGTATTTTTCTGGGTTCCAATATAGGTATTGCTAACCTGTTACCTTTTTTATCTTTTAGGTGTAAAAAGTTTTAAAAGTTTATCTTGGACATCACTGATGGCGCATTTTCATTAGTCGATAGGGCCCGCATGCGGGGAGTCCCCGCATGCGACATAACAACCAATGAAAGTTACAAGTCGTTACACCGCATGCGGGGATCCGCCGGGCATGCTTTTACCGACCGTGATATCGACATGCGGGCCCTGAGGCATGCGTTCCAGAAATCTGTCGCACCCCGCATGCGGGCCCTATCGACTAATGAAAACGGTTCACCGAATGCGGGCCCTGTGGCATGCGTTCCAGAAATCTGTCGCACCCCGCATGCGGGCCCGATCGAGAAGAAGCTTTTGCCCAGCAGTGGAACAGTAATAGGCTGGTATTATTTATCGAAATTCATGGAAAGTAAACAAAGAAAAATAGTTTTATTTTTGCACAAAGAAAATATAAATATGTAGGTATACAACGTGTTCCTTTTGATCTATACTAATATAAATACGAAAGTAACTCTGTCTGTCTGTTGTCTCTTACGCTTTTACGAGCAAACCACTGAACCGGTTTTGATGTAATTTGGTACAGGATAAGTTTGAACCCCAAAAAAGGACCAAGGCTACTTTTATTCTGCGAATTCGTCTTCCGCCGTAATAAACGACATTTACTTGACACCGTGTCAAAGAATCAACTGGCATATCAATTATGTTATACTTATTATTTTTTTTCGTTCACATTTTGAAGGAAATGAAGAAAAATTAAGCCAGTGTAAATAAAACCAAATTTCCGACGAAGTCCCAAACCTTTGTTCCTACAACACGTACCTAATATCTATGTCAGCCTATTTATCCTGGTATCCAACTATGACGCGGACGAAGTCGTGGGCAGAAGCTAGTCTATATCTTCTTCTACTTATACTGGGCGTTAGTGACAGGTTGGCAAAAACTGAAACTATAGTTTCAGACCACGATTTGTGATTGAAAATCGTTGGAATTTTTCTCCGGAAAATTCTCAAAATTAAAAGAAAACCGAACGAAACTTTAAAAACTATTTAAAGTTTCGTTCGGTACAGCTCTAGCAGAGGACATCGCACCAATGCGGCGACGCCGGGCGGCGCGTGTTATTTGTGCCTAAACCTACATAGCTAAATGTAGGTACCTAGAATTATTTTTGTTGTGTTTACATTGCCGAGTTAAGTTTTTATTGTTCTTTTCATTAAATTTATGTTTAGAGGCCTGGACTTGGTACTTACATATCAATATATCACGAATCAAGTGAAAAATCGGTCGAAATTTTTGAGAATTTTCCGGAGAAAAATTCCAACGATTTTCAATCACAAATCGTGGTCTGAAACTACAGTTTCAGTTTTTGCCAACCTGTCACTAACGCCCAGTATATAAAAATCAATTGCTGTTCGTTAGTCTCGCTACAACTCGAGAACGGCTGGGCCGATTTAGATGATTTTGGTTTTGAAATGTTTGTCGTAATCTAGGGAAGGTTTAAACGGTGAGAAAATATGGGGTACGGTAGGGTTGGGGTAGGGTAGGATACCACGCGAACGAAGTCGCGGCGGGTCAGCTTGTCTACTATTAATTGAGGTAAAGTAAGTAACATTGTGAGCGGTTAATCTCTGGATCTACTGAACCGATATTGAAAATTCTATCGCAAATTGGAAGCTAGGTTATCACTGAGTGCTATAGACTATATTTTATTATCAAAAAATTAGAGATTCGTAAGACAAATCACGCGAAAGAAGTCGGTGGAAGAGTGCTAGTGTTCTATAAAATAAAATAAAACGTTAATATGTCTGTCCTCTATGCGTTCGTAAACCATTCAACCAATTGTGATGAAGCTTTGGTAAGTTGTTGTACTGGGAACGCCCGCGAAAGAATCTGTCTCAAAAAAAGTTGACATGCCTGATGTATAGCAGTACCATCTTCATATTACAACCTAGGTCACGTCCTAGATGACCTAGATATCCGGGACCCAAATGACCTTGCATTATGTCACACAAGTAATAAGTAAAATTATTCGGTTATTTCGGTCTATTTCGTCAGCCCCATTGTATTCCATCTTCAATGTTGCTCTTGTTCCAGAGAAAGTCAGACTTTCAATGGAAGTCTGTTAAATTTAGCCAATAAAGTTGCCAGAGATAAAATATAGAAACGTTTACGGAGGCAAAATGTATTCCACGACAGTTGTGTTGAATTTAGGTCGCAATATTATCACGTCTTCATAACTTTTTGTCTATATTTAGCTCTTAAACTTTAAAGGTAAATCAATATATTGTTACGTATATACATACATAAACTCACGCCATTTTCCCATGGGGGTAGGCAGAAACCACAGAACGCACCTGCTGCAATCGTTACATACTCCTTTCGCCTCGTCCACGTTCATACATCTCGTCATACAAGCACGCCGGTTACGAGTACTGCGCACCTGACCTTTCCGAAGAATCTCACCAATAAGGTCAGTGTAAGTCTATCTAGGGCATCCCCTCCCTGCGTTTTCATTCACATCTGCCATATATCCTTTTGTGAATCGCCTTTCATTCATCCTCTCAACATGACCAAACCATCTAAGCATACTCTTCTCTGTCTTTGTCACTACATCCTCTTTTAAACCTCAACAGTCTCGTGTAACCTCATTTCTCACTCTATCGTTCAAAGAAATTATCATAACTATCATAACTTATCATACCCATTTATTTATTTTATAATACATATAAATTACATTTTTAAATATTAATATAAAAAATAAAAACATTTAAAAATATAAAAAATAGTAGCCCACCGGTGGCGGAAACAGGGTAATAACTTATCATTATTATTATAAATTATTATTATAAAAATCTTAATATATTTATAAAAGCGAAAAGTCACAAACTGACTCACTCATCACCAAATATCAAAAACTGCTTATCGTATGAAGATGAAATTTGGCAGGGAGGTAGTTTATAGTTACTAGACGCCCGTTTAGAACGGATTTTCCAAAATTCACCCCCTTGAGGGGATGAAACGGGGTCCAAAACTTGTATGGAGAAATCAACTTTGACGCAGACGCAGTCGCGGGCAGCAGCTAGTACCTAATAAGATACAAGTTTCAAAAGCAATGTGCCCAATCGTTTTTAAATTTAAAGGAACATCACTAAACTTTTACATCCTTACCCTATTTTTAAATTAACCCACAAATGTCAACACTGCTCAATGATAAATGACCCTTAATATTTAGTCCGAAGTCGGGCCACACCACGCTTGGACTGCAGATGAAAAATGGTCGCCAGCCCGAAAAAAGTCGTTACGGAAATTAATTATCACTAACCTTGGGAACTAAATGAAACTTCGTGTTTTGTTTTTAAATTATTATCTTGCATGAAGTTTGTTCTTTGTCATTCAGCTTTGCGAAAGTGGTTTTTGTAGATTATATTCTGTTTGCGGTTTTTTTTTAAATTGCCTGGCTTTTTTTTTATATAAAGGGTAGTTGACACCGCTCCATGTAAAATACTGGTATCCAGCTGCATCCGGTTAGACTGGAAGCCGACCCCAACATAGTTAGGAAAAGGCTAGGCATATGACAAAATGGGAGTTGATAGGTACCTTAACCAATAATTCCGAGACAAACTTATAAAAAAAAAATACTTACTTTTAGTACTAAAAACCGAATCATTTAAAAAAAACTGTAAAATAAGATTTTTAGTAGATATGAAATCAATAAATAGTTAATCAATGGAGTCAGCAAATAAATGACGTCACAGTTTACTGTTCCCATACGAAATCAATGGGGGTATCGCGTTTTGACACACCAAGGAGATAGGCTACTTTTTACAAGCTTTTATTTAGCTTGCACTGTCCTCATGTAATTGGTCCTTTCAATATTTGCAAACCATTTTTCGACCATTTGTTGGTATACGATTGAGCTGAAATTTTGCATTCACCTTTAGTTCTGGTGACAATACAATGAGCAATACTCAGTATTGTAAAAATTTCAATATGGGCGCCGTTCCAAGATGGCGGATTACATATTTTATCTCAATCCCTTTGATATGGGTATCAAATGAAAGGGCTTGAGGAGTAGAAAACGATAATGTTAGTAACATTACACTAAAAAGCTTGTTTTAAAAAGTTATTTTACCATTAATTTATTATTCAGCGTCCGCGTTAACCGATATTTGCAAGTAAAAATACCAGCCTAATATTGTCGCACTGCAGGGCACCTGCTCTCATACAGAGAAAGCACGAGTATTGATCACCACTCTTGCTCAAGGCGGATTTAATTGATTGTCTAATGCAATTAGTAGCAGTCAGGTATAATTGAATTGTGTATTCAATTAATGGCTATAGCTACATTGAGTTATAGACCATCAATAGTACGGATCGCAAAATAGGTTTGTAATTGAATTATGTAATACAACAGTGAGTTATACAGTCTCGGGGTCGCCATCGCGAATACTGAGCGTGGGCTCCCGATATTAGTTAGTGTGTAGGTAACAAAATAATATAACACATGTCATACCATCACGCCTGTAATCCCCGAAGGGTTTGGCAGAGGTGTACTAATGTACACCCATATTTCTCCAGTTATGATTAAGTCCCATGTAATAGGAGGCGAGCCTATTGCCATCAACCGGGCACAAATCCAGACTCCGAGGTACCTACTGAGAAATTCCTAATGGAAAAACCCAATAAAACTTTGCCCGACCTGGGAATCGAACCCAAGACCTCATGCTCAGCAGTCGCTCTTTGCAACCACTAGACCAATGAGGCAGTCAAATTATTGAGGTCAATAGGTAAAAATGCAATGCCACAAAAGAAACGCTCAAAGTAGGTCAGTATGCGTGGTTAACGACTATGTACAGTCAGCAAAACAGATAGGTATGCAGGGTCGTCAGATATAGTTGAAGTTTTCTTAAAAACCGATGGATGTTTTCAAATGTAATTTAATTTAATAAAAAGCTTTTTTTTGAAATCCTTACAAAAAGCCCTTTCAAACAATACCTCACACGATATATTTAATTTTCGAAAGTAGTAGGAGGTTGCCGTACCCCCTCCCTCTCTTCCTTCAGTCAGTCATCGACTACACGTATAAACAAAGCAATTAAGCAATTTTACTTGTTACGACAGTTATGCTGTGATCCTATAAGGAGTTCCGTTCCATATCTCCGAAGTTCATCATCAGATCATGACAATATTTCTATGGGACCTATTCGGAAGTATACTCTTTCAAACAAAAAAGAATCATCCAAATCTATTCATAATTGGCTGAGAAATCAGGTAACATAAATACAAAAAAAAAAAAACGCGCCGAATTGAGAACCTCCTCATCCTTTTTGAAGTCGGTTGAAAAGTAGATAATAAACAGTTCATTAATTAAGTTTCAATCGAAGACATCCATCGGTTTCCAAGAAAACTTTAACTATATCTGTGATGGCCGAGGGTTCAAATTCAGGCAAGTACCAATGTGACTTTTCAATTCATATGTACTTTCTAAGTTTGTCTTAGACATCACTGACATCGTTCCATGCCTCGGAAAGCACGTTAAGCTGTTGGTCCCGGCTGTCAATCGTGGATCTTTGACAGTCGTTACGGGTCATCAGAAGCCCGAAAGTCTGACCACCAGTCTGACCAAGGGGTATCGTATTACCCAGTTGGTTGTGGAGGTCAGATATGCAGTTGCTCCATGTAAAATACTGGACAAAATCTTGGACATTATTGACATCGGTGAAGGAAAACATCGTGAGGAAACCTGGACTTACTGTTCCACTCAAACCATTTCAGAGGCCCTTGAGGCTGTTTAGAAACTCTGACACTAAAGTGTGTGGGGTTGTAAGACCTTACTGCCCACACGATAAAGAAAGAAGAAGACCTATTTGTTTTGCTGACTATACCTAATGTTGCTAGTACACTCCTTATAAACACAATACAATATCGCCTCGCAAAATCGCCCACACACAAAACTTGCAGAAAGAAAATAAAAGTTCGCGCAGTAATTCTACGTATCGCCAACCCTATTGAACCCACACAACGGGAAAGGGGGAAAAAGCTGTCGATAACAGTTGTATTGTAAATCAGTGTTGATTTATTGCCCAGGTGTGCAGTACTGATAAAGATATAAAATGATGAAAGTTTTCTTGATTGAAAAGGGAAGTCGGACTTTAAAAAGGGGAAGAATGTATGGGTGAGGAAAGGCTTTTCTTTCCTTACAGAATTCTACTAATATTACACATAGGCTAGGTTAGAAACGTCAGCATCATTGTATTTTAATTTATTTAATTAGTTTTTGATCTGTTTTGAAATTAACACGATATAAAGGGTTTTAAAAAGACATTTAACGAGACATAACATCACGCCTGTAATCCCTGAAGGGTTAGGCAGAGGTGTATCCATTAGCACACCCACATATTGCCAATTATGTTTAAGTCCCATGTAATAGGGGGCGAGCCTATCCTACTAATATTATAAATGAGAAAGTTTCTGAATTGTTTGGATGTTTGCATGTTTGTTACTCAATTACGCGTAAACCGTTGAACAGATTTGGATGAAAATTGGCACAATGATAGATCATTTCCTGGATTAACACATAGGATACTTTTTATCATATATACTTTTTATTTTTATATATTTTTTGTAATGTGTTCCTTTGGGATAATAGTTCAACTTACTTTTTTTTTTAGGTGGTAAAAATCATCAAATGAGTCCTTCCGCCATGGGTCAGAAGGGACTGTCAGATTTTTACTGACTAAAAAAACCACCCAGTTTCTTCTGTTGCCCTTTACGTTCCGGGGCCACGGTATCCTGTTAAGACGTCCCGCGACCCCGACAGAAGAGTTACTTATTACGCGGGCGAAGCCACAGGCAGAAGCTAGTTTAAAGGCCTATCCGCACACAACAGTGCCGACACGTGCCGATCCGTAACGTAACGATCAGTGTCAGTGAAATTTCATATTGTAGCATACATTTTGTACGACGCTATCCGTACTTGTCAGTGACAGTGACGTTCAGTGGTGTCAGTGCTGCGCCGACATTGTCCGTGATCCGACGTGAATTTGTAGCGGACAATATTTTGCCTGACACTGTCGCAGTGTTTCAAGATGGACGGCATTTTACAAGCACGGCAAACTGTTGCAAGGTACTAAAAATCACTGCACGCGTCGTGTCGGTACTGACATGTACAAATAGCACGTCACGGAACGGTACGGTACGGAACGGTACGGGTGTCGGTCACGTGTCGTCACTGTTGTGTGCGGATAGGCCTTTATACCTCTTTTAAACGCCTTGACGCTAGCGCGGTTGTCGTCAAGCCACACCTACACACATTCTAGTCACTATCAAATGAACGATTTCAAAGGTAAAATGAAATCTCTAATATATTTCCCTTTAAGCATTTTAACTTCTAGATAAATTTTACTATTCCATAAAATTATATTGCTTCCTCTGCGAGCTTTCCTTTTTAAGTCTGTAATAGACGTCGATTCGATGAAACTAATCTGCCCACGCGCAGCTTATGGCCCACGGCTTGTTAAAGAAGTATTTGAAAACTAGTTTCTGTACGCGATTTTGTTTACATCAAAGTTGATTAGGTATATCCATAGAAATATAAAAACAGGATAAAAATTCCTATGTGTTAAGCTGGATCAATGTCTTCATGTGTGCTAAATTTCAGCTAATTCCGTTCAGCCTTTTAAGCTGAAAAGAGGAGCAAACACACAATATCTAAATAAATAAAAGCGAAAGGTAACTTTCTCACTCATCACGAAATATCCAAAACCACTTGACGTTTATAGATGACATTTAGGCTCTAGACAGACGGACTGCATCTGCACTCTGACTGCCAAATTAGGCGCCCATTAGACGGTAGGTTTTGCCATGGCACATTTCCATCAATCATGACTGATGGTGAATGATGGAATTTTATCGCCTACAATTTTCGTCATGCAAACGTCAATCATCGCATTAGACGATAGGTTTTCCGTCAGTCAAAATTTCTGCCATGGTTTTGCCATGGCAAAACCTACCGTGTAAAGGGCGCCTTACAGTTTGAATGCAATTGGCACGACTGCAATGAAACTCAACCAACTGCACAACGACTGCCCGCCTAATGCAATCGGACTGCACTTAGCGTGTGCGTAGTCGTTGGAACTGCACGCCAACTGCACACCGACTTGGACCGACGACCGACCGGTTGGTTGGCAGTTTCATTGCAGTTATGGTAACTGCAATTTGGCAGTCGGAGTGCAGTTGAAATGCAGTCCGTCTGTCTAGAGCCTAAGGAGATAAAACGGGGGTCCAAAGTTTGTATGAAGAAACAAGACTAGATCGCCAATAACCGACATTTACGCGGACGAAAACACAGGCAAAAGCTAGTTTATAATAGTATAGTACTAGTTTTTGCCGCCGCTTTATCCGCGTCAATCTTAATATACATTTATAAATTACGCGTCACGTTGTTTGTCCGGGATGGACTCCTAAATTACTTAACCGATTTTAAAATAAATTTGCACACCGTGTGCAGTTTCATCTAACTTAAAAGATAGGATAGTTTTATCTCGATGATTGACCTCAATATGTTAACTTACTTCAAGCCACAGCAACGCGTGGCCGAGTCAGCTAGTATTGATAGATTATTCCACGAAAACCCTATATTTTTTCGAGAAAAATGATCACTAATTAAACGGAACTTTGATACAACGTACCTATTTCTGGCTCAGACACAGATTTAATGTTATTTCAAATAAGGTTTCGATTAATGAAAAAAACACGTTATTTTTGTATCTTACCTTCGTATTTGTAAAAGAAAAATACAGTGAACCTATTCCATTCATAAACTCATCCGTTTGTCGATAGCAAATAGGTAGTTCACCATTATACCAAGTAATAAATATCATGTCTGAGTGCAATCCAAGTCTTGTAGCTTACTGAAAGAGATGCTATAATACGCGTAAAAAGATAGTTATCGTAGCTAAAAATTATACAGGATGATTCAAAGGTCGAGCAAAGGGTTATTGGGTTTTCCATCAGAAACTCAGTAACAGCCTCGGAGTCTGGATTTGTACCCGGTTTATGGCAATAGGCTCGCCCTCTATTACATGGGACTTAAACATTAACTGTCTGAAGTGTTTGTCTGTTTGTAATATTAAAATAAAAGCTTATTTTTTTATTATATGTATATAAAAGCTTATGTTATATGAATATTTACATGGTATTTACACGTAAAAAAATAACCTTTTTTAATGTTTTTCTCCGTCTATTAGTACCGGCTGATTTTCGTAACGGCTTGAGCTATTTTGATAGAACTTTTACTGACAGAAAACTAATGTTACATACAGTAACTTAAAGCGCAAAAAAATATAACTTTATGATAACCGGAACTAAGTGGAAATTATTTTTTTTGTACTCCTCCGCTATTCTTTTCTGATTAATTTCGTTGCGGGACCCAAAACAGTTGAATCGTTTCTCCGGGACTCGTCGAGCTTCATTGCCTCGGCACTTTTCTGGTGGCCTCCACTGTTGATTCCGGCTTTCAGGAGTTGCAGTGGGTGGGAGCAGTGTGGCGGGATTGTCCCAAAATAAAAATAAAAACGGAACGAAGTCACGGATATATACTAGTTATAAGAATACAAATACACCCACGTCGCTACAATCAGTTCTTTGCGTGTATCACAAAGCCCTCAAAGGGAATTGTAGAGAGTTACAGACTCGTCGACATAGGAGGGGAGGTTCCAGACGTAAATATATGTCCTGGTAATTTGAAATGAGACGAGCTTTCAAGTACACACATCAAAAGTGAAGATTACAGTTGACTTTGAATATTATGTAAGGTTATATTATGTGTTATATTGCTTTGAAAAATGTAGTGAATGTTCAATTTTATATAACATCATAAATTAATGGTGAATTGTTAGGCAGAGTGGTACCCATTAGTACACCCACATTTAGCCAGTTATTTTTCAAGTCCCATGTAAAAAGAGGCGAGCCTATTGCCGTCACCCGGGCTCAAATCCAGACTCCGAGGCTGCGACTGAGAAATTCCTGATGGAAAACCCCAATAACACTTTGCCGGACCTGGGACTCGAATCGACTCGGCGACTAGGCCAACAAGGCACGGCCGTTTCAATTTTATTGTGAAACTCTTTTGTATACTCACAGGCCACAGAGGATCACTTTAAGAAAGTTTAAAGACAGAATTTTATAGCTCTCTTTTTGAATTTCAAGTGCAAGACACAATGTTGAGAGCAAGTACCAATGTGTTATTGTGATTTTTCTTACGGGTCCCTAATTTTTTGATAATAAAATGTAGCCCTAAGCACTCAGTGATAACATAGCTTCCAATTTGCGAAAGAATTTTCAAAATCGGTTCAGTAGATCCAGATATTATCAGGCAACCTCACAAACTTTACCTGTTTATAATATTAATACAGATTTATCCTTACTAATATTATAAATGCGAAAGTAACTCTGTCTGTCTGTCTGTCTTTCTGTCTGTCTGTCTGTCTTTTCTTTACGCCTAAACTACTGAACCGATTTGTGTGAAATTTGGTACAGGGTAAGTGTGAACCCCAACAAAGGACAAAGGCTACTTTTTATTCGACTTCGACTTCGTCTGCGTCCGCGATAACCGACATATACGCGGACGAAGTCGCGGGCAAAAGCTAGTAAAAAATAATTTAAGATTTTCGTACTTTTATAGCAAAACGCTTTTGGCCTTAGATAAAAAGTATATTATAGCTTTCTGTATGTTTGTTGCCTTTAATCTTATTGGATTTACGTGGTAGTCGATAGTTGCACTCGGTTTCGCTGACGTCATACTCTACCCGACCCAACTGGATTACAGAGGGTTATGATACTGAAATTGAAATGCATTGTCTTATAACATTTCTTTTTTGTTTGTTATGGCCTTTTTATTGGGGCCCCGTCCCTGTGCTGACAGGTCTTTGAGGCGCGCGCGAACAGAACGCGCCGTCGACCCGGGCATGGTCCTTGATCGGACGGCGAGCTACCCATTACTCGCCGTCCGCAAGCCCGCGCCTACGGTGGCCGGATGTCGCCTCGCGACGTCCGACGCCCTGGGCGTCTCCCGCGGCGGCTGGGGCGTGAGGTGGAGGGTGTTAGTTTTTAAGGAGAAGATATAAAATTAATTTTCTATGTTTTACCTTATCGCAAGGTGTGGTTAAGACACCCACCTCGATTGTAGGTATGAGGTTGTGGGTTCAATACGGTGTAAGTACCATTATGACTTTCATCAATTTATATGTACTTTTTCCGCCTTATTATAAAACAAAAGCCTAAGTCCTTGACAGTACGAAAGTGCCTTGAAATGGTTTAATAAAAATAAATGCTTTAACTTTGATAAAAATCTCCCTAAATATAAATTAAACATTTAAAAATCCCCTGACGTCGGCCATCTTGGACCGATGAACATTAAACATAGCTAAGAACACTCTCGACTAATTTACCTTTCAAACGGCAAAAACAGAATCAAAATCCGTTCATCCGTTCGGGAGTTACAATGCCACAGACAGACACACACACCCTTTTAACCGCCGTCTTTATTGCGTAGGGGTTAAAAAGAAAAAAATAAATTCTAAATTTTCTTACTCACCAGTAATATTTTCTCCGCTCATTCAAACATCCAAAAGCATCACTCGGCAACTGTCAACCTTTCTTTTAATGTCATCGAGTAGGGTAAAACAACAAATTATCGGCCCACCAAATATTGACGCACGAATAAAATTTTAATACCACAAGTTTTACAAAGGGATGTTCTCCGGGTGTTGAGGAGTTGTTCCCCCAAAATTCTACCGTTCATTGATATTCAAGGGGAAGGGGAGGGGAGGTAGTCTTCAGTGAATCTGGGGCAGAAATGTGTAGGCGTACTTGGTACCTAATTATAATTTTTATTATGATCAAATCTGTTAACGTTTTTTACGTACTTCGGCTTCAGTTTATTTTAAGAAGTAAAACTAAATTTATTTTATGAATGAGTCTGGAAAGCTGCTTGATTTTCAATAATGAAAAAGCCTTGATTAAAGAATCTACCAAAGAAATTATATCCGGGAACTATTTGGGATCATAAAAGGACTAGTTTTTGTCCGCTACTTCGTTTACGTAGCCTTTATACGAGTAATTAAGCCAAACTCCTAAATTAATTATTCAAGAAGCATATTATATTACATGTGAGCCATTTTAATAAAAATATAATTACAGTAAAATCTGTTATCTGTTCACCACCTTTGGTTGATTGGTAGACAATGCCTAAGGCAGTCCGCTTTGTACTTTTTTGTTGCGTAAAGTGAACACGCTTGTAATCCCCGAATTACCCACATTTCTCCAGTTATGTTTAAGTCCCATGCAATAGAGGACGAGCCTATAGACATCAACCGGGCACAAATCTAGACTCCGAGGCTGTTATGAGAAATTTCTGATAGAAAAACTCAATAACACTTTGCCCGACCTGGGAATTGAACCCACGACCTCCATGCTCAGCAGTCGCGCTTTGCAACCACTAGACCAATGAGTCAGTCAAGTATTGTTTTAACTATACTTTTAATACTCGCGCAACCCTATTTACTGTTGCATGGGCTCATAAACACAGTGTTTTCCACGCGTACACGCTACCAGAAACAGTGTTTTTTCTCATCAATAATACATTCCTTTCCAGCAATATTTTTTGCTCAATATTCCTTAGTACCAATGTAACTTTTTCAATTCATTACTTTCTAAAGTTTATCATGGACATCACTGACATCGGTGAAGGAAAACATCGTGAGGAAACCTGGACTTATAATTAATATAAGTCTGGAATCGCCAATCCGCCTTGAGCAAGCGTGGTGATCAATACTTATGCCTTCTCTGTATGAGAAGGGGCCTCTGCCCTGCAGTGGAACAGTAATAGGCTAGTATTATTATTATTATTACTAGTTGACCCGCCGCGACTTCGGTCGCGTGGTACCCTACCCCTACCCCAACCCTACCCGTACCCCATATTTTCTCACCGTTTAAACCTTCCCTGGACTACGACAAACATTTCAAAACCATAATCAGCTAAATCGGCCCAGCCGTTCTCGAGTTTTAGCGAGACTAACGAACAGCAATTGATTTTTGTATATACCTATATAGATAGATATATATAGATTATTCCTTAGTTTGTCGGGCAGTAGCTAGCTATGTGATATATTTTATCCTTTGTTCCGATTCAAATCGTCTCAGTTCAATGGTTTGCTACCTCCGGACCTCGAGTTTATAACAACTTGTCTGGAAGTTGCTTCTCAAACTTTTAACTAACCACACTGCTTCGAAACTTAAGTCTCTAGTGGTTTTGCCACTAATTGCAAGTCTGAATAATCCAGTATAGGTAAGAGTGATAACAGGTATTGTTAAGATTCACTGGATCTTATTACCGAGTGCCTCACGATTACCCGATGTTTACTTGCTTGAAGAACTAAAGTACAGTCAGCAACAAAAGTCGATTAACATTTTTGATTTTTAAATTCTAATTATTAAGTACAATATCAAAAGTAAAACGCAATGAACATAAAATTAAGATGTAATAAACCCTTAGCTATTACCTGAAATTCTGAAAGCCAGTACATTATGTGTTTAGTGTCTGTTTAAATGATATAAAAAAGTAACATTGTTAATCGACTTTTGTTGCTGACTGTACGTTTGCCTAAATAATGTTTTATGATTACTACTAGCTTTTGCCCGCTACTTTGTCCGCATAAATGTCGGACCCCGTTTCATCCCCCCCCCTTTTTTTTAGGTGGCAAAAATCATCAAATGAGTCCTAGGTGGGGCGGAAGGGACTGTCAGACTTTTACTGTCTAAAAAATCACCCTGTTCCTTCTGTTGCCCTTTACGTTCCGGGGCCACGGTATCCTGTTACGACGTCCCGCAGGCGTTTGGCCCTGTTGGGGCCCGTCCCTGTGCTGACAGCTCTTTGACGCGCGCGTGGAACATCCCCTTAAGGGTTGAATTTTGGAAAATCCGTTCTTAGCGGACGTCTACTAACAATAATCTACCTCCCTGCCTTTCATCTTTATACGTCAAGCGGTTTTACATATTTCGTGATGACTGAGAGTATGACCTTTCGCTTTTATATACTTAGATTAGATTCTGCCACTGCTGGGCAAAGGCCTCTCATACAGAGAAGGTAAGCATTGACCTTCATTCTTGCTCAATACTGATTTGTGATTTCAGCCTTATAATAATCATAGGTTTCCTCACGATGTTTTCCTTCACCAATGTCAGTGATGTTCAAGATAAACTTTTGGCTTTTGAAATTCTGAAGGTCAACGCTCTTTTTTTTATGAAAACAAGGTGTTATACAAATCTGTTATTATTTTAAGCACCACCAGTCGCAAAGCGCGTCTTGGGGTCGATTCCTAGATTGGGCAAAATGTAATTGGGTTCTTAGTAGCAGCCTCGAAGTCTGGATTTGTGCCCGGTTTATGGCAACAGGCTCGCGCTCTATTACATGGCACCTAAACATGACTAAATGGCGAAATGTGGGTGTAGTGATGGGTACACCTCTGCCTTACCCTTCGAGGATTACAAGCGTGATGTTATGTTGTAACTACACATCAACTGCCTACCCTTTACGCCTACGTAAAATATAACGTAAGTAGTTAACAACTAAGATAGTCACGTGTACACACCACGAACTAAAGTTCCCTTAATATTACTCAATAAACTTACTAACTTTAAAAAAAAACAGTCTAATGCGAGTCAAACACACGAAGGGTTCCGTATATTAAACAATAATTAACACTGCATAGAAAAAAACACGTTTTTTTGCATGTTTTTATAATTAGTTGTTACAGCGGCCATAGTAGCTCTCCCGGCTGTCATACGTGGATCTTTGATAGTCGTTACGGGCCGTCAGAAGCCCGAAAGTCTGACAACCAGTCTTACCAAGGGGTATCGTACTACCCAGTTACTGGGTTGTGGAGGTCAGATAGGCAGTCGCTCTATGTAAAATACTGGTGTTCAGCTGCATCTGGTTAGACTGGAAGCCGACCCCAACATAGTTGGGAAAAGGCTAGGCAGATAATGATGAGCGGCACACATATTTTGTGAATATTTCAAGTGTTTAACTAGTAAGGCTTAGTGAAAATTTTAAGTGTCTATCTAATACGGTTTCGAAGATACAGCCCTATGACATACAGTCATACAGCAGAGCAATAGTGTCTCGTTTAGCACCCTCTGATATGGATAGAATTTTTTGTTGAATCCCAAAATTACATGATCACGAGTTTAAAAAGAAATTGCTTAACTTTTAAGTCACATGTACTTAAAACATGGAGTTATTTCATAACTGACTTACCCCTACATCGAATTTCTTAACTTGTTAATGCCAGATGGCGAAATACTGAACCCATATAAATGGAGAAGCATTTTATTATATCACTCGTTATGAAATGAAATTTTTTCTTAACTTTTTTGTTTACATCTGGTTTTATAAAATTGCGAGTTTCTCCATTATGCCGCTAGACGGATTTTTATAAAATAAAAATGAATGTGTTGCGCATAACTCGAGAACGGCTATACCGATTTGTCTGATTCTTTTTTGTTGTGCTCGTAATTTCTCTGACCAGGTGTGGGTGAAAGATTTTTTTTTAGAAAATCCATCGGAAATTTGCACTCGTGAGAAGACGAAGCGGTTCGCTAATGTCGTAATAATAATTGTCATTCTCTTCTATAGGTATTCTCTTTTAATTGGCCTTTAATTCTTTTAATTGATTTCTGTTTCAAATTTTATTTGATCTGGAATAATGGGATTACTGTAAATGTATTTTTGTTTTTTTTAAGGCTAGGTCGGATCTTTAACTGGTAGAATCTTCAAGGTTAATGAACCGATTTTAATGAAACTTCCTACGCTTATGTATGGTATGTACCTACATCTAAAAATTTATCAGAGAACATTTTCGAAGTCTTATTAAAAAAAAAAATGGAAATCTCAGTTTTTATGGAAATCTTAAAATCGATCGAATTTATCTGTAACTCATTTTTTGTACTTTTTAGACCTATGTATAGATAGGTATCCTGCATAAGCTTAGGATTTTTATTAAAGTCAAAGTCAAAGTTAAAATTGCTTCATTCATTTCGAAAATTAAGGTCTTGAAAGTTTGTATAAAATGCCGTACTCCATAAACTTTACACAAATAATATGCAGTTAACGACAACATCGTTAAAAAAAATACGTTTAAAAAATGCAATCAAAACTTTTCAATATAAATAGCAATCAGAAACCGGGCAGCGTGTTTGATTGCTTCATCGGCTGGAGCTCAAATCGAAAATATTTTTAAATAAAAATGTTTTTGTAGATGTTTGTCAAAAGAAGCGGTTAATTGCAATTTATTTATAGACCTCGTTCTGTTTGGTAATTAAATAGTTCCAATAAAGCGTTCTGCTTTGTCATTTAATAATAATGAAAATACACAGTCCATCAAAGGTCAAAGGTCATGGGTCCGATTCCCAGGTCGGACAATGTATTATTGGGGTTTTCCATCAGGAATTTCTCAGTAGCAGCCTAGGAGTCTAGATTTGTGCCCGGTTAATGGCAATAGGCTCGCCCCCTATTACATGAGACTTAAACATAACTGATAAAATGTCGGTGGACTAATGGGTACACCTCTGCCTCTACCCTCAATATCAGTAAACGCTTTTACTCACAGGCGATATTTCCGCGCACTGGATTTTCACCCTCTAGCTCAACGTTCAGAGTTAAAATCCAGTGAGCGGAATAAAACAGAAATGCGGAGTTACCGCGCATTGGATTTTCATCAACCCTCAACGTTGAGCTGGATGTTAAGAATCCAGTCCGCGGAAAAAAAAACCGAGTTAAACCGATTTTGCGAACAAGCGGTAACTCAATCTATTAATAGAATATATCAAATCAGACAAGACAATGGTATGCACAAACTAAATTCTGAACCGAACGCCTACTCTCCGTCCACGTAATGCTTAGAACAAAAGGTTCATTTACTTGTTATAATAGGTACTGTCTTGACCGTAAATCCGCCCACAGAGGTAGATATCGATATCCGTATCCGGGTTATAATGTAATTCAGAGAAACGGCCAAGCAGCAAGAAAATTGCCATTCAAATTAGGGCTTTAAGTCGTGTGTGTTAAAGTAAGTTTTATAATGACAAGGGAAAAGTTGAAAGCGAACGGTACGTTGGTAAGTAACAGTTGGATTTTTCGAATTGGTTTTGGAGGCCTACTACCATCTCTTTTAAAACAGTACCATTTGAATATTACTTTGTAATTTTCAACCGACTTCAAAAAGGAGGAGGTTCTCAATTCGGCGCGAAGGTTTTTTTTTTTGTATGTATGTTACCTGATTTCTCAGCCAATTATGAATGGATTTGGATGATTATTTTTTTGTTTGAAAGAGTATACTTCCGAATAGGTCCCATAGAAATATTGTCATGATCTGATGTTGAACTTCGGAGATATAGAACGGAACTCCTTATAGAACCATAGCATTACTGTCGTAACAAGTAAAATTGCTTTGTTTATTTATACGTGTAGTCGATGACTGACTGAAGGAAGAGAGGGAGAGGAGAGAGATACGTCAACCCCCCTCCTACCACTTTTCAAAATTAAATATATCGTGTGAGGTATTGTTTGAAAGGGCTTTTTGTGAGGATTTCAAACATTAACACACAAGCACTAAAAAGTGAAAAATAAAAAGCTTTTTTACAAAAAAATAAAACCGACTTCAAAAACTACAAAATAAAAAAAAACTTTAGTTTTGGAAGTCGGTGGCAATATCTACATAACAAAAAACAAAACCAAAGCCACCGACTTCCAAAACTAAAGTTTTTTTTTATTTTGTAGTTTTTGAAGGCGGTTTTATTTTTTTGTAAAAAAGCTTTTAGTTATTGAATTTCCAGCTTTCGGCGCTGAGCCGAACGTTGAAAATCCATTGAAGTGCCTTATAATGGCCTAATTGAAATAAATTGTTTGACTTTGATGACTTTAAAAAGAATAATAATTTCACCTTGTTTTTTTAAGGCGGGAAAAATCATCAAATGAGTCCATCCGCCCTGGGTGCGAAAGGGACTGTCAGACTTTTACTGACTAAAAAACCACCCTGTTCCTTCTGTTGCCCTTTACGTTCCGGGGCCACGGTATCCTGTTGAGACGTCCCGCAACCCCGGAGACGTCCCGTAGAAAATGAAATGAAAATGAAAATCTCCACCCGTGCGATTATATTCTAGGACAAAAATAACCCTGTGTGAAAAAGTAAATCTAGATCTCTAAAAAAGGTGACATTTTCAATGGTTTTCGAAAGTATTTCTCAAAGCGTAGATACTACGTGTGCGTAGCTATGAGCTACGGCGTAGCTTTGAACTACGCCGTAGCAGCGTAGCATACCACTACGCCAAATGACAAAGATTTCCTTTGAAGACTTCACGAGGAGGTTTTTTAGAATGTCTAGATTCGGGTTAGGTTATTACATTAAAACCCCTTTGAACGAAGCTAAAGATTTAAATGTAGGCAATCGGTATTCGTTTGCTCTGAAAGCTGTTAAAAGTTTGGTTTTTGTCGGAGATTTTCGTACATGGCAAAGTTGCCACTAATAGGTAGGTTCGTATGGCAAAGTTGCCACTAAACTATAACGTTCGGCTGTTTTTTTTTTTTCAAAACAAAGACGCTCTTACTGAACGGTCTCTGTATAAAGAACTTTATTAACGTTTTAATAAAATTCGAAATTCAAAAATCTAGCTCCTTGGTTTCACCGAAGGCCAATTCTAATAATTAAAAACGTCGTAAATTTAATCGCATCTCAACGACAATCAACGTCATGTAAATTAGACGTATTTTTGATAGATGGAGACTAGGGTTGCCACCTTTACTTTCAAGAAAATAGAGTACATTTACTTTTGAAGGAAAAAAAATAAAGTACCTACATCTGAAATAAAGTATTATTTATAGTGCCTGATTCAAATACGCGATTAATTCCATAACACGCAAACAAAGGAACTTTTTTTATTTTATTTTTTAAACAATTAAGTAAATAAAATGCTCAAACGTCAAATAGGTAAAATAACGTTTTTTCATATACTTAATTACACTCATAAAGTATAAGTACCTACGTTAACTTAAAATAACGTTTAATACATTATACTATAAAGTACGAGAGTAAGTACGTGAGTTTATGTACATGTATGTATAAAGTACGAGTGGTAACCCTAATCGAGACTGAGATTACAATTTCAATGTTCGTTGGTTTAAATCTAAACCTTGTTTTATAGTAAGACGACTTGACCTTCTTAGATATTTTTTATCTACACCCTTTCCTATCTCCTTAATTCGATATCTTCGAACTATTCCCACTGAGCAGAATAAATTTGATTTGTTACAGAGCTTTTACGTGAGATACGACCTTACATAGTAATAATAAAAATCATATTCAATATTATATTGGCGAAATATTATTTCATACATGCGTGTTCTAGTAGATTCTTTTGGAAATTCCTTTTGATTTTGGCAAAACGAGCCAAGCCGCTATCTCCCAATTATTAGATTAATTGCCTTAAAAATAAACTCGAGGTCTCTATTCGAGGCTTCTTTTCATACAGAGCAGTAATTTATCATAATATCACACTTGGTCAAGACAGATTGGCGATTTCAGACTTAGGGTCAGTTCATACCGAGACGCGACGCAACGCGACGCTGCGTGCACACTTTAAAAGAGCGACTCAAAATAAAACTTTATTTTCTACACGAAAAGATACACATTTCATTGTAAGAATTTAGAATACGTTACACCACGCAGCACTACGTCGCGATGCGTCGCTCTACGCCGCGCTGCGCCGCTCGCCGCCGCGAGACGCATCGCGACGCAGCGGTGAATCGCCGGTACGCGCGCACAGAATGACGTGCAAGAGCGGCGACGTTGCGATGCGTCTCGCGGCGGCGAGCGGCGCAGCGCGGCGCAGCGCGAAGTCACTGGCCTCTTCAAGTATCTTCACGTTGCGTCGCGTCGCGTCGCGTCTCGGTGTGAACTGACCCTTACAACTTAGTTTAGGTTTCCTCACGATGTCAGTGATTTCCAAGATAAACAATGCATGCATGCATGTTATCATGGCGCGCCCCTCCATATTACTATTTCAATGTGTGTTGTCACATCCTTATGAAAGAGTTTGTATATAGTTGTAAGTATTCGCCTTCAGTAGCAGGCTGATTTGTTGGTCAACCAATCACAACTAGCCGACCGCGCAAGACAACGTACGGGTCATTTTTATAGAGTAGTGCAGTGCAGCGCCGTACTAATATTAATGACGCCGCTAGTCAAGCAACAAATCGCTGATTTGTTTTTGTTTCGGGAGCCGTCTCTGTACGCACACATGCGTTGTAAGTCTCATAAATACTTTCAAACGTTTTGAATTGTGAAAGGGCGCGCCATGTTATAGTTTATCTCTACTGTTGTGTTTTGTTTTTTAGATATAATTTGACATCTTAAACATGACATTTGATGAAGGTCAATCCTTTTCTTGTTTTGATCAAATAGTTTCTTTGAATATATTTTATTACATGTTAACATGGCTCATCGTGTTTCAAAAAAGGTTCTAATTTATGAGCTTTGAAGATTGTTATGTGGGTCATTCATGAAGGGTGTAAAAAGATACTTAATAAATCCGAACTCTGCCCCCCTTTTTCACCCCCTAAGGGATAGAATTTCGGAAAATCCTTTCTTATTGGAAACCTACGTCATACAAAGAACACGTCCTCCAAGTTTCAGGTCTCTACGATCAGCAGTTTAGGCTGTGCGTTGATCCGTCAGTCAGTCATGCAGGACAAAGCATTTTATAGGTACCTATAAAAGAGAAATTACATGTAAACTTATTATTATACTTTTTTTTGCATAAAGTTTAAATAAATAAATAGATTAAAATTCAGCCCCTCTTATTAACAAAGAGCTTTACTTCAACTTTATACCCTATCCCCCTAATTTTCCCCCCTATTCTATTCCCTCTAAAATAATAATTAATCAGCTAATTTTCAAGGTATTCATCTAAGCGCTAACAGCAACTACAAAATTCCTAAGTTGTTCGCATAAATGCCTACTAATATTCTGGCATGCTAGGAATTAATGGAATCTTGGCGGAATTTATTAACTTGGCACGTCTCCTATGAGAGAATACGTATAGGCTCTTAGTATAATGCAAACTTTATATTATATAGTATAGTACTAATAATAAAATATACATTTTTTTATATTTTTAAATGTTTTTACTTTTATATAAATATTTAAAAATGTAATTTATATGTATTGTAAAATGAATAAAGGAAATATACATAATAAAGTCAATAGTTTGGTTTTGTGTATTGGGTTTTTCCATCTGGAATTTCTCAGTAGCAGCCTCGGAGTCTAGATTTGTGCCTGGTCGATGGCAATAGGCTCGCCCCCTATTACATGGGACTTAAACGTAACTGGCGAAATGTGGGTGTACTAATGGGTACACCTTTGCCTAACCCTAGCGACGAGCTGGTCGGGTGTTGCGTTTTATTGAACTATTATGACCTTTAACCGATCAAGCCCCAGCTAACTTACCGGTAAGTCAAAAGAAAATAATAAAAATAAAATAATTAACAAAACAAATAATAATTTATAAAAAGAAAGAGAATATTTATAACTTATATAAGAAAGAAAGAATATTTTTATTCCAATTTTTTGTGTTCCCATTAGGAAATAGGCTAGTTGACACCACCATCAATTGACGTACTTTTTATGACCTGTCAAAACGCGATTCTTTCATAGATTTTGTATGGAAATAGCAAGCTATGACGTCACTTATTTGCCAACTCAATTGTCTAACTATTTATTGATTTAAAAGCCACAAAAAAACTAATTTTGGAGTAAATTGAAAATTAATCGGGTTTTCAGAGCTAAAATAAAGCGTTTTTTTAAAGAAGTTATGTCTTGGAATTATTTATTAATAGTGTCAACTACCCAATTCAGGACTAATCCCGAAATCACGGGCGAAGCTAATCTAGCCTCCAAGGAGAAGACAGAGGAATAAATTTGTATAGAATTAACGCCGATGCTTGATTTTAAGTAAAAGAAGTTACTTATTCATTTGCAGAATTAGTTTCACAGTCAGCTTAAAATCTTTTGTGAAACGTTTCATATTTAAACGTAAATCCGTTTAAATATGAAACGTTTCACAAAAGATTTGGAAGTCCCATTGAGTACAAAACAGCACAAAATGTAAATAATACTCGTATTTTGTACTCCAGGTATTTATGGAAAACGGAATATTTATAGAACGGCGTTCATGTAGATTTTTAACTGTATTTTTATCAATGAAAATACCTGGAAGTAAATAAAAATTCAAAGTATTTGTTTGGCAATATTTTTCATCTGTAATCGGAAAAACAATATTTCCTTCCTGTTGGGCTTTAATAGGCTGTATATTCAAACATTTCTTTTTTGCAGGATCATTGGGCGATATTTAAATAATAATAACTATAGCTTCTGCCCGCGGCTTCGCCCGCGTAAAAAGCATAAAATACATTCCGTAAAGAAAGTTGAACTATTATCCCAAGGGAACACATTACCAGGACAAAAAGTATCCAATGTGTTAATCCAGGAAATGGTCTATCGATGTGGTCAATTTTCATCCAAATCTATTCAACGATTTACGTTTAGTGTGATATCTATTTACACACATCAAAAGTGTCTAGGGATGGTCTAGGGGTGTCTAGGGATCATGTTGATCCCTAGACACTTTTGATGTGTATATTTACGACTTAATTTTCTCACCTGTTTCAACCAATAGTTATAAATTATGTCAAAATCACTTACTTATTTTTATCGGCGAAAGAAATACACATTCTGTAATACTAAATATTAAACTAAACTAATTAATTATAAAATATGTACAATATATAAAAAAGACAGAAAGGGGAAACCTCATAGGGCATCAAAAAATTCGTCCGCGTCGCTTTCAATGGAGCAAGTGCCCAAAAGGCTGACAGCATTGCCACGTTGTATGGCAATGCTGATTTTTTGGCCTAAGAAAAGGCCAGCCCTCTGGTCATGTGAAGAGTGAGATTACGTGTGATTGAGTAACAAACATTTAAACATCTTCACAAACTTTCACATCTAATTTAATTTTCTATCTACTTATGTAGGTACTTATATATCTAAATTATATGTAAGGTAAGGTCACTCACTCGTCGCGAAGTATTAAAAACAGGTTGACGTATATATACACATCAAAAGTGTATAGGGATCAATAATATATAGGGAATAATAATTTATATTGATCCCTAGACACTTTTGATGTTTTAGATGAAATTTGGCAGGAACGTAGTTTATAGTTAGTAGACGTTCGCTAAGAAAGGATTTTCCTAAATTCAACCCCTAAGGGGATGAAATGGGGGTCCAAAGTTTGTATGGTGAAATCAATTTTGACGCGGACGAAGTCGCGGGTAGAAGCTAGTTTATAATATTAGTAAGATACCAGCTTATTTTTCCCATAGCTGGGTAAACGCAAGAGGCGTTCTTCTTCTTCTTTATCGTGTGGGCAGTAAGGTCTTACGACCCCACACACCCTAGTGTCAGAGTTTCTAAACCGCCTCAAGGGCCTCTGACATGGTTTGAATGGAACAGTAAGTCCAGGTTTCCTCACGATGGCGAGGCGTTTACAAAAAAGAAAGAAAGGAAAACTTTTTATTCACGTGAAAGTGACGCACAATGCAAAACCTCACCTCATACGAAGAAGGTACGCACGGATTTTTGACCATAAAAATTCCTAAGTACTACCCCTCTACTTAGTTCCTCCGATAGTATCACATATTTCACTATAAACCCAATATTAAAACGAAACCAGTTAACCTCCTTGCTATAAATTCCACGGATAAGAATAGACAGAGATTTATTTAAGATATAAAAGAGCCGTCTATAAATTAAAGTTACACAAAGCCGATATTAAAATATTTACTTTATTTCTGCTAAGGTTGTAAATAACGTAACTGATATAATACAGGTGTGGCAAACCAGACGACCGCGGTCGATCGCTGCTATTAATCGAGTCAACCTGCACCATCCAAGATCTAAGCGAGGCCAATGATCAGGTCCCGATCTAGTCATTTAGCCGCTCCGGGCAAAATAATATTCGCCGCTCTTTACACAAACACCATATTATAAGTCATAAGCTTGCTATTCCAAAGATGGGATGATATTATGTGATGTCGTTTTAACTCTTCAACTGTACCTATGCGGTACAAAAGTGAACGCTCCAAATGTCAACTGTACCGCATAAGTACAAAACTTGATTCAACGCGAACGGCCGCCATTGGACGATGATATTTTACGTTTATTTTACTTGTCAAAGTCAAGACTTTTAATTCTATTCAGTGGTTTGACAGTCAAGGGGTTAATTGTATAATATTCAAATACGTTAGCCTACTATGGTTTCTGAACAAGTTTACAAAAATTCATGAGAGTATGTTGGACTTCTTGCATCCGCTCGGCACATTCAATTTTGCCGCACAGGGTATTTGCCCGGCCGGTTTTCCCTTAGATCAGGCCCTTTTTTTTTAGGTGGTAAAAATCATCAAATGGCAGTCCCATTTGATGATTTTTACTGACTAAAAAACCACCCTGTTCCTTCTGTTGCCCTTTACGTTCCGGGGCCACGGTATCCTGTTAAGACGTCCCGCAACCCCGGTAGATCAGGCCCTGCCAATGATAGAGCTGTACAGGTTGTTCAATACTGGTCGGTCAAAATTTGAGTCAATCGACACGAAAAGAAGAAGAAGAAATCGAGCCTATCCCAGATGCAAAGCTAACACTAATACAAATGTTAAACACACATAACATCACGCCTGTCCCCGATGGGTTAGGCAGAGGTGTACTCTTTAGTACACCCACATTTCGCCAGTTATGTTTAAGTCCCACATAATAGAGGGCGAGCCTTTTGCCATCAACCGGCCACAAATCTAGACTCCGAGGCTGCTACTGAAGTTCCTGATGAAAAACCCAATAACACTTTGCCCGCCCTGGAATTCGAACCCAAGACCTCATGCTCAGCAATCACGTTTTGCGACCACTAGTCCTGACAGTCAAAGTGCTAAAAAAATAATAATTTAAAGAAAAACAAAAGACCCGACTGCGTAAAAACTAATTTTAAAAAATACGTGAAAAAATTAACTTAAATAAAAACTAAAAAGAAAGAAACAAGCCCAGTAGTTTAGAATTCTGTTAAGTAATACAAAATAACTACACAGTTGAAATAGTTTTATAATTGATACACACATAAAACAAATCATAATGCGCATTTTCACAGCTCCGCTACACATCCTCGTAGGCACATTTTTATCGCACAGCTTTGGTGGAAACCCCCACACATTTTTACAGCACAGCTAGATATCCTCGCACGACACATTTCCATCGCACATCTCTGGTGGAAACGCAGCCTTAAGATGGCCACAATGACCAGTCCTGCGCTGCAGCTCCAGCGGTTTTGTGACCTTCAACTTTACCTATAAAATGTATTTATTCACACTAATATCATAAACTCGAAAGTAGCTCTGTCTGTCTGTTGCGCTTTCACGACTAAACCACTGAACCTATTTCGATGAAATTTGGTACAAGGTAGGTTTGAACTCCAAAAAAGGACATAAGCTACTTTATATTCCGCTACTTCGCTTGCGTCCACGATAACCGACATTTACCATCAGCATAAAAATCATCAGCATTATCAACGTTCCATTCCAATATTCATAATTGGCAACAGTTGCCAATCCCCATGTGTATTGCTAATTAATTCCAGGAAATAACAACTACCACTCAATCCTGAAATAACTTTCATGGAAATATACATTTCATTCGTATTTTCATATCATATTTTGTTAAAATGTAACAGATGCATTTATCAGAAACCGTGGGTTGATGGAATAAAGCGGAATGGAAATATTAACATCATTATTAAACGAGGCGGGGGCCCTTTGTTCTCAATTTAATTATGATAAACTTGCATACATACATAAACTCACGCCTTTTTCCCATGGGGGTAGGCAGAAACCACAAAACGCCACCTGCTACGATCCTTACATACTCCTTTCGCCTCATCTACGTGAGTGGCAACGCAGGGAGGGGTCGCCCTAGGAAGACCTACACTGACCTTATCGGTGAGGTTCTTCAGAAAGGTCAGGTGCGGAGTACTCGTAACTGGCGTGCTTGTATGATGTATGAACGTAGATAAACTTACTTAATTGTCAACTGTAACTTCGACAGGTATGTGTATTATCAAAGAAGTTTGTAAACTAAACATGGATATTATATTTTAAACTAACTTTTCCCGCGACTCTGTCCCGTGCATGTCGGTTATCGATTAAAAAGAAGCCAACGTCCTTTTCTGGGGTTCAAGCATGATGAAATTTAGGTTTAGGTTTAAATACATTTTATTCTCAATAAAAACATAATAAGTCACTATTTGAGAACAGTACTAACCATAATATAAATATAGAATAGTTCGACATCACCAGTTACAGACTAATTAGCATAATTATTCGAAAACCGACCCTCCCAATGCATACATTTCTTCAGAAGTCTGATTCGACATACTGGCTGAGTTTTCAGTTTAGTAGCTTAGCCAAAGTGCAAAAATGGTCACCCATCAAAGTCAAAGTGAAAGTCTAATCATTTATTACAATTAGACCATTAAAAGACACTTTTGAACGTCATTTACACGAGAAAATAAAAATTATATAATACTAGCTGACCCGCCGCGACTTCGTTCGCGTGGTATCCTACACTACCAATACCCCTACCCTAACCCTGCCTTACCCTACCCCCTTCCCTACCCTACTCTACCCCTATCTTACCCTACCCCTACCCCTACCCTACCCTACCCTACCCCTACCCCACCCCAACCCCACCCCTGGTTGTTGTGTTTAACTCGAAATAGATAGGTATAGTGTGTCGCGGACTTTTTTGTAGATATTTTTAAGGTCTTTAATTAATTGGAACATTTTTTGGTTCTATCTTTTATAGTTTAGGTGGCGTACGCCAAATAAGGAACTTTTTTGGATGATTTTTTACACCTTGGATCCGAAAAACCCAAATATCTTACGGACCCCTATTTTTTTTAAAATAAAATATAGCCTATAGCACTCAGTGATAACGTAGCTTCCAATTTCCGAAAGAATTTTCAAAATCGGTTCAGTAGATCCGGAGATTACCCCCTACATACAAACTTACAAACAAATTTTACCTCTTTATAATATTAGTATAGATTATAATATTAGTATAGATATAGATTGAATCTAGCTCATTCCAAAAGGTAGATTCGTATGGCGAAGAACGGGCAAAAAACTCCATACATAGGTAGGTACTCCACCCATCCACAGACCAACCCCGGCAAGTGAAGCTTAACCTGATGGATCGACCAGAGTTGTTGTTATTTAGCCACCAGCACCTCCAGTTTCCTAACCAACCCTAAAAAAAACGAAGGAACATCACCCACGCCCAAAGTGCATAAGACCATAACAAACAATTTAATTAAGAAATTCGTTGGCGTGAAATAAGAACGAATATTACGCCCAAAGTTTTAACTAGGCGCAAAATAATTTTATTAGCGTAGGTAGAATGCTGTGAAGCGCAGATTACCGCCTACGTAAGCTAGGCAGATTATTTTGAAACGGCTGGAGTGGAGATACGAGTTTGAGACCAACTTTTAGGATGAATGGCGTTCTATTCCGGGTGTACCAATTTGGAATTTAGACATGACTGTATTTTGTTTGTCGATTCATGTTTTAAGCATCGATTTAATTGGGTATTAGAACCCATTAATTAATAGGTAATCCCTCTTTCTCCTATGAAAGTCCAATTAATTGTTAATTTACTGTAAAATTATATTATCAGGTGCTTTAAAATTAATAAATAGTTATTTGAGTTGGCAGAAAAGTGACGTCACAGATTTCATTTGCCGTAGTATAAATTCTATGCGGGGTATTGCGTTCTGCACGTCATAATTATGTAAATAAAAAGTATGTTAATTGAATGATAGTGTCTAATACCCAATTCCAAGTGTTTGTTATTAAAAATATTGTAGAAATAAAGTAATTAAGTAAATAATCAAGTAGTTAAGTAAGTTAGTAATAAAGTAATTAGTATTAGAGTTTGTGAATTCGAAACTGGGCAAATACTAATGTGACTTTTTCAACTCGCATTACTTTCTAGGTTTATCTTGAACATCGCTGGCATTGGTGTCGGAAAATATCTTGAAGAAATCTGGGTTTTTCAAGTCTGATATCGCTCAAGAGCAAGAGTGGTGATTAATGCTCGTGCCTTCTCAGAGGCCTTTGCCCTGCAGCGGCCATTTTATTTTTATAAGCACTATACCAATAACACTAAATGCTACTACCCCCACTACTTCCACACAACCAAATCCCATACATTCGCTAAAAGCACTAACGGTTACATTTCATATTTCGAATGTCGATTCACATTTCGAATTTCAAATCCATACATAGAACGCGGACAAAGGATTACGGATAAAAAAGAAAAGCTTTAGCAGCTGGTCACCCATTCATAATGTATGAATGAAATGCAGTTTCGCCTTCATTCTTTTGTAGCGTCCATTCGTGAAGCGATATTTTTAGAAATGCTGCAATTATATTTTCGTAAAAAAATGTTCTTCACGGAATCTATACTATATATATTAATATTATAAAGCTGCAGTGTTTGTTTGTTTGTTTGTTTGAACGCGCTAATCTCTGGAACTACTGGTCCGATTTGAAAAATTCTTTCAGTGTTAGATAGATTAGTTATCGAGGAAGGCTATAGGCTATACCATCACGCTACGACCTACGGGAGCGGAGCAGTAACCAAAGACGCGGGTGTAACCGCGGCGGACAGCTAGTTTAAAATAAATGTGCGGGAGAAGACTCCTAACACTGGGAACTTCCTGACACCCGTATATAATAAAAAGACAAAGAGAGAAAGAGAGGGAAGGTCGCCCGGTGAAGGCATAACGTACTTTCCTTACGTGACGTAGTTTGTCAGTTAACTCTTACCGCAAGTCCCAAAGGGTTAAGCAGAGGTGTACCCATTAGTAAAAAACACATTTCGCCAGTTATGTTTAAGTCCTTTAATTTTAACCTATCTCTTACAAACAAACAAAGAAAAAAAAAACAACTTTTATTATATTATCATACATAAAACTAAACAATAACAAATATCATATTTTTGCTCCACAAGTAAAGTAGGTAGTTAAGTACCAAATCTTAATTTCCATTTCAAGGAAGACAATCTAAGACTTTGAAACGACTGCCTGGAATTCAGCTGTTTCGAAGTCAAAATTACATGAAGTGAAGTTTCAAACTTATTTCATCAACTTCGAATAGAATTTCATTAATGAATATCCTAAGTATTACAATGTAAACGTTCACTTCTTTTGTATTCCGTCTCGGCACGAGTATTTAGAGTTAGGTCGTGGTTTGGTCAAAAGAATGTCTATAAAAGTCAACCGTTACTGACTGACTGACTGATCTATCAACTCACAGCTCAAACCGCTTAACGGATTGCGCTGAAATTTTGCACGCAGATAGTTTATAACGTAGGCATGCGCTGTTTTTAAACTTTGTATCTCTTATTGGGTATAAACTGTAAGTTTTCCGGAGTGCGATCAGAACTATACTGACTTTATTGGTGAGTTTCTACAGAAAGGTCAGGTGCACAGTACTCGTAACCGGCGTGATTGTGTGACCAGATTTAGGAACGTGGACGAGGTAAAAGGATTAAGGTGTAAGGCGTTCTGGGGTCCTACCATGAACTCTTATCGCGATCCAAAAACTGAATTGTTCTTTAAATACGTCAATATAACGCATCAATTTATGTCATTATATTGACGTATTTTCCCTTATCGCGATCCAAAAACTGAACTGTACTTCAAATACGTCAATATAACGCATAAATTGATGCGTTATATTGATGTATTTGAAGAACAATTCAGTTTTTGGATCGCGATAAGAGTTCATGGTAGGGCTGCTGGGCGTTTTGTGGTTTCTGCCTACACCCATGGAAAAAAGGCGTGAGTTTATATAGCTTATTATTATAGTATTTAGGTCTTGTCCGTGCCTTAACAGTTACAAAGTAATCTTAGAGTTTCTCCAATAATATCCTTTTCTATTTTTAGACTGATTAAGGAATTTGCGTGGGTGGAACTATCTGACGTAGATTAAAACCGTTTTAATAGCGATATTATTTCTGATATATAATGTAATTATCTTACAATGTTCAAGTTAATCTTTTAATTTCTAATAAAACAGTTTATTTCGCTTTGTGTACCTTATGTTGATATTTTAGAAAAGAAAATTGTACGGTTCGGGGGGCACGCTGTATGATTCTGTATACAAATCTTGTAAAACATTACTCTAATAGAAAGATAGGTTAAGGCTATTCTACCAGGACTGCATATTTAGTTCGGTACTAATTACTCAGAACTAGCATCCCAGTATCACAAAACTAGCATCCCAGAAACGAAACTACTAAAGAGTTACCGCGGCTATTCTGCCAGGACTGCATATTTAGTTCGGTACTAATTACTTAGAACTAGCATCCCAGTATCACAAAACTAGCATCCCAGAAACAAAACTACTAAAGAGTTACCGCAGCTATTCTGCCAGGACTGCATATTTAGTTCAGTACTAATTACTCAGAACTAGCATCCCAGTATCACAAAACTAGCATCCCAGAAACAAAACTACTAAAGAGTTACAGCGGCTCTGGAACGCAAAGGGCATTAGGAGGAACAGGGATGGGTTTTAGTCAGTAAGAGTCTAACACTCCCTGCATGATTGAAGAACTTATTTGATGATTTCCCATCCTTAAGGGGTAGCCTATGTCCTGTCTTGGGGTTCAAGTGTATACCATAAATTTCACTAAAATTGGTTCAGTAGTTTAGCTGTGAAACGGACAGACAGACAGAGTTACTTTTGAATTTATAATAGGTATATAACGGTCAGACAGGCAGACAGAGCTACTTTCGCATTTATAAAATTTGTATGGATTTTATATAATTTGAAAGATTATCAATATTTATACAAAGAAGGTTATTTAAGAAGGATTTATTTACATTCAATTAATTTATAACAACTTTCATAACTTTAAGTAATAAATTGTTAAAATGATCGTTTTAACAAAACTTATTAAAGTAAATATTATTTTAGTGGATTCTTTGCGATGAACGATAACTTTATATTATTAGAAAACAAAAAAATCTTAAGTAGGTAAGAGAGCATTTATTATATTTATACTAATATTATTAAGCTGTAGAGGATTTTTTGTTGTTTAAACGCGTAATCTCCGGAACATTAAAAATCGAATTTTTTAAAATTCTTCCGTAAATAGGGAAACGCTAAACGCCTGAACGGAACCTGGTCTGATGATGGAGCCGGAAAGTCGCCTTAGTAGTTTAATCAATTCGTACAAGTTAAATATTCCTACTTGTCGGTGTCCGATTGAGCTGGAATTTCGAATGCATTATACACACTGTACTTATGACAATTTAAGTATATAAAAGCGAAAGGTCAGTCACTCATTTACTCACTGACTCATCACGAAATATCGAAAACCGCTTGGCGTATAAAGATAAAATTTAGCAGGGAGGTAGATTACAGCGAGTATATAGGGATGGATTTTCCAAAATGGGGTGAATTTTAGAAAATCCGTTCTTATATATATATATATTATACAGCGGACGTAAGAGGATGAAACAGGGGTCCGAAATTTACGTGGACGAAGTCCCGTGCAAAAGCTAGTGCAATATAAAAGCTCGTTAAAAAAAAATTATAATACATTTGCTGCTTCATTATCTGTCAGTATTCAATAATTATCAATTAAGGAATTCCTAACAGAAATTCTAAAGAAACTTGATATTCTTGACGTCATAATTTCTCAAACAAACATTATTAAACTTTCGAGAAATCTTAATAGAACTGAAAATGTAAGTTACGGAGAACACAATAATATCAGATTCCTAGTTGGTTTGCAGAAATCAAAGCAGATAGCTTTGTGTGTGCTTTCAAGGAATTTACACAGGATTCTATCTTTAATGGGTAAATCCTACATAGGTACTATGAATATTTTAAACGCGAAAATTTGTGTGGATGCATGGATGGATGTTTGTTACTATTTCTCGCTTAAACAGCTAAACGAATTTAGTCAAAATTTGTCACAAATCTAGTGTTAATTAGTCATCTAGCTTATCAGATACATATTTATATCCCGTTTTGTGATCCCGTGGTATAATTTAGAAGTTTAGCTTAATTCTGAAGTCTACGTCGACGAAGTTGCGGGTAAAAACTAGTACTTACGTAGGTATATAAAAATATGGTTACAATAAAGTTAGAAATGCAGGTGATATGAATTGAAACGAGTAATACCAGAAAGCTTAAAAAAAATACCTACTAAAACATTGTAAGGAAACCTGGACTTATACCAGCCTATTACTGTCCAACTCAAACCATGTCAGAGGCCCTTGAGGCGGTATAAACACTGACACTAGGGAGTGGGGTCGTAAGACCTTACTGCCCACACGATATAGAAGAGACTATCCTACTGTAGGACAAAGGCCTGGTGTCATACAGAGAAGACACGAGCATTCATCACCACGCTTGCTCAAGGCGGATTTGCAAGACTTATATTATTACAAGCCCTTTCCTCATGACGTTTTCCTTCACCGTTGAGTGATGTCCAAGATAAACTTAGAAAGCCATCCTTAAGGGGGATTGACGATTAAATGAAACACGAAAAAAATAAAGAAATTTATTCATAAAATCTTGTAGCAAGTCCTAGCAAAAGATATAACGTGTACTTCGTTTACTTGTCCAATAAGAGAGGCGATGACAATTCATCATGTTGCATCAGTCAGTTCAAATGACAAAATGTCAAGAAGACAACTTATTAAATTCGGAAACCTCAATCAAAGGTACAATTATGAACGCCTACAAATTCTTCCTGGCACGCAGAGCTAGTACGTGATGGTGCTCCCCCTACGACTTTCTACCCATCCCTTTCTATTAAACAAGATCGAAATCTTTCCATCTCGCTCTAAAGACACCCACTCATAGACCCATGTAGCTACAGCCCCTGTTTTCAGCCCACATTTCAGTCTAACCCCCGACGGCCTGGCCCGCGCACGTCTCCTTCCGACAATTTCACATTAAAAACGGACAATAATTTTAAAATCCGAACACCGACTTCCATTTTCGAACGCGCGTCAGATATGAACTTTTGACGTTGAATTAAATTTTTTGGAACGAAGACAATAAATTATTCTTCAGTATTTTTGTTAGTTTTTCGGTTTTTTTATAACCGATTTATAGAAATTAATCGACACGCGTTTATTTATTTTTTTTATTGCAAGGAGAGTGTTTGTGGCATCAGGTGGGCGACTTTTTGCCGACAACAGGTGAGTACATTGGCTTTTAAGATCAGTTATATATTTTTTTTATTACTTTAGCCCTTTTTTGTTTTTTTTAATATTTTTACCGTAGAATCGACGGGCCTGACTTTTTACATTGTTATGTGGAATTGAATAAAGGTGTATGTATACTTTTTAGATATAAAATATTTAAAAAAAATTTATATTAAGTAAATGGTATTTTCGTCAAGAACAATGAGATGCTGCGACCGATATCACATCTTACTTTAATCTTACGCAGCCCAAGTGCGGTTCTGTTTGTCGTATTTTTATCGAGCCGAATCTTATTAATATTATACGAGATACATTTTAAATTGGACACCTTATTTATTAAATAACGGATTTTAAAAATGTATGTAACATTAAATTTACCATCGATCTTATTTTATTTGATACATCAATTGAAAACATCCAGTCCAATAAATTCAATAGAGTTTCAAATAAAACTTTCATAAACTAAACTTTGATATTCAAACAAACAGAATATGAATAAAAATGCGATAAAATGAGTCACATTAAGTGTTATTAACGTTTTTGAATTCATTGTGTCGATCAATGAATAAAGCGCGATTAAAATAAATCCAGTACAGAATCGTTTAAATAGAGATTTAATTAAGGGTCTAGTTATTGGATTACAACGTAAATATATACGGTTGGCTTATCTATCGATCTGGACGAAAAAAAGTCACCTTTTCTGCGCAATAAGGCGCTTTGGAAATGGGTTTATCAAAAAAAAGAAACGGTTTTTTTTAACACTTTTGCAGAAGAATTTGGTTTATCAAATAAATAGATAGGGTCAGATAGGCAGTCGCTCCATGTAAAATACTGGTACTCAGCTGCATCCGGTTAGACTGGAAGCCGACCCCAACATAGTTGGGAAGGCTAGGCAGATGATGATGAGATAAATGACTGCTATAAATGGGAATCGGGGATATGGGAAATTTTGAGATCGATTGTAGGCTTTAAAATTTTTATTTTATTTTATTTATTTAGGAAAATAAACAGTTACATATTATATAGTATTTAAATAATTACAGAAGATAGTTCAATGTATTTATGTAACCAACGGAATTTTCCACAGAATATAGATAAAAAATATTTAGACAAAAAAAATATTTAAAAAATCGTTTGTTTAGTTGGGAAAAACTAAACAATCGATTGATGAATTGATCTTATTCTGTCAAATCGAACCAGCCATTATAAACTAATCCAATTTGCCAAATAGACTATCAAACAATAGTAGTTACAAAATAGTACCAAAACTCATGCTTAAAATTAAATCAGCGTAATAAATCGACGAAAAAAAACCGAGATACATATTTGACGTCGGTTAGCTCGTTTTGATAAAATTAAACCCAATTTTGTGGAAGATCATAATGGTTGGAAGCAGGTGAATATTAAGATGAAGCTGATTGATATAATTTGAAAGAAGAAGAAATTAATTACCAGATTACTGATATCATACAGGTGGGATGATTTGGGTTGTGGAGGTCAGATAGGCAGTCGCTCCATGTAAAATACTGGTACTCAGCTGCATCCGGTGAAACTGGAAGCCGACCCCAACATAGTTGGGAAAAAGGATAGGCAGATGATGATACAGGTGGGATGATTCAATTACAGTTGCCAACCCTACTATATAATATAGTATCCTACTATATTAGGGGCCCGACTGCTATATTTCTGACTAAAGGCAAAACTACTATATTTTTGAAGGCGTCAAATTAAAAGCAATAATATTTATTTAAAACTATTTCTAGACATTATTCTGGTATATCAAGTTGTCAGTACGTTCACTTTTTACCTACCTACTAATTCGTTTTTCATCTTATCGCCATCTACTATATTTTATGGGTTATCATTTTAGAACTGCTATTTTTGACAGACATAGAGTTGGCAACCGATATTCAATCCACCCTATCCTAAGAAAGGCCAGAATACAGTGACTGAATTGGCGGTCTACTTTTGAATCCAGTGTGACCAATCCAGTGCAACTGGAATAATGTAGACGGCCAATCCAGTGCCATTCTCATCATCTCTCATTGTCACTGTAGTGTTCACACTTCAACGGCTTCTAAATAACTGGAATAATGTAGACGTTACAGATCCAGTCCAGCACTGGACTGGATCTGTAACGTCTCTGTAACTCGATCACTGGACTGGAATTATGTAAACCGGGCATTAAGTTTGCACCTCGCTGGAATAAGGAGAGGTACTGTAACTTGATTTTTGTCCCTAATAAATAAAAACAAAATAAATAAATAAATAAACTTATGTAACTACATTATTTATTGAAATAGCTAATACGAAGATGTAATACTTGATATATTATTATGTATAAATAATATATGTACAATATTTACAGACGCATTTATATTATTAGTATGGATTTTAAGTACCTTACTTTACTTTTCCAACAAGTTAATATAACAGTTACATACCCATAGGGTTTCTTAACCATGTTTAAAGTACATGTGACTAAAGAGTTACGCAATTTCTTTTAAACTCGTGATCAAGTAAATGTTGAGATTCGACTAAAAATGTTTATTAACTAACTTTTTATTGTTCTATACCGAAAAACGCCGCACGATACGGCGTAATCGCTCTTAACTTAATCAAAGACAAACCCTTTCAAATAATACTGAAACATATTGAAATAAGATTGGTTATGAAAATGACAGATGCGTTGTCTTGCGCGATCGGCTATTTATGATTAGCTGACATACAAATCTGCCGGCCTGCTACTGAAGACGATTACTCACAACTACACACATCAAAAAAGTCTAGGGATCAACATCCCTAACATTTGTTAGGGATGTTGATCCCTAGACTTTTTTGATGTGTATACATGCAAACTCTTGCATACGGATGTGACTACACACATTGAAATATTAATATGGAGGGGCGCGTCATGTTATAGTAGTTTATCTCTACTAAACTATAGGTACTAGGCTAGCAGTAAACGTAACAAGTTATTGAAGGTTAGAGCCACATTGTAGGTAGCTTAGCCTGACCCTGAGCTCCGGTGGTTTTGCTGATGCAACTGGCACTATTTTACAGTAAATTGCTCGTGCATAGGGCAGTATTGGTTTGTCGTTTGACCTGAATTTTTTGCTGTTATTTTACAGTTTATCTTATAATAGTTTTTGCCCACGACTTTGGCCGCTAAATGACGATAATCGCGAACATAGACGAAGTCGCGGAAGAAAAAGTAACATATTATTATGTCCTTTCTTGGGGTTTAAACTTATCCGTTAGGTACCAAATTTTATCAAAATTGGTTCTGTGATTTAGTCATGAAAGCGCAAGAAACAGACAGACAGACAAATGTGAAAGTAACTCTGTCTGTCAATCTATCTCTTACGCTTTGACAACTAAACCACTGAACCGATTTTGATGAAATGGAGATAGGTTATAGTCTGAAATAGCACATACACTACTTTTTATCTATCCCGGACAAATGTACGTTTCCCGTGAGATACTTAATATATCAACTTTGATGCGTTCAAAAGCTAGTAACACTTACAATAAATCATCACGTATGACATGCGTAGGTATATTATATTATAATTACAAACGACTAGATAATTAACAAACACACACAAATGTTTCGCCTTAAAACAAAGCCGATAGTAAATTTATTTTAATTGCTCTAATTTATGGACGGTAATGGTAACACACAGCCATTAACGCATTACCATTAATTGGTCGTTAAATAGCTTTTATTCGCGAACTTCGGTATCGTTGTGTTTTAATATATTTAATTAGTTTTTGATCTGTTTTGAAAGTAACAAGATATAAAGGGTTTAAAAAGACATTCAACGAGACATAACATCACGCCTGTAATCCCCTAAGGGTTAGGCAGAGGTGTACCTACCCATTAGTACACCCACATTTCGCCAGTTATTTTTAAGTCCCATGTAATAGGGGGAGCTACTGAGGAATTCCTGATGGAAAAACCCAATAACACTTTGCCCAACCTGGTAATCGAACCAAAGACCTCAAGCTCAGCAGTTGCGATTTACTACCACTAAACCAAGAGGCAGTCAAACAACTATAAGAACTAAAACTTCTAAACTTAATATAAATAAAAATATCAGCCAATTACTGTTGCACTGGACACAAAGAAGGCGAGCGTTAATCACCACACTTCCATAAAGCCGATTAGCGATTTTATACTTATATTAATTATAAGTCCAAGTTTTCTTGCAATATTTTCCCTAACCGATGTCAGTGATAAACTTATCGACTTTTATTCAGTAACTTGACAGATAAAGGGTTACCAAGTTTTGACAAAAAAAAAAGATAGTGAGGTGGTGTAAGAACGGTAAATAATGTACTTTATCATTTCTTATCATTCGTTCCTTACGCAAAATCGTTCACTACCCCAACACTATTAGTTGTAGTATGGTAACATTATTTTTCTTTGAACTGTCAAAGTACTGAATAGAATTAAAAGTCGAAATAAAGTACAATTTTGAAATTGGAAACGTCACATTGGTACTTGTCAATGCCCGGTTGAGAACCCTTGTATTAATTCGTCGTTAAAAAACAAAACAAACGAGATCTAACCGTTACATAAATCCAGGTGTAACAAATACAACAAAAAAAAAAGACAAGTTCAAAAAAAGAATCCGAAACTTTTTAACAAACACGGCACTTTGTGGCAAAGGCCGAAACTCAGAAAGCCTTTGAAAAAAAAAACATAACCATCTCAAGCATAGCCTAAGAGAGGCTATTCACTAACAATACTATTGTTCAGCCATGCTTGCGCTGTGAATGGCCTGCTTGACAAATTAAATCTGTCCTCCTTTTGCCTTTGTTCGGATTAAATGGAGTTTTCTTATTTGCAATTTAAGATTAAATGGCGCCGTTTCGCTGATTGACAGTGCGACGATATAAACATATTGTTTAAAGTTTCGGAGGTACTTTTTGTAAAGTATTAAATATGTAGGTTTACAGTAAGCGGTATTAGACCAGTGCCGATAATTTTAGAAACAAAAAAAAATTAAAGTAGGATGAAACCTATTGGAAAAGGAAGGGAATACCACTAAAATGAAAGGAAAAATAAATTACGGGCGATCTGAGGTTGGGAAGGGGTAGGGGGGGTGTTTTAAGCGTAAAAATCGGTAAATCTCGATTTCCGGCAAAACTACAAGTCCTATCGAAAAAAGTTTAATGGCAAAGTTGTAGATAATAAAAAGATCTACAACTTTTGTATCTACACTTTTTCTCCATAACCTCAAAATTCATGTAAAAAATCCAAAAAACCACATTTTTGATTTTTTATTTTTATCTTTTACAAAAAAAGTTTTTTTTTTCATGATATTTGGTGAAAACTTACCTCTTTATGTCCCAAACACACTGGAATTTTGAAGACTTAAAATATTAATTTTTTCACCCTATTTTGTCTCGATATCGAAACAAGCACCCTAATTTTCAATCGAATATTCTCACGTCAAAATATCTGATTTTTCAAAAAAGTCGGTGGGCTTTTTGTTCGTTGATATCTCTATTTTACGATGGTGTAAACAAAAATATACATAACTTTGGAAAAAAATTTCAGAAAATGCAAACGAAAAATACTAAAATTCGAAATTTTTTTTAATCTTTATGTACAATTTTGAGGAATTCATTAAAATTTTTACTTTAATTACTCGAAAAACGTTAGGTTCCATGTTAGATTAATAAACAAAAAAATTACAAACCAATTAAACATAAATATCGCAAAAAACATACATACAATGCAAACGAAAAATACATTTTAGTACTTTTCGTTTGCATTTTCTGAAAAATTTTTCTATGGTTATGTATTATTTTTTTTACACCATCGTAAAATAGAGATTTCAACGAACAAAAAGCCCACCGACTTTTTTGAAAAATCAGATATTTTGACGTGAGAATTTTCGATTGAAAATTAGGGTGCTTTTTTCGATATCGAGTCAAAATAGGGTGAAAAAATTAATATTTTAAATCTTCAAAATTCCAGTGTGTTTGGGACATAAAGAGGTAAGTTTTCATCAAATACCATGAAAAAAAAAATAATTTTGTAAAAGATATAAATAAAAATTCAAAAATGTGGTTTTTTGGATTTTTTACATGAATTTTGAGGTTATGGAGAAAAAGTGTGGATACAAAAGTTGTAGATCTTTTTATTATCTACAACTTTGCCATTTCACTTTTTTCGATAGGACTTGTAGTTTTGCCGGAAATCGAGATTTACCGACTTTTAACCTTAAAACCCCCCCCCTTACCCCTTCCCAACCTCAGATCGCCCGTAATTTATTTTTCCTTTTATTTTAGTAGTATTCCCTTCCTTTTCCAATAGGTTTCATTCTACTTTAATTTATTTTCGTTTTTAATCATTTTTGACGGCTTCGGCACTGGTCTATATATAAGTCCACACATTGAATCCTACCTTTTCATAATACATTACCCATCCCATTATTTAAATAGGGTAATAGGTAAGTGCCACTCAAATAATTTTAGGTAATCGTACAGACAGCAAAACAGATAGGTATGCAGGGTCGTCAGATATAGTTGAAGTTTTCTTAGAAACCGATGGATGTTTTCGATTTTTTTTTAATTTAAAACGTAGATAATAAACAGTTCATTAATTAAGTTAAGTTTCAGTCAAAGACATTCATCGGTTTCTTAGAAAACTTCAACTATATCTGACGACCCTGCATACCTATCTGTTTTACTGTCTGTATACCAAAATGAGTATTTAAATATGCTCAATTAATTTTATACGGCGGCTTTCAAGGGTTCAAGTGAAATTAAGTAGTGCTCCAAAGATTTATATTTCCATGAAACGTTTAAATTTAACCCGTCTATTGTGACATTAATAAAATAAATACTTTAAGTGGATGTAAAATGTGATATTTCCATTAATAAAATAAATACTTTAAGTGGATTTTTTTTTTTGTATTTTTTTTATTAATGGAAGTATCATATTTTTAATGTTTATCATAAACTAGCTTCTGCCCGCGACTTTGTCCGCGTAAATATCGGTTTTTGGCGATCTAATCATGTCTCTCCATACAAACTTTGGACCCCCATTTCATCCCTTTAAGAGGTAAAAATTAGAAAATCCTTTCTTAGTGGACGGTCGTGTCTATGTTTATCGTCTAGAATTTGACAAGTAGATTACACTGTTAATAAAAAACATCGTAAAAAAAAAACAGACGAGTAAACAAAGTACAAATATGTGCAATTTTTGCAGTCGTGTTTTTTATTTTTTTTTAAATTATAATAGCTTGTTTGTTGTGTTTATAATTTCCTAGATAAAGTTTAATGGAAGCTTTTTTTTTTGGAAAATTCTCCAGAAAAGTCGGATATTTGTACACGTGCAAAGCCGGGGCGATTCGCTAGTTATACTTAAATAAAATACCCAACATAAATCCTTAAAGGATTCTCACTCAAAGCGTCGTGGTTTAAAACAGTTTAATTTACTAAACTTTCCACCCAATGAATCCAAAATTATTTACCACAGAAATGGTAAAGGAAAATGGCGCAAATGAAGTTACTATGTACTTACCTAACTTTAGGTACAGTTGAGAGCAAAAAAATGGTACACTTAGTCGGATAACTCTTAGCGGAGGGATAAATATGGCGGTTTTACAGTTTGTATATAGAAAATATGTCAAACTGTCATATTTATTCTTTGGATAAAAGTTATCTGGCTATTGAAAAATATGTTTGTGTGATGTGTATTTAAACCCAGTTTTCAATCAGAAGAGAATAAATCACGGAGCCGCATTTTACCTAAAATCATAATATTATTATGCCATTTATTACCTGACTGCTAGCAGTGCTAGCATGCTAGTAATTTAAAACTAATGTGCGAATAACTCAAAACTAGCATACTAATTACTCAGAACTAGCATCCCAGTATCACAAAACTAGCATCCCAGGAAAAAAAATCTACTAAAGAGTCACCGTGGCCCTGGAACGCAAAAGGCATTAGGAGGAACAAGGATGGGTTTTAGTCGGTAAGAGTCTGAGATTTTCCGCTCCACGTAGAGCGGAGGAAGTCATTTGATGATTTCACATCCTTAAAAGGATAGGATGCCTTGATCTTAATACTTGCATACTAATTACTCAGAACTAGCATGCCAGTATTTGAAACGTGGCATACTGGTATGCCAGCAAGACTGGCAGCTACATATTTCTGGCCGTGAGTGTATGGTAGTGTAATTACGACGAGTATCATAATGTAACGAAAATCCAGATTATTACTAACAGTATATTTCTATAAGCCTTTCTATTTTGAGCGTCTTAGATTTCGTATTACAGTGTGGCCTTTGACTATATTTTAACGATTATAGGAAAATTACATTAACTATTGACTCTTTGACTGCCTCGCCGATCTCTTGGTCGCAAAGCGCGACTGCTGAGCATGAGGTCTTGGGCTCGATTCTCAGGTCGGCAAAGTGTTACTTGAATTTTCCATCAGAAATTTCTCAGTAGCAGCCTCGGAGTCTGGATTTGTGCCCGATTGATGGCAGTAGACTCACGACTTAAACATAACTGGCGAAATGTGGGTGTACTCCTGCCTAACCTTCCGGGCATTACAGGCGTGAAGTTATGTTATGTTAGGTTTGTGTTACCTTAACTTATAAAAACTCTAGCTTTGAAAAATCCTTGATAACTTCACTTCAGTTATGTTTAAGTCCCATGTAATAGGGGGCGAGCCTATTGCCATCAACCGGACACAAATCCAGCCTCCAAGGCTGCTACTAAGAAACTCCAGATGGGAAAACCCAATAACACTTTGCCCGACCTGGGAATCGAACTCAAGATCTCATGCTCAGCAGTCACGCTTTGCGACCACAACGAAGCAGTCATAAATTAAGGTACTCGTGCCTACAAAAAGCTACTATCCCTCAAATGTATTACAATTTTCTATCTGTCTGCCCACTTTCCTACAAAAATCTGCGTCAGAGTGAAGATCTCGGAGGCAGAAAGAGTATAACAAAGTTTAATAAGTCGTAAATAAGTGCGGCTGTGATATCTAGGGCGGGGCTCCAGAGGCTGCAGTAAAGTAAGGTTGTAAATAACATTTATTGGATACTTCGTATTGCTACTTGAGTACGAGAGGTTGTGTGTTGTCATATTATTATGTATCAGTGATAGCTAGACTATATTTAGTAGAATACGGAATCTCGACGCACAAAATATCGATAAATGCTAATACGATGCGAGAGTAGAATGCGGAATCTCGACGCACAAAATATCGATAAATGCTATATTACCTACACACAACCACTCCACAAACAACCAGTCAAAAACTGGTTACAGCAACCAACGCCCAATAGCTTTACGGCCTTCATTTTGCCCCCCCCCCCCCCCCCAGTTGTTACTGTAATTATTACTTTAAAGTTTAATATTCTATTTAACGGACCTAATGTTCATCATACAACTTATTTTTCTTTCTCTATCGTGTGGGCTGTAAGGTCTTACGACCGCACACACCCTAGTGTCAGAGTTTCTAAACCGCCCCCAGGGCCTCTGGCATGGTTTGAGTGGAACAGTAAGTCCAGGGTAACTTATTGAAAGCTAAGATATATTTTACCACTGCTTCGGAATGGACATTACATATATGGGAAGAAATGGGGGCCCACCGCCATCTCTTAGAACAGTACCACTTTAATATTATTTTGAGGGATTTCGAGTTTTTTAATATCCGCTTACTTGCCGCCCGAGGCCATGCCCCCCCCCCCCCCAAGCTACGCCACAGCAACAACAATTTTCAAACTCCGGGAAATACTGCTACGGAGAAATTCCTAATGGAAATGTATGTGTTACAATGAGCGATGTCTTTGCTTATATGAGCTCATTGTGTATGACATTTTGTAATTTAAATGCCTCTAAGAAATCCGTTGATGCCTACCACAAGTACAATGCAATGCGCTTTGCCGCCGCCGCCCTCCACGGCGGTGCGAGGTGCCGTCTGTTAATCGCCTTACAATTTTGATGCAAGTGTTTTACAAGATTTATGATAACGCTGGTGCGGAAAAATACTTAATTAAAATAACTATTGTCTTATTACTTATGGCCGCTGAACACCATTGCTGTATTCTGAAGTGCTACAGTACCCACCTAAGTACTTACGTAGCTATTAATTAATTTCAACCCCTATTTCACCCCTTCTTCCCGAGGTAAACATTATTAATTATACCAAATAATTTTAATGAAGTTTCTCTTTCTTAGTTTATCTTGAACGTCACTTATATCGAGAGGAAATCTGGGCTTATTATAAAACTAGCTTCTGCCCGCTACTTCGTCTGTATTATGAATATAAGGAACTCTAAATAGAGGATAACTCTGCTTGCACATCTGCCTGTCGGTGATCATTAAATATTTACACACTTCCTAAACATTTGCTCAACGTCATGCAACAGGCATTAAAAATATTGTTGAGTAGGTAAGACGTTTTTCACTTTCAGCATTTTCTTTGTGTCTGTTTCTTTAGAAAAGCTTATAAATATTTTATAGTTTTGTTACCTTATATCTCTACATAGTATAAAACAAAGTCACTTACCGCCGTCTGTACGCTAAGATCTTATAAACTACGCAACAAATTTTAATGCGGTTTTCATCAATAGGTGAACTGATTCAAGAGAAAGGTGTAGTTATTACCTACATTGTGCTCTTGCAAAGCCGGGACGGATCGCTAGTCAATCTGCCTAGCCTTTTCCCAACTATGTTTGGGTCGGCTTCCAGTCTAACCAGATGCAGCTGAGTACCAGTATTTTACATGGAGAGACTGCCTATCTGACCTCCACAACTCAGTAACTGGGTAATACGATACTTCTTGGTTATCCCGTAACGACTGTCAAAGATCTACGTACTTATGACAGCCGGGACCAACGAGTTAATCTGCTTTCCGAGGTACGAAGGAATCTCGTTGTACAAAGATGGTCACCCATCCACGGACTAACCCGGGCAAGCGTAGCTTAACCTGATGGATTGACCTGTGCTGTCATTACTTAGCCACAAGCTATCGGATCGGTACTAGCACTAAAATAACGACAAATATAAACCCCTATCAAAGAAACCTTACACCATCTCCAATTTCGTTAGTCATCATCATTCCCCTAAGATAATTATAACTAAATTATGACTAAAAAAACCCCAATCCAGTCTAAACTTTAATCCCAGATCAGTAAGGTTCATAATCCTACAGCAAAGATTAGCTTAGGATTAATACGTTGTCAGCAGAAACCTTGTGAATTGACGTCAAGAGATAATCGATGGAGTGAAAAACGCGTTGAATACAAAACCTTTCGCTTTTTTACGTTCGGTTAGAAAAATGAACGATTGAGTACCATTGGGGTATACAAATATTTGCTGGTAAAAGATAGATAAAAAAGTATGGGGTCTGCTTAAATGTCGGTTATCGCGAAGGCAGACGAAGTCGAACAAAAAATAGCCTAAGTATGTCCTTTATTGGGATTCAAACTTACCTTGTAGCAAATTTCATCAAAATCGGTTCAGTGATTTAGTCGTTAAAACGTAACAGACAGAGTTACTTTGGCATTTATAATATTAGTCTGGTTAATATGGATTTTATTATTAGTACGGATATCAGTGATTTACAAAGTTGGCTGGACCGCGACACATGTAACAAAAGCTTTTTAAATTCGGAACTCAACTCGTGGTTGACGTGAAGAAAAAAGAGACAACATATCAATTAATGATGGGCATAACGGATGAATGAACTATATGAATGAATGATGGACGGAACGGAGAAAAGAACTATATGAATGAAGGATTGTTAATAATTAGGTATATTTAATATTATAAAGCTGAAGCAATTTTTTATTGATTTTTTGTTTGTGTGTTTGTTTAAACGCGTCTAATCTTTGGAACTGCTAATCCAATTGGAAAACATCTTTTTGTATATTTTGATAGTCATATCCATGAGGAATAGTTTAAGTTTAGGCAAAATGTACGGATCCCGTGAAGTAATATACCAACTTTGACGCGGACGAAGTCGAAAGCAGAAGTTAATAATAAATAAACATTTTGTTTAGAACATTCAGTCTTTAGAATAACTCAGTAGTTGTTCTAAAGATATATAAAGCGCTATACAAATGGTCAGCACCATCTACAGCGCTATTTCTGTCGACATTTTCTGGCTTCACCCAAGAATACTCTTTATTATAGAACATTATATTTAATCCAGGCAAGATATCTTTAGCGAGGCAGAATTGTGGGTTCAGCATTTAAAAGGCACTATATTAAGAAGTACCGGGCTATTTTTAGGCTTGGAGGAAATTAAGTGTGACACTACCTTTTGCCCTCGGCTTGTCTCGTGTGAATTTCTTACGTGTACTGCCTTGTTGGTGTCGTGGTTGCAATGCGCGACTGCTGAGCATGAGGTCTTGGGTTCGATTCCCAGGTCGGGCAAAGTTTTAATGGGTTTTTCCATCAGGAATTTTTCAGTAGCACCCTCAGAGTCTGGATTTGTGCCCGGTTGATGGCAATAGGCTCGCCCCCTATTACATGGGACTTAAACATAACTGGCGAAATGGGGTGTACTAATGGGTACACCTCTGCCTAACCCTTAGGGGATTACAGGCGTGATGTTATGTTATATTATGTTTCTTAAAATAATCTTAAGAACATTTACGCCGTACTGCATTTGATACAAAATTTCAAGTCTTTATTTTTCGAAATGAATTAACCGATTTGAATGAAAGTTCTTATACATAATGGACGCATACATACTTTGTTTTTAAGGATGGGAAATCACCAAATGACTCTTCCGCTCTGGGCGGAGCAAAAGGGAGTGACAGACTTACTGACTAAAATCCATCCGTGTTCTTTCTAGTGCATTTTGCGTTTCAGGGCCGCGGTAACTCCTTCGAACAAATTCCGCGACCCTGGTAGGAGGATACAAACATACTTAGGTCTAAAAAGTTAGTGGAGAACTTTTTGGTTCTTCTCCATAGATACCTACCTACGTTTTGGAACGAGCAACTAGCTTCAACTTTCAGACCAACTGACTGACTCCTTCGTAATTTTAAAGTGCTTGTTTTAATTGAAATAAAAGCTTTGACTTTGACTTGTAAATAAATTAATGGTAAAAAACCGTTTTAAAACAAGCTTTCTTAGTGTGATGTTACTTACTTAATCGTGTTCTACTCTACAAGCCCTTTCATTTGATACCTATATCAAGGGGATTGAGAATCAATATGTAATCCGCCATCTTGAACCGGCGGCCATATTGAAATTATTACAATATATGTTGAATAATAGACATTATATTAATTGTCACGAGAAATAAAGGTGTATGCGAAATTTCAGCTCAATCGGATACCAACAAATGGTCGAAAAATGGTTTGCAAAAATTGAAAGGACCACTTACATACGGACAGTGCAAGCTAAATAAAAGCTTGTAAAAAGGGCAATGGTACAGTACATTGTAAGCCGATCATACTAAGCAAGGTATACCTTTTAGCTCGATATAACGCAAGCCAGGTAAACGGTAATAGCATAATAAAAGAGAAATGCTTCCCAGTCCCGGTACAACGGTACCTACACGAGCTACCTTAATGACTTTATCGGGAAATTTACCGAAACTTTTCAAAGAACACTTGTAGGGTATGAGACGAAAATCAAATAGCTGCTTTTTCTTATTTAATCTGATTTCAAGGTTTACTTATTATGTTAGTTATTTGTAGACCGTTTATATTTAATATTCTTGAGCCGTAATTGATTTGAATTGGCTGGTAACCGTTAATATTAATACTTTTTTTTGTAAAAAGTTTCTTTGGCTATAGGCTCGCCTGTTACGTGGGACTTTTATATAACTGGCGAAATGTGGGTGAACTAATGGGTATAATACGCGCCACAAAATATGAAACTTGACAAGCGTTAGTATGGGAGCCTTGCGCAGGTATGGATGTACGAAATAGTTACCCATAATTTGTGTAACTATTCAGGGATATTTCGATGACATTACGATTTATAAAAGAGTTTGTGTGGCGTACCCAGTCTCATCTTTCGTGGCACGTATTGTACATCTCTGCCTAACCCTTCGGGGATTACAGGCGTGATGTTATGTACAGTGTTTTACTGTTAAACATACTAATAATTCAACCATATAAAAACCTCAAAACCTAAATCAATGTAGCTTTAGGTTATCGGGATCTGAATAAACAGCTAACCTCAAAAAATCATCCAATTTTACGACACAAGTTAACATCAATATATTTTTACGACTATGCGCCCTGTTCCTTTAAATATAAAATTGTTATCCAAAAGGATTTTGTAAAGAAAATCCGAAAAGCTTGTCCAGGGGTCGGCCATATTGGTCCCGGGTCGATTGAATCGGAATTTATTGTCAACATACGGAGAATATTTTTGTGAAGAATTTAAGGTTGAAAAACGTATGATTATAATCCAATGTGGGTAGAAAACTAATTTCCTGTGGTTCGCGTGTGGGCTGCTGAGCTTCGATTTTAGGTTATGAATAGATTTCTAGGCTGTATAGCAAAAATATTATATTACTAGCCATTTCTTGATTACTATTACATAAAAACGGCTACATGTAACTATTTACAGGCACTTTTAAATAGCCAAGGAGTCGGTTATTAAACAAAACTCGTCTAATTTTATTTCTTACCTTCAACCTTTTCTTTGCATACCCACAAAATGGGAATTCTCATCTTTTAAATGAGAAATAATTTTCGGTAAGTCTAATCTATCTGGATGACTGACGCTTAAGTTGCGCAGTTAAGTTAAGAACTTGAAATGCAAGCTGTACCGAAAAGACAAAGTGATTACTTTGGCAATTGTTAAAATGCAATTAGTATTTCAAAGTTTGCAACGACTTGAAAATGTTTATGTTGTTTTTGTCTTTAATACATACAACAGTTGTTTTTTGCATAATGGATTCTGGAATTAGTTGTATTTAACTCGTTATGATTATTCTGCAATGAAGATGCGATTAAGATGTTTTGTTGGACTTATCCCTGGCAAAACTGTTCTCGAAAACAAATATTTTGACTTTAACAATGGCAAACTGCTTAACTGAAAAACATGATCGATAATTAGGTTTTGCATAGAATTCTCGACGAACGCAAAGAACTCAGTTTTTGTTGACCATTCTTACTTGTCTTGTCAAAGACACGAAAAAAATATGCTAAAAAGAATACCACTTATGAAGGAGTACAATTTTATAATAATTTACCATCCTTTATATAAAATATATTATAAGCTCTTTGCTCGTTGTTCTCAGTTAGAGAAAACAATTTCACGAGTTCCGGTAAAAAGTGTTACTTATCTTGTTTAGTTACAATATTTTCTAACTCTTTTTTCTATGCGTGTTAATTAAGAGCAAAACGAAGCGCAATTTTTCTTCGAAACAAAATGGCGCCCAGCGTGGGACTACTACCTTGCCTTTATAACCCGACGTTAACATAATACGTGCATGTTGCTTCAAGAAATATCCTTTATTATGTAACATACATCGAGTGACATCACTTTGTAACAAAATATCCTAAGCATGGCACCGCATTTCTAATTGGCGCCCAGCATGGGACTCCTTAATTTCTCTTTTGAAACCACTAGAAACGCTGTCTTATTATAATAACAGTATAAAAGAGCTCTTTAAAACGTTTTACCTGATAAGATTAAACGTTTGTGTACAAGTAGCGGAAATAATGACTCGCGATTTTCTTTCCACGGTGCTTTTAAACCTTTTGTTAAGTTTTTTAAACGCCGTTTAAGTAACCAGGCTTTACCGTTTAAGTAAAATTTTATTATAAAACGTTTTGTTTTAATTTACAGTAACTTAATTAATGGTTGTAATTTGTTGTTTGAGTTTGAGAGCTTTGAGTTGAAAAATAATCATATCACTTTTTTTATACATGTATATTTTTTAATTGACACTGTAATAATAATTATTGGATTATTTTCTTAGAATGTAAAGATTTATTATTAGCTAAGTTACCGACTTGTTAAATTAATAAGTAAATCCATCCCACATCCTCGACAGCACAAAGAAATATTTAAAAAAATCGAAAGGAGACAGTCCTTGAATACAGAAAAGATAATAATTCTTAACAACTTACATACAAGGGAAATAAGCCTTGTGAATAAAAATGAATAGACTGAATTTTCGTATCGTTCCAACGCCTTTTCTAACGTAATAAAAAGAGGACACAATTTGTATTCAAATTCAATTATCCGTCCATTCCTCTAATTCTTCAATAATATTGTCGAATTTCCGATCATGGCGACCAAACTGAATTGAGACTGGTTAAGATCGTAGAAGATATATAGACGCACAAGTATGTGCGCAAATACAAGTGGACTTCATCTTACCTTACTGTCATAGTCCGATTGGACCACATTTCGGCAATACCAGGGCTAGATGAGCGGCAGGTTGAACATAAAAATGTAAAACATGTAAATTATTCTGGATCTGCAAAAAAAAATACAAAAATCACATAAAACATAAATAAAATCACGCCTGTTATACCCTAATAGTTAGGTAGAAGAGTACCCATCACTACACCCACATTTTAGTTATGTTGAAGTCCCATGTAATAGGGGGCGAGCCTATTGCCATCAACCGGGCACAAATCCAGACCCCGAGGCTGCTGCAGAGAAGATCCTGGTGGAAAAACCCAATAACACTTTGCCCGACCTGGGACTCGAACCCAAGACCTCGTACTCGTACCATTTCTATATGAGAAAAAGCCTTTGCTCTGCAGTGGAACAATAATAGGCTCGTATTATTATTACCTAAGACAGGGGCGGATTTTGAATTTGTGGGGCCCTGGGCTAATACTGCTTAGGGGCCCTACCTAATTACTCAATCAATTACCATTTTGTCAAAAAACTTTTCTGTAGTGATGTAGGTATATATAATTTGATCGCAGTGTTGCCAAACTTATAATCGATTTTTTTTTATTTAAGATAATTTTTATTATTGGCAATATCATCTATTGTTTTCAGTCCGGTTGGGGGCCCTCTGTATTCACGGGGCCCTGGGCTGCAGCCCAAAAAGCCTTTAAGTAGATCCGCCCCTGACCTAAGACAGAAATTACCTATCTACCTCCCACGCATGTTAATATGATTGGAATAATATGATTTCGCAGGCAACTTAACAATATTAAGCTCCCATTTATGATATTAATGTCTTGAATAAGGAACCTAATGAAGCATTAGTAACCTATTTAGTGACATGAAAGATAATGAAGAAAGTGACAAGATATAACTCAAATATAACTTCATGAGAGACTACAAATAAATCTATAAATAACTACATTATAAATAAATAATTTATTTCTGATACGGAGGCGTTAGAATGAAATATTATTTTCGTATAGACTCTAAAACTGCTTTTTTTAGTTATTTATTTCTTCAGATATAAAAAAAACCTGCTAAGTTGGCGTCGGACTTGGTTCCGTACAAACGTACAATATTTAACATCACAATACATAATCTAGAGCTTTTTATTGAATAACTTTATTGCTGATGTACTACTGCCTGACTGCCTCGTTGGTCTAGTGGTTAGTGACCCTGACTGTAAAGCCGGAGGTAGTGGGTTCTATTCCCACCCAGGACAAACTTTGTGTGATGATCATAATATTGTTTGTTCTGTGTCTGGGTGTAATTTATCTATAATATGTATGTATTTATAAATTATATAAGTATGTATATCAGTTGTCTGGTTACCATAACACAAGCTCTGCTTAGCTTGGGATCAGATGGCCGTGTGTGAGTTGTCCCAAGATATTTCTTTATTTTTATTTTATTTACTGGACCATAGGTCCAGTTGAAAACCAGCGTCAGGCACACACAGCGGTCATTTTCTGTACCCGTACGTAATCACTAAATAAGTACGTCAAAACTATCTGCCTAGCCTTTTCCCAAATATGTTGGAGTCAGCTTCCAGTCTAACCGGATGCAACCGAATACCAGTATTTTACATGGAGCGACTGTCTATCTGACCTTCACAACCCAGTGACTGAGTAAGGGTGCGGGCACACGATGCGTTGCGGCGCCGCACCGCAAAGAATTCACGGTGAAATCTTTGCGGTGCGGCGCCGCACCGTGTGCACACTATGATTATTAGTATGTAAAACGATGCAACGGCAGCGCTGCGTCGCCGCAACGGAGACGCAACGCACCGTGTGCTCGCGCTCTAAAACCCCTTGGTAAGACTGGTTGTCAGACTTTTGGGCTTCTGACACCTCGTAGTGACTGTCAAAGATTGACGTACGACAGCCGGGACCAACGGCTTAACGTGCTCTCCGAGGCACGGCGGAGTCTCGGTGTGTACAAAATACGCCAAAACTAATTACAGTTTTAACCCATAACATTGACTGCGGGCGAACATTCGCTACGCCAAGCCCGCAGTGCGGCTGGCTACACAGTTCGTGTGTTCGCCGTAGAAAAACACATACGGTGTGTGTGCGCCGCACTTGCGTTTTTTTAGTAGAAACACAACGGGTGCGCTTTCCCGCAGTCGACAGGTTAAAGTCCAAACAACCCTACTATACTTATAAGTTCAAAGGTTCAGGCGTGTGTTTGATTAGAGTCGGTACTTAAAACCGGTCTAAGATGATGTAATTAATGGCACAAAGCGACGGGCACGCGTTCATTCAGAACACTAGTTCTATTCATCTAGGTACGGACTTAGGGTAAACACTACGGCATCTTATGCAATTGTAATAGGACCGATTTTACAACAAAAAGGTATACTATGATGTGCTAGCGACTGTATCTGTGTACCTATAAGTCTATTTGAATTAACGTTCATTACTTGTAGGGATTGACAATTCGCTTTGTGTTAAATATAAAGTGATATTAATTGAAGATTAACTCAATGAATTTACGTAATGTCAGTGAAAGAGTAATGGTAAATATAGGTATATTTATCTTCTAGCTAGTAATATAAAGATAATAAAAAGCTTTTTCACAAAAAAGATAACCGCCTTCATAAACTACAAAATAACGACATAAAAAATTTTTGACGTACCCCCCCCTTTTTCCTTCAGTCAGTCATCGACTACACGTATAAACAAAGCAATTTCACTTGTTACGATATTGCTGCTGTGATTCTGTGAGGAGTTCCATTCCATATCTCCGAAGTTCATCATCAGATATTAAAATGATGACAATGGGACCACACGGGAAGCACCAGCTTTCAAATAAAAAAAGAATCATGAAAATCGGTTCGGTCGCAAGTTAGGAGCTAACAAACATAAAAAAAATACAGTCGAATTGATAACCTCCTCCTTTTTTTGAAGTCGGTTAAAAATTGGTTTGTATTTTTGTTTGTTATGGATAGTTAAACTCTAAGGCGATTAACCCACGGCACCGTACGCCGCTCCGGCATGCGGTGGCGGTGAAGCGGATTTCAATGCGGTTGTCCGCACGGCGATGCGGTTCGACCGCATGACCGCACGGATCGATTTTGACCAGTTTTGGTTTTAACCAGTTATTTTTTACCGGTTTTGACCAGTTTTCAGGGTGTCCAGGTTGGGGTTTTTTTTTCCCCCAATTTGGGGAAAATTTTTGGGGAATATTTTTTGAAATTAAAACTGCGGGGTAAATTCTGGGGAACACATTATTTCTTGGCGTAAGTTTGGGGAAAAATGATTTGTGAATGAATTTTTTTAATGCAGTGCGCAAATATTGACATCCCGGAAGGTGGCGGAATAGAGAACAAACTGCTATGGGTGCGTTCCATTTCTCGCAATACGTAGCAACTGTGAATACACGCTTGGATATCAACTCTTTTCTTGTTATTCCGGTCAAAATAGATATTCAAGAGTAAAAAATTCGCAACAAGCTGAAAATTTGTATGAATGTTGTGAACATCGTCATAAACAAATAACATATAACGCCCTTAAAAAAAATCCATTACATATATTTACCCCCTAAATTTGGGGAGAAAACCCCTAAATTGGGAACCCTGCACGATGATCCGCACGGTGATGCGGCGCCCCGTGTGTGAAGCACCGCACGACCGCGCGGACGTCCGCACGGTGATGCGGTTGTGACGAGAACACCGCTCGACCGCGCGGTCGTGCGGTGCTCGTGTGCGAGGTTCAAGCGGATTTCATAGAGGCTAGTGCGACGTGAGAACCGCATCACCGCATGCCGGAGCGGCGTACGGTGCCGTGGGTTAATCGCCTAAGGCCCTAGACAGACGGACTGCTTTTCAACTGCACTCCGACTACCAAATTGCAGTTTGAATGCAGTTAGCACGACTGCAATAAAACTGCCAACCAACACTCATACACACTCGCTTTTAACTACTCGTCAATTCTTTCCAAGTGTAGTTAGTGGCACAGCTAGTGCATATAGTATTGTACGTACGTACGTTTTGTTGAAGGTAGGTAAGTGGTCGGTTCCACGGTCCGCGAGAGTGAAGCAGTCTCATGGAAAATTCACGATCCAATAGAGATCCCGGTTCCGATTTTGCGCCCGTTTAACTTGAGATTTCTGTCATTTGCAAGCATTCCGCATTTGTAAGGTAGAACGAACTATGGGTTTGTGGACGGTTGTGTAACGTGGGGCCCTTGATTGCTACCTAATACGTACCTACTATACGTACACACAGCAAAACAGATAGGTATGCAGGGTCGTCAGATATAGTTGAAGTTTTCGTAGAAACCGATGGATGTTTTCGAATGTAATTTAATTTAAAACGTAGATAATAAATAGTTCTTTATTTAGGTTAAGTTTCAGTCAAAGACATCCATCGGTTTCTTAGAAAAATACAACTATATCTGACGACCCTGCATACCTATCTGTTTTGCTGACTGTACATACCTAATACGGCTTTAAATAGGTTTTTTGAATTCTTGAGGGCTTTCACCAAACTCAGTATAAGATTGTAGTATATAGCTCTCGGGTCGTGGGTTCTGTGTAGCCTTCGCCTCTTTATATTATTAATAATTCATTTATTGCAGGCGACACAGGCCCGGGCCATATATACTTTACCTATACCTTAACCTAAATATTTATAATTGAAAAGTACTTATACGCACTAAATTGTCTTAGTGCTGTTCTGTGGCACTTGTCCCCGGAATCGCTCTATAAAGACAGGGCAGGCCGCCTGGAAAGGGCATAAAGTGACGATTTCTGCCAGTTAACGTTAAAGAACTTCGTTCTAAAAACCCCGTGATAACAGAGTTTCACGCGAATGAAGTCGCAGGCATTTGCGGGACGTCTTAACAGGATACCGTGGCCCCGGAACGTAAAGGGCAACAGAAGGAACAGGGTGGTTTTTTAGTCAGTAAAAGTCTGACAGTCCCTTCCGCCCCACCCAGGGCGGAAGGAGTCACTTGATGATTTTTACCACTTAAAAAAAAAAAAGGCATAAGATAGTCGTAGTTACGCGTCAGATCCAATTTCAACTACTATTACAATAAAGTCTGAAGCTAGGTCACACACGTAACCTGATCGAACATAACCTTTATCAAAATCTACTTGAGATCCTTACTAGGATTCCACAGTGTTAATAATGTAGGTATTTCAGAAAAAAAATGTCTTGACAAAACGATCTCTCATTTTTAGAACAATTTATATTGTATTGTTCTTTGATATCTTCTAAATTTATATTATAAAAGCGAAAGGTCACTCAATCATCACAAAATATCGAAAACCGCTTGATGTATAAAGATGAAATTTGATGATGATATGAATGAAAGGGGAGTCATGACGGCTGACAGGACGGAGTGGAAGAAGAAAAACGTGTTGCGCCGACCCCAAGTAACATAGGACAAGGGCAGGAGAATGATGATGTATAAAGATGTTTGGCAGGGAGGTAGTTTAGTTAGTAGACGTCTTCTAAGAAAGGATTTACCAAAATTCTCCCCCTAAGGGGATGAAACGAGAGTCCAAAGTTTGTACGCGCTGATCTCTGGAACTTCCAATCGGATCGATAAAAATATTTTTGTATTGTGATAGTCAAATTCATACATAAAATCACGCTACGATCCGCGGGAGCGGAGCAGTAACAGAACAACATAACATCACGCCTGTAATCCCCGAAGAGTTAGGCAGAGGTGTACCCATTAGTACACCCACATTTCGCCAGTTATATTTAAGCCTATTGCCATCAACCGGGCACTCCAGACTACGAGGTTTTAGTTGGTAAGAGTCCGACATAACCTTCCGTTTTCCCCTAATAGAGGTATCCATGAGGATACCCAGGGATTTCCTGTGATTTCCCGGGATTTCCAGGAATTTCACTAAGGAAAAAAACAAGCTTTATCTACCTGTATGAGAGAATGTCGGTTCTCAAATAAAGTATAGCCTAATATTCTTATCCATGTCCCAAACCACTCTTTGCCAAAATTACGATCGATTTAGTAATTTAGCCATAATGAGTTAATAAACAGACAGACAGTGTAGCTAGTCACTATAGGTACAAGAATGTGTTTACTATCCTGTATGAATGAACTAGTGAACAAACTCTGAAGTGCACCCACGTCAGCACGTAATTAAGCCGCACAAAGAGACACATCAAACTTATCGCAGTGTACACGTTCGTAAACTTTGCCCGTGTGTTTTCAGTCTTTATTACGAATACTCCGTTAAGTTTTGTCACTATATGAGTAACGTTCAGTAGTACCACATAAACTCACCCCTTTTTCCTATTGGGGCAGGCAGAATTCACAGAAAGCCACCTGCTACGATCTTGACATACTTCTTTCACTTTGTCAACAGCCGGGCCGACGGATTTTGTCGGGATTTTTTATATGTGTTAATGTCGCGGCAAATTTTGATTGCGCGATGTAGGCATTGTCAGTTGTATTTAGGGAGATAGATGAAGCTAGATACAAAGATATGCTCTTTCAGACTTGACCTTTTGTTATATCCCCTCACATGGCGTAATCCATTTAAATAGTAGTTGCCGTTTACTACCTCCTTATCCCCGTCCTCCTAAGTTGATGTTTATTTTGAACAACATACACTAAGTGGGGGACTATAGCGGATTATGTGAACGTTTGTGTCAAGACCACGAGAACTTGTTGAGTGGGAGGGAAATGGAGAGAGAAGGAGGGACAGACATTTAGTGGAAGACATGATAATTATATTACTTTAATATAGCTTTTGCCCGCGACTTCGTAAAAATCGGACCCCCATTTCATCCCCTTAGGCTGTGAATTTTGGAAAATTCATTCTTAGCGGACGTCTACTGGCCGGGGTAGCAGGACGTCTTAACAGGATACCGTGGCCCCGGAACGTGAAGGGCAACAGAAGGAACAGGGTGGCTTTTTAGTCAGTAAAAGTCTGACAGTCTTCCGCCCCACCCAGGGCGGAAGGACTCATTTGCTGATTTTTACCACCTCAAAAAAAAAAGCGGGCGTCTACTAACTTAAAATCTACCTCCCTGCGAAATTTTATCTTTATGCGACAAGCGGTTTTCGATATTTCGTGATGAATGAGTGATGACCTTTCAATTCTAAATATTTTAGATTCAATTCAGACCCACTTTTTCGCAGTAATTATACAGAAAAAAGTACGATACAACTATGTAACATAATCACAACACATTTCAAAACAAACTAAAAATAAGTGTTCTCATTTGCGTTGCGAACGCCGAACAATTAAAAGAGGAATGTAGTTCCACACCTTTCACATTCTGTGCCCCACGCGGCCTCAGATTCTTTGAATACACAGCCTCTATTAAGAGCGGTACGACATTTCATACAAACTATCAAGTCTTTATTTTTCGAAATGAATGAAGCGATTTTAATGAAACTTCCTACCTCATAAGCAGGAAACATAGGTCTTAAAAGTTATTAAATAACATTTTCGAAAAATTGTGTTAAGTACTGCAAAATTCCACCAATTTGAAGTTTTCCATGGAAACAGACACTCCCCCCCTCGACTTACTGTTCCACTCAAACCATGACACCCTTGAGGTGGTTTAAAAACTCTGACACTAGGGTGTGTGGGGTCGTAAGACCTTACTGCCCACACGATAAAGAAAGAAGAAGAAGATGGAAACAGAGATAACCAACTATATGTGTAGAAAGTTTCGTTAAAATCATTTCATTCATTTCGAAAAATAAGGAGTTGAAAATTTTTATGAAATTCTGTAAGGCTTAAAGGCTCATAAATTCCATACGTTCTATGATGGTGCGGGTGACACATGTCAGCAATTCATCTATGGATGTCAGAATCGCATAACTAAGTCAGAAACATAATTTAATTAACTAGTTATTTACTTACTTATTACTGATTCCGTATTTTACGACTATGATATTAGTGTGCAGTTAAAATATTCAATCATGAATGTAAATCGCCGTAACGTTTAAGAGTGAAAAGCAACAGTTTGACAAATGTCACCGGCACCATCATAGAGCGTGAGGAATATAATCTATTACGCTACTGTTGTATGAACGGTCCTGAGAGCCTACCGCCATCTCTTAAAAACAATATTATTTTAATATTAAGTACTTACTTTGTATTTTTGTTGTTGGATTTTCAACTCCCGGCGCTGAGCCCAGTGTAAAAAATCCAACAGTGCGAAAGGCAGAGTAATATTAAAATTATATTGTTTTAAGAGATGGCGGTAGGCCCCCAGGAAGTAATGGTAAGTATGACGTCACGCGGGGTAGTGGTCAAATTAAAATGATAAATTACAGGGATGAAAAGCTCACATTCCGGAAGACAGGGTAGGGTCAAACTATTCGTACAATGAAGATTTGGAACTTCTATTCAAACTTTGACCGCTGCATTCTTTAGGACTTGCTAAAGTGCGCCGACGCGTCAAAATAACTGTATTTGAATTTCGAATTGGAAATCTTTGTAAAATATTTCGGCTTTATCTCTTACACCAGCAATCAATTGACATACTTTTAATGAACTGTCAAAACTCGATTCCCCCCATAGAATTGTATGGCAATACAAATTATATGGCTACTCAATTGACTGAACTAAAATTCGAATTTTACAATGAATTGAAAATAATCAGATTTTTAGGACTACAAAATAATGCAATTAGTTTCAGAGCAAACAAAAATCTACTTTTATAGTTAATTGAAAATTAATCAGATTTTCAGAGCTTGAATAGCGTAGTTTTTTGGGAAGTTGATTTTTGAAGAATTTATTAATGGTGTTTGTGTTCTTATAGATGAATATTATACTTTGCTACACCACATAATAGGTACCACATAATATTTTTGTGACTAACACTTGTAGTTCAACCAATAAATTAATTAACTAAATAAATACGTGCAAAACAGGGAATTTGCCATTCAAAAATCGGTCGTATTTACATTACGTTTAGGTACACTGTCAAAGTCAAAGTCAAAGTCAAATCATTTATTTTAATTAGGTCATTACAAGGCACTTTTGAACGTCAAATACAAAAGAAAAAGGAATTGAATCTAGTTGCCCCTTCCAAAAGGTAGCTTTGTATGGAGAAGAATGGGCAAGAAACTCCATAACTGCGCTTCGTCCGATCCCTCTAAAAATACTTTACCGAAGTATTGACGCCGGATAGATGTTAAAGCTTAAGTCCAACAAGCATACCTAATACGTCAGGCTTTTGTCTGTTAGCGCCGCCATGAAATTGCACAGCGGCCAAGGTTTTAACAAGGCTGTTGATGAAACGAAAGCAAGATTTATTCGACAACAATATCTAGGTTTACAGGCTGGAAAAAATCAATGAGCTCTGAACAGAAACCACTTTAAATCCTTAAGATTATTTTACTTAAAGGAAATATTCCTTTAAATTTAACCCTATTCTTGGCAATTTTTTTTTTTTGAATTTTGTTTTTATTTTCGTGGTTTTCGAAAAGTACAACGTACGAGTATCAAATTATCCACCATGTCAAGAATAGGGTAAAAAATAAACAAAACTACATTCACAGATTTCTCAACGAACTTACCTAAACCGAGGATAAAACCATCTAAAAAAAAAATATCAAGAAATAAACTCTCGGTACCTATTTTATTCCACTAGTCGATACAGGCAATGTTTAAGGTAAAATTTCTCCAAGAATGTGCCCGGTTGATGGCAATAGGCTCGCCCCCTATTACATGGGACTTAAACATAACTGGCGAAATGTGGGTGTACTCATGGGTCTCTCTGCCTAACCGTTCGGGGATAACAGGCGTGATGTTATGTATACATATAGGTACACAATAATACTAAAAGTATTTTGCTACCCAATAATATAAGAAAACCTTATTTGCAATATTCCGTAACAAGATAAAAATGAACTCTTAATAACACACCGTACTGTTACATCCAATAGAATCTGTGTTGCGACAGTAAAATATTCAAATAAAGGCCCAAACGAGGGTTCGAGTGTAGTGTTGCCATATATCGTAGCACTTATTCGAGCGAGGAAATAGAATAGTTTAGGAAGTATTGAGACGAAAAATATCATCATTAGGGATTGGTTAAAGGTCAGACTTATTTTGAACAAACTTGGCTTGCTAATTGACAAATAGAAAATTAGTATAATACTAGTTTGCTGCCCGCGGCTTTGCTTGCGTAAAGAGTAACTTTCCGTTAAGTAAGTTGAACTATAATCCCAAGGGCACACCATAACCAGGGTAGAAAGTATCTCATGTGTGAATCTAGGTAAGGGTCTATCTATGTGCCAATTTTCATCCAAATCTGTCCAACCTTGATTGAGTAACAAACATCCAAACATATTCACAATCTTTCACATTTATGAGTAGGATTTACACACTTATTATATAAGATAAGAAACTAAAACAAAATATTATAACACTAGCTGTCCGCCGCGGTTACACCCGCGTCTTTGGTTACTGCTCCGCTCCCGTAGGTTGTAGCGTGATGGTATATAGTCTATAGCCTTCCTCGATCAATGGACTACCCAACACTGAAAGAATCATTCAAATCGGACCAGTAGTTCCAGAGATTAGCGCGTTCAAACAAACAAACAAACAAACAAACAAACAAACAAACACTGCAGCTTTATAATATTATAAAATAGTATATATAGTATAGATAAAAAAATCTTTTATTGTATATTTTTCAACAACAATACAGATATTTAATTAAAAAAAAATAAAAAATAAAATAACGTTTAGTTCGGACAAGTAACATCAACTTCTTCAACAAAAAGAAAAAAATAAAATAAGAAAGAAATAAAGAATTTCCTCGTTGACTTTGAAATGAATTAAATGATACGCGCCCACGTTTTTAAAGGTGCATGAAACAAGCGGTCTTTCCCCTCCCCAGGCCCCCCCCTCTACCGCCCCCGCCTATTCCCGGCGCTCTCGAGATGTTTTTATTGCTTATTGGCGCGGTACCTAAGTTGCGGGTAATTTGTTTTTTTTTTCTCCTTTTCTAAGAAAATAACGTGTCAGGTGTCAGGCCTTGGTGGAGATAGCGGGTGATTGACGTTGAGAACGAAATGAGAACACGAAGTACAGGGAGAACACGTGAACTTTGACTTTGAATAGTGGGGGGATCGAAAAGGTTTTATAGGCTGGCGATATATGCAATATGTTTGAGGGTCGCGTTTTATAGCAAATTGGATGATAAGCAAACAGGATATCAGAACTGATATAAGAACCTCGTATTCTGCGGAAAGTGAGACAGCTGAATATACTGGGCTATTCTGTAAAAAATCACCCTCGGTGAATTTACGTTAAATGAGGTGAGGAGAGCTGTTGACCCACTTAATGCGTCAGACTGATGGCTCAACTCACGGGCACTTACTACCAAACATCATAATAATGTGCTGTTCAAATTCGTAAAAAAAAAAAAAATGAATTAGACCAATTACAGGCACTTTGAATTGTCAAGGAGTCGGTCAGTGAGTCAGAAAGTTGAAGCTAGTTGCTCGGTACAAAACGGAGGCCTCTATGGAGAACAACGAGCAAGAAACTCCACGGCACTCTTTTCAATTAGGTTTTTACAAAATCCTGGGAAGAGTAATTAAACACATCCATCCGTCCTCACAGACTTTCACATTTTTAACATTAGTAGAATTTAGTTCTCGTAGATTCTGTAAGTTACTGTGTAGGTACTGAACATTGCTTGCGACAACAGTTTATTTTACTCAGAAACTTTGCACAGCCTTCAAGATTTATATTTTCTTGTAAATGCCTCAACATTTTTCAAAGAAACGTTTCAATGTAAGCTTGAACATAAAAAAATCAAGTTGATATTGCAAACATTGTTTTTTCCGCATGCTGCCCTTTCCTTTAGTACCTACATATATGTGCTATCATCGATAAGGAATTTCATTTGGTATCTTCAAAGAACATGATTAGTTGACGACGGAAGGATAACTAACCGGCAATTATCTTTGATCTTCAGTACAATAACCAAATCACAAAACGTGTACTGTTCGAGTGAGTTCCATTGTTTCTCTCCAAAGTTCTAGATACATCAGATCTTCACGAAATTAATATGGGACCTCCTCAGGAGTATCCTTTCAAATAAAAAATAATTTTGAAAATGGGTCGACAATTAGCGAAGCATTCAGTGAACATACATAAAAAAAGATACATATGGTAGAACATAGAACATCCTCCGATTTTTTAAATCGGCAAAAAAATCTCTGTCAATAAACATAACATCACGCCTGTTTTCCCCGAAGGGATAGGCAGAGGTGTACCCATTAGTACACCCACGTTTCGCCAGTATGTTTAAGTCCCATGGAGGCGAATCCAATATTATAATTTTCATATATTTACACAGTTTTCAATGTCATCAAAATTGAGGGTAATTCAATATTTTACAACACGCCTCAAGCAAATGGCGACATCACAATGTGTATCAATAAACACTAAACTCGTTAAAACTTTATTCATTACGCAGCGTTGTGCGCAGCTCGACGTAATTGTATGAATAAACTAAATAAAGACAATAAATTAGATCGCGGTCCGTGGTCCCACGGTGGGCGCCAACTACGAAACACAAAGTTTAGGGGTTGAATCACTAGTTCTGAAAGCAAATATCGTCTGAATGAGCTAGAATGTAATAGAACATGAAATTAAATTAGTTACTATTATACGTTTTGATTGAAACTGCTGGTCCCACGTTGGGCGCCATTAAGGAAGTACGGTTCACAAATTATTTATGTACCTTTCTCTTATTATTTACTTAATCGAAGTTAAATACGGGAACAAAATATTCGAGTAAAATACTAATCTAAGCTGAAGAGACTTTTTGTTTGTTTGTTTCTCTCTCTCTCTCTCTCTCTCTCTCTGAAACTACCGATCGGATTGGAAAATGTTTTGAAGCTCTTTATTTCTTTAATGTTATTTTCCAGTTTTTTTATGAAACTAGCTTTTGCCTGCGACTTCGTCCGTGTAAATGTCGAACATCGCGGGCGCAGACATAGTCGCAGAATAAAAAGTAGCTTATGTCCTTTCTACATACATACATAAACTCACGCCTTTTTTCCATTGTGGTAGGCAGAAACAACAGAACACCACCTGCTACGATCCTTACATACTCCTTTCGCCTCATCTACGTTCATACATCTCGTCATACAAGCACGCCGGTTACGAGTACTGCGCACCTGACCTTTCTGTGTTTAAAAATTACCTTTCATCAAAATCTGTTCAGTGGTTTAGTCGGGAAATCGTAACAGACAGGCAGACAGAGTTACTTTCGCATTTATAATATTAAATACGAATCTAATTAAGCTTCAACGTTTCATATTCACAAAACATGGCGGAGTACAAACGCACATTTCAATTTAACATACGAGCAAAACTAAAATACGATTAATTCTACGCAATGTACTTAGTATTTAGGTATGTGAGGTTTATTTTAATATAAACTTTAGAATGCTTTACTCTTACTTAATATTCACTGAATACAGCTTCTAGTATTTTAATCAACAAGTTTATGCGAAGGCCAAAGGAAGATATTCTCGGCTTGGAGGTAAAGTAGTAAATTAAACTGATGGGAATTAAACACAAGTCTCATCGGTCTAGTGGTCGCAAAGCGCGACTGCTGAGCATGAGGTCTTGGGTTCGATTATCAGGTCGGGCAAAGTGTTATTGGGATTTTCCATCAGCGATTTCTCAGTAGCAGCCAGGAGTTTGAAAGTCGATGCGATGTCACCCCCGTGCCTTGGAAAGCACGTTAAGCTAAAGCTTGGATACATTAGGGGGCAAATGAAGAAACATGTTGCGGAACATGTCCCTCAACAACTACGTGAAGTGTCCCGCGACAATTGTCATGGAACATTTTGCTGGCTACACTAGTCAGTGTTTATAGAAATGTCGTCGTGCGCTCGCTCTCGAGGCGGGAGCAAGCAACATGCCCCGCGTCACGTACAATGTTGCGGGGCATGTTGCGGGACAATGTGCAACGTTGCAGCGTCACGTAGATTGAGTGTTGCGCGTCATGTTGCGGGACAAAATGTTCCCTAGTGTATCCGGGGCTTTATGATCCTGCGCTTGATCTCTCCGGTTGTGGTGGTTTGCTATCCCATCGGACTATTATGAGAGTGAAGGAAGAAAGAGTACACCTGTGTTTGCGCACACACTTGTCCTCTATAGTATATCCTGCTTACTGGCCAGTTTCCATTGAGACTAAGACTATAAATAACTACTAAGGCCTCTTCCTCTCTCCTAATTTTTTTCTGTGCCTGACAGGGTCCATATTGATCTCTTTTACTTTATTATTTAGGATTTCTTGCAGAAGTATAGTGGTATTTTAGATTTTTCGTTGAATAGGTTGTCTCTTAAGGGTCCTAAGGGGCAGACGGTTTCGATGCCGCTCAAGTCCTATGATTACTCGTTGACTATTCCTCCGCGTTGTGTGGTGGTAAGGAAAGAATTGCGTGAAGGGGTTTTCTTGGCTAGTGTATGTAATAGGTTTGTATGGAATGCAATAAAAAATTGAGTATTGAGATTGGCTGCCGCGACCGAAATTAGGCCGGGAAGATATTCCTATTTATTTAGTTGCCTTTATAATGCCTAAATCTGGTCATCCACCATTCCTTTATGACTTAGTGACAGCAAAAGATGTCATAAGCCAAAAGCACTCGGATAAAAATTAAGATTTACATCGCCATTAAATTTAAAACGACATTTCGAAACTAACGGCCATTTTTCCTCGCTCACCGTTTTTATTTAGACACAAGCGTCCCTTGGCTGGTTTCAGTAAACCTTAACTGCCCAAGTTTTGTTTTAATCCCTTATTTTTTATTACTTTTTACCTCTTAAAGTACTTATAAAAGTAAGTTTATAATGTCGTATTAAGGCAGATTTAATGCCTAAGGCATTCTCTACCAGTCAACCAAAGGTGATGAAGAGATAACAAAGCAGGTGCAAAAAATTGTACTTAAGGAAATAATCAAATGAGATTTTAAAATCATTTAAAACAAATATCTAAATAAGTTTAAACGTACACAAGTGCACAAACTCATATATACGATATATAATATATAAATATGTATATATATATATATATATTAAAAACATATATACATACTCATAAATACATATTTTATAATAAGAATAGAAAGGATGTTTATGATAAAACTCTTACTAATTGTTCTGAAAATAACTCCGCAACTTCCGCTTGAAAACATAACATAACATTGTTTGTACCACATGATTTATTTTTTTATAACGAATTTTCTGGTAATGTAAAGATACAACATGAAGTAAAAAGAGCTATGTTGATGTAGGTATATGTATTTATTTTCTGTTTTTAAGTTTTTATTAAAACAGTAGAGTAAATATTCCAGTCTGTTCCAATGATTTTTATCGATAAAAAACTGCCAATAAGTCACTCAATAAACATCCTATATCGTTGTGGAGGCTTAGCGAGACACCGTCACTTGTTGATGCCAATCCGTGACCTTCTCAAAAGGGACGAGAGATCCGAATGAACGACGTAATCGAGAGAATTCGATCGATCGCCACTCGATTAGAAATAGATTTGGAAGGTAATGTAAGTTGAACTTAAATCGTTGCGATTTTAAAGTTAAGTGTCGAAATGATCGATTATAGAAAGTTTATATTGACTGCCTCGTTGGTCTAGTGGTCACAAAACGCGACTGCTGAGCATGAGATCTTGGGCTCGATTCCCAGGTCGGGCAAAGTGTTATTGGGTTTTTCATCCATCAGGAATTTCTCAGTAGCAGTCGGAGTCGGAGTTCTCGGAGTCTGTATTGGTGCCCGAGTGATAGCATTAGGCTCGCCCCCTATTTCATGGGACTTACCAAAACAATCAACATCGTCTGCATGCAATCATGATAATCAGTTCTCATTTTCTATTTGAACTTTTTAAAATAAAGGCGATTAACACAAGGCACCGTGCACCGCCGCGGAGGGCGATGGCGGTAAAGCGGATTGCACCACTCTACCGCGCGGTTGGGCGGTGTACGTGTGTTAGGCATCAACAGATTTCTTCCGCTTCACCGCCAACCGCAGCGGAGCGCGGTGCCGTGTGTTAATCGTCTAACCGTGTTGTATGACACCTACAGTATCTCTTCATAACATGGGTAGGAAATAGACTTAGTTTTCAATAAACATTCACAATCGGCTTTCTGTACACACGCCCTCAGAAGATAATCCTTGCACAACGCGCCTGATCCGTCACAGTCCCTTCCCTTTCAATTGTTAAATAATTCAGTGACATTTAAGATAACACCTAGTACACCGATTTCCAAGTATAAGGTCAATTGGATCTATACCTATAGATTCTCAATTGCACACAATTGTTTTTCCATCTGGCATTTCTCAGTAGCAGCCACGGAGTCTGGATTTGTGCCGGTTGATGGCAATAGGCTCGCTCCCTATTACATGGGACTTAAACATAACTGGAAATGTGGGTGTACTAATGGCTACAGCTCTGCCTAACCTTTCGGTTAGGTTTCGGTTGTCGGTAACCGGCGTGCTTGTGTGACCAGATGTATGAACGTGGACGAGGCAAAAGGAGTATGTAAGGATCGTAGCAGGTGGTGGTCTGTGGTGTCTTCTACTTCCATGGGAAAAAGTCATAAGTTTAATGTATGTTTTTTTTTTGTTACACCGGCTAAAGTAATACACACTTTGTGAAATATCTACATATTACGGTCCGAGGCCAATGAAAGACGGACGGACGGACGAAAGACAGCAAACTCTTAGCATGGTTCGTTTGACAGGTCCTGTACGGAACCCTAAAAAGTTCGTAAATTATATGAAAGTCAAAATGTAAATCCAATCCTTATTGTTCCCTGTACACAGTAGGAACATTTTCTGTTTGATCTTTGTAGATCTTTAAATGAAGTACGACAAATCGTTTCTTTATTGCGATATAATTGAGCTTTCATCGTATGAATATGAATTCAGATTAAGCCTCATTGGTCTTTATTGAGATCACCTTTTATATTATGTGCTAAAAATAAATGGGCATTTAGATGGATAGGTCGAAATGTTAAATCTAAACTCAATATTATGAGATTACCTCCTTTTAATATTGAGTTTAGATTTTACAGTGTTTAGTTTGTTCATTTTTAAGAGATAATCGAGCTGGAAAGTAGCCATAGGAACTAAATCAAATCTTAAAAGTAAAGACACATCTCCCCGTGTTCGATTGAACTGGAATTTTGAATACATAATTAGGCACATTACATAACAATCCTACTTACTCAGATAAGATGTTTATATGTTTGTTACTCAATCACGCGTAAACCGTTGAACAGATTTTGATGAAAATTGATTTTGATGAAACTTTTTGTTCCGGTAATGTGTTTCCTTGGGATAATAATTCAACTTACTTTACAGAAAGTTACTTTTTACACGGGCAAAGCTGCAGGGAGAAGCTAGCGCAATATAAAAAAAGTTAATAAAATATAACTTGTTACGGTACATACCTTTATAAGAGACTAGCTTTTGCCCGCGGCTCCGCTCGCGTAAAATTCGGGTAACTTAGTTTACTTCCACGTTTCTCTAAAATATTTCCATACAAACTTCGAACCCCCGTTTCATCCCCTTAGGGGTGAATTCTAAAAAATCCTTCCTTAGCAGACGTCTACTAACTACTACCTCCCTGCCAAATTTCATCTTTATACGTCAAACGGTTTCCGATATTTCGTGATGATTGTGTGAGTAAATGAATGAGTGACTTTTATATACACAGATTATACTCGTACATTATACAGATTACAGATTATAATATAGATTCCATAGTAACACGTTTAATTGACACAGTACACCAGTACACCTAAATTAAACAAAAAATATCCGTTCATAACATCCGTTGTCTATGAGGATCCGGCCGGAAGGTCTGTGGAATTAAAATGTACATGTGTAACACAAGGCTCGTTTATGACGATAGTTAAACTTTATTGTACGCACAGATAAAGATATTTCTGTTAAGGTACATCTATTATTTTGTATAGTCTATAGTTTTTTGATGATTATTTTAATTCTAACATGTTACTTTTTTGAAAGAAGATTTGGAAGGAATTAACTGGAAGAAATAGTAACATATACATGGTAATTAAAAATTTACCAGAAACGTGAAAAGGGGTCATTGTACTCATCATTATAAACAACTTTTACTATGGGGCCAACCCTGAAATCATGAAAAAAAAATCAGCTGTTCCATACATTATGATCGTGTCGTAAAGCATTTTTGTGGGGAACAGCTGATTTTTTGACCCTGACCTGAATGACCCTGTATACTTATATTTTTTTAAATATCTATTGACTACGTTTGTACGGAACGCAGCAGCACGCTGTGGAGAATATCCTCTTAAGGTTTTTACCAAACAACTAGGTACTTTAAAACTAACCACCTTTGACCACAAAAAGTGGTCACGTGGTTGGTCTTGACCGCGGCACAAACTTTGAACAAACAGAACTGTGGTCAGTTGGACTGGATCCTGTTAGAACTAAGATGTTGGTTTGGAATATACACACATATTATATTATGTTGGTTTGGCACTAATATTGGAGTTTATTACATAGTTACTAGCTTTTACCCGCTTTTATCGCAGACGCAGACGAAGTCGTGGAATAAAAAGTACCCTATGTCCTTTCTTGAGGTACAAACTTACTCCGTACTAAATTTAAGCAAAATCGGTTCAGTAATTTAGCCGTGAAAGCGTAACAGACAGACAGAGTCACTCTCGCATTTATTAATTAAAGAATAAAATTAATTATAAGGTGATATTTAGACATATTTTCTCAATAAAACGTATTAATTCTCGTCTTCAACGCAGTTAGGGCGCGGGCACACGGTGCGTTGCGGCGCCGCACCGCAAAGATTTCACCGTGTGAGCGGGCACACGAGAGGTGCGGCGCCGCAGCGTTGTTATAACGCAGCGGCGCCGTAGCAGCGAGCGAGCGTGTGTAATTCCTTGTGACGCAAAACAACTGAGCGGTGCCGCTCCGAAGTCGCAACGCATTCACCCATCCCCGCCTCGTCTTGGTGGTTGCAAGTCCGGTGCGGCGCCGGAACGCATCGTGTGACATGCCACAGATATTTCTATGTAAAACGACGCAGCGACACCGCTCCGGCGTCGGACCGCCGCCGCAACGCATCGTGTGCTTGCATACTTAAAGTCACATGCAGAAGCCAGTTGTTAAGATATACACATCAATTGCAATGATCACTCAATTGTTCCAGCTTTAAAGCTATATGCTCGAACAAGAGCGTTCATTTTGAGCTTTTAAAAGCTGTACCTCGACTCGCCACGCCGCGCTCCGGCCTTTCATAAATAACTACAAAAGCTTTTAAACACTGAAAATAAAGTAAAGGCTTTTAAGCTTTTGTTAATAAAATAATTTCAATTTTAATGGATTTACCGTGTCAATATGTGAATACAATTAACTGCGTCATATTCAGTGGATTTCGAGGGCTTTATGTTTATTTAAGACCGTGTTTTAAAGTTTTTCAATATTCGTAGCACGAGCTACGGCGTAGCTGAACGCGTAGCAAAGTCGGATACAATTTGGAAATTCGTAGCTATTGTTTTTTTTTTTAAGGATGGTAAATCATCAAATGACTTCTACCGCTCTGTGTCAGAATCTTACTGACTAAAACACATTCGTGTTCCTTTGTGTTCCAGGACCGCGGTGACTCTTTCGAACAAAATCCACAACCCCGGCAGTAGCTATTGCAAATTTCATCTAGATCCGTTCAGCCGTTCTGGCATGATTGAGTAACAAACATTCATTCATGCAGACTTTCGCATTTATTATGGTAGTAGTATTATTAATATAGAAGTGTAGCTTTAAATGTAAATAAAATACTTTGAGACAGACGCATTTCAGACCATACCAGAAATGTCTTGGGGTTTGATTGGGGGTCGTGTACACGTGAGAGGGGGGATCAGCGAATGCCCTGATACCCCCCTCACGTCTACACGTATATCCACCCCTTTTTAATCCCCTTAACTTATTTACGAACTCAATCCCCTGGATATTCCATCAGCATGACACGTCAATCTAAAAATAATTACTTCGTAGACACGTTGCGACTTGCGTGGGTTTATACCGATATAAACCGGAGTAATCCAGTTATCTCCGCTTGTCTCCGGTTTAACAATAACCGGCGTAAACCAGTTATGTGTGTGACGTGGACGTGACGTAATGGAATGTGCGTAATAGACATTGTGAATGATATATTCTAGCATTTGTTATTTGAATGTAACATACAATTAGGTAGCACCATTAGCCCTGAATACTCGATTAATTTTCAATTTAAGTACTGTAAAATTAGATATTTTGTGGCTTTAAAATCAATAAATAGTTAGACAATTGAGTTGCCAAATAAGTGACGTCACAGTTCGATATTGTCATACAAAATCTATGGAAGAATCGCGTTTTGGATCAGGTCATAAAAAGTATGTCAATTGATTGCTGGTGTCAACTAGCCTATTATTACATTTTTAACCTACTTATAATTAGAAGGTGGTTATGTTGTATTTTGATTTGATTATGAGGTCTAGGGTTCGACTCCCAGGTCGGCCAAAGTGTTATTGGGTCCTTCCGTCAGGAATTTCTCAGTAGCAGTCTCGGAGTCTGGATTTGGGCCCGTTTGATGACAATAGGCTCGCCTCCTATTATTTGGAACTTAAACATAACTGGCGAGGTGTACCCATTAGTTATTATTATGTTTTAGTTATTTATTAGTTAGTATTATGTTTATTATTACGTTTATTTGCATTTATTATTTTCAAGGTTTACTTCGTTTGAAATCTTGTTAAAAAGTTTATCAATATGTTATAAGTTACTAGCGACCCGCCCCGGCTTCGCACGGGTGCATGTGTTATACATATAAACCTTCCTCTTGAATCACTCTATCTATTAAAAAAAACCGCATCGAAATCCGTTGCGTAGTTTTAAAGATCTAAGCATATATAGGGACAGACAGACAGGGAAAGCGACTTTGTTTTATACTATGTAGTGATAGTGATGTAAAGTACCTAAGTATACCTATGTAATTAAATTAATGTATTTTTTATTGTTCTAGGTAAGCACAACACCTATTTGAAAATATTTTAACTAACTAGTCAAATGTAAGTACATATTTTATATACATATACTAGCGAAAACAGTTATTTTGTAATTTCAATCGTTTCAATTATCAACTCTCGGCGCTGAGCCAATCGTTGAAAATCCTTTGATATGCAAGGCAAAGTAATATTAAAATAATAAAGTTTTAAGAGATGGGGGATTTTGCGACCAAAATTTTCAACCACTTGGGGTCTATCATGTACTAAATCCATTATAACAGTCTAGTCATTCACACACAAATATAATAAACACAAAATTTCTAAAATTAGAACAGAGAACAAAGCCAAACATAACATGAAAATTGAACAAGTTGAAATCACGAAAAATAAAATCAATAAAATGTCGCGAAGCCGTCACAAACATTGTAAAAGCTTTACATTACTACGTCATAGGGCAGGGGTGGTGAACCTTCATATATCATGTATATTTTTTTGAATATAGGCTTGTTGTGTTTTTATCCCCATTTCTTTTAAGAAATGTTTTATCCTTATTTGTGTGCCAATCGCATCGCGCTTGACCTAAACTTTGTCTTTATATTAATGTTCTTTGTAGAGTTTCGTACCTAAAGGGTGCTAAACGGGATCAGGGGGCTTAGACAAAGTAACAATTTCAAAACGATAACGAACTTAGAAAAGACTAAAATGTATGGGATTGACATAAGCCGATAATTCATAACGAAACCATAAAGTAACGAATCGTTATCGTGTTTATCCCATAATGCGTAGACAAGCAGCGCTTTCAGTATTCGCCTTCGCCTCGATCGTGATCGCCAAAAAAGATAACGAAACGAATGCTAAAACGTTGTATTTATTTGTAATGACGTTTCTTAGCTAGTCATGTATTGTCATCAAAACTCAGAGCGTGTGCAAAATTTCATCCTAATCGAAGACCGGGAAGTGGGTCAAATTAAGATTCCAAGATTTTCTTACATACATAGTTAGTTACAAGTGAAGCTAATAAAAGCGTGTTAAAAATATCATCCATTTATACATGAAAACATAAATAGCTATGTACGGATGGGTGTATTTCTGATGTCCCTTTAAGATCACAAACTGCGATACATTATGTAACACAAACCATTATAACCGGCGTGCTTGTTAACGAGATGTGTGAACGTAGATGAGGCGAAAGGAGTATGTAAGGATCGTAGCAGGTGGCGTTCTGTAGTTTCTGCCTACCCCCATGGGAAAAAGGCGTGAGTTCATGTATGTATGTGTACAAAGCATCATCAACTTTCCATTATTCCCGTCACTTCTTATCGTGCCAACTGTTTGTCATCCCTGTCGTAGGGCGTATGGGGTCCAAAGTTATCGACGCCCACCGCGTGGTAATATGTGACATCACAAATGCTGTAATAGGCCAAACGTATCAATACCTTTGCCCGATTATGACGTAGAGGTGAAAAATCATATTTTTCCATTTTCGAATTTGAATGTGTGCGTTCCCTTTGAAGCTTTAATCTCTGAAGTCGAAAGGGATTGAATGGGATGTTTGGGTCGCCACTCACTTATCGACTCGGCCGCACTGCCTCACCTCGTTGTGAGTGAGATTTCTTTATGCGTACAGTCAACAAAATAGATAGGTAAGCAGAGTCGTCAGATATAGTTGAAGTTTTTATAGCAACCGTTGAATGTTTTCAAATGTAATTTAATTTAAAAAGTAAGTAGATAATAAACAGTTCTATAAGTTAAGTTTCAATGAAAGATATCCATCGGTTTTCTATACCATCTCTTTTGTTGATAGTACTTCCACACAAAGAAAGAATGAAACAAGTTTATTTTACACAGAGAACGAACTGAGTTTAACTTACTTTTGGTTAAAAATACATGTTAGTACCGGCCTGAGTTAAAAATCTTTTTACACCCTTTACATAAATATTATGCAGTGGTTACCTAAAGCATAACATCACAATCATCACGCCGGCAATCCCCGAAGGGTTAGGCAGAGGTGTACCCACTAGTACACCCACATTTCGCTAATAATGTTTAAGTCCCATGTAATAGGGGGCGAACCAATTGCCATGATCCGTGCTCGCCGCCCTCAAGCCCGCGCCTACGGTAGTCGACGCCTGGGGGGGGTCGACCACCTATTTTTTTGTTAATCTAGGTTTTGGCTATTATGGTCTATGCACTTTGGGCATTTTATGGAAATGCCCGTGCTATAGAAATCAAGGAGATGCGAATAACATCTTCCCTAAAATCCTTTAACATAGTCAAAACTTTTCATTAAAAAAACTAATCTGGCCAAATGGGGCTTCCTTCACCCATCCCAAACGCAGTGCCAGTGTGGAGCACCATTACAGGACATGCGTCACCTTCTCAGTTGCCCGTCGTGCACTACCACCTGCACCATCCAAGACCTTAATGAGGCCAATGACATAGCTGTACAGGTTGCTCAATATTGGTCGAACATTTGAGTCAATCGACACGAAAAGAAGAAGAAGAATTAAAAAAAAGTAGTTTCTTATTATTCATAAAGACTGAAATATTTAAAGAAAATCATATTTAAAATGTGGGTGTGCACTAAACCATCATAATTATATTTTTATCGCTTACCACTAAGCGAAATATAATATGTCTGCGGTATGTGGGTTCACGTCGAACGTGACACAGGCGGGGATCAAACCCACGACCTGTCACTCATTAAATGCTTCTTCAAAGAACTTCTTCTTTGATTACTAAATCTAAATATGTATATAAAAGCAAAAGGTCATTCACTTTCATTCGCTTGACGTATAAAGAAAAAAAAACAGCTGTTCCCTACAAAAATGCTAAACAACACAATCATAATGTATGAAACAGCAGATTTTTTTTTTCATGATTACAAGGTAGGTCCCATAGAAAAAGTTGTTCATAATGATGAGTACAATAACCCTTTTTCAGGTTTCTGGTGTTTTAAAAATAACCCTGTATACAAAATCCCGACAACAACCGTCGGGCAGTAGCCCACCAGACACAACACCCGTCTGGTCAGAGAATCCTCCCTTTTCAACTGAAAATGAGAAACTTTACACGCTGTTTCTCATACCTCTAAAAATCACACCTCCTTGCTACGTTACACATAGGTAGTTAAAAACCCAGACAAAACCAAGTACTCGTAACCGGCGTGCTTGTATGACGAGATGTATGAACGTGGAAGAGGCGAAAGGAGTATGTAAGGATCGTAGCAGGTGGCGTTCTGTGGTTTCTGCCATCCATGGGAAAAAAGCGTGAGTTTATGTATGTACGAAACCAAATCTAGTGCTAGTATCATTATTACTTATTCTCTAATGAATTCAAAAATGAAGAAATAAAATCACAAACCACCATTACATTAAAACGGTGGCATCACAAAATTAGGCGGTGGACAGACTGGCGGTCGACCCGCTTAGGGGGTGTACACACACGCCGGTCGCCATTTGCATACGTAATGTGTTTGCCGTCTGTGTGGGCGGGCCGAATCTGAATAGCTTCATCAAACCCACGCGTTTAGGAACAGACAGAATTGCAGGCGTTTGTGCGGATGATAGGATGAAAGTCTGTTTGTTAGTGGCAAATATTGTGTACTAGCTTCAGTAGTGTAAAGTTGATTTGTTATCATACGCAAACCGTACATTTTTTAGAAAGGAGAATGGCGAGAGTACACGTAATTTGGGACCCAGTGATAGAAGTAGTGTGTAATATTGAAACTGATTTGCAGTTAAAGAACGACTTAAGGCTAACCAAAAATCAAATGGAAAGTAGTTTGAAAAAGTTGGGAGAAAAAAAATATGAAAGGTGGAAGATTATAACCTAAAATAATCTAAGACTCGCAATTATTGGTTATTATTTATTTTACATACTAAGTATATTATTATTATTTATTTTTATTCCGATGCTAATTATCAGTCATATACCCGTTTAGCCAGATTCACCAGTAATTAATATTTTTGCATAATATCACAGGTTATGGAGGCAGCTTTATATCTCCTGGAATATTCTTTAAAAGCACAGTTGATGTACTTTTATCTACATTTACCATAGTATTGTTGAATAAAACAACATTTATTTATTTAAAAACTTTTATTTATTTTGTAATTATGTACTTGTAAAATATTCAAGACATACAAACATTGTATCTTCCTTTAATCTTGTTTTGCGTTCCTAGATAGTATTTTATAATAAATAATCTTTTTACCTAATCAAAAGATTATCTAAGAAGCTAGCTGGTGCAGCGACATAGCTTTGGTGTCTGGGATAATCCACGTACCACAAAATGCTCATACCATGTGAGCAAGAGTCCACATTCATGTCCCCAAAAGGCAATGGCGATAACAACAACAAGAGCAGAGTTTCTGTGAGAACTGTCCACCACTCTGCCTGCAAATAGCATGGCACACATATTTTATTGTTAAAGATTAATTAACAGAAACAATAAACAAGTAAAAAGTTGACAAAAATACAAATACAATGTAAAAATAATAATATGGATAAAAAGAATATTTATTAATTTCATAACCAACCTGTCGGGGTGTTTGACCATATCTTTTGGTCAATAAAAATAGTTAAAAATACTGCTTGATAAAACTTAAACCATTTTTATTGCTGTTATAAAATAATTAATCTTAATTTGACATCTTTGTTATATAGAGTTTCCATGGTTACGGTATGACATTACACTTTACTTTCTTTTTAGGATTTTTTTTTTCAAGTATAAATACTTTTTACATATTAATGTAAAAAGTATTTATGCTCGACATTAAACACGGGGTCTTATCCATTCAGATATTATTATAATGTTTTCTATTCGGATTACCATTTCAGTCATGTCAGGACGAAGAAACTGATTTTCAACTAGGTACTCCTTATTCTCAAAATAGATTGCCACATGCAGCACAGACATTACAATGGTCGAGTTGTTAGTTGTTGTAGGGTTTCTTGTTCAGAAATTCAACAAATTAGTTCACATATATACTCACATCGCGCGGGTACACCCATCTCTGAACTCTTTTAACAATTTGATGACTTTTTCGGACAAGCGATGTCTTCTGTGTAATTTACAATAATGCACCGCATTTGAACAGTTTGACAAAGTCCAAATCACTTGCAAATCGTCATCCAGTAGTAAATGCCGTAATTTAGGTTGGTATACAGCATAATCAGTCCAAAGGTAAAGCCAAGTCGTCAAGAATTTACAAAATCGCCGTTATATTATTTGTTTTTTACAACGCTAACCGTTGAAAATAGTGTTGCCTATCGATAGTCGACTATCGCTAAACTATCGATAGCCTATCGATAGTATCCATATTATCTATAGATAGTATGATACAGTTTACGTATTTTTATAATGATATACAAAAATAGTATCGAAAGTATTAGTTCCGATAATATCGATATTATCGAAGTCCAGCATATGTTTAGGAACAATACTGTCGATAGTATTGATGGTATCGATAGTGTGAGCTATCGAAAAAACTATCCATGTTGTAATACTATTGATAGTTTTACAAACTATCATTAGTATCGATAGTATTACTTTAAAAAATCGATATACTATTGATAGTATTATCATGTAATAGTATCGATCCTATCGATACTCTCGATTCCAATCAATAGTACAATTAGTTAATTTGTGATATCGATAGTATCAGTGGTTTAGCATTGTTACTAGTTTTCGAGGTCATCTATCGATAGAGAAACTATCGACAGTTGGGCAACTCTAGTTGAAAACAAAAATGCCGTCAGTGTCAATTTGATACTGACGTTCCGTTTCTCCGTTTCATGTAATCCATTACGTATGATGTATCAAAATAATGAGTCTTATTTTTTTTACGGTCTATTTACATGGTTCGTATGTTTCATCGTTATGGGTTTTCAGAATATTTAACAACTTTTTAACAAGATGTATAAGTATAAAATAAGGAAAATCACCAAGCGAAAACGAACTACTTTTTATCTAATCATTAGCCTAGAAAGGAATGTAACTATAAGTTTCGTTTAGAAACTGCACGATGATTATTTTTTATTAAATAGGGATAATTGATAACTTTTGATTCCCGATTTGTAAAAACTTAGTATTTTTTTTGTACAACACTTATTAACTTGATATTATAATTGATATAAATTAGACCTTGCACAGTGCTCCATTAATTTTGGGTCCGCTCTCGCCATCCTTCTTTAAAGTAGCCTAATGTGCTATTCCAGAATATAATCTTTTTCTGTGCCAAATTTCATTAAAATCCGATCAGCCATGCAAACAAACATGCATTTAAACTTTCGCATTAATAATATGTTGTATAGAAGAATTGCGTTTTTTTCAAACGTGTTAAGTTACGTCTTTAGATGCTGCTCCACTCCCATTGGTCATAGCGTGATGTTATGCCTATACTCATGAATCTGGCTATTTTATACAAAAATATTTTTTTAATCCGACTGGTATTTCCAGAGATGGAGAGAACAAACTAAAAAAAATATCTTTAGCTTTACTATATTAATATTAAAATAAAAAGTAGATTGCGCATCAAACACAAAACTAAAATTCAATAGTGCCAACCTAAAAACAAAACTATCAAGAACAACTGAATGTGAAAAACTGACAACAACAGATTAGAAAAGATTTAGCAAATGCCCCTTGACGTTTGGAGCTCGCTTCCGAAGCCGAAACGAGCACATTCAATCCCCTATCGCCGGAATTCCGCAAATCCTTAAAGGCGGTATTCCACTGCGGCGATTGGGATCATACGCTTTACAAATATCAAAAAAGAAACTTTTCTTTTGAAAAGTTGTTATCATAAGTACAATCATATCGGTGACTAATAACCAATCAGACTTTATAACGTCCACTGCAGCCCACGTATACGCTACATGATTGGTAACTTCATTGATAGAAGCCACGCGGGCTTGATCGGATATGTTGCTAACTCATTTCAAAACTGCGCACGCTATACACGCGGCCCACAGTTACTGTGTAGGATGGTGCACGCAGAGGCTACGCATGGTGACAGCGTGGGTCCGTTTCTTTTTTCCATCATAGCAGGCCAGGCTTGTGTCGCAGATGTGGTCGTGGGGCGTTGTACTACACAGCTGTGAGTGACCACAAAAGTTCGTACAATACGCGAAACGAAAGATAAGACAGACACAAAACACAAAGTTTATTATTTCGTAATAAATATTATAATATTGTTAAGAATTTTAATCTAAATGTTATCAAAAATCCCTGAATAGATACACAAATTATAGATAACTATTTCGTACATCTATACTTGCGCAGGGTCCCCACTACTGACGCTTGTCAAGTCTAATATTTCTCACACTTCAATTAGACACAAGTGATCTGAATTACGGACCCATGCAGCTAACGTGGATGTTCTTATCGTGCAACGCGTGCACCCCAATGGAACAGGGCCCTAATACGGTCTGGTAAACGACGCGTTGGCTGCCTAATCCCGGCAGTCTGCAAACTACTGCATTGAAATGATTTCCCAAAGGATAATTTGCGTGGGTATGCTGCAATTTACTAGCGTAGGAAGGCTTATAAAACCATATTCATTCGTATAAATACCGAGTTCCGACGATGAAAGGTACGTTAGAAATATCTTTGATGAATAATTAATCCTTTGAATAACGGTTTCCTAGAAATAGCTTTGGTAACTTGGACTTAAAAGGAAAGAATACACCCACATTTCGCCAGTTATGTTTAAGTCCCATGTAATAGAGGGCGAGCCTTGCCATCAACCGGGCACAAACCCAGACTCCGAAACTGAGAAATTCCTGATCGAAAAACCCAATAACACTTTGCCCGACCTGAGAATCGAACCCAAGACGACTGGTTTCCCCCAAACAGGTACAATTTATTGTGTGACCTATAATCACCGAAGTTTTGGTAGCGTATCGCAGCGATAATATCCGGCAGTCTGAAAGCCCCTCATCACGTTAAATTACATAAACCTCAGTAAACAGGCTTCATTATGCCAATAGTGCAACGTTCAATGAGCTGTCCGTATTAATTAATTAGAATCAACTAGCTGTCATTGACTAATTACTTTGTGTTTGTGTGTGGGTGTGTGGGTGTTATCGCTCAGTGTACAACCGGTATTTAGTGGCGCATTTACCAGTAGTCTGAATAGGCCTAGGGCGGCATATTTTAGGGCTGGTTTTGGGGCCCAATTATTTTTCCTTTGACGGTTTTCTGATGTCTAAGGCTGGGCGCTCATGTTCGGTTTCCTGATCAGGAAGCGTCACTCTGCATACAAATCCGAATACCTAACAATAACACATTATAAAACAAAATCTTCCGCCGTGTCTGTCTGCCTGTTTGCAATAAACGCCTAAACTGCTGAACGGATTTTTATGCGGTTTTCACCAATAGATAGAATGATTCATGAGGAAGGTTTAGGTATCTATTATTTATTAAGGTTATGTGTAAATTGGTTGAATTAAAACGATAATTGTTTTAAGTGTCAAAAAAAGTTAAACCGCCGAAAGCTTTCATCAACGATTACACCCATGCGAAGCCAGGGCGGGTCGCTAGTACTAATTACTAAAATTACTAAATGCTAAAAACAATAACAATTCTAAAAATAACTAGCGAAGCCAACAAAAACCATTTCAGCAAGTAATCCCATTTCCATTCTATAAAACTTAGCTCGGTGCATTGCACTAACAATCTTGCTAACAGACACTCTACAGTTGGTCTTCTAATCCTGAGTGAGCAAGCGGATTACAGCTCCGCTTTGCTCGCTCCGCTTATCTGCGCAGATGACGATACAGCTCGTCGTAGTTGTTAGCTTGGATTTCATTGGATGTCTTTGAGGATTAAGTAGTTATGCTGTACTGGATATAAGGGGGTCAGTGAGTGAGTAATTAACTTATAGTTTAGTTTTTCCACCTTTTAATGGAGCAACATTTATTCTTCTTCACAACTCCCAAATTCTTTCAAACTACCCTTTTGGAAAAGGCTACAAGATTCAATTCATTTTTACACAAACTTAATTATTAAAAAATATACTAAATGGCATAAAAAAAAATCCGCGTCACCGTCAACTGGAAATGAGCCCAAAAGATTAGCCGCATTGCCACGTTGGATGGCAATGCATAGCCTCTGGCCAAGGTAATAATCAGCCGTTGGGTCACGGGAAGTGTAAACCAACCGTTTTTTCTTGTATTTGACGTTCAAAATTGCCAGTCAAATTGACTTTGACTGGTGACTTTGACTTTTAAATTTTGAATTTAGACTCAAAATGACATAAATTATTTATCGTTTTATGGTTACACTGACTTGTGCCAGCGTGTTCGCCTGCGTGATGGTCAAAAATTACGCCTTCCGTGGCGTAATTTTTGACAATTTTGCACAACTTGTCCACAATTTTTAATTTTACATCCATTTTGTAACATTCCTAATACAAAAAAAAGGAGTTCTAAAGAAAAAAAAAGAAAGAATGAGAAGCCAAAAATAGCTCCATTCAAAAACATCGTCTACATCATCCCTTTCAATCAGCAAATGTCCTCATATACCGGTTTCTTAGAAGATAATCTTGCTTTGTGGTACTAAAACAATACTCACCGACTGCGGTACCAAAAGTACCCTGAACGTGTATTTTTAGCGGCTTCGTTATACTGAGTGCTACGCCTTCACGGTTTTATGGGTAGGTAGATACCGTATTGCTGTCTTGTAAGAAAGAAAAGATTTTTTTGAAATGCCACCCACGGTTTTTGTAAATCTTTCTTTGTAATGTTGGAAAATTTAAATGGATGAGATTTTTTTTGTATTGTAATATTTAAGAGCAAGAAGTCCTACTAACGTTATAAAATAGCTTTAACCTGTGACTTTCACTGCATGGATGTCAAAGTCAAAATCAAAAACGTTCCTAGCTTACGTCTGCTACCTTTAAACTACCTACCTACCAAGTTTTAGGTTCATACATCCATCAGGTTAAGCCACGCTTGCCGAAGTTGGTCCGTGGATGGGTAACCATCTTTACATACCGAAACTCGTCCATGCCTCGGAAAGCACGTTAAGCCATTGGTCCCGGCAACCATACGTGGATCATTGATAGTCGTTACGAGTCGTCAGAAGCCCGAAAGTCTGACAACCAGTCTTACCAAGGGGTATCGTATTACACATAGGGATTGCAATCCCGCAAAACGGGATCCCGCAATCCCGCGGGATCCCGCACCACTTATTAATCTGCTGGATCCCGCACCTTCAAAACGCGGATCCGCGGATCCCGCATATTTGAAATTATTCACAGTAGTTCAACTTTTTGCCCCGTTTGTATGTAAGATAAAGTATTAATTTTTTGATCTTATAGGGCTATAAGATCGAAAAATTAATACTTTATCTTATTTAAAATTATGTTATAAAATCGAAAGGAAACTACAGGTTTTTGTTTTAAAAAATCAAGTATTATGATGAATTACAAACATCATAAAACTGTTGTCTCGCGACGACTCGCGTTTCAAGACAATTTCAAGAACACGCGTTGTCTGCCCCGTTGATACCGATTAAAACGCGAGTCGTCTGCGCGTTTAAAATACGCCGTGTGCTGAGGCCCATAAGGTAAAATTAAACAAAACTTTTGATGCTAAACATTTAAAAATTAAGGTCTAATAAGGCTGATTACTAATTACTCGTACTTAATTATGATTTCATTGTTATTTTGTTAGAAAACAAATAATTTTTGTTGCATAATGTAAGACATGTTTAATTAATAATACTTGATTTTTTAAAACAAAAACCTGCAGTTTCAATTCGATTTTATAACATAACTAGCTGTTACCCGCGGCTTCGCCCGCGTTAGTTTAGAATTTGACAACCAATTCGGGTTGTACTGGGCTTGTTGTTCGGCCAGATCCAGAATTATTAAATACGGACCAACTGTGACTCATAAAAGTCCGTCGACGCTTAGTTTGCATTTCTGCAAGAGAGGTCCCTCTCGCCTGCGACTGTTCTGGAGTTTCTGTCGCTGTAATGGCTGATCTTGTTCTCTGAGACGAAGCTATGTTTGAACAGGCGTCTCAGTTGCTCTTACAGCTCTCTGGCTTTTGGCTTGTTCCTCCAAAAGCAATTGCGTTTGGAAGGGCGTCTCAGTCGCTCTCTGAGAAGCTTGGCGTGCGGACGGCTTGGCTCTCCAGTCTTTCCTGGCTTAAGAAAATATCTCATCAGCTCTCAAAGCTGCTTGTCGCTTCGCTTGTGATTGCCTTCTTAATGCGGCATGAACGGGAGATTCCTGGGATTGAGCAGTAATTTTTGCTCGGGCTCGCAATGAGCTTTTGCCTGAGTTGGAACTGCGAGATATTTTAAAATAGAAAAAGTAACCTACCCTAATAAAAACACACCGAACATACCTCGAACGAAAATATAAACAGTACTGAGGGACAGACTTAACTTTGCCGTTGGAAAACTGTTGTCTACATGCAGCGACATAGGTCACGGTTAGTGATAATAATTATTATTACTTTCTCAAAAAAGTAATTATTTGGTGATGAATTTACGGTTTTCAGATTTTTCCTTTACTTGTGCTACTTCTACTTGGCCTTGCTCCTTGCCAAATTCTAGGTGAACGGAAAGTCCCCTATAGGTTTTGATTCCCTTGCGAGCGTCAAAATATGCACCATAAACAGAGCACAAACGGCCTTGACTTTAGATTGCGTTAATTTAGAATTTTGATTTTTTCAAAACATGGTCTTGACAGACGGACAACAAAGTGATCCTATAAGAATCCATTTTTCCCGATCTATGTGCGGAATCCTAAAAACAGTCAAACTATCGAACTACCAAAAAATTAAAGATTTTTATTTTTCACCTTTTTGGCGCTTGTCGTTAATGTTTGAAATCCTTATAAAAAAACCCTTTCAAACGATATATTTAATTTTGGAAAGTGGTAGGAGAGGGGTTACGTTGACGTACCTCCTCCCCCTCTTCCTTCAGTCAGTCATCGACTACACGTATAAACAAAGCAATTTTATTTGTTACGACAGTTATGCTGTGATCCTATGAGGAGTTCCGTTCCATATCTCCGAAGTTTATCATCATGTCATGACAATATTTCTATGGGACCAATTCATTTCATTTCATTTCTTTCAAACTAAAAAGAAGAATCATCCAAATCAATTCACAATTGGCGGAGTAATCGCGTAACATACATACAAAAAACATACCGCCGAATTGAGAACCTTCTGCTTTTTGAAGTCGGTTGAAAACTAACCCAAAAATAATAAAAGACAATGTTTTTAATTTTTAAACAAACTAACAATTAATGGTCGTTTCATCGATAACTCTTAAAGCTTGATTCATACATATCACAGTCCCGGCACAGCACCGTCACCGTGTAAAGCTTGATTCATACACATCAGTGAAGCCACAGTTCCGGCACAGGACCATCACCGTGATAATTATTCTTTCATACATTCTCTATGAAGGCATTCACACCAATCAGTGACAGCGACGACACAGTGCTTTTAAATTGTATATTGTCAAGCATTGTCCTTCAGTCTCTCCTAATTGCCTTGCCCGGCCATGATTCATGCACCCATTTTAATTTTTTTCGTCTTTATAAATGGATACCATAACGAAACTTGGCAGACATGTGGCCGGAAGTGTGACTTCACTAACATGTGTGAATTGAGTCACTGCCGCATCACTGTATCACTGTTATGGGACGGTGTCGGAACTGTGCTGGAACTGTGACTTCACTGATATGTGTGAATTAACCTTAAGGCTGCTGCACACTTTTTACACCCGACGCCATTCTAGATGAAATTGTTATAAGTTCGCCTTCATTCTTCCATACATCCTCTATGAATACGTTTACACCTTAAATAAAAATAAAAATAAAATACACCTGTCAGTGTCACTGACGACACAGTGATGTCAGTGTCAGTCACGCAGTTTTTCTGTATCCCTGACAACGTATATAAAGTGGGTCACAGACAAACGCGGAATGTTGTGGCGGCCGCGTTATTTGCAAATTTTAACAACGGGCCGCGTGTACTGCTTTGTAAAATGACGCCAAATATGGAAGATGTAACAGAAATAAGTTTAATAATTTAATTACTTAAGTCCCACATAGTGAGACACAATTGATTTTCTATTGTTCTGGCTTACCGGTAAGTCAGCCGGGGCTTGACCGGTCTTTAATCCCACTTCTCTATTCTTAACAGTAATATGCGATGCTAATGATAATTTAGGTACCTCACACCTCAAGTGTTTAATTAAACGGTTTTTTTCCTACCTTTCTTCTCATCTTCTGAGAGGGCTAATGAGAGTAATAAGACAACGTTACGGTTAGCCATATTGACTGACGTCCGATTGTAACACAAACACCACAGCTAATGGCACTTCAGGCCGCCACTGTGACCGCGGTGGTGTGTTTTTGCAGCGGTTGGAGCCGCGGCCTGCGGTTTGCCGCAACCGCACCGTCCGTCTGGAGGCCACTTTATGCAAAATGTCAGGATGCGCTTCAGCGGTTTAGGGCGTGAAAAATTATTAAGCAAACAACTTTCGTACTCCTAGGTTGTTTATTTGACTTGACTTACTGGTTTATCGACAGTCTAGACTCACAAAATACAATTAGATGCTTAAACTTAAAATTCGATCATGATTCGATAGACACGTGGCGCCATCTACTGTCATAAGGACGTTATTGTGATTTTCCTCGGGAATAGTACTTTTTTTCGGGATTAAAAGTACCCTATGCTTGTTCCTGTACACCTGGCAACGTATATGCAAAATTTCAGGATGATCGGTTCAGTGGCTTAGGCGTAAAGTGGTAACAAACAAACAAACAAACTTACTTTCGCATTTATAATATTAGTTAGGAAGTTAGGATTTTAAATAAGATAAAGTATTAATTTTTCGATCTTATAGCCCTATAAGATCAAAAAATTAATACTTTATCTTACATACATACGGGGCAAAAAGTTGAACTACTGTGAATAATTTCAAATATGCGGGATCCCGCGGGATCCCGCGCGGGATTGATCAATCCCGCATATCAATCCCGCGGGATTGAGTGAGCTGCGGGATTGCAATCCCTAATTACACAGTTACTGGGTTGTGGAGGTCAGATAGGTAGTCGCTCCATTTAAAATACTGGTATTCAGCTGCATTCGGTTAGACTGGAAACCGACCCCAATATAGTTGGAAAAAGGCTAGGCGAATTGATTGATTAGGACTTTTTTAGCGAAACAGCTACAATTTCACTTCAATCTTCATTCCTCCACAAGAAAACTTTTCTACTTCTAGGCTATTTTTAGCCCAAATATAGGTAGGTACATAAGGAAAATATGAAACTACATAAGGAAAATATAAGAAGGAAACCGAGTCCGGTATAATAAATTATTACACTGCATCAACTTGGCAACAGACTGTGGCAATTATTTGTGTACGCCGTGGGTGTGTTGTCGCGAGATATAGAGAGAAATAGTGGGCTCATATCTATTAATTACTAACTTTTGCATGCGACTAGGTCCGCATTGAGATTGGTACGGGAACCGTACTTTTTTCCAGGCTAAAAAGCCTATGTGCTACACTAGACTATAATCTACCTCTGTGCCACATTTCATCTAGATCCGTTCAGCCATTCTGGTGATAAAGTAACAAACATCTATCCATTCAAACGTTTATACACTATGTAACAAAAACCCTGTCAGATCAGTGTTGCCGTTGATCAGTTTTTATATTTTATTTTAATTTAATTACTTCTTCTTTCTTCTTTTTTTTTTTCACTGGGGAAAAATAATAATCTCAAATCCATTAAATGGTTACGTATATGTGTACGCAGTACGATGCCGAATAATACCCTTAAGGATCGGACAGGGTTTTTGTTACATGCTGTATTTGTAATAGTAAGTAAGATTATTAGTTTATCTTACAACTACTGCTAATAATTATGCCTGACAGCTATCGGATACCAAAAAATGGTCGAAAGATGGTTTGCAAATTTTGAAAGGACAACTTACTTACGTACGTTCGAACAGTGCAAGCTTAATAAAAACTTGTAAAAAGCGGTAACCCCCTCTTATTTTCATTAGCCAAGTGACCAAGTTCTTCTAAGTTATTAGAAAGCTATTGAAATTCAAGTCGTTTGAAGACGATTTTTCATGAAAAAAAGTGTAATTAGTGGGTGACATTACGTTGGGAAGTCATTAGTGCAGTTTAAATATTAGTAGTTAGAGTTATTGAGAAAAAACTCGTTAGTTAAAGGTCAACTCAAGTTTGAGTTGAGTTTAGCTTTGTCAAAGTCAAAGTCAAAAAATTTATTTCAATTAGACCATTTACAGGCACTTTTGAATAGTCAAGGAGTCTGTCAGTTAGTCCGAGAGTTGAAGCTAGTTGCTCGTTCCAAAACGGAGGTCTGTACGCCTCTATGGAGAAGAACGAGCACGAAACTCCACGGCAGTCTTTTTTTGTAAAAGTATTTTGTGTTATTATTGTAGGTTTGAACACTCGACTATTTTTGTCCCACTGGAGGGCAAAGGCCTCTTCTAATAAAGAGAAGGCATGAGCATTGAACACTTCACTTGCTCAAAGCGGATTAGCGATTTCAGACTTGTCTATATATTTATAAAAAAACTAAAGGTCATTGATACTAAATAGAACTCGAAATCTGGAAAAAATTCTTGGCTGAAAGGCATGTTTTATAGTTAATAGGTAGGAGATGTTGCTATGATAAATTGTAGCTAACATTTTATTTTTGATTTCACTCGGATTGCTGGCAAATACTAGTTTATTTTAGTCTAGCTTTTTCCACGATAGCAGATAAGGTAGGTATGGCAGGTGGTAGATATTAGGTAGGTAATGAAAAACAAGAATTATCGCTATTACTAACAACATAAAAAAATCGGTTGTCTGTAAAGTCGGTTTACTGACGATAGTTGAACGTGACAACGTCATAAGAGAATACTGATGGAATGGTTTCATTTTTCAAAAGAGGTAACGCCGCATAGCGAGGTAACGCCGCATGAGTCATGTTTTTTCGTGCGTGCAGCCGGCTCCATCGAATTATAAGACGATGTCACGTCAAAAATGCCCAATGCTTAATGCCCAAGGCATTAAGTCCATCTTTGTACAGTGTATTTTTTACATGGCCATAAAGTTAAAATAAATAAAATGATAATTTCAATTTTAATTTAAATACAACTTGCTGCTTCCTGCGACTTCGTTTGCGTGGTTTTTTTTCTCCCTTGTTACGTCTTTAGTTACAGCAACGGCCCCGCGGGACAGATAAAAAAAAATCAGTTTGATTTTTTAAAAGGTTTTATTTAACTTCCCCTGTAGATGTATGTCCTGGAATTTTAAAAACATAATGCTTACCTTTTCCTCACAATAATAAACACAAAAAAAAGCAAAAGAATTATCTAATTTGGTAACTATCTACAATAATAATATACATCGATTCCCACCCAGGACAAACTTTGTGTAAATTGTGTGATGAGCATTTGTTTGTTCTGTGTCTGGGTGTAATTTATCTATAATATGTATGTATTTATAAATTATATAAGTATGTATATCAGTTGTCTGGTCACCATAACACAAGCTCTGCTTAGCTTGGGATCAGATGGCCGTGTGTGAGTTGTCCCAAGATATTTATTTATTTTTATTTTATTTATTTATAGTTTTATACATACAACAACACTTATTTGAACAAGAAAAGCCATTTGTTCCCTACCAAATGCATCAACAATAATTAACACAGTATCGTAACAATCATAATTAATATTAATACATCACCATCAAACTAGACGTGTGCCTATTAGCATAAATAAATCAAAACTTTAGTGCCATATCCAGCATAACTACTTACTTCGCTCTATATTACCTACTGCGTCCTTAAAGCTCATTTACACAACGAGTTTCTCGCCCAGCGAGAGGCGAGTATGTCCATGTTAACCCGCCAGTGCACTCATATTTGTGTTTACAGTATTTTTTTGGGACGTATTTCCTTAACGCCGTCTGTGGTTTGTTATAATAACTGGCAAAAAACGTCACGTAAGAAAATATCGTTATGCTCCAGTTTCTCCCACTTACTGTCCCACTCAAACCATGTCAGAGGCCCTTGAGGCGGGTTAGAAACTCTGACACTAGGGTGTGTGGGGTCGTAAGACCTTACTGCCCACACGATAAAGAAAGATGAAGAAGTTGCTCCATGCTCCGTTATTTTATCTTCAGGTGACCTACCCTCTTTAAATCCTAAGAAAGCAATCCAAGGCATAAATTCAAATGAGAAAAATAAAATTCCTTTTTACACGGCCTCTTCCAATTTCAAAAATAATTTCTCGCCTCTCCAGTGACGTACAATTTACACTAGTCGACTTATTTTCTCTTCTCGCTACGCCACGAGACAATGTACTCGTGTAAATGAGCCTTCATAATTAATGTAAAGTGATCAAGGGGTGAGAGGGGTCAATGTGGCTGGTCAGTGTTAAGTAACGCATTATGTAAATTACGCAACAAGTTGCCAGATTAGGGTTCGTCTGTTAAATCCGGAGGATCAAAGAAATATTCTCATTTTATACGGTTTTAAGAGTGAGTCTCGTATAAGATTTATGTCATGGTTGGTCGAATGTTTTACAGATTCATAAACTTTTATGTTTTTAGATTTTTGGTAGGCATAAATGAATCCGGGCAAGTCCCAATGTGATTTTTTCAATTCATATGTACTTTCTAAGTTTATCTTAGACATCACTGACATCGTTCCGTGCTTTGAAAAGCACGTTAAGCCGTTGGTCCCGGCTGTCTTACGTGGTTCTTTGATAGTCGTTACGGGTCGTCAGAAGCTCGAAAGTCTGACTACCAGTCGTACCAAGGGGTATCGTATTACCCAGTTACTGGGTTGTGGAGGTCAGATAGGCAGTCGCTCCATGTAAAATACTGGTATTCAGGTATACATCCGGTTAGACTGGAAACCGACCCCAACATAATTGGGAAAAGGCTAAGCAGATGATGGTAGGCATAAACATTATGCTACGTCGTGATGGCGCAGTGGTTATGGCGTGCAGTAAATTGCGGTTTCGATTCCGAGCAAGTGACCAATGTGACTTTTTTAAACGTCGTGATGATACCTTGACTTCTAATTAGTATAGGACTGAGATAGACAATCCGCTTTGAGCAAGCGCGGAGATCAATGATCGTATGTACCTTCTCTGTATCAACAAAATATAATCATACTATTCTGCCGACCCCTCCGAAGATTTAACTATTCCTATATACTAAGTATTTCCTCAACAAATAGAAATAAAAAGAAAGATTCGTAATAAAATTCACGGTACATTTTCCATCTTAAGCCTGAGGCGCAAAACTCCAAACAAATATAAAACAAAAAGGGTTTTTTCCACTCAGTTCTACGGAACCCTATTGGATACGTGTTCCGAATATAGGATTAGGTTCAAAACAATACTTTTATTCGTCTCGCGTGATAAATGGAGCTGGATGCGTCATTGTGGTTGAAATCTTGTAGGAATAAAGCTTTTTGTATGAAAATGACAGGTTTTTCTGAAACAATCAGCATTAATCATAGCCTAGTCTTTCCGACTGGTAATCCTCGCGTAGGTTTTTGGTTCGTTACCGGGAACGGGCAAAATGTAATTTAATTTAAAAAGTAAATAATCATCATCTGCCTAGCCTTTTTCCAACGATGTTGGGGTCGGCTTCTAGTCTAACCGGATGCAGCTGAATACCAGTATTTTACATGGAGCGACTGCCTATCTGACCTCCACAACCCAGTAACTGGGTAATACGATACCCTCAGGTAAGACTGGTTATCAGACATTCAAGCTTCTGACGACTCGTAACGACTGTCAAAGATCCACGTATGACAGCCGGGACCAACTGCTTAACGTGCTTTCCGAGGCACGGAACGTAAAGAGTAAATAATACACAGTTTATTAATTAATTAAGTTTGAATCGAAGACATCCATCGGTTTCTAAGAACACTTCAACTATATCTGACGACCCTGCAAACCTATTTCTTTTGTTGACTGTAAGTACTCGTACTTTCTAATTTTATCTTGGACATCACTGACATCGTAAAGGAAAACATCATAATTAAACTTAGACTTACAAAAATATACGAAGTCTGAAATCTCGAAACTATCTTGAGCAAGCGTGGTGATCAATGCTCGTGCCTTCTCTGTATGAGAAGAGGCCTTTGCCCTGCAGTAGGAAAATAGACTGGTACTGATATTATCTATCCTAATAATATAACAAAGCTGAAGAGATGTTTTTGTTTGTTTAAAAGGTTTATCTCGGGAACTACCAGTCGGATTGAAAAAAAATCTTTTGTACATGATAACCAGATTCATGAAGAATAGTATAGGCTATATGACATCACGCTATGACCCACAAGAGCGGAGCAGAGACAAACCACGCGGACGAAGTCACAGATAAAAGCTAGTACCAAATATTCGTCCGGAGCAACTTTTCCTCATGATTACGACGCTCAGTGGTCTAGTGATCGCAAAGCGCGACTGCTGAGCATGAGGTCTTGGGTCCGATACCCAGATTGGGTGTTTATTGGGTTTTCCATCAGGAATTTCTCAGTAGCAGCCTCGGAGTCTAGATTTGTGACTGGTGATGGCAATAGGCTCACCCCCTATTACATGGAACTTAAACAAAACAGGCGAAATGTGGGTGCACTAATGGGTACTCCTCTGCCTAACCCTTCGGGGATAACAGGCGTGTTGTTATGTTTTGCACGACGCAAGGTTTAGAAAATTCGTCAAGCGTGATTGTGTTCCGAAAACTCCCGAACAAAACCGAGCTACCAAGTGTTCGCTAGTTTCGTTCAAGTTAATATTTTCTGCCAGTAATATGGACGTTGATAAATATACTGTTTGTATTGCATCGCCCACACTGGACGTGTGTGGCCGTTAACAGACTGTTAACGTGCAATACAGCTTTGTGTGCTTTTACGAGTTTCTACTTAACAGATGTTTTTAAAATTTACGACTAGCAACACTATTATATTTTCTTACCAGTTAAAAGTAAGGCTTGATAGAGTATTGCTTTAAACTTCTAATTATTTTCGTGTTTTATACGTATTACTTAGTGATTTCCGTCTTTTAATATCGATCAGTAAATCTGTCCCACACTATACACTATGTAACAAAAACCCTGTCAGATCAGTGTTGCCGTTGATCAGTTTTTATGTTTTATTTTAATTTAATTACTTTTTCTTTCTTCTTTATTTTTTCTCTGGGGAAAAATAATAATCTCAAATCCATTAAATGATTACGTATAGGTATGTGTACGCAGTACGATGCCGAATAATACCCTTAAGGATCGGACAGGGTTTCTGTTACATGCTGTATATCTAGATTAAACATAACGCACCCTTTTTATGAAGTTAATTTATTTATTATTTTATGTAGCTGTTCAAGAATGAGAACACTATTACATTATATATACACATCAAAAAAGTCTAGGGATCAACATCCCTAACAAATGTTAGGGATGTTGATCCCTAGACTTTTTTGATGTGTGTAATTATACTCGTACATTCTAAACTTAAGTTTAAGTGCCCCATCGCCCCCATCACTTAAAGGAGGCCAGATCGGCCTTCAAGGGTGGAAATTTTCGTGCAAAAGACGTATGATGGTGCCGATTCCCTTGTTCACAAACTAAACTAAAATTAGACTATTTCTATCTTTTTCTATCCAATAGAACAAGAAAGAGACTAATGTTAATAAGAGCTGTCAAATTCAGTCAATCTGACACATACATACATTTATAGTTGACATCCTTTAACGTGTAGATTAAAAATACGGAAAAGTTCAAGGCAAAACTAATTTGACATCTCTAACTTAGTTCTAAAATGTCACCGTCCTTTTCTTTCGCTGTATGTCAGTAAGAGATGTCAATTCTCTAAATTTAGTCTAGTTTGTGAACAAGGGAATCGGCACCAATTTCTTTGCATTAATTTCGAATTTGGTTGTTTGTTTACAAAACGAGACCGAACAATATCTACATATTGTTAAACACGCGCCGTGGATCTTACTAGACGAATCCACTCTGAAAATCGCGAGGGTTCCGCAACTACTGGTGAAAGTAGTGACTGCGGCGGGTGCTCATTTATTTATTTAGCATAAAACGAGATATAAAAAAATAGACTACTTAAAATCATTCTTGGAAATACGGGCATTGCCCCACAGATTATTAATAATATAACATCACGCCTGTAATCCCTGAAGGGTTTATCAGAGGTGTAGCTACGCCCACATTTCGCCGGTTATGTTTAAGTCCCATGTAACAGGGGGCGAGCCTATTGCCATCAGCCGGGCACAAATCTAGACTCCGTGGCTGCTACTGAGAAATTCCTGATGGAAGAATCCAATAACGCTGTGAAAGAGACCAACGAGGCAGTCAAATTATTAAATATGAAAGTAAAGATTGAAAAACCCAATAACACAGCACAAAACACCTTCAAAATGAAGAAATAAATAACACAATTAAAGCTTTAACATTAAAGTCTTCAACATTGAAGTCGACGCTGCAGACTTTGAACATAATTCCAGCTCAAGCAGCCATTTTACCGTCGTGGTCACAAAACATAATACGCGGACCGCGGCCGATCATAAATCATGGCTTTATATTGCTAGTACACGGAGTTAGAGAAAATGGAATAGTTATGGCCGGGTACTGGTTTGTGGTTAAACAATCTTTATTATTTAAAAGAAATTTACTACAAACACTTAAGAGGAAACGCGAGAGGAGAGACTTTTGAAAATTAGGTAGGTATCAGAAGAGACTATCGCTGTCGCTCTGCGAGCTTCGGCGTGCGAAAAGGACAACTGCAGATCCGACTGAATAGCCTAATAAAAAAGCTCTCGCCTATTTTCTTCTCTAATATTGAACCAATATAAAAGATATTTCATAAACTAAATAAGAAGGATAAATACTATGCCCCTATGTTTTTATTTTATCATTAATAGTTTTTAAATACATATGTATACTAGGCCGCTCTTCACAGCGGCAATTTTGAGCATTTTCTGTGGGTTCTAGTGCTTATAAAAATAATGTCTCATTAAAAAGGAAAACATAGGGGTATAAAAAGAGTCGATATTTACTTTTTTCTAAAAAATCTTTGGTTTAAAGTCATAAACCAGAAAGAAAACAGGCGAGAGCGTTTGTATGGAGAAAAGTTCACCCGCGTTTCCTCTTAATAACTATAGTAAAATTATGAGAATTTGTGAGCACAGCTAGTATAACTGGTACAATAATAACATAAGACAACAAATAGGTATGCTTGTTTCATGAGTAAAACAGACTGCCTCGTTGGTCTAGTGGTCTCAAAGCGCGACTACTGAGCATGAGGTCTTGGGTTTCATTTCCCAGGTCGGGCAAAGTTTTAGGTATTGAATTTTTCCATCAGAAATTTCTCAATAGCAGCCTCGGAGTCTCGATTTGTGCCCGGTTGATGGCAATAGGCTCGCCCCCTATTACATGGGACTTAAATATAACTTAAATTCACCCCCTGAGGGGTTGAAACGGGGGTTCGATATTTACGCGGACGAAATTTCGGGCAAAAGCTAGTATATTATACTATAAAAAATGGTTTCCTACGATTGCGTACCTACTGAGAATTTTGTCATCAAAAAAGACTTAGACGTACCTGCAAAGCTATAAATAAACGCCAGCTTTTCATAGTTATGTACTTTTAAATACCAATTTTACTCTGATTTTTCGAGAGAATTTTAAAAATATATCTTCTGAACTTGGTAGCTGACCTGTGACCTTATTGCGTTAAAGATTTATTTTAGACTAGCTTGTGCCCGTGGCTTCGTCTACTTGGAAGTCAAGTATACCTTAAAACATATCCTATGACACTCGGATACAATGAAGCTTTCTATCAGTAAAGATTTTTTGTAATCGGATCAGCACTTTCAGAGTTTACTGCTTAGGCGATTAACACGCGGCACCGCGCACCACCGCCGCGAAGGGCGGTGGCGGTAAAGCGGATTGATTGAAATCCAAAAAAGAACTTACCTATACATACATATATACCGTTGTTTTATTCACCCGTGTTATGTTACATCTTCGGCTACTGCTCCGCTCCCGTAACTTGTAGCGTGATATATAATTTGTACTATTTCTCAAGAATCTGAAAAAAAAAATCTTTTTAACTTTTTTATGACAAGGCTAAGTATAGATTACAGATTTATAAGCAATATCCCTTAATAAAAAAAGTAATTAAATGCCAAATACCTACGCAAAATACAAGATAAAAGAAAAAGAACGACCTACTCTAAAGTCGTGGACGTACTTCAAAGTTGAATAAAGCCGTATCCAGTAACTTTGATCTTTTATTCTTCGTGTTTCGTTCCCTCCAACTTTGGGTCTAAAATTAGATCAATAACACGTAAACTATCGAAAGTTCTATTTTTAGAACTAACAGCTTTATGGCTTCTAACGTGCCTTTGTTCATAATTATAGGTATTACCTACAAAGCTTTTATAGGTGGGAATTAAACGACGTCAATGACCTGAAGAGTCATTGCCGTAAGTTTAACAATGATCGTAAGTATTCTAATCCAAATCTCATTTAAGTTTTTGACATTGATTATTGCTGAGTCTAGACCGAAATAACATAACATCACGCCTGTAATTGCCGAAGGGTTAGGCAGAGGTGTACCTATTAGTAAACCCACATTTCGCCAGTTATGTTTAAGTCCCATGTAATAGGGGGCGAGCTTATTGCAATAAACCGGCCACAAATCCAGACTGCGAGACTGCTACTGAGGAATTCCTGATGGAAAAACCCAATAACACTTTGCCCGAGCTAGGAATCGAGCATTAGGTCTTCATGCTCAGTATTATTTAATTTTCTATTAATGATCTCTATAGACGGGGCTTCCTCTCTCCTACCCTTTTTGCTATGCCCTACAGGGTCCATAACGATCTCATTTATTTAAGTTACCACCTAAGAATACTTATGGAGAAGCAATAAAGATATTGAGTATTGAGTATTTATTTATCAAAACAAAGAAAGACAAAGAAATAAAAATGTGGTACATACCATAGGTATTCTATAGCAGTCAACCAAAAGTGGTGTTACAATTTAGTAATTGATAAACAATACATAAAATAAAACTGTCTGTCAATCTATCTCTATTAGTAAACTTCCAACATGTGACTCTGTAGGTGTGGCTCAATCATTTTACGGTAAACGATCTCGTTCATTGATATTGGCGTAATAATAACAATTCCATTGATATATTTGGAGTTCTGATAACAATAGATTGTGTGTATTTTGATGTCAGGGCTTCGTACTATTGATAACTATTATTGTTGATAATGGAATAATGAAATGTTTATACATATTGAGTAGGTAATGGAAAAAGTGATTTACATTTTTTTATTTTATGAATTTGATTAACGCGAGCAATCCCTGAAGAGTGAGGCAGAGGTGTGCCCATTAGTACATACACCCACATTTCGCCAGTTATGTTTAAGTCCCATGTCCATGGGCGAGCCCGTTTCCATACATGATGCTTTCCTATTGATCGCCGCTTAGTTGTGATTAAAATAGGATAAAAGTAATCGATTTTACTTATAAAGAAAAAGCAACTAGCTTCTGCACCCGATTTCGTCCAGGTGAAAGTCAAGTAAACCATAAAACATTGCCTATGGCATTCGGCAATGGTGCCGATTCCCTTGTTCACAAACTAAACTAAAATTAGACTATTTCCATCTTTTTCTATCCAATAAAACAAGAAAGAAACTAATGAAAATAAGAGCTGTCAAATTTAGTCAATCTGACACATCCATACATTTATAGTTGACATCCTATACCTAACGTGTAGATTATAAATACGGAAAAGTTCAAGGCAAAACTATTTGACATATCTCTAACTTAGTTCTTAAATGTCACCGTCCTTTTCTATCGCTGTATGTCTGTAAGAGATGTCAATTCTCTATTTGTAAACAAGGGAATCGGCAAAAATGTCGTTTTCTATCAGCAAAAGTTTTTTTTTGTAATCAGACTTGTACCTACTAAGGGATTCTTAGTTTGTTGGTTTACGCAAATCTCTGGAACTACAATTTTCAATTTGACTATCAAAAGGCACTTTTGAACGTCATTTATAAGAGAGAAAAAAAAAATTATTTCAGGCAAAACCCATACATGGTAACTGACAGAATACAGAATGTTAACATAATTAAAATAAACAATAGAAAGTGTAAAATAATAAAAATCAAATGAATGCTATAATGTTAAAAATAAAATGTCAAGTGTCACTGAATTAAGATTAAATAAAAAAGCTTTTTTACAAAAAAAGACAACCGCCTTCAAAAACGAAAAACGGCTTTGGTTTTGTTTTTTGTTATGTAGGTTTTGCCACCGACTTCCAAACTAAAGTTATTTTTTATTTGGTCGTTTTTGAAGGCGGTTGTCTTTTTTTGTAAAAAAGCTTTTTATTTTTCACTTTTTAGTGCTTGTGTGTTAATGTTTGAAATCCTTAATAAAAGCTCTTTCAAACAATACCTCACACGATATATTTAATTTAGAAAAATGCTCACAAAATAAAAAGCACTTAACCAAATTAGATGAAATATTTATGGGACCAAATGGCAGGTATACTGAAAAAAAGAATCACACTAATCGGACTAGAAACCTCGGAGTAATCGGTGTGTATACATAAATTGAATACCGCCACGAATACCGTTCTGAATAGCGTGATAGAAACATGGTGTGTCCAACCTTATACAGTAGGTACGATACTATTCTCAGAAATTCGGACACAGTTGTCTGTGCTTCGGTTTATTACAGGGTCCATGGACCTCATGGGGTACGTGTAATGAGCGCCGGGGGTCCATGACGAGCTTACCTGCCTAGAAATGAAAGATGACATGCGTCTTGCATTTCATAATCCAATATAAGCAGCAGCAATCGTCATAATGTGATAGTATGACGATTGCTGCTGCTTATACTGCAAACAATAAAAGCTGTAAAGTTTAGATAATCGTAAACAATAAAAGCTCGTACAAACTAAATACTCTTTACTCCTTTTCGGAAAGTGTCCATGGCTAGAAAAAGATTGAGACCCCTGGTTTAATGTCAAAGTCAAAACATTTATGTCAATTACACCAATAGGCCTCTTGTCCACGACACGGTTTATCGCCGTGAAAATCTACGGTTAATTCGCCACGTGTAGGCACGGTCGTCAGGATTAGTAATAATAATAATAATTAGGATTAGTCGACGTAATTAGGACGCATGAAAGGACATAATATTAATATTGTATGATATAATGTTAAGTATCACTTCTCAATGCAATCACTTGATGTAAACGTGGCTGAGGTGGTAATGTCTTACTGCAGAGTGCACAGTTTCTACCATTATCTCTAACAGATGAGATTCTTATCATCTCTTTGATCATGGCCCAACATGTTGTGCTTAAGAGCAATAGCGCACTAGCGGCCATGGCCGCAGCGGCCAGGCCGCGGCGGCCATCGAGATACATACCTTAGTATGAAATCGCCACAGAGCGCGCGCACCTGGCCGCATGCGGCCAGCGGCCAAACCGTGCGGCCAGGTGCGCGCGCTCTGTGGCGATTTCATACTAAGGTATGTATCTCGATGGCCGCCGCGGCCTGGCCGCTGCGGCCAGGCCGCTAGTGCGCTATTGCTCTAACAGATCATGAGCTTAAACCTAAAAAAAATGTCAGATATTTGATTTTTATTACATAACAATTGTTGTTTTAATAATAAATATATATTGTGCAACAAATTTTTTTTTTTTATTGAAAACAAAGCTAAAAAACACTGGATATAAAAATCATAACATGCCGTTTCCGGCAATGTCGACCCAATCTAGTTTCAAGCGTGTGCTTGACCTGTAAATCCGAAATCTACCTACCTATCATACCTACTTACCAAGAGAGGTGCTGAATTAGTATCTGGTCATCTTCCAACACCATGGAACCACCAGCAGAGCCACAATTAATACATTTTCAACTCTCCATTTCGTATGGAAAGTCCGTGGCGAAGTCCGATATCAATGCCAGGTGTCGTTAGAGCAGGTCACTAAGTCCGTATATCACAGCCAGGTAACACGTCAGCGACTTTCATCGATGTCCTTTGAAGAGTTTCGTTCATATAACCGAATATCTCATCAGAACAAACATCTAATTAAGTTTATTTTAGTTTCAGTATTGCGTTTTTTGTAAAACGTTGTAAGGGCTTAAACATGTTTTTTTTTCGAAAAAGTTTTTATAACCTTTGTAGTGAGTACAGGCATGATATTATGTTGTGTGATGGCATAAACAATGCTTAGATTAGAGATGGGTTGGATTAGGTAAAAATGATACCTAATCCACCTAATCCCAATATTAAAAAATACCTATTCCATTTACCTAATCCTAATATTTATTCAATATAGCCGCTGGCCTGTTACCAATATTATGTATCGTATGTGGATTACGTAGGAAATATTTAGCATGATCGTTCCTGTTAACTATAGTTTAATATGAAAGTTTTGTTATTTTCTTCGACCTAAGAGCAGTAGCGCACTAGCGGCCTGGCCGCGGCGGCCATCGAGATACATACCTTAGTATGAAATCGCCACAGAGCGCGCGCACCTGGCCGCACGGTTTGGCCGCTGGCCGCGTGCGGGCAGGTGCGCGCGCTCTGTGGCGATTTCATACTAAGGTATGTATCTCGATGGCCGCCGCGGCCTGGCCGCTGCGGCCATGGCCGCTAGTGCGCTACTGCTCTAATTATGTTTAAATTATTATTATCTTTTTATAGGAAAAGATGCATACCAATATATTTTTTTAATATTTAAAAGTAGTTGTAAGTAGATAAGAATGAATATTAATTTTTAAATAATTATTTTAATTAAATCCAATACGTAATTTGATATTGACACACAACAGCCAAGGAACAAAACAAAAAAATAGGGGGAACGGCAGAATACGTCACACAGATATTTCTCACGAGAGCTCGGTAACACTTTTTTTGGCATGAGAAGATTCTAAAAAGTCTGCAGCTTCTAAAAACTATTTCTTTATTTTAGTTTAGTGAAACATATCGTATTTTTCAATTTTAATCCAAATAGTAATAATTTGATTCCTAACTACGACGTGCATTCGTTACGAGTAACGTCACGCATCGCTACTAGATCAGTAACTAGTCCAGGAACGGAATCCCTTATGTATACGAATATTTTGTACCATACCTAATCCTCGACGCTTTTGATTAGGTACGGATTCGGATCGAAAAATACCTAATCCACTAACCTATTCTAATATTTATGCCTCACGTCTAGCTTAGATATGCTATAGCAACAATCGCGGTTAATCTGCTGTCATTTTTTGAAGAGTTCCTCCGATTTCTACAAGATCCCATCATCAGATATTGAAATGGTGACAATGGGACCACACGGGAAGCACCAGCTTTCAAATAAAAAAAGAATCGTGAAAATCAGTTCACCCAGTCGCAAGTTATTAGCTAACAAACATAAAAAAAAAAAATACAGACGAATTGATAACCTCCTCCTTTTTTTGAAGTCGGTTAAAAATGATAAAATACTGCAACAGAACACAAAATGTCAATATTGAGTAGTATTAGTAAAACTTACTAGATATATTAGTATAAAATTGATACGAAACAAATCATAACTTAGATCTATTTTTAGGTACAGCCTGACCTGTCCCATTGTTCACACGATGTACAATTTAACTTTGGTCATAATGGTATTCTATTTATAACTCCGGTCATTCTATAGAATTTACTTTTATTTTTAGGACAGAAAAAAGCGTGGGAATAATGATTAATAGCCGAACAAATCTGAAAGCCAATTTTATTCTACTAATTAAAAACGTTGAACATCACTCACAATCTGATTAAAAGCAATCTATGTCAAAAAAATAAATAAGGTAAAAGCATTAATGAAATTTAACCCCTTATGAATTAAAAAACAAAAAAGAGTTTATATCACATGTTTAGAATTGAGGGTCTACAGCTGGCCGCGCACAGTGCGTGCTGCTCAAATCTCCAAAGTCAAAGTCAAAATCAAAACATTTATTTCTGGTTATTACCTTGGCCAGAGGTTAAGCATTGCCATCCAACGTGGCAATGCGGCCAGTCTTTTGGGTACATTTCTAGTGGAGCGGCGGGCGATGCGGATGAATTTTTTGATGCCATTTAGTTTTAGTTTTTCTTTTTATTTTCTTATTCTGGTTGTTTTTTTTTATTATTTTTATTATTAAGCTTGTAAATAATGTACTTAAATATTATTTGTGTTAATGAACAATCATTTCAATTAGACCATTTACAGGCACTTTTGAATTGTCAAGGAGTCGGTCAAAAAAACTCACGCACACACCCATATAACAGAAAGACACCGAGAGAAAGAGAAAGAGAGAGGGACAGTGGGCTGACGAGGGTATAACGCTTTTTCCTTACATGACGATTTCTGCCAGTTAACTCTTACCGCAAGCCGCGTTAAGGAACTTCGTTTCAAAAATAAGGAAAGAAAAGAAATACTTTTACAAACGCCTAATACGACACACAAAATACCTTTTACTAACGCCTCATAAAATACATTATTATTATTCTATGACACCACTCACACTTGACGAGATTTATTTTGGGAAAATAATGTCGTCAAAGTCAGCAACAAATTGCTTTCGATAAGGAAAAGTTCGGAGTTTACCACCCACTGAGCTATTAGTATTCTTTTAGAATAGTTTCGTACGCGTCCGGACATGTTTGGATGCATGGAATAGGCTTTTCTATCCTATCCTACTAATATTATAAATGTGAAATTTTATAAAGATGTTTGGATGTTTGTGACTCAGTGAGGGGTAGGTAGATCGTTCAGTCGAAGTAGTGTTTGGCGATAAAAGGTTGTTTCGTAATAAAGTCCGTTCGAACAAACGTTCAGTCGACTTTTCGTTAATCGAACATATGACTCTCGAAGTAACGTTACGGACCCAGTTTTATAGTTAGTAGACGTCCGATTTTCCAAAATTCACCTTTTAAGTGGATGAAACGGGGGTACAAAATTGGTATGCAAAAACAAGATTAGGTATATCGCCAATAACAAACATTTAAGTGGACGATGTAGCGGGCAGAAGCTAATCAGTAATAAAATTAATAATTAATATAAATTAATAATTTTTGGATCGAAGTTCCTTATCGCGCGTTGCGAAAGGGGGCTAGACGGAAAAAATTAAGACCAAAAGTTGTAACGACATTAAGACCAAAAGTTGTAACGACACTTTTTGCTGTAGTTGTAAGCCGTGCGGCGTGCGCGTGTTTCTCTGTCTGTCTCTCTCTCTCATATAACTTTGTTCCATCCGGGAGTCCCTTGACACCTCTCAAGTTTTTATTTTTTAATAGGTAGGTTATTTCGGAATTTGTACTAGCCATCTCGCCGCTGGGTTAAAGCGTGCCCCGCCTACTTAAACCCAGCGATGAACGCGTACGCAGTGTTAGGCGATTAACACACGGCACCGTACGCCGCTCCGGCATGCGGTAGCGGTGAAGCGGATTTCGATTTTCGAACACCGCTCGACCGCGCGGTCGTGCGGTTTTCGTGTGCAAGGTTCAAGCGGATTTCATAGAGGCTAGTGCGACGTGAGAACCGCATCACCGCATGCCGGAGCGGCGTACGGTGCCGTGTGTTAATCGCCTTACAGTCGAATAAGAATACATCATTTTCTATTTTTGAAATCGGTTCAAAATAATTTACAAACTCTTAACACAAATGTCAACAAAATTGAAGCGTTTTAATTTTGTCTTACTTTTATTGACAGCATTCCAATTTATCCTTGTCAGTAATAATTAAAGTTAATCAATGATTAATTTAAGTTAAAGTATCGACTCTAAATGTCAATGGCGTCGACGACGTCGTTCATAACTTCACTGTTTAATTCTAAAACTACCTACTTCTAATTTGTTTTAACTAAGTCACCAATTTTGTGATAGGACTATAGCTTTTGGCCGAGACTTCGGCCGCGTAAATGTTACCCCTTCGTTTCATCCCCTCAGGGGGTGAATTTTAGAAAATCCTTTTTAGCTCATGTCTACATCATAATAAATAGATCATGATAGATGATAGATCAGTCAGTCAGCAACGGTTGCCTTTCATGATTGTTGAATTCCCATCCTTAAAAAAAACTGTTGCTGTTAAAAACTTACTGAAAGTCAATATTTCCCATTCCTATCAAATCCTCATACCACGAACAACACTTAGCCTTTCCAATTAAACACTACACATAAACAACAACACAATACATCACAAACAAATCAATTAATAAAACCACCAAATGGGTTCCTGAAATTCTGACGCATTAATTGAATATTTGTCACTGAAATTGTATACCTCTAAGCATTCAATTAATTTGAATAGGAACTTAGGAGATGTCAAAGCAATTAATAACGGTAAGGGCCTATTCAACGTAAGTACATACAGGTACCTACATGTGAGGACTACTATGGATACAGTACAGACCAGTAAGTTCATTAATGCCTGCCAAGGTTGCGGAATTTGTTTACAAGAGTCCCCACGGCCCTGAAACGCAAAGAGCATTACGATCGGAACACGGATGGGTTAAGCTAGTTTTACTACAGGGTTATTTTTAAAACACCAGAAACCTGAAAAGGGGTAATTGTACTGATCATTATGAACAACCTTTTCTATGGGACCAACCCTGAAATCATGAAAAAAAATCAGCTGTTCCCTACAAAAATGCTGTTCTATACAACACAATCATAATGTATGAAACAGCTGATTTTTTTTTCATGATTCATGATGATTGATGATTTCATGGTTCATAATGATAAATACAATAACCCCTTTTCAGGTTTTTAGTGTTTTAAAAATAACCCTGTATAAATAAATTATTGACTATGGTAACCTCTCTTACAGACTTGGACAATATACTAACCGACCTATTACAGACTAACAATGGTGAATATTAGAAAAAAACAAATATTAAGTAGAAGGTCGGTAAACATTTGAACTGCCTCCCTAACTTCGAAAACATCAAAAGATCTGTTTGTCATTCATAAATCCACTAGAAAGATTGATTTCTATTTCCATAAAGAAATTTCCATACAAATAAAAAAAAGAATTTCCATTTTATTCAAATCATTATTCTCTTTTCAAAAAACAATATTTCAAACCTGATCGATTCTCAAGCTCTTTATTCAAAAGCGTTCGGCGTTTATCGTCGGAGATCGGATGTAGTCGGCTTCCAATCCGTCGGCGGATATTGAGTGAAACAGGAAAGGCGTCTCCAATTGCGACTGCTGTTCGATTTTATAGGAACTTCCGAGATTCTACAAATATTTTGGATTCCTTAATTGCGTTATTAAAGGAATTTAAGGAATAAACGGATAAACAATCTTTCTTTATGTGCCAGTTCCTTGAAACAGATTTGATTTGGTGTGTAATTTGAAGAATAAAGATTATAAAAAAACACATATATAAATTGAAACTTAAAAAAATATATATATAAAAAATTCTACATAATATACTTATCTCTATTAAATGCTGAAGAGATTTTTTGTTTGTTTGTTTTAACGTGCTAATCTCTTGACTGTGGGATTGGAAAAATTGTATATGAAGCAAGATTTATGAGGAATCGTATAGGCTATATAACATTACACTAAGACTCATAGGAGCGGAGCAGTAATCAAAGACGTCACTTGAAAAAAACAACGCGTACGAAATCGCGAGCAAAAGCTTATCTACTCGTATCTATATATTATTATCTTTTTTTTTTTAACTGATCGTCGGATTTATTACTGCTTCTTTATAAAAGTAGTTATTCTTTTAAATTATGTAGGACCAACAACCCTAATTCTTTTAACAACCTTCTTGGAAGTTATGTATTTGAGCCAATGATTTGAGCCGTTTGGGGTTGAAACAATGCTGTCAGCCTTTTGGGCACTTGCCCCATTGACAGCGACTCGGACGAATTTTTTGATGCCCTATGAGGTCTCCTTTTTGCCTTTTTTTTTAATAATTTCTACATATTTTACATTTCCTTTAAGGTTTTATGTTTAAATGAAGGACATATAAATTTAAAAGAATAACTACTATTATTATTTTAATAATTATACATAATTATATTTATGTAAAAGGCTGATTAATCTATCGACACACAGCTCAAACAACAGAATTTGGAGGGTGTGTTCTTTGTACGACTTAGGCATCCGATAAGAAAGGATTTTCCTAAATTCACCCCCTATGGGGATGAGACAGGGGTCCAAAGTTTGTATGGAAAAACCAATTTATCGCGGACGAAGTCGCGTGCAGAAGCTACGAAATGAACAAAACTACACTCATTTCAATCGTTACTATTTCGTAGCCAAACAAAAATGAACCATATTTGTTTTTAAACAAGGGTTTTTAAATTACCCTTTGGTGCAAGGATCATTAACCATGAACGTGTTTCCACACTCCATTGGGTTCTTATACATCTACAAAGAGCTGATACTACCCGCATTGTTTGCCGTATCTTGGTTCTATAGGTACCCGAAATATTGATAGGCTTTAATATAACGAGTCTCCATTGTGAAACGTTTTTTATATTGTAAAATCTATACTATATACTATAATATAATATTATAAAGCTGCAGTGTTTGTTTGTTTGTTTGTTTTAACGCGCTAATCTCTGGAACTACTGGTCGGATTTGAAAAATTCTTTCAGTGTTAGATAGATTAGTTATCGAGGAAGGCTATAGGCTATATACCATCACGCTACGACCTACGGGAGCGGAGCAGTAACCAAAGACGCGGGTGTAACCGCGGCGGACAGCTATTAAACATATTTTAGCTTCTGCCCGCGTAAATGTCAGTTATAGGCGATCTAATGTTGTTTTTCCATATAAAAACTTTGGACCTTTAAAACTTAAGACTTTTGGACATAAGGGGTCAATTTTGCGGACGGCGATTAATGGGTAGCTCGCCGTCCGATCAAGGACCATGCCCGGGTCGACGGCGCGTTCTGTTCGCGCGCGCCTCAAAGAGCTTTCAGCACAGGGACGGGGCCCCAATAGGGGCCAAACGCCTGCGGGGGTTGCGGGACGTCTTAACAGGATACCGTGGCCCCGGAACTTAAAGGGCAACAGAAGGAACAGAGTGGTTTTTTAGTCAGTAAAAGTCTGACAGTCCCTTCCGCCCCACCCAGGGCGGAAGGAGTCATTTGATGATTTTTACCACCTATAAAAAGATCAGCGGTTTAGGCTGTGCGTTGATCCGACAGTCAGTCATTCAGGACAAAGCATTATATATGTATAGAAGACAGATGATTACTCATTTTAGTGCAGAAAATGTAGGTAGGTATAATTGACTCTGAATATTAACCAATAATCGGAACGAAACTTTAAAAGGGATTTTAACGTTAAATTAATGTCGTTTGTTGCTAAAAGTATTCATTAGTAGCACTTAGTATTCAGCTGCATCCGGTTAGACTGGAAACCGACCCCTACATAGTCGGGAAAAGGCTAGGCAGATTGTTTTATTTTCGTTTCTCTTATGTACACTTAAAGTTCCATCAATAACAAGAAAAAAGGAGTCTAAAGTATTTTAATGGAAAGCGGACCCTAAATATAATTCCCCAAAAAAACTTCCTAATTAAGAATTCATAAAACCAAGGTCAAAATAAACATATTTTCCAGCGAAAAAATTGGGTAACAAATTAAAATTGCAATGAACTGTCTCTCTTCATAATTAATGGTTTAAGCTAGCTATCTCGTCTGCTAATTAAATTAGAATTTATACAATACGAGGTATCCAATTAATTTTGTACCAACTAGATGTAACTGTGTAGAATTTACTGTTTCAGAAACTTTTAATTATGTAGCAGGTGTGTATTTTAGATGGAGCACAAGCGAGCCTACACCCTGCCTAATTTACGCCGCTAAAGATTCCTACACACTAGGGAGGATTCCATACAACTCAATTCCAATTTTAGCAATTGGGTACTTGAGAACATCCTTACTCACAAACTCACAATATAAATGCCAAAGCAACTGTCTGTCTGGATTGCCTCGTCGGTTTAGTAGTCGCAAAGCGCGACTGCTAAGTATGAGGTCTTGGGTTCGATACCCAGGTCGGGCAAAGTGTTAATTGGGTTTTTCCATATGGAATTTCTCAGTAGCAGCCTCGTGGTCTGGATTTGTGCCCGGTTGATGGCTAGGCTCGCCCCCTATTACATGGGACTTAAACATAACTGGCGAAATGTGAGTTTACTAATGGGTACATCACACATTCCCGGTCTAACTCTTCGGGGATTACAGGTGTCATATTATGTATGTAACTGTCTGTCTGTCGTTTTCAATTATTTCAATTAGCGCCATACCCGACGCAAAATAAGACACAAACATTACGTAAGGGTCGCTAGTGGCTATGCACATAACCGGTTCGGCATTTTCAATTTAACGTTATCTTAGATTAAATTAAAAATGCCGAACCGAATTTCGGGACCAGCTTAAATGTACAGCAACCCTAACAAAAAAAATAAAAAATATTCTAACTAAAATTTAATATTACTTGTAAATACATAAAAAATACATTAGTGGAACAATGGTAGTAGATAAAATTTCGAACTATTTTTAAGAGGTAATTTTCGTTAATTTTTTGTGTTCGCGGTTAAGAGAAAATCTGATGAAACCTTCAATACTGAAAGTCTTTGACCTTAGAGAAGTCTGAAAAACGATTTTTAAGTTATATTTCTGTCTTAAAAGACATTTCAATTAATTTTACAGTATTGCCTCGTTGGTCTAGTGGTCGCAATGCGCGACTGCTAAGCATGAGGTCTAGGTTCGATTCCCAGGTCGGGCAAAAGTGTTATTGGGTTTCTCCACCAGGAATTTCTCAGTAGCAGCCTCGGAGTCAGGATTTGTGCCCGGTTGATGTCAACAGGCTCGCCATGACATGGCATGGCTTGACATGGGGCTTAAACATAATTGGCGAAATGTGAGTGAACTAACTGGTAAAACTCTGCCTCACCCTTCGGGATTAGTATGATGTTATGTGTTTTCACAGTATTCACAAAGTAATCTATGTTCAGCCACCAACGAACCAACGATGCCTTGGAAGTGACTAACTTTTGGGTCACCCACAAAAAAAATCGGAAAGTAGAGTAACAGCTAAATTCGACCGATTTTAGGCGATTAACACACGCCACCGCGCGCCGCCCCGGTATGCGGTGAAGCGGCGATTATCACACGGTACACCGCACCGCCCGACCGCGCGGTCCCCTGACCCGACCGCCTTAAGTTTTCCATAGAAACAGAGATTTCCAATTTATTATCTTTTTTTTAATAAGAACGTATTTTAATAAGTATATTACTAGATTTGTTATATTTAACAGTTGAATTTTATTCTGGAAACCTTTTTTATACCAATTTGTCACTTTAATTTAATCTGGCAACCCAACAAAATGACATCAGCGCCCTCTGACGTCACTTTGTAACACATCAGCGAGTTCAATATAAACGTTTGGTCGCTTCACCGTGAACATTCTGTCGAGCAAACAGGGTGAGCGCACCGGTAGTCCGCCCACTCACTTGTAAACAAAGCTGGGCTGTGCTTTCTTTTAAGCCAAAATTAGTAAATTATATTTTTGTCAAAAAAAAATCCTATTTTAATTGATCAATTAAGACTTATAGTTTGTTGCTACTGAGTTAGATAACACTTTTTGCCCAACCTCGATGAAGTAAATAATCAGCAAACCGGAATCGACGAACCTCCTGAGTTCGATTCCCAGGTCAGGCAAAAAGTGTTTGGAGTTTTTCCATTAGGAATTTCTCAGTAGCAGCCCGGATTACAAGTGATCGTGACCACATCCGTTTCTGAGGGTTAGATCCGCGCCTGAAGTAGCAGTAGTGTTTGGTACAGATTTCCAAGAAATCCAAAGATGTTGTTGTTTGTTTACAAGGTTACGTGTCGAAAACTCTCACAATGTGGCTGTCTGGTAAACAACTTTCCATTAGGGCGTCAGCAGGTTTGCCAACATTAAAAAATAGTACCTAATAATACTTCTTCTTTCAATGAAACTGCAGTACTTTTAATACTGTCTCAAAATATCCGTAGACTTTTTTTACCTTTTAATCTTTTTAACTTTATAATCAAATGTTCATAATAATAATTATACTAAAACAATAAAAGACACGTAGGAAATATTTTAAATACAAAGTTGGCTGTCATGGCACGCCCATCAGATGTCAAAACATCTATGAAAATATTGTAATTAATTATAAAAATCTTTAATAACGAAATATGGAATAAATAAAGAATACTATATGACAGCGTCATACCGTTTGCCGTTACGGCATTCGAATCGGTTTTACTGCCAAGGCGCTTCAATCACAAAAAAAAAACTACGTAATTTCATGTGGTTGACAACCCTATCTCCAACTAGGTCGGGTACTTGGATAGTTTACTTTCCAGTGACAGCCCTGTGTACACAGTGGGACGTAGTGGGCGTAGGCGAGTTCGATCATACCGTCACTTGAGCGAAATGGCGGGAAAATATTTGGATGGTAAACCTCAATGTATGGTGGAGAAGGTTAGAAGAGTTCTACGTCAATGTTAGTGGTGATAATATGTGGGAGTATATGTTGTTGATTTGAGATTTTATTAATAGCGAGATAGTGTCGAATTTTGCTTGACACAGTAGTACATTTGTACAGTTTAGATGTATAAAAGTACTAGAGAAAAACATAAATGTGAAAAATTATTTTGGGTGATAAATTATTAACATTTTCTAAATGTGCCTATAAGACCTTTTATTAAGACATCAAACATGATTTAAATTGTTTTAATTTTATTTTCTAATTACGTGTTATATGACCGCTGTAAGCCGCCATTTTGAATTTAATGTCAACGTCACATACCGGTCCTGAAAGACGCTTCCAACGATTCATCATGTTAAATTATGATAAGTAGTATAGAAGTTATGAGGGAGTAGTTTAATTAATAAAATCATTTGTAAATATCAGTTATTTTCTAATTGGAGCAATGTTTTTTTTTCTAATCTTATATCTATTAACAACTTAATGAATAAAAATATTAATCAAATAATATTTTGATCAATCTACTAACCAATCGTTTAAAAATAGAATCATTCACAAGTATTCACAACTGTGAATAAATTCAAACAAACTTTGAATAACACAAAAGATAACACGTTCATTATTATCCGTACCTGTTCCATGGAACTAGTATTGCACAGGTATTTCCTTCAGCTAAGTCAAACTTGTCTCGCGTGGAACGACTGTGTGACATGTGAATAAAGAACAAGTTCCGTTCAGATATCAACTAGTATTTATTCAAGGTTTCTACATTATCCGGGGTGTAAATAGATATATCACTACATAGTCGTTTACTACACATGCTGCTTATCAAACCAAGTAACGTCAAGCAATAATTATTTCTGGGAAAATTACTCTTATTTTTACATAACATAAAAACATAAAATCACTCCTGTAATCTCCGACAGGTTAGGCAGAGGTGTACTCATTAGTAAACCCACATTTCGCCAGTTATGTATAAGTTCCATGTAATAGGGGGCGAGCCTATTGCCATTAACCGGGTAACTTTTATTATTTTTATTTTTAGTTTGAAAAATCAGTGTTATGTATTTTCGGGTGCATGCAGCAGTACAGGGGCGTGGAGAGTGGCAGTATTTAAAGTTTTGATTTTACATACTTACATACATAAACTTACGCCTTTTTCCCATGGAGGTAAGCAGACACCACACCACAGAACCACCTGCTACGATCCTTATACATTTTACATTTTTAAAATAGTCTTCGTATAATCAATAAAAAGTTTGGAAAATCGACTTTAAATATCTGTGTAACCAAAAAGATCCCAGATATGGCACAGGACAAAAAAATAACTCAATGACAGGGAATATTCGGTATTTTTATCCGTTATAGGTATCTTATTGAATTTATTATTTAGCGATTACGAGAGAAAAACCGTCGGTGACGCGACACATTGGCATGTCGGTGACACAGTCATATCAGCATGTTGGTGACGCTATCACATTAGAATGTCGATGACACAGGCACATCAGCATGTTGGTGTCGCTACCTCATTAGCATGTCGGTGACGCTGTCACATCCGCATGTTGGTGACACACCTACATAAGCATGTCGGTGACACAGTCACAACAGCATGTTGGGGACGCTGCCGCATTAGCATGTCGGTGACGTGACCCCATAAGTTTTGCCACTACCAAAAATAACTCAACGCGACTGAAAAAAAATTCACTTCAAACATAAGTTTTGTAAGTCGATGGGAAGAACTAGTATGTAAGAAAAAAAAGTCATGGACAAGAACAGTCTATATTAAGTATGTATCTGTATATTATTTAATATCATGTTGTATAACTTTGTAGCTTCTTGACTAGTTTTCATTGAATATAGCATATTCAATGAAAACTAGTCAAGAAGCTTGAAAGTTTGCTAGAAAGTTTCGTGCTAACTTAATTTAAACTTGCCTAAGTTGGTTGAAAGAGTTCGCCGATGAATAATGTTTTGAAAAACTACAAACAAAACTTTACAATGACTATTTTTTATTCAGAATACATAATAATCCAAGATCCTGAAGTGGCTTGATCTACGTCATCTTATAAGGCTGAAATAGGTCGCAAAGCTTGACTCCTGAGCATGAGGTCTTGGGTTCGATTTCCAGGTCGGGCAAAGCGTTACTGGGTTTTTCCCGGTGCCCGGTTGATGGCAATAGGCTCGCCCTCTATTACATGGGACTTAAACATAACTGGCGAAAAGTGGGTGTACTAATGGGTACACCTCTGCCTAACTTTTCGGGGATTACAGGCGTGATGTTATGTTACTAATATTAGACCATATAAATTGATTTTTATCTTAATTCTCAAAGCTTCCGTCATTCGAACATGACGTAAGTCTAACAAACGTGGTATCTCGGTCCAAGAGATAGATATTCCAGAAATAAAAACGAAATAACGAGATTTTTCTGAAAGTAAAACTCTTTTTTTCGTTATTTACATAATCTTAACCTTTTATTATTCAAATAATAAGAAATGTAATATCAATAAAGTCTTTTTATTATTGAATTAACTAAAAATATTGAACTAGGCCTAAGTATGTCTATGTTTAATTTGCAATCGTAAGATACTTAGGTTGGTTAAATTAAGTTAACCAAAAGCTGTGCCGGCCAGAATGGCGGACATTAACTTGGGAATAATAACTCCCTAATAAAATAATTATTATAATACAATAAGTATCTTGACTTGGCTCGCGAAGTTGTCGACATGTGGGATGTGAGTACAGCAATCGTTGTGCCGATAGTTGTAACGGCCAATGGCATAATAGCCAAGAGCCTCAACCAACACCTAAAGGAGCTCTCGTTAGGCGGTTGAATCAAGGGTATACGCGCCGTGTCTTGGAGTACCGCTTTCTGGATCAAGGCCTTGATTAAGAAAGCGGTACTCCTGGACACGGCGCGTATTGTTAGTAGGTTCCTTTCTCAGGAGCCCTGACCACCGGTAGCTTGGTCCCTGTTCCCGATGCCGGCGGGCTAGGTTTAAATTGTAACAAAGACTTTATTATATTAGACTTTACGTAATTGTAAAACCGACTTCAAAAAGTAGGAGGTCCTCAATTCGGCAGTATGGTTTTTTTTTTGTATGTTAGTAACAGGATTACTCCACCAATTATGAATTTATTTGGATGATTCTTTTTTTTCCCTAACAATGTCATTAATTCATGCAAGCCTCCAAGCATACTAACCTAAACTCTTCTCCCACAGCATGTGGTCCCTCTGGCGTGCGTGGAGCGTGCTAGCCTGCGCGTACGCAGTGGCGGCGCAGCGCCTGGACCAGGATGCCATGCTGTCGCCGCGGCCGGCTCGTGTGCGGGACCGCGAGCTTGCCAAGACGGATGAGCCGACATGTGATCAGCTGAAGGCTATGTGGAGGTACGTGATTCCAATTTTAGAGGAGTGAGGAACGAGGTGGAATGTTCCTCATCGTTAGTTGAAATGGGAGGTAACTCGATGGTTGTTATTTATTTAAACTTTATGCACAAGTAAAAAATACACTGCACAAAGGCGGACTTAATGCCTTAGGCATTTTCTACCAGTCTACCTTAGGGTGATGCAGAGACAAAACATAGTAGGTGCACAGGTACAGGAAATTTTTGAGAATAAAATATAATAATAAATACATATATACAAACAAAATATATAAAGTAGAGAAAAAGAGATAAAAATTAATTGTGGGACGAGTCTGCCAACTTCTTGTGTTATCGGGATTGTATAAGAGGTCAACTGACGTTTTTGACATCTGTCACACTGACAATTCTACCCTGAGAAGCAGACTGATTCAGCTTGGTTAACGGATTGGCATATTTTGACAGCAAACTGAATCAGCTTGTCTAATGTACTTTGATATCGATATGTAGGAATCTATATCTTTGGTGGGTGTGTGTGGGTGTGGGGGTGTTGACTGCCTCGTTGGTGTAGTGGTCGCAAAGTGCGACTGTTGAGCTTGAGGTCTTGGGTTCGATTCTCAAGTCGGGCAAAGTGTTATTGGGTTTTTCCATCAGGAATTTCTCAGTAGCAGCCTTGGAGTCTGGACTTGTGCCCGGTTGATTAAAACATAACTAGTGAAATATGGATGTACTAATGGGTACACCTCTGCCTAACCCTACGGGGATAACAGGCGTGATGCTATAGTGTTATGTTATTTTCCAAACAACCCACACACAGACAGATAAAACCACAAATATTGTAGGAAACATTCCTATTTCATATCCAAAGGTCACTTGTGATTTTTCTACCAAGTTACTTTGAAAGGCTCAAAGCTTCCGACGCCCCAACAATAGGCCACCGGTATGCCGATAAAATATCATCTGCGTTCCCATTTACATAATTGCCATTTCTACCCCCGACCGGAATTCAAATGACCGATATCGGCCGCGTCTCCCCTCGACTCAAATCTACTGATAAATTGATACTTTGATAGTAATTGTTTCGTATAGTCGTCGCGAACTTGATTTAATTTGGCAAGTTATTGTAAGATATTAAATGTCGCTTTTTGGTCTTATCTTCTATAATAATATTAAGGGCGAGTTTCATTAAACTTCAATACTTAGATTAAGTCTTCTATTAGTATAATAATATTGACATCTGGCCGTATTATTATTATATTAGGTACTAGCTTCTTTTTTTGGTTTTTGATAACCAGATTTATGAGGAACAGTACCTATATATCTAAATATATAAAAGCGAAAGGTCATTTACTCACTCACATAACACATAACATCACGCCTGTTAGCCCCGAAGGGTTAGGCAGAGGTGTGACCATTAGCACACCCACATTTCGCTAGTTATGTTTAAGTGCCATGTAATAGGGGGCGAGCCTATTGCCATCAACCGGGCACAAATCCAGACTTCGAGGCTGCTACTAGAAATTCCTGATGGCAAAACCCAATAACACTTTGCCCGACCTGGGAATCGAACCCAAGACCTCATGCTCAGCAGTCGCGCTTTGCGACCACTAGACTCACTCATCACGAAATATCGAAAACCGTTTGACGTATAAAAATGAAATTTGGCAGGGAGGTAGCCTATAGTTAGTAGTATCCGCTTAGAGAGGATTTTTCAAAATTTAGGGGATGAAACGGGATTCAAAGTTCGTATGGAGAAATCGACTTTGAAGCGGACGAAGTCGCGGGCAGAAGCTAGTGCTATTTAACATCACACTATGACCTACGGGAGCGGAGCGGTAACCAAAGGCGTAAATTATAAAACGACCATGCAAAATGCTACACGTAATTAGTGCCGTAGTTCATATAACCGGAGATAAATTTTATCCGGGGTTTAAATTCATGCTAAATCCATGGTTAGGCGCTTTGCACATAGATCAACTATTGCTGCAACTGGCAACTAGCTGTTTACATAAATATATTTCAATTGGACTGCGCACACATAGCAACTCGACTTTCGAGTTCCGGTGATCGTCAACAGTTTTCAGTTGCTGTAATTGATGACTAAGTTAGTTCCTAATTGCCGCAACTGTTAAATATTATACCGGTTTTTAAAGTTACCGGTTTTCTCAACCGTCAATCGCAACAAAGGGTGTGAAATCTCACACCCTCCCTCTCCCTGTGCCCGGCAATGCCAGTGTTGCCTAATACGTCGTCGACTACACACACAGATTGCTCACAGATTGCCATAAAGTTGCGGCAACCGTAAACGTTATAGCAACTATCAACTTTTTTAAAGTGTTGATAGTTGCCTCAACTTAAGTTGCTCCATATGCAAAGCGGCTTAAAGTTTACGTTACGATATTCCACCCGTTATTAGGTATGTCAGCTGCCTGTCATGGCCGCCATCTGTCAGATCCATGTTGGTCGTCCCACGCCTCACCCGACTCGTCGTCGTGACACGCGTCTTGCATTGTAAAATTAATCAAATTAATGGAGACAGAAGGGAACCTGTGGCTTTAACCCTTGTCTTTTGGTTTAATTTAATTAATAAGAAACTGTTGGTAAGTAGTCGTTTGCCTATTAAGCTTCGTTCAGACAAAGGCGGTGATGGACACTTGACAGTTCGACATAATTGGGTAGGTACCTTGTTGGCAGAAACCAATAATTAAAAGACATATAGCTTCTTAAATAAAATACTTAATTTTGTACTTGAAAACCCGATTAATTTTCAATTAACAGTTTAATTAGACTTTTAGTTGCTTTGAAATCAATAAATAGTTCGTCAATTGAGTTACCAAGAAAGTGACGTCACAAAATTGTGACGTCACTTTAATCGTCTTTTTTTTTTGTCGTGGTAATACTATTACCACACGAAAGTTAAAAAAGAATCGTGTTTTGACAGCTCATAAAAAGTATTTATATCGATTGATAGTGTACCTATGGGTATTTGGTAGTAGTAGATAGTATATCTATGGATAGTTCATCATCGTATATCATCATAGTATCATAATCATCTTTATATACATTTAGCGGTCGTCGATATTTCGCAATGACGTGACCAGCTTTCGCTTTTATATATATACATATCCAGGGGCGCCGAGATTTTTAAATTCCCGTGGGTGCTCCAGCTTTTTTAATGACTACTTACATATGTTTATGTTATATAATAGACACAAGAAAATACAAGATATTTAGAAAAGATAATTTATTGTATTACACAACAGTTTGACAGGTGCACCTGTTAATAAATATCTTATTTATCTTAAAAGATGAGAAAGAGAATTATTTTAGATATATTCATAATCGTGGGTGCTCGACACTCACTATTTACCTCTCGTGGGTGCTGGAGCACCCGAGCACCCACGGAGTCGGCGCCCCTGTACATATCTATACATATATTAAGATTAGATAGTTTTGGATAGAAGATAACCCTTGTTTAGCGCAGTAAGGAATAGTAGTAATACTTATAAACTCTAAAACAAAGATTAATTTGAGAATAAACTTAAACAGAACCCAAAGATATTACAAAAGGTAAACAATAATAAAACCATGGACAAACAAAAACAAATATTTTATCAAAACTTACCCCTATAAACTTTGAATCCAAATTAACACTAAAATACAATAGTTTACGTCAAACAGTTAGTAGAAGGGTTAGATTTAGAAATTCTGTTGTTCTATAATTAATCTAGACCTATTTCAATTTTCGACCCTATGTGTAGGAACGTCCTTAGTAATTAATACCTCACATAAATCGCCGTTCTAAAATTAGAATGGCTTGGGGCACTGACCAGGCTAATAATTAATTTTAATTAATTTGTAAATTCCGTATGTAACATTTTGGCATTTTGGCAATGAGGAGATTTGTAGACAAACCAAAGTTGCTGACATAGCTCAGCGAATTAGTAAGTTGAAGTGGCAGTGGGCAGGCCACACGCAGAACTGATGGCCGATGGGGCCGTAAAGTTCTCGAATGGAGACCACGCACCAACAAGCGCAGCGTAGGACGTCCACTCACAAGGTGGACAAACGATCTGATAAAGACTGTAGAATCGCGCTGGATGCAAGCCGCTTCCAACCGGTTCTATTGGAAATCTGTAGAGGAGGCCTATGTTCAGCAGTGGACATTCTTCGGCGGTTATGATGATGATTATGGCATTTTGGCGACTAGAATTAATACCTGTCACACCATTTGTCCATCTGCTAGTGCGATTATAACTAGAAGACCCCTAACCAATACAGCATGTAACAAAAACCCTGTCCGATCCTTAAGGGTATGATTCGGGATCGTACCTACTGCGTACACATATACGTAACCATTTAATGGATTTGAGATTATTATTTTTCCCCAGTGAATATAATTAAATTAAAATAAAAAATAAACTGATCAACGGCAACACTGATCGCTCGACAAAGTTCACCTACAGTTTTTTGTTTTGATTTTGCCGGAGGGTGGAGTGTTGTCAACTTATGAAAATTTGCCATTATATTCAGTGTTAAATTTCGCATGGATTATAAAAATAAAAAATCAATAACTTTTGGTTGTTATGAGTACATTTTTATAACAATTTTTTCTAGCACGTATGTTGAACCAGGAATACGCCTTTATTGGATCGGACAGGGTTTTCGTTACATAGTGTATATTTACGGCATGTAAAATGAAACATCTCTTAACCGTGAACTACGTATACTACTAAAGTAATATTGAGAAAAGTTAAATGCTGGAAAACAGCTTTTATTTTGGTGTGAAAAATTATTGTTTGAAGAATCGCTCAATGAGTTTATTAAGAACATTTAAAACTTGCTATCTTAGGGCCTTATCACACTAGCGGTTTGCGAGCGGCTGCGGGGCGGGGCGGGCGCAAAACGCCTACAAACACGCGATGAAAATTCAGAATTCGCCTCGCGTCCGTGACGTCTCCGCTGTGCAGCCGCGGCGTGATCGCGACGCATTCGCTGTGCGCCCGCCCCGCCCCGCAGCCGCTCGCAAACCGCTAGTGTGATAAGGCCCTTAAAAAGACATCAAAAATAGTTGGAATTTTGACTTTCAATATCTCCGTAATTAAATCGTTCCTAGGTATGATCCAGAACAAAGAAATGATATTTCAGGTTAATTATGTGTGTTTCTACACATGGTTAAATGTAATCATTGAAAAATATATATGCAGGTACTTAACTGTAGAGGTACCTACCTACGTAATTAAATAACTGTAAGTAAAGTATTATATTTAGTAAATTTTTATTTAATTTTACACCTTAATTAGTAATTAATACCTGCCAAATTAAATTTCCAAAAAATTAAAACATTTTTAATATCCATCCACGCTCACCTACTACCTACTTTTAGCAATTAGGTTGAATTCACCAAAAAATGTCCAGTGGTCGTGAATAATAGGATTTTAAGCTTCAGTTGAGCCTGCACGGTTGGTAAGCCAGACAAAATGTAAAGCTGTCACTGGCACTTTGGGGGCTATCGTTGGTTAATCTCTTTATAGAAAACATTTTGAAGCTTTATTTTTGGAAATGCCTTAATAAAAAGCAATTCGAGTAACAATAAATTATAAAGAAAAAAAAACAGTATAGTAAGTACAAAATACTTATAATAATGTATTATTTCTAACGTAATTATATAGGTACACAAAATACACAAAAAAGGCAGAGAAACGTTAACATGATAAATCTACGCTAATGCTTTACATTTTGACAATCAAAAAATGTTAATTGCGTTTTTGTCGTCGTCGAGCAGACGAACTATTCAAACATAAGTGTGTTGAGTTCAGGGGCGCCGACTCCGTGGGTGCTCGGGTGCTCCAGCACCCACGAGAGGTAAATAGGAGTGCCGAGCACCTACGATTATGAATATCTAAAATAATTCTCTTTCTCATCTTTTAAGATAAATAAGATATTTATTAACAGGTGCACATGTCAAACTGCTGTGTAATAGGTACAATAAATTATCTTTTCTAAATATCTTGTATTTTCTTGTGTCTATTAAATAACAAAAATATATATAAGTAGCTAGGTATGTCATTAAAAAAGCTGGAGCACCCACGGGGATTTTAAAAACTCGGCGCCCCTGGTTTAGTTGTAGTAGTGCAAAATACATTAGTAATGTATATTGCACAATTCCGCCAAACTCCTTCGGCAAATGTGGTACGCAATCACCCCACAGATTTCTCTCTATGTCCCATTTCATTTTACTCAATTATTTTCATTCTAATAGACATAGTAATTGTCCACAGATTCTCGAAGCGGCAAGCGCGAGCACCCGAGATAATGAATGAAGTGAGCACCTACCGCGACCCCCTGATGTACAACGAGTGGCCTGTCTACACCGCGATACCACGAGCCGCGCCAAGGTAAGATAACAATATGTGCCCCTACCCTATAAAATAAATGTTGACTTTGAAAATGGAAAATATTTCCTTGACATTCTTTGTTTATATGAAGCTAGTATGACAATACGTGCTGTCACCCTAGGTTTTTAAATAATGAAAAGGAAAAACGTCTGGGTATAGATGAAGTTTGATTATTGAAGTTACCTAAAAATTTTATATTTACGATAGGTATTATTGATGCTTAATATTGCATGGGTCCCTGCTGTCATACGTGTATCTTTGACAGTAGTTACGGGTCGTCAGAAACACGAAAGTTTGACAACCAATCTTACCAAGGGGGGCATCGTATTACCCAGTTGCTGGGTTGTGGAGTTCAGATAGGCAGTCTCTCCATGTAAAATACTGGTATTCAGCTGCATCTGGTTAGACTGGAAGCCGACCCCAACATAGTTGGGAAAAGGCTAGGCAGATGATGAAGCAGGTTGCTCCACGCCACGCGGGGCGACAGTAATGTGATCAGTCCTATACTAAATGGTATGAAACCGATAGCTTTCCCACGCGTGGCGACACGCGGGGTAGGTTAAGTATAAACGCAGCTTCATATTTGTCTACTTAGGACACTTATTTGAAACAAAAACCTCAATTCATAAATAATTCCGATAAACATAAAGAAACAATCACCCTATTTTACAAAACAAAATATTCCTTCTGTGAAGTAAGAACTTTAAGGTGTTAAATACTTGAAAGACAAAACAATAACTTAGAGTAAATAATACCAACAAAATACCTTCTATTCCGTTCACATTTAGAATCTTTGAAAAAGCCTTCTCTGTATTTTGTACCTATTTGAAGAAAAACTCTGAAAATTATGAAGTTACCACAATAGATCTCGTCGTATGTGATTTATATAGGGTGACTTATAAATTAATGCACATGATTGTACTCATAATAACAAACAACTTTCCAAAAGACACGATTTTTTTTTATTCAAAAAAAAAGCGCATGACCTTTTACTTTAACTTAATATGTTTTACAATATTTGCATACAGAATCATTAATTTTACAATCACACAGTTACAGATGAATGCAATGTAAGGTCAACAAAATAGATAGGTATGCAGGATCGTCAGATATACTTATACTTACTTGAAGTTTTATTAAAAACCGATTGACGTTTTCAAATCCATACTAATATTATAAATGCGAAAATGTGTCTGTCTGTCTGCTACCGATCGAATCGATTTTGATGAAATTTGGCATGGAGATAGTTTAAGACCCGGGGAAGAACATAGGCTACTTTTTATAGACTTCGTCTGCGTCCGCGATAACCGACATTTGCGCGGACGAAGTCGCGGGCAAAAGCTAGTGTAATATAATTTAAAAAGTAGAGAATGAACAGTTTATTTATTAAGTTAAGTTTCAATCGAAAACATTTATCGGTTTCTAAGAAAACTTCAACTACATCTGACGACCCTCCATCTCTTTTGTTGACTGAACTTAAGTAGTGCATAATAGTAATCTAATGAATGTTTTGTTTTTTCTTAAGGTTCAGATATCAGTACCCTGCAATCCCCCGCGAGGCTTACGGCAGAGTGGTGACCAAGGCGCCCCCCAACGTGGTCCGCACTCCTGACTATGATGAGGTAAGAACTGTGACTGTCATCATTCCAAAACATTACCGACCGAATTTCGCCGCCACCAATCTCAATGAAGACTAGCAGCCAAGTGCACAAATGTGTGCGCAAACACAGGTGCACTCCCCCTCCCCTTACTCTCATAGCTTCATGGGACGGCTATCCGCCGACACGACCGGGGAGAGATCCGTTGGACCAACGGCTTTAAGCGAGGCACTGGTGTGATACACCGCCAACTTCCAATAGACAAACACAATAACACTTTGCCCGACCACACACACAATACAAGTCACCATGATATACAAGGTGTTAGGGTAAACAAGGGACATACTTTAAGGGAGTGTAAGAAAATTAATAACTTTTACTATGGGACCAACTTTATCAGAAAAAAAAAGCTGTTCCCGACATTATGTCACGTTGTATTGAACAAAAGAGTATGGAGCAGCAAATTTTTTGTTAGATAGCTAAGTTCGTATATCTAATACGAAATTCAACATTTATTTACTTATTTTTATTTATTTATTAACACACACACACAATTATAACGTCTTTACAGTAAAAAACCAAAACGATGTTATAAGTTAATATTAGAATTAAAAAAATAAACAAATAAAATAATTCAATATCAATAATAAATATATAAAAAACAATAAATCAAATATTAAATACTAATAGAAAATTAAATAAAACATAGAAAATATACGAAGGTACATACAATAACACTTAAAAATATTATAATTTTTCTATAAGTAAGTAATTGGACAGTTAACTAAAGATTTCAGTAAAATGTCGTTAAAATAATTTATTAAATTAATTACGAAACTGGTATCCATGCTCTTTAGTGTTTCCAAAATTAACAGTTCAGACGACGCCCTTCAAATTTTAATTTCAATACACAACAAATTTCGTACCTACAGTACGAAAAACTTTGTTTTCTTATTTCCCATTTCCCAATTTCGTAAACTTTTTGATACTTTGCATTATAGTAGGTACCTACTGTTTCCCTTAAACTTTGAGTTTCTGGGCTTCAAGTGAAACTTTCAATCGCTTTAGCCGCTCAATTGTTAAAAACTTTCGCAAGGAGTAAATTAGAAATTTTGCAAGTATCAAGATTTTAATGGCAGCATAAAATACACGTGACTAAAAGTTTTTACTCAGTTCTTGCGCAGTTTATTAATTAATTTCGAGAATTTTAAAACACGTGGTTAGAGGTTGTTTTAAAATTACACTCCCCTCTACTGCTTAGTTACAAAATTTGATGGAGGGGAGTGCAATTTAAAATAGAAACATTACTGTGTAGTTATTCCAACATATTTGTAAGTAGATTGTTAATAGCGGGTCTTGTATGTTTCCCTTCACCGATGTCAGTGATGTCCAATGTGAGTCCAGTGATGTCAATTTGGTACTTGCCCGGACTTGAACCCACAACCTCACCCATGAGAGGCCTGCGCCTTAACTACTGAGCTATCACGACATTGTACATAAATAGAACTAAAGATGGGTTTAAGTTTATCTTATAATGATAAAGTATTTTCAAGCGAAAGGTTTTTCATTTCACTAAGAAACTAAGGGACCGACTGCCTCGTTGGTCTAGTGGTTGCAAAGCGCGTCTGCATGTGGTCTTGGGTTCGATTCCCAGGTCGGGCAAATTGTTATTGGGTTTTTTCATCAGGAATTTCTCAGTAGCAGCCTCGGTGTCTGTATCTGTGCTCGGTTCATAGCAAAAGGCTCGCCCCCTTACATGGGACTTAAACATAACTGGTGAAATGTGGGTGTTCTAATGAGTACATCATCATATCAGCCTATTGCTGCCCCTGCTGAACGTAGGCCTCCCCCATAAAGCGCCAACCATCCCGGTCTTGGGCACCTTCTATAAATCGTCGGTCCACCGTGCAGCTGAGCGTCCCACACTACGTTTGCCTAAACGTGGCCTCCTCTCAAATGAGTACATTTCACTTAAACCATGTCAGAGGCCCTTGAGGCGGTTTAGAAACTCTAACAATAGGGTGTGTGGGGTCGTAAGACCTTACTGCCCACAAGATAAAGAAAATAGAAATACACTTCTGCCTAACCCTTCGGGGATAACAGGCGTGAAGTTATGTATAATACCAGTTGAGTTCTACGAGTAATAAGTTTAGCAACGTTTTTATTTTTCGAAACTAAGGGAGAGTTTGCGTGGGCGGCCACCTTTTTGCTATAACACCAAATATTGTATGAATCTAGGTTCCCCTTACATAGCGTAGGTGTTATGGAATATAACAAGACCCCTATTATACCCCATTATCTTAGGGATCTATAAGGGACTAATCACTCGGCCTACGCTAGATGCTTGTGATAGATTTTATGAGTAACAAGATTATCTCGACGGATCATCCTTAAGGAAAGATTATAGGATCTTGGATAGTTTGGACATGAGATGAGTGGTGTAAGATTGCGGTTTAACGGCACAAAGATAATGTATACAATACTAGGGTACTGTGCCTGTGACTTCGTCCACGTAAGTTTTTTTAAGTATCCCTATTTTTTTATAGTAAAATATAACATATAGCACTCAAGAATAGCTTCCTATTAGCGAAAGAATTTTCGGAATCGGGCAGATAGTTTCCGAGATAAGCGTGTTTAAACAAAGAAACAAACTATGCATATAAAATGCTGAGTATGAATAACTGACTGACGGATCAACGCACAGCCTAAACTAAAACTTGAAGGGTGTGCTCTTTGTATGACCTAGGCATCCGATAAGAAACGATTTTTCGAAATTCACCCCCTTAGGGGATGAAACGGGGGTCTGACATTTACGCGGACAGAGTCGCGGGCAGTATTAGTATAAATTACATTCGTAAATCCCCTAAATTGCAAAGCTATCCCCTGACTTAATTACCTATAACAATAATTGTTCTTAAACAAAACCCAAAGATATTACAAAAGGTAAACAATAATAAAACCATGGACAAACAAAAACAAATATTTTATCAAAACTTACCCCTATAAACTTTGAATCCAAATAAACACTAAAATACAATAGTTTACGTCAAACAGTTTAGATTTAGAAATTCTGTTGTTCTATAAATAATCTAGACCTATTTCGATACCCTCAACTAAAAATACTCTTTAAAAAATAACAAAAACCGAACTTTGACTTTTATTTCTCAAATCCATAAATATCTTGAACAGAAACGATAAAACTTAAACAAAGCATAAACTTTTGTTTCTAATATCAAAAAAATACTTCCAAAGAACGTTGATTACTTTTAGAACATTCCTTTTTTATCGAACAAGACACCTTGTATACAGCCGATACCAACTTTCATTTAAAAAAAAACTGGGACCGGCCAATTTAACTTGATATTCAGGGGTGGCGCTAGTTGTCAAGCAAAACGTCACCGTATCTGTCAAATTCAATACAAAATTAAGATTTAGTTCCCGATTTCGCCGCATGCCAGGTTACGTTGGCTATTTTTCACACAATGCCGTTTACAGCGTCGAATTCATTCACAAATGTATACAATAGGGAAAGCTTTAAACAAAGGAATTGTCAAAGAGCTTCGCAGTCATTGAATAACATTTCTTTTTCATTCAGTTTGTTCGCCAATTAGAGTATTTTAGCTTTCTTGTCGTTGTAAGAGATTTGCCTGCAAATGTTAAGTTTATTTTTAAATGTAAATGTCAAGCGTTTGTCTGTTATCATTCGATATTGACTCATAAGCGTTTGTCTGTTATCATTTGATATTGAGTCTTATTTGGTTTGAACCTGTTATGAATAAAAAATCATTGTAACGAATTACTTATTTGTCAAATCATTTATTTTTAAAAGGCACTTTTGATCGTCATTTACAAGAGCTAATATTTTTTTAATAATCTTAGCCAATCCTATTTCCCTAAGTAGGTACATAAGCTTTAACTATAGTATGTATGCTATGTCCGCAGAGCGCACGGCCTTGTCGTTCCGTTTCTATCTAACAAACAAAATAATTCAACCGAAAAGCGCTCACCACAATCTAAAAAAAATACTGGACTATATCCGTGTTTCGTGTGACGTCATCGTTACTCGATGCCGTAGCAACTTACAGATATTTTCAACCATGTTGCTATCTGGCCCTGTGGCGCAACGGATAACGCGTCTGACTACGGATCAGAAGATTCCAGGTTCGAATCCTGGCAGGGTCGCGAATATCTTTTTTTATTTTAGTTTCTTGCATTCTTATAAATTTTAATATATTAGGTAGGTATGTCAAAAATTATCAAATTATTGCTAAAAGCGTCTCAAGAAATTTTATTTCTCTTTGATGTAATAAGAAAGGTAATTGATTAATTAAATGGTTGCCGTCTGAGTCAATTTGCAATAATTAATTCAATTTTCTTACGATCTTGACGTAATTGGTCCTAAAAAACTTTATTCAATTAATTATTAGAAATGGAAATGGATAATTGTTATTATTTCGTAGGTATAAAAGATCGGCACGATATTTTTTTCTTTTAAAATCAGTTTGATGCTAAACATTTACTGAAATGTCTTGATCAAAACAAAAAAAATACTTTTCAACTTGTTAATAATTAAAACATATTAAAGAAAATGAAGACGAAATATAAAACATAACATAATTATAAATTTATATTATTTATACTTACATATTTGTCACCCGCTGTTGTATAAAAAGCGAAATACATATCTAAAATACATTCAATTCCAAGTCAAGTCAAAACAAATGATATAAAAAAGGTAAACTAGGCTGAAAGCATCCTGCCCTTGCCTCAACGAACGGCCATTGTGCACAGTAACCCTATTTCCACAGAATAACTTTAGTGCCTCATTGGGAATCGTCCCTGTGACCTTTGCGAAATGGCCGGTCATTATGTACAGTGGCTGCCCACGCTTATACAGGCATTCATCTAAGACACTGCTTTTATTTTGTTTTAGTGTATTACGAATGCGGGTTTTCGCGGGAATTTTCGTTATTGGTATCAGCGCCATCTGTTGTTGAGTAGAGTTAATTAATTGATGTTATTTGTTTTTTTATAATATTGACATTGTCGATCTGCAAAGGTTATAATAATCAGATTGCAAAAAAAAAAGAATCCTTTTTTAAAAATTCCATACTTAGATAAAAAAAAACTAAAAAATACCAATTCGTAGTTACGAGTAGGTAGTAAGAAAAGTTCCACTAAAATCCATGATGGGTATAGAAAACTGAAAATAATATTGTTTGTCCCAGATGTTCGGTATGCTGAACGTGCCACATACATCGGGCAAGATCCTGCGGTACCCTGGACCATCACGACCACGAGGTGGACCTACCTTCATGGTCCCTCCACAGCGAGACAGGTAAGAATACTTTAGTTAACACCACCTAAACCATTAGGTAAAATTATAAATAGGTACTTATCAATTAAATATGGCAGGCTGTCCTTCATTAATTTATCGAGTACCTAATTAAATATTAAGTCCACTGAGACTTTTCAAAGTAGGTAAGCTCTTTAAAAATTACTCCTACTTAGTTTACTTCAATCGCATCGAAGTATTTCGTATTACTTGAAAATATACAGACAATACTTAGAATAAAATCTCGACATTTATGTAATTGGTCACATTTTCAGAAAGCCGATAAAAAGAAAAAAGAACATTCCATTTTCAAAAGTAAAAATCTATTGTAGGTCGGGCACGGCGCGAAATGTTTTTAGAATAAAATTATTTCTATTTAACCTTTGCGTCGCGACGCATCGCTGCGTCGTCGTGCGATCTTCAAAATTATTTCTGCTCACATAAAATGTTTAATTTTAACAGGTTTGAAGCTCTGAAGAAGTTGATCCGTCAGGAGCACGTTCGTGAGCTGCAGAGGAAATATGAGGCTGAACAAAAGCAGGAGCTCAAGGACTTGACTTCTGGACGCGGGTAAATATTTAAACTATAAATGTACTTACATAATAGAAATATGATCTATAAAATAGCTTTACCTGATGAACATTAGACCAAATCATCTACATCCAATAAAATTATTATTACTTAGATGAAAAAAAAGTTTCCCTGTCGTTTATTATGAATCGTTTAAGTATGTTAAATTGAAAAATTAACTCAGAATAATATATTTATTTCATTGATTAAATTATTTATTGGTAATTAAAACGGTGCAATACAAATTTTAATAGGTATTGTCAAATATTAGAATAATTGGTGTTATATATAATAGCACATGCAACATTAAAACCTAACCTAACCTAGCTAGGGTAAGCTTTTATGTTCTATCAGTTAAAATCAAATTAGTACGTACCTATGTATACTACACTAATTTCATCATACAATCTGACAATCATTTCGAAATCTTTTCCAAAGTACCGATTACCCAACTCAGTGTTGCCAAACTACTTCTAAAAATTACCCTACACTTAAAACGTGACTCGGTATTTTTTTTACGATTGCGCGGTCGTAACCGTGCCTACGTTTTAACATAACAAAACACAAATCGCAAACTGTTGAGCGAAAGGAAATCTTTTAAAACGTCTGGGCGTGTTCATGTTAATTCGACCCTACCGTGGCTTTATTGCGAGTTTTTTTTTGGCAAAATTAAAAGTGCTCACAAAAGAAAACGTAATCCTAAGTATCTAAATGTGTTGGAATTTTCTCGTCTTCTTGTTCCGTTGATTATTAAATCTGTTGATGTATTCGTTTTTGAACGAATGTGTGATTATTTCGGCGAGATTGCCTTCGCTTAGCATCTTTGTTTTTAGTTTATATGTTTATTGGACTTGAAATAGATCCTTTTTATTGGATGCTGTTGATTGATTGGACGGTCTTGGACGATTGATTTAAATGTCTAAATGTTTTAGTAAATCAGTTAAATACTTAGATGAATAGTGAAGTATACATATTAGTTAGACTTACAATTATCGTAACATTATTTTATAAAAACGGTTTGTTCATCTTAACATAGTACAATTCCAAATTGTAAGTACGGCTGAGAGCTTTAAATAGGTGCGCCATAATTTGTCTTTTGGGTGCACACTTTCCAACGCACTTGATATTACATAAGTACCGGACCGTCGTTTGTTACACTAATCAGCATAATATCCATGATAATCTACTTTTGGAAGGAACTGCTAAATTAATTATTGAAAAATATGTGGGTTTTACAGTAGAAGACATTTTTAATATAAATGGGTAATTTTATTCGTACATCATAGTAAAAAACCATGCAAACTCATTATTCGAGTTCATAATTTAATATAAATTATGTTTATCCAGTGGTGATGACTACGTGTATGGTACATATGGAGAACAGGAGCCCCGAGGACTGCAGCCACTGCAGATGGAGTACCCCGCTGACGATCCCACTACCAGGCATGCCAAGTGAGTTATTAACTGCCCTCTCCTAAGTTACTCAAAGTTTCTGATAATTTCTGATAATTAGTTTTAACTTAACTCATAATTGGGGGCGAGCTTATTGCCATACAAATTCTGACTCAATCGTAATTTTTTGATAAACCGTTTTTCGCTTTCATTATTTTTCCAAATATATCAAAAAGACAGGTTTATTTAGTTTAACCCTTACATATAAATGAAATGGGACGTAATGAGTACTTAGGCTTGACATTCAGATTCGAGAATTCTGTAGCTAACACAAAGAAATTTTGTTTTTTTTTTACTGGAAGCTTATATCAAAGCGAACGAAAAATGTTCTAATTATGAAAATGCTTTAAGAATAAAAGACTTTTGTAAAGGTCAAGTTTTTTGTCGTAACTTTAGATATTTTTGCTCATTTTATTACCTTTGTTCTAGGAAACCGACAGCGGGAAGTCGCCAAGTCTCCCAGTTCTCGCGTTACTCCGATGTGATGCTGCCCCCCTCCCGCCGCGCTATCTACCACCCCTATTTTGAGTACGCAGCTCCCGAATTCGTCCCCTACTACTGAACCTTCTCCGGGCACTCGGACCCACAGGACGAACCCACGTTCTAGAACATTCTACTGCAGGGATTATCTCCCTTATTGTACAAAACACTTTATGTGCTTTAATTCCAAATATCAGTATTAAATGTCATATCGAAAGCATATCTTTAACGCTTTCGCTTAGACGACACTCGTCACTTAAGATGCGAGCTTTCTCTGCATTAACTTTCAATATTTTTATATTTATAAACCGAGATTTTTTCGATGTAGATATGCGATCTCTGAATTTTAATATACCCCCTTTTGAATAATCGCATTGTATTTTTCGATAGGTTTAAGGATTTAGGAGGATTTCTTCTTGGAATGTTCGAGTCCCTAGGTCGAACGGACAAAATTAATGTTATACGGTACTTCCGATTGTGACAATAATAATACATTATATATACGATTCGAGCAATTATCTTATTGCCGTCAATTCCAAATAAGTTAATCGTGACAATAAAAATGTTGAAAAAAATGTAATCTGACAATAAACTGTATGGGTGTTTACAATTTGATGTTTAGTAGAATTATAAGCGTGAGAAGGAAATATCCATTTATAAATTAGGAGTTTAATAATGGAGTATATGAATATAATGTCGGTGGCTAGCCAGTTGGAAGTTATTATCTGCTTTTCGCTTCGATTCTACCCGTTTACCGAGCTTTTGTGCGCAGTATTATGAAATAATAAAAGTATTCGCCTTATTCCTTTCTTAATCAAAAAACTTTTTATTAATATTATGAGGTACAGTCCGAGCCCGACGACCTCTAAAGAATCGGAGCGAAAAATATTTCTTCTACCTTCGCCCTTCAAACAAATAGTTTTAGTACCCTTCACTTGATCGACATGCTCTGTAGATATCTGAAACGATATATTTACTTGTAATCAGTGAATTTATTGTTTTTTTTTTTTTATATTGATTTATTTTAATTATTTGAAAGTTGTTTTCAATTTTAGCAGTCGAATGCCATATAATGGGAAATTTCTGCCACATGACAATATTGTGTTACAATTTATGTAGTATACCCGTTTTAATGCATAATAACCGTAAAAGTATCTTAGCGTGTGGCTATTATAAAACATATTTGCTCTGTATATTCAGTTACCTCCCAAAATAGTTGATAATTGTTGTGATTAGTCGCTAAGTATATCGTTACCATGTATTATAAATCAAAAGCCTTCAGGACGGCTAGGTGGGCTTCGGCTGTGCGGTAGACGGTACAACGTCGAACTTCCAGTGATACGAATGGTAGCGCAACCGAGTCCCAACAGAAAAATGCTTTAACTACATTTAAATGTTTCATGTTTATTGTAATACATAGTTAATTGTAAATTAGTAATGCGCCGCTCGCGGCTTATTTAATATTTGTGTACTAATGGATCCTAATAAAGGAATCACACAGCCTCGAAGCGACGACCAGTCGGTTATGGAGTAACACCAAAAGGCTATTAATGTTCTACTCTCATTCAAAGCTCTCATGTTTATCTTATATTCAATGAACAATAACTTACCTTGTTTACTTTGTTAGCTACTAACGTGATCTCAACCGGCATTTGCAGATGTGCTACACTGTATAAAATTAATCGGAATCGCACTGAAAGTGAAGGCTGTAATTCTAAGGAAGTTGTTACCTATTTGTGTACTATATATATTATTATATCTAATCAACTATCGACATATAAGTATCGACGATAAGTCGACATAAACTCACAGACTATAAAATTTGGCTTTAAAATTATATTACACGTCATATATTGTGGCTTTAAGAAGTCAATGAATTCATTAATCTTCTATTTATTAACGCGGATTGTCTTACGACGTCCCGTATCCTACATGTTACGATTTAGCGAGATATCTATACATATTTTTATTTATATATAATTTTCTAACAATATTCTGTAGAATTTTACAAATTATTTTATTGTCTTTTAAAGTCATTAATAGTTAGGTAGTTAGTCGATAATACATTGAGTAGTGTTTATTGGATGCGTATTAATTAAAATAGGTGTTTAATTAAATGGAAAATATATGGAAACATTTCAATACTTAATAGTAGTTCTTCACAGTTACATATCCTTGCGATTGCATCGCAGACGTAACTAAAACATATGAACTTAGCCATATCAGTTAATAAAAATAATTGTAGTGAATTATCGAATGCATAGGGCGAATTGCATGAGTCTTTATTCGAATCCCTGAAATCCGGGAAATCTTTAAAGTGGCAACACCGTCGCGCTCTCTTTTCGGATACTCACACTAGAGTAAAAAAAATTGACAATAAGCTATATTCTTCAATTATCTTGTCAATTTTACAGATTTTAGATATGCATTCGATATTTCAGAAAATAAGACAATATTAACATAGTAATCACTTATAGTTCGCAGCGCGGTCTTGTACAGACAATAATGTGTAATTTTGACAATAAATTCGCGTTGCATGGACTATAAAGTTATATTATAATGAGACCGCGCCTGTCCGTAAGTAGGTATACAATTTAACCTATCCATTGATAAATTAATGTTTTAAAAATGTATATTAATTGGTGGTTTTTTTGAGAAATAAAGATAGTTACATACTCCTGAGCATAATTGTCTGATTTTTTTCATTCATTCGTAAACCCTTTGAACTCTGAATTAGGTTAAGCCTAAGTATTTACACTGACCTAACACAAGCATGCTACTATTATTATAAATGCGAAAGTTTACATGGATGGATGATGGATGTTTATTACTCAAACAAGCCAGAAAGGCTGAACAGATCTGGACGATTTTTTTCACAGAGATGGATTATTAAAGTCTGGAATACCACATAGGCTTTTTATCCCGGAAAAAAGTTTGGTTTCCGTGGGTTAATGTATTAACTTTGACGTGGACGAAGTCGCGGGCAGAAGCTAGTTTTATGATAAAAAAAAATATAAATACCTTATAGCACTCAGGAATAACGTAGCTTCTTCTCTGCCAATCAAAATAATTTTCAAAATCAGACCAGGAAGTTCCGGAGACATGCTTTGACTTTGACTTTGCCGACCACGTCATGTCTTTTCAATATGTAAGATGTAAGGAGTAAGGCAGTCCGCTTTTTCTCCTGAAACAACATTTACGTTGTGGTCCCTAGCTAAAAATAGAACTAAGCCATCAAGTCCCGTGGGAGTAAAAGGAAGCGCCTGGAGGTTACGTAAGTGGATGGACCGCAGTTACATACTATTGTATCCTAATAGCCTGGTCAATGAATGATTGTGGTTGGAAAAGTTGAAAGCAGAAAATCTGACTTATGAACTTTGTTTGGACTAGTTAGAAGATAAACATATTAAAAGTCCTGACCCCCCCGAGGTGAGCCCGAGGGAGGGGGGGGCAAAGAAGGTCCCGTTTTTTGGTTTTTTGCTTATATCTCGAAAACGATGCGTCGTAGAAAATTTTGTTGTACTAGAGGATGAAACCTCATAAAATTCTCTACATCTTTGTTTGTCACACTTTTTATCTATCTCCAATATTTGCATAGCTGTGAGCTCCGAAAAATGACCGATTTTCAAAAATGTGTTAAATTTTCTGTCTCGTTCTTTGTTTTCTTGTTTATATCTTGAAAACGGTGCGTCGCATGAAATTTAGTTGTACTAGAGAATGAAACCTGATAAAATCCTCTACAACTTTGCTATATTTTTTTTATTTATCTCTTATCATTGCAAAGCTATGACCTGTGAAAAAAAAAATAGATTTTTCAAAAATGTGTCCAATTGTCTGTACCGGTTTTTGAGTTTTTTTATTACATCTCGAAAACGATGCACCGCATGGAATAATATTGTACTGTATAATAAAAGCTGGCAAAACTTTCTACAATTTTGTCTTTCCTACTTTTTATCTATCTTCAATAGTTGCATAGCTGTGAGCTCCGAAAAACGAGCGATTTTTAAAATGTGTTCTATCTCTATAGCACATTGTAACAATTTGAATGCCAAAATTATTTATTTAGCTATTAAAAAATAACATAAGCTGGGAGTACCTCCACGCGGTGAAGGCGGAAACAGTTTACTTTTAAACTGGCTAAAACTCCCAATAATATCCATCAAGATGCCTTCGGGCTTATGTTGCTATTTCATTCGTGACCTATTGAGTTTTGTGACTGTGCACCCGGTAACGCAGGGAAGCAGTCACAACCAAGTTTTCAAAATGACAGAAATGTGTTTTATTTGTGATGAAGTGCTGGAAGAAGGTGGAGAAAATGTTTCCAAGGTCGGTCAAAAGGGGATAAATTCTCTGATTTCTGCCAGTAAACTCAGAAATGATCAAAAGAGCTCACACCTTGAAGATTTAAAGTCTCTGAGGGTTCACACATCTTGTCGGAAAGAATACACAAGACCTGACAGCATTAAAGCAGATCTAAGGAAACATACTCCGTATGCTGGACCGTCCGGGATTCATACTTTGAGGTCCTCAAAACCAAAAGTTGACGTCAAAACTCGATGCCTTTTTTGTGCATGCCCATTCAAAGATGAAAAGAAAAAACCTTTAGAAAAACGACAGACAGTATACTCTGTTAGGAACGTAGCCTTTAAAGACTCATGCATTGAGGCTGGGCATGCAAGAGGAGATGATTGGGACTGATTGAGGAGACGAGTTTTGACGTCAACTTTTGGTTATGAGGACCTCAAAGTATGAATCCCGGACGGTCCAGCATACAGAGTATGTTTCCTTAGATCTGCTTTAATGCTGTCAGGTCTTGTGTATTCTTTCCGACAAGATGTGTGAACCCTCAGAGACTTTAAATCTTCAAGGTGTGAGCTCTTTTGATCATTTCTGAGTTTACTGGCAGAAATCAGAGAATTTATCCCCTTTTGACCTTGGAAACATTTTCTCCACCTTCTTCCAGCACTTCATCACAAATAAAACACATTTCTGTCATTTTGAAAACTTGGTTGTGACTGCTTCCCTGCGTTACCGGGTGCACAGTCACAAAACTCAATAGGTCACGAACGAAATAGCAACATGAGCCCGAAGACATCTTGATGGATATTATTGGGAGTTTTAGCCAGTTTAAAAGTAAACTGTTTCCGCCTTCACCGCGTGGAGGTACTCCCAGCTTATGTTATTTTTTAATAGCTAAATAAATAATTTTGGCATTCAAATTGTTACAATGTGCTATAGAGATAGAACACATTTTAAAAATCGCTCGTTTTTCGGAGCTCACAGCTATGCAACTATTGAAGATAGATAAAAAGTAGGAAAGACAAAATTGTAGAAAGTTTTGCCAGCTTTTATTATACAGTACAATATTATTCCATGCGGTGCATCGTTTTCGAGATGTAATAAAAAAACTCAAAAACCGGTACAGACAATTGGACACATTTTTGAAAAATCTATTTTTTTTTCACAGGTCATAGCTTTGCAATGATAAGAGATAAATAAAAAAAATATAGCAAAGTTGTAGAGGATTTTATCAGGTTTCATTCTCTAGTACAACTAAATTTCATGCGACGCACCGTTTTCAAGATATAAACAAGAAAACAAAGAACGAGACAGAAAATTTAACACATTTTTGAAAATCGGTCATTTTTCGGAGCTCACAGCTATGCAAATATTGGAGATAGATAAAAAGTGTGACAAACAAAGATGTAGAGAATTTTATGAGGTTTCATTCTCTAGTACAACAAAATTTTATACGACGCATCGTTTTCGAGATATAAGCAAAAAACCAAAAAACGGGACCTTCTTTGCCCCCCCCTCCCTCGGGCTCACCTCGGGGGGGTCAGGACTTTTAATATGTTTATCTTCTAAATAGTCCAAACAAAGTTCATAAGTCAGATTTTCTGCTTTCGACTTTTCCAACCACATACCCTTTTTGAGCACTTATTTACCAGACTATAAGATAATCTGAGAAGAGAATATACCTACCTACGTATGTCAACACAACTGTCCTGTATCAATAAAAAAATGAGGCGTAGGTATATTGAACATTATCAAGATACCTATTCACTAAACTATTTAAGCATTAATTTTACCAGAAAAAGCTTTATGTTAGCCTAAGTTTCTATCCAAATCAGTCATTGGGTGTTTCTGTCAGGAATTTCTCAGTAGCAGACTCGGAGTCTGGATTTCTGCCCGGTTGATAGCAATAGGCTCGCCCCCTATTACATGGGACTTAAACAACTGGCGAAATGTGGGTGTACTAATGGGTAGGTACACCTCTGCCTAACCCTTCGGGGATCACAGGCGTGATGTTATGTTATGTACCTATGTATGGATGTCAGTCTTGAATTTATATACCTACGTAAGGCAGTATATTTTAAGACCTATGCCTGTTCGGATTAGAACATAATAGAATATTGGTAAGCTGGCAACACGCGAGCGCGTATTTGTTAAAAAAAAAATAAGTACCATAAACAATAGATATTACAATTAAGAAAAGAATTTTGTTTAATAATATTTTAGGCGCCAAAGTAACGTAGGGTTCTGTTTTCAATTTCAATTCAAATTTTTCGAAAATGTTAGATTACCTTTAAAAAAAAAGAATGCATTTTGTTTACGACCGCTGAATTGAAGTTTGCTCACCCAACTAGATTAATTACAAAACTAAACGTTAATAGTTCAACAAAGCATCTCGTTTGAGTAAAAGTTTTCCAGTACGATCGCTCATTTTCTTCGATTTTCCCAAACTCGACATCCGCGGCGGTTTCCTTCAAGTTTGATTAGTTGCCCGGCCCTATTGTAGCTGATTGATGCCTTAATAACGTTAGATCGATTGCCTAGATAGCAAACCGTTAAAAGTTTTAATACGTGCTCCGAGTTCTGATGTAAGTTTGTATCGTGAATGGTGGTGTATCTATCTAAAAGCTGGCTTTTTCTTTGTTTGTTAAAACATGTTAATCTGCGAAACTGCTAGTCCGATTCAAAAATTTATGCTTCCAATAGGATGCAACGTTATTCACGAGTGCTATATGGTACATATAATTATTTAAAAACTAGCGACCCGCCCCGGCTTCGCACGGGTGCATGTATTATACATATAAACCTTCCTCTTGAATCACTATATCTATTAAAAAAAACCGCATCAAAATCCGTTGCGTAATTTTAAAGATCTAAGCATATATAGGGACAGACAGACAGACAGACAGGGAAAGCGACTTTATTTTATAATATGTAGTGATTAGGGCCCTAAATAATATAGGTATCTAAGTACTTAGAGCGTTTACGCCGCACAGCATTTCATACAAACTTTCAAGTCCGTATTTTTCGAAATGAATGAGCCGATTTTAATGAAACTTCCTACGCATAAGCAGGATACATAGGTCCAAAAAGTTAGATGAGAACATTCTCGGTACTTATGTCTTTTTAAAAAAAAATTATACCTAATTGGAAATCTGTTTCTAAAGAAAACTTAAATTCGGTCGAATTTAGCTTTTTTTGAAAATGTTCTCAACTTTTTAACTTGAAAGTTTGTATGGAATGCCGTAAGATGTAAACGCTTTTAAAATATCTTACGAAACTCGATAAACAAACGAATACCTAAAGGAAAATAAGAAAAATTGCGAGACATTATGGAAAATTTGTTTAACTTCAAGTACGGAGTGCCCATAAAATACCTACCTACACAATATGCTAATCTTGTTTATTTTTGTCCTACTTCTGAGACAGACCAAGGCCTAAGTAGATACCTACCTATATCTAGCGATAATCCAGTCATCTTGTTTGCGAGATAAGCACCTAAACATCTATAGCTATAAGTACCTACTATTATTAATAATCAATACTTACAAATAAATAAAATAGAAGTGTTTGTTTGTATTGTAATAAAAATATCAGCATTTTACTAAATGCATAATATGAATGTTTCCACATGTGTGTTTTTTTGTCGGTCTGTCTGTCTGTCCGTTTGTTTGATCTCCGAAACGGCTGCACCGATTTTGACCCATTATAATGAGAAAATTCGGAGGTTCTTTACCATTTCTTTGCCTTGATGTCTTTTTTTTTTATCTGAACTTAAGTACCTACTTACTTTTTTTTATCTTGACTCTAGGTGATAGAGACAAAGTCTGCGATGGAATAAGCTTACCTAGAAGAAGCCCGTCTTTCTTTACGAAGTTGGCTTTTGTTAAGTCACACAAACAACTTCTCTTCTTCAATTCTTTACAAGTTTAATACAAAACTACAAGCGAGAGAGTACCTACATATTTATATACCGTAGGTATCCTAGTTCGATGAAGACTAGTCTAGAAGTTTTATTGGAAAAGTTCCTAGAAGGCTATTTTCCAACCAGACTGTCGAAGCGTGGTTGGACAACACAGCCGTTGTACGAGTAGACTGCAAGTATTCCAAGTTATATTAATAAAATATACTGTCTTACCCGACTGCTGCGGACGTTAAAAGAGAGTGATTTAAGTATGTCTTTATTTATTTTCCAGCTTATCTATATCTATCTTTACATAGAAATCTATTGCGATAGTGTACATTTCCAAACTTTTTAATGTTTTTGTTAAAACTCTAGTAAGGTATTTTAAAGTCGTAATGACCCAGAGATTAAGGCGCCCGCCTCTTATGCATAAGATTGCAGGTTCGATACGGGGCAAGTACCAATGTGACTTTTTAAATTCATATTGTATGAATTTTCTAAGTTTATCGTGGATGTAAGTGATATCGGCGGAGGAAAACATCATGAGTAAACCTGGACTTAAAATAATATAAGTCTGAAATCGACAATCCGTCTTGAGCAAGCGTAGTGATCAATGCTCGTGCCTTCTTTGTATGAAAAGAGGGCTTTGCCTTGCAGTGGGATAGAAAGTAATGGGCTAGTATGATTATTATTGTTTTAGTTCATCAGAAAGAAGCTCTGATAAGTTGTAACATTAAGTAATAAAATTTTATTAATTAATGTGTATTGTGTAATGTAACATACAATAATGTCCCACTATTTTTATGTAGGTACCTACCTATACAAAAATATAACAGCACAAAAGCTACGAAGTAGTAGGGTCAGATGTTCAACAATGAAACAGTGGTACAAAAAACACACCCCCCGCCCTACCCCAGTTTGCATCGGCGCCACGTGGGAAAAGGTGTCTGTGGAGCATTTTTAAGTTTTTTGACAAAAATGTTAGTATTTTCAGCATTCTTTAAAGATTTTTCATTAAATTATGGTTGATAAATTCATATTTGTCATGATTACGTAGCGTTAAACATATTTCGTAGATTAAGTGGAATAGATCATAATGTTAAAAGTGTTACAATTTAGTTTTCTTTTTTGGAGGTTAGTAAAATAAACCCTATGTAGTCAACAATGAAACAATTGCCCAATGGACACAATGAAACACTGTTTCATTGGAGTATTCTAATGCACATATAAAAAGCTTTTTTACAAAAAAGACAACCGCCTTCAAAAACTACAAAATAAAAAATAACTTTAGTTTTGGAAGTCGGCGGCTTTAGTTTTATTTTTTGTTATGTAGGTTAGTATTGCCACCGACTTCCAAAACCAAAGTTATTTTTTATTTTGTAGTTTTTGAAGGCGGTTGTCTTTTTTTTGTATAAAAGCATTTTATTTTTCACTTTTTAGTGCTTGTTTATTAATGTTTGAAATTCTTACAAAAAGCCCTTTCAAACAATACCTCACATGATATATTTAATTTTGGAAAGTGGTAGGAGGGGGGTTGACGTACCCCCTCCCCCTTTTCCTTCAGTCAGTCAACGACTACACGTATAAACAAAGCAATTTCACTTGTTACGATATTGCTGCTGTGATCCTATGAGGAGTTCCATATCTCCGAAGTTCATCATCAGATCATGACAATATTTATATGGGACCTATTCGGAAGTATACTCTTTCAAACAAAAATAGAATCATCCAAATCTATTCATAATTGGCTGAGAAATCAGGTAACATACATACAAAAAATAAAAAAAATTACGCGCCGAATTGAGAACCTCCTCCTTTTTAAAGTCGGTTGAAAAGGAATAATAAATCCTTTTTTGATTGGACTCAAGCATTTTTAATCATTCACCTACTCCATAAATTTCACAAAATATGAGACAAACACTATTAATTATTATGTTTCATTGTTGAATTTATGGTGTTTCATTGTGTACACCACTGTGGACACAATGAAACATTTATTTATTTTTTGTTTTTATTTTTTTGCTGATTGATTACACATTAATTTAAAAAACCATAAACAGCATCCGATACCCAAAAAAATTGCCTATATACCTGTAAAAAATTAGACTTCTATCTGTAAAATCAAAAGGTGTATGAGACTTTGAATTTTTAGTGTTTCATTGTTGAACACATGACCCTACCTATTCTGAAGTATGAAATGTCATAATTTTCCTTAAGAATTAATTTACTTAAGTACATGAGAAATTTTAAAAACTCACGTTATAACATTATTGCACTTAAAAACTTACACACAGTAAAACGATTTTGACAAAAATTATAACTTAAAAGAAATATTTCATAAGTCGCTAATAATTTAACACAGCTAAAACGTAAATATACTCGGAGTATGCTCAACTGGAAGTGTCATGTAATAAAGTGCGCTTGCTTTGTTAAAAATAATGTAATCCAGTACATTTCCAGTGAACGGCGATGCGGATGAATTTTTTGATGCCATTTAGTTTTAGTTTCTCTTTTTATTTTCTTATTCAGGTTGTTTTTTTTATTATTTTTGTTGTTAAGCTTGTAAATAATTCTGCCAATTAAAAAGGATGAATGTAATCCATACTAATATTATAAAGGGGTTTGCGTAAAAGTGGCGTCATTTTGAAGTTGGATGGCCACTAATGAAACTTAGATATTTTGAAAGATCAGAATAATGCGATCAAAAGCTATTATATTTCTCTAAACCATATCGGAACGGAGATAATTATTTGGTTTTGATAGCTCATTAAACACGAAGAAGTTATTATACCTATATATTCTTATAAACCCTTTTAAGGTTCTGAAGTTTTTTTTAGTAACTACCTACTTACCGCAACCTAAAGATAAACTACTATAACATGGCGCGCCCCTCCACAAATTCAAAACGTTTGAAAGAAAATGACACGTGCGTTGTCTTGTGCGGTCTTGCTAGTTATGATTAGTTGACCAACAAATCTGCCGGCCTGCTACTGAAGACTACAACTACATAGAAACTCTTTCATATGGCGCGTCATGCTATAGTAGTTTTTTTGTAACTATAAGTGTTAATGTGTTATTTCGAATTAAAAAACAAAAAGTCTCTAAAACACTGTTATCTCGAAACTACCTTTTTGCACTTAATGACTTCTTGCTCTACAACGAGGTAATGTGTCTTTATTATTTTTCCAAGACCCAAAAGTAACGTAACATTGACACATGGTCGTGAAACAGTAAAGACAATCTCTAAAAACAACCTTTAAAAACATATCTAAGATTTCTGTACGCAGGACAGTAAGGGTCAGTTCACACCGAGACGCGACGCGACGCGACGCTGCGTGCACACTTTAAAAGAGCGACTCAAAATATAACTTTATTTTCTACACGAAAAGATACACATTTCATTGTAAGAATTTAGAATACGTTACACCACGCAGCACTACGTCGCGATGCGTCGCTCAACGCCGCGCTGCGCCGCGAGACGCATCGCGACGCAGCGGTGAATCGCCGGTACGCGCGCACAGAATGACGTGCAAGAGCGGCGACGTTGCGATGCGTCTCGCGGCGGCGAGCGGCGCAGCGCGAAGTCACTGGCCTCTTCAAGTATCTTCACGTTGCGTCGCGTCGCGTCGCGTCTCGGTGTGAACTGACCCTAATTGAAGTTTTTATAATGACGACATTTTTAAAATCTTCAAATGCAAATATCTCAACTTCGATATAACTTAGGATAAAAATAATTAAACATATATGTGTGTACTTAACACAGCAAACAAAGTAACATAATAATTATTAGTGGCCACTGAAAAAAAACATGACGCCGCTAGTCCATACTAAGTTAATCAATGCCTTTTAATGCGAAAGTGTGTCTGTCTGTCTTTTACCTCTTCACGCTTAAACCGCTGAACCGATTTTAATGAAATTTTGTTAGAGGTTAGTTTGAGCCCCAGGAAAGGACATCGACTACTTTTTATTGACTGAATGTCAGTCGTCGCGGTAGCAGACAAATCGCGGATGAAACCGCGACCAAAAGCTAGTTTTAATTATATTCTGTGATGAAGTATTTCAGAGGAACATCAATGTATAAAAAATCTTGTAAATAAAAAATAAATAAATAAAACACAAATATAGATAATTTCTTATATATTTTTACAATTGAAATAATACAGGCGGTTACATATAAAATAAATAAGTCTTCGTAAGATTTACATTACCGTGTGATGTCTTAAACAAAAAGTATACAAAATTAGACAGTTTTATATTTTAAAAAAATCTGTACATGATCGTTCCCAATAAAACTAAAACTGGGTACAGTCAACTAGAAAAATAAAGATAAAGTATAAAAAAAATACTGCACGCATGGTAATCATTATTTTTAATTTGCATTTTTGTGGCTGACTGTCCAAAAAAAAATTGCGAACCAGCGCATACGATTTTCATACAAAATACAAGTGTTAGGTAAAAAACAGTACTCAAAGTTTACAATAAAATTATATTTTGTGCTTTCTAGTAACTAGAAGTGCTGTAACAATGAGTTTACATATTTTTTTTCGTTATAAAGGTATCTTCCCACAAACCGTGCCACATAGAAGTAAAATTAATCATAACTGTTACGAGACGTCAAAAAAAAAAACTAATATTATAAATGCGAAAGTAACTCTGTCTGTCTGTCTGTCTTTTCTTCACGCCTAAACTACTGAACCGATTTGTGTATAATTTGGTACAGGGTAAGTGTGAACCCCAACAAAGGACATAGGCTACTTTTTATTCGACTTCGACTTCGTCTGCGTCCGCGATAAGCGACATAAATACGCGGACGAAGTCGCGGGCAAAAGCTAGTAAAAAATAAAACGACGGAACGGGTGGTTAGACACGCAAGAACGCATCAAAAACTACATCGATTGAGGTTATTCTATGACAAATCAGTCTATGTAGTTGAGCGTTCTTTCTGGCTGTTTATTTATATATGTTTGTAAACGCACCTACAGGAGAAATTTCAATAGCAACGTTTCGATTAAAAAAAAAACCATACAAATAACACTTTTCAGGTGACATTCCGGTCAGGTCATGGTTACCGAGTCGTGGGAAGACTCCTTTAACAATTCGGGATGCAAACATCCCAAAAAAGATTACCATTTTGTTCAAAAACATGTCATCATGCAGTTTCTATACAAAAAAAAAACTAAACGGTACAATCACTTTGCTTATAAACTAAATACAAAATTAAGAACTATTTGTGTTAGTACAGTGAATCATTAATTTCTTGTCGATGTCATGAAAAACTGTTAAATCATCCAGCATCTTTATCATAACGATCTGGGGGAAAATTGGTTAGCTTTTTAACGGTTAACGTATTTTACCGCGATTTTTTGACAGGACAACAAATGTTGCCATCATAAAATATTGCAAACATACTAATTTAGGGGACAATACAAATGGAAAACGAATAAAAAACAAAACCATGGAATGCGTCAATTGGACAGGGAAGTATTAAAAATTGGCACAATACAGTTCTTAAGAAGGCGGTATTACGGATAATAATTACTTTTTTTTTTAATATCATCATTATTAAAAACCTTGCAACATTTTTACATCTTAAAAGCTACAGCAACACTTCTCTCGGGCGTACGTACAACATGGAACATTTAGTTTTTACTCTAGCATTCTTTTGAAACATATTAATAGTGATGTACAAAATATTAGTTGACTAAATTACTCTTGAGCTTGTTACAAGAATATAGAACAAAAAATTCTTTACAAGACACCGTTGAATAAGCGATTAAGTTATTCAGTCAACTAATACTTGATATATCTATAAGTGAAATAGGGCTTAGTCTACACAATATGAGTGACAAAAATTTACATGCTACACTCACACAGTACTGTAGAGACCCTGGCTGATTGAGCCATATACAACCTATTTGTTATTATGAGATAAATATTACTTTTAAAAATAATTTAGAATAGAGAGACCGTGTGTCGATGGCTGTCAAGCCTGACACGAAAAACTAGTATTAAAATATAATATTAATATGATTTAAAGAGAATATAAGAAGTATAACAAATTAATACGCGTTTTCAATCATAAGTAGATTGAATTATATCCCGGTACAGTAGCAACCCACGTCTGGGTGCTACAAAGTGGTGTCGGGCGCCGGTCTGGATTTTTACTTTCCAGATAGAAGTACCTTAATGTAAAGCGAGTCCCCCAATGTCTCGTATATATTTAAGCGCATAGAAGAGCGCATAGAAGAATTTAGGCGTATGGACGACGCCTGAAGAAAAACAAAGCTAAGTATTGTTTGTCAATTTTATTATAAAAGGTGAAATGGAGCAATCTTCGCTGTTCACCATTCCTTTCTATTTTACTGGAAGCGAAACTGCGGGCTTCGACGATTTTTTAGAAGCATATCTGGAGATTGCAGCAGATAATGAATGGCGTGAAAGTGATTACGCGTTAATTTTGGGTGCCTTCTTAAAAGGACACGCCTATTATTTTTATAAATACACATATCATGAGGATATGAATTTTTACACGCTATGTGATGAGATGAGAGCAGAATTTCCTGGGCGCTACCGCTCAGTAAGGAGTGTAAAAAGCGTGCAGCGGGAAGTCACAGTTCCATTGGTGGAACATGTTGAAGTAAATGTTGTGAATATTGATAATAATGCTGATCTAATTTCTAGCAATAAAGAAGTAGATGAGCAAAGCTGCCAAGCAGACGATGATGATGAAGTTATTGAGGCCAGCTGCCTAGACTGCAGCCCTGACACAGAAGAGGAGGAGATGACGGTCGTGTTCCAGGAAGAACGCGAAGAAGATAATAAATCGGGTCAGTCCGGTCCATTTATTTTATCTAATAGCAATGTTTCAGAGGACCAGGATATGTTATTGTCAAAAGGCAATGATGACAATCCTTACAATGATATTCAGATGACTAGCATTGAAAATGATCGAAAAGAGGATGACTTTGTTATAACGTTATCTGAAGTTCAAGACAATTGCGAAATCACTATGTCATCAGATAGGGCAGATGACATAATGACAAAGATACAAGAGAAAGATCACATTTTTCTGTCGGCAGATGAGGTCAAAGGTGGAACAGGTTACTCTGGTTTGATTAAAGGTAGTGGAGCATTTATTTGTTTTCCAAAGGTTCAAAACATTATTCCGCGATGTGCTATAAAAAAATATAAGAAAACACAAACAAAGAAAAAGGACATAATATCTATTAAGAAGGTTACAATAAAAGGTTTTGTTCCCAGACGTTTAAGAATTATTCATTCATCAATTCATAAAACCAGTGGAGGTTTTTATTTACAAAATAACTGTAAAAAATATTATAGTCATTTTATAAGAAAAAGTTTTAATTTTCAAAAGACATATTATAACACGTTTAATAGAGGAAAATTTAAAGATATATTTATAAAAGTAAATGATTGGAAACTTTTTATTTGGAAAATTTTATAAATATAATTATCATTATAATTTTTATTTATCATGTCACTGCATTATTTTTGTATGAATAGCAGGACATGTCATATTAATTATTATTTTTGTTTCATATCCACTTCAATCGAGAGGAAGAAGGACAGAAGATCGTCGGCGACAACGACGATTCCATAATATATTGTATTTTTATATGGTAGTCTATTAGTACGAACACGCTCCATATACAGCGAAATTTTAAAAAGAGGGGAGAGAAGAGTTGTTCACTTTGTTCACTGATGAAACCAACTTTGCTAACGGGGCATAGCCTTTGCAAAGAGTGTTTGGTTGACACTGCTGGTTCATTTCGTGATCAAGAGTTAACATACATTTTGTTTGATTAAGATTTTTTTTAGATTTCGCTTTGGATCGAGTTCATAATATTGTGATGTAAATTGTTTATTTCAGACTACCATGACTTTTCCTTCTTCTTACTCAATGACTCACGATGACGTTAAAGCCATGGATGTTTAGTTTATGCGTCTGTGCATGTTCTTTTTATATATCTAAGCTCATGATTGTTATAACCCTTAAGGTAGATGTGGACTTGCCATATCATAGGGTATGGGAATGCGTAGCGGACTTTTAAGGAGTTTTGACGTTACAGGGTTTAGACATGGCAGCGTTATAGATTTGAATGAGTGCATGATGGCACATTATATGTAAATAAAAATTTATGATATGATAACGCATTATGTCATGTTAAGCCATCTCTCCAGAGACATTTCCCTAGGTTTCTCCTTATGAGGTAGGGACGTCTGTTAGTTTTAGGTAGGGTTTTGATATTTATCTCATAGATGATTAGTTCCATCACTACGTTCAAACTAATCCTTTGGAGGCGTAGCTGATGTAGAGACCCTGGCTGATTGAGCCATATACAACCTATTTGTTATTATGAGATAAATATTACTTTTAAAAATAATTTAGAATAGAGAGACCGTGTGTCGATGGCTGTCAAGCCTGACACGAAAAACTAGTATTAAAATATAATATTAATATGATTTAAAGAGAATATAAGAAGTATAACAAATTAATACGCGTTTTCAATCATAAGTAGATTGAATTATATCCCGGTACAGTAGCAACCCACGTCTGGGTGCTACAGTACATACATAATCGTAATGAAATTAGGCCCAGAACACACGGTCTCGCACCAACATAAATCTTCATGTTGGTGTGACAATGATTCTGAGCCTTATAAACCTAGCTTGTTTAGCCTCTAAAAAAGCATATTTTTTCAAAACTTGCACAAACCAGGCACGTCGAAAAACATAGTACTTAAATGACATTCCATGATTGCATGACAATACCCTGCAACAATTTGTAGTATGTGTTCAATGTTTAATGTTGAAAGAAACGTTACATAATGTGCAAGTGTACGACTGAGTTTAAATTTTCAAAATAAAGTGTTGCGTCTAAAAGATTATGAAATTGAGCCGAAGATTAGTTCTAAACGATATTATGTCAAATGTTAAAGTGAGTTTAGCTGTTTTGTGAGACAGGATATAGTAAAAAATTAAACGATCAAAGTCTATTCGAATCCGGCTGCAGACAACTTTGAAAACATCAGAAAAAAGTTCAGATTTTTACATACAAAGTGTAATCTAAATCGGTCTTATTTCTCTGTAACTATATTAATTATTCAGATCAGACTATATATTTCAGGTTACTGTAACCTTAAAACAATAAATTTATTACTATAACTAAAAACTGACCACTATTCTTTACTATACCCGGACCACAGCCTACCCTCACACATATAAATATAACAGTTAATTACAGAGTAGGATAACCTTAATCTAGTTATTCTAAGTAGCTGCGACACTCAGTTACCTACGTTCACCTACCATCGTTAAATACTATACATACGCGCATCTTTGGTTAACCGTCAGGCGGGGATGTTTGCGCGAAAAAAATGTTCTTTCTTTATGCAAATTAAATGCGCCTCCAACTGTACTTGCTTTCAAAATGTAACAAACCGCAAATAATTAAAGATTAGTACAATATAACCTGAAATAAGTTAAGAAAAATTGTCACACGCGATCTAAAAGGCTATAATGAAAGGGAGAACGTATCTATCATAAATCCAGCATACCTACCTAAGTCTATAGGGCAATATAATTGAAACTATCTATGCATATATTTATCTAAGCCTAAAATGGCACGCACGGGACATCAGCGCACAAACAAAACCCGCCATATTCACAATCTAAATACATTTACTTTTACTTTTCTCTATCTTTCTTTACGTTGCTTTGTGAAGCGATCGAAAATATAAGAAAATTTTTTTTTAGTTTTTTGAGCTATGACAATAGTGATTATGACTATATGAGAACTAAATTAAATTATTTCTATGAATAAGTGTTGAACACTTAATGTGGAAATACACAATTATTCACTTTGTTCTACCTCGATCACTTCACATCATTCCAAAACGGTTACGGAACCAACGAGCCCACACACAATTTATGTTGAACCGTGTAAAGGGACACTAAGAACCTCACAAACATCTGACCGCCACTTTTGCTCGCAGACTTGCTACCACGGTCCTAGAGATCCTCAAATCTTGGTAATACCACCACAGAACCCAAACGGAACCGATTACATCTTAATTGACGAACCACTAATAAGCAGTCTTCACAATTATATCGTTAATAACTAGATTACAATTATTACAATAAAAAATACTGGACCATAACTTGAGTTAATAGGAATTACATTATGTCGGAGGGACGAGTGGGCATAGTATTTCTAATATGTACTTTATTACCATCACTATTAGTGTTATTTTACTTTGATTAGTAAGTTTAGAGATTAACACAAATTCAGATTGAACTAAAGTAGTTGGAAAATAATCTACAGACATTTAATATTTTGAGCAAAATTTTAAATTATCTTTTTGCTAAGAGATGATAATTTAACATGTACATCTTACAACCGAATTGTACTACTTTATTCTTGAAAGTATACTGAGCTAAAAAAATATATGCCGTTCACACTCGCCTTCCCGACGCATACAACTATACACAATACATCCCTATATTATAATTTATTAATTTATTAGAAAATAAAACACAAATGTTTTCAAAATATCTCCATAGACGATTAATACTTTGCTAGAAATAAAAATATTTAAAAATATATTTATTTTAAATGCGTAACACATCTATTGCACTGCGTCTAAATTTTATAAATAATGGTTATTGAGAATGTATTTTGGGGTCACTTTGAAAGTTAGGGTCAGAAATTGATCACCTTTAGGGCTGATGTTTCAGTAGTCGGTGATGATCTTTTAAGTTAAGAATAATATATGATATTTTCACAAATTTTCTATACAGATGCTGTCAATCTTCCATATACATTCCTCCATCAAATGCACTAAATTGCTCTCGAAAAGCTCGTACTGAATACAGGAAAAAATCAGTTAAGGGTTACTCTATAATTATTTGAAATATGAAATTTATTTGTAAGCAATTATGAAACTTAGATCGATATTGGAGTATACATTAGAAGACTTGCTATGCTTGTGATAACTTCTGACTCTAACATTTTTGCTCTGACTGCTAACAAGGAGTAGTTAATTCCCCGGCGCAAGGTAATTCGAGTTTAGAAAAGTAAGACAGGTTTGTAGTGTCATCTCTGTCATTCGCAGTGAGCCAATCTCTTCAAAAACTCGAATTACCTTATTAAACGCCTTGTACCTACTATTAATGTGAATTTTGGACTACATTGATATTTGAATTGAATTGAAACTTAATTTTATTTCATTTACTAATTTTGCACATTAAAAATACACATTATTTGAATATGCAAAATGTAATCTAATATAAGTTTCAACTCGAAAAACAAGGAATTGAAAAGCATGGCCGGTAAAGGAAAAATAATGCTAGAAAAATCAATAATATCTTCCATTAATATCTCAATACACAACCACATCATAATTTCATAAGAAAAAGCATTTAATTTGTAGTATTCCTTTTGTTTTTGCTACTTTATTGTTGTCATTTGAGCACACAATCCGAAACAACCCACTATTTCTACCCGACTGCGCGACAAAGAAGGGTAATGTGTTCATTAAAACATTGTATACAGTCACTAAGTATACAGTTATGCAATTCTATACAAAAACAAAATACATGTATAGGAATTTTGACGCACCAATATTGAGTACATATTAAAAATACGATTATATGTTATCTACTCTAGCTATTCTTAATTTCTGCTTAATTTGTATATTTTTAGTATAGAATTGAATTACTGATTTGGTGTTACTGTTTATATATAAAGGCTTGAGTAACGGCGGGTGTATAGAACATAGATATTTACCTCTATCGTGTATATAAGTGACTGGATCAGTCATCAATACTTAAGGTTGATTCACACATAATTATCACATGATACACATGATAACGAACAATTTTTCCCTTTTTTTTTTATTTGCAAAACGCGTCGCCCCTTCTGTCTTCACAAAGGCGTAAGCACGCGCGATTAGTTTCATTTGTTAAAAAGAAATATACTATAGGGGTGGTGAGGTCACTATGTAAATTAAAAAAAAATCTTTCTTTGAGAAAGTTGTTTGTTATCATGAGTACAATTATGTGTATAAGTATTGGTAACCAATTACCAGTCACCCTGTATAAAAAAAAACAATATATAGGTAGGTATATAACTGTGGTCTAAGAAAATATTAGTAAAACCCAATAATCTCCTAGCATGATTATAAACAAGCTTATTAAAAAGTTGAATAACAATTAAACAACACAATTTTACATTCATACGATAATTAAAGACCATTTTAGCTAATTATGGCTTATTAATTGTTGATCAGAGTATTTGTACGTAATCTCAATCACGACATGATATAGAAGAGGGGTGGGCAGAGGTCTTCATTTAATATAGCATTCCGGCATCGATATTATAATACGCACCACGAAAGATGAAACTTGACAAGCATCAGTAATAGGGACCTTGCGCAGGTATGGATGTACAAAATAGCTATCCATAATTTGTGTATCTATTCAGGGATACTTCGATGATATTTAGATTATAATTCCTAACAATATTATAATACTAGCTTTTGCCCGCGACTTCGTCCGCGCAAATGTCGGTTATCGCGGACGCAGACGAAGTCGAAGTCGAAGTCTAATAAAAAGTAGCCTATATCTTTCCCCGGGTCTTAAACTATCTCCATGCCAAATTTCATCAAAATCGGGTCAGTGGTTTAGGCGTGAAAGCGAGACAGACAGACAGAGTTACTTTCGCATTTATAATATTAGTAAGGATTTATTACGAAATAATAAAGTCTGTGTGGTGTGTCATCTTTCGTGGCATGTATTGTACGATTTATTTTGAAAAATAAATACTACTACCCGCCGCCACCGTAAAACACTGATATTAAAAACGATAGACTAATACAAGTCTTCTGTTTTTTTTTTATATTTCAATACATACAATTATTATAACAATTTACGAGACATTTACGTAAGAAAAAATTACACTTACTATTTGTATGAGTATCATATAAAAAACACTCAATAAATATCCTATTTAGTTTGATCAGATTTATTAGACATCAGAAAAACTGATGATTTTGTAGACAAAATGGGTGTTAAAAGACATTTTACTAAGCCGAAGGTTGCAATGACATTTTTTTTTTTATTCTAGACCATAACTGAGAACCTTTTGGCTATGCAGATATTGAAGATTAAAATTCCAAATGTTATAACTAATCTTTCAATAACCTCACAGCCCCTTTACATGCACCCATGAGGGTCGCATCTTGGTTTTAGGCACCAGTCCGAAAGGGCGTGATTTCCGATTCCACAGTTTCACCATGAAGTGAAACACGATTTTGCTAGATACTTGCCGATTCCCTTTCTGTATGTTAGTAAGAGATGCCATTTCTCTAAATTTTAGTTTAGTTTGGTTTGGTTTGTGCACAAGGGAATCGGTACCAATGACTGCTTTGTTTTCATATGTGCAGTATCAGTACAAAACATGATTATTGAGTTACCCACAATGATAATAATATACAACAACTAGCTGTCCGCCGCGGATACACCCGCGTCTTTGGTTACTGCTCCGCTCCCGTAGGTCGTAGCGTGATGGTATATAGCCTATAGCCTTCCTCGATAACTAATCTATCCAACACTGAAAGAATTTTTCAAATCGGACCAGTAGTTCCAGAGATTAGCGCGTTCAAACAAACAAACAAACACTGCAGCTTTATAATATTAGTATAGATGAGCACAAGGTTTTGCGTGCGTTATTTTACGCGATACTATAAACAGTAATATTTCATACATAAAAAAATCGTTTTCCAGCAATAATTTTTGCTCTAACTTAGTTTTATTGACGGCTATGTCATATGTCTTTTAACGCCTCATAGATTGATCGAAACCAGTCCTATAGTCAAACATTTATCGGATATAGTAATATACAATACAATTTAGCTCATATCAACATGCAACGTTTCAACCGAAATTGAACTCTAAAGTTAATTTCGAAACAAGCTATATTTCTTTGCTCTCGTACTTCAGCTTTCATAAGACCAGAAAGACACGGTCTGGGATATGCTCTTATCATTATAGTGATGCTGCAATAGACCTCGAATTGGGTAGTTCACACCATGAACTAATAATTCCAAGACATAACTTCTTTAAAGAAAAGCTTTATTTTAGTCCTGAAAACCCGATAAATTTTCCAGTTACTGTGAAATTAGATTATTTGTGGCTTTGAAATCAATAAATAGTTAATCAATTGAGTTGCCAAATAAGTAACGTCACAGTTCGATATTGCCATACAAAATCTATATTTCGACTTTTAATTCTATTCAGTAACTTGACAGATAAAGGGTTACCAAGTTTTGAAAAAGAAAAGATAGTGAGGTGGTGTAAGAATGAACGAAATTGAACGAACTTAAATAATGTACGTAACTTGGTATTAAAACATTCTTATCATTCGTTCCTTACGCAAAATCGTTCACTACCCCAACACTATTAGTTGTAGTATGGTAACATTATTTTTCTTTGAACTTAATAGAATTAAAAGTCGAAATATATAGAAAATCGAGTTTTGACAGGTCTTAAAAAGTACGTCAATAAATTGATTCATGGTGTCAACTAGCCTATAGATAATTTATTATCTCTAGAAGACTCTGCTCCATATATCTCTGGGCAAAAATCTCATATGCGTTCTAAACAGTCTTTGAACTGTTCACTGGCCTATCCTGGTTACACATTGGTCGTGCATGGCTCCGTCTGAAGCAGTTCACGACGCATCGCGGCGGGGTAGGCACGGACGTACACACAACGCGCTGAGTATTTACTTACATTTGATGTGATGTGGTATTACCGAGACTCTTGTTCAGGTGTGTCGGGAAACCTGGGGGAAGAAATATAAAATACATACATAACATCACGCCTGTAATCCCTGAAGGGTAAGGCAGAGGCCTTACCCTTCAGGGATTACAAGACCGGGATGGTTGGCGCTTTATGGGGGGTCTACGTTCAGCAGTGGACGGCAATACGCTGATATAATCACGATAATGATGATGTATTCATTAGTACACCCACATTTCGCCAGTTATATTTAAGTCCCTTGTAATAGGGGGCGAGCCTATTGGCATCAACCGGGTACAAATCCAGACTCCAAGGCTGCTACTGAGAATTTCTTGATGGAGAAACACTGGCTTATTGGCAGTCGCGCTTTGCGACCAGTAGACTAACGAGGCAGTCTGATATATGAAATGATCGATTTATGTTTACCCAACTGCGGCGACGCACAAAAATAGGGTTTCTATTTTTTAAATTTAGTATATCAGTAACAAAAAGCAGGGGGGAAAAAAAGTCTTCGTCTTCTAGTGCTATTTTGTATAAAAATAGCTCAATAGTATGAGCTATCGAGTCTTAGAAGACGCAGACGAGCATATAGGACTAGTCTATAAGGCATTCAAACACATACCTGTTACTAGTATTCGTAAGCAGATGACCGTAAGCAGCTAACGCGCAATAAGCAGCTAGCAGCGCAGCGTGATGGTGCGCACGCGCATGGTTGGGGGCAGTACGCGCGTGCGCCCCCAGCGCGGCCCAGCAGTAGATGCTGGCGCGCGCGTCGTGCGGCGCGTGGTATGGCGCGCCGGGGTCGTGCGCGTGCGGGGAGCGCGCCCCCCCGCACGCGGCTGACATCGTGCAGAAGTTCATGGCTTTCCAGCCGCCGTATCTGGGAGAAATAGAGGTCAATATTAATAAAGATACTTTAGGAAAATGATGTTGGAATCAGGCTCTTGAAGTCGGAAAACAAAATAATACAGGATGTAACAAGACACATGAAGTAAGTCAAGTAACACAGAGCAAAAAATATTGCTGGGAAACGACTTTTATTTTTGGTGGGACTGTGATGACTATTTATGGTTGCATGTAATACAGAGTGCATGCGATACAGAGGGCGCGTTTAAAGGGCGTATTTATAATTTAGACAAAACATAAAACAGTGATAACGCAAAAAAAAAAAAGTTTGAAACTTCATTATCTTCGTAAGAGGAAGAAACAAAATGATCGCGATGATGGGAAAATCATGTGAGTTCCGGCGTCACGTCTTTTTACATCATATCACATAAAATTAACTACAAATTCAAAAATAGAAAATATTGACAACCAATACTTACTTATCAACAACAACGACTGGCCCATTCTTGTACTCCATCTGGCACCCGGCCACATACTCGACCAACGCAAACGAGTCCTTATAAGGCTCTATCAGCCTATCTATCGCCGTCTCCTTCTCACTTTCACTCGCCGCTTGTCTCACCGCCTTAACATACTCGTTATCATCCGGCCTCCCTTGAAGATAATCTGTGGTATCACCATCCAACCACCGACTACATTTGATAAACTTTACACTAAGTTGATAATCGTCTTGTAGGGAATGTACACTAACGTTCGTCACTTCGATCACTCTGTCTAAAGGTATATCGTCAGGTACTTTGTCTACTTTCTCAAAGTAGTAACATGGACGTCTTAATTCGGCTTCTTCTTCGACTGTCAACGCCGGAGCGACGGGCGGGGGAGGCGGCGCCGTGTCCGGAGGGGACCCCGCCGTCCTATTCCCCCAATCGGGGAATTTGAACTTAGTTGGCGAACTTAATTTGAAGTTTTTCAAGGACATTTTTGAGGGAGATCGCGGTGATTTGGGACCGTTCTTCTTTTCTGATAAGGAGGAGAATAGATCACCGTTTGCTATAGATTTTCTTGCTGATAAGTCTCTGTTACCGGTACTGAGTCGTTCTAATCTTAGTTCTGTTCTGTCAAACCGGTATGCTGGCTCTGTGTCATTGACTGGGGAACTGTTTTCTGGTATTAGTCGTTCGTCGTCAGCACAATCGCTGCTCTCTTGCCTTCTATACCCGTTCGTCTCTGGTTCGACTGGTGATTCCGCGGGAGTTTTCCTGTCAGCTTTCCGATGTGCTACGTACGTGTCTTTTGATACAAAACTAGCTCTGAAGTTTGCGACGAATAACTCTTTCTCTTCTTCCGTTGGCCAGAATATTTCACATTCCTGTAAAACAAAAAGGGAACAAATTGTAGGATATGCAAGTATAAAATTGAGAAAGATTGGTTGATTCCGCCGTCCTCTGTGGCCCTTGTAAAAAGATAGCAGCCATCGACAAGTAACGACTGCCATTTGTTTACCTTGTTTTAAAAAGGTCCAATGAAGTAGCCTTTTTATTTATTAATAACCCTATGAAGTTATCCTGTATTTGTGGGTGTATATATAAACTCACGTACACAAACAGCCCGACCCGGAACAATTACCTATAAACCGTAAAATATTTGTTCCGTGCGGGAATCGACCCCGCAAGACGTAGTGCAGCAGCCAATACGCTCAGCCGCGTTGATGACGCGAAGATATTATGTTTCTCTTACCGGATCATTAGTATCAGAGAGCAGTAAGACCAGCTGCGCGGTGTGGTCCCACAGCAGTCGCCACAGGTCGGCGGCGGAGTCGGCGGGGTGCTGCGCCACGGCGTACTCGCGTACTCGGCGCCTGCCGCATACCCACGACGCGTTCACGTATTCACTGCCTGTTTAAATGTAAAGATAAAAGTTATTATAAAATCAATTCCGAAATATGAAATAAAAAAGTCAGCTGTTCCCACAATACGACCAAAATGTATAGAACGTAAAACCGACCGAAATGTATGGAGATGTGTATATAAATGTTGAGTTGTGAGTTGGCTGTGGTAAAACGACGGTAACGACGGTGGTGTTCACATTAGGTCGGTTCAGCAGCTTGTAATGTAAACAAAAACACCCGACAGTCGGTCAACGGCAAAACTGTCGGTCCGTGTTAGCGACTTACTCAAAATTACACATGGTTACATAAAAAAAATTCGTATGACATTTTGTAATACATGTGTTTTTGGCGCAAGTAAGCCTAATTATGATAAATTCAATACGAACCTTCAACTCCAGGTTTGGGCACGAGCATGACTCTCGCAGAATCAGAGGGTAGAATGCCACCGGGCCTGTTCTTCTCCGCGTTGTGAGGCGCGCGCGCACACACGCTCGCTTCCACGCACGATCGAGTAATAAGCTGTGGATATGTTGGTAGTTTAGTGTCTAATAATAAATATCAAGGTGAAGAAATTGAGTGTATTTGGAATATTTTTAAGTAATTATACCAGCCTAGGCTCTCTGCCCAAAACGAGAGGCCTTATTTCTAGGTATTGTTGTTCCGATCTTCGGAAGGGAAGCCAGTAGGATTCGAGTTGTATGAAGTCCTGGCGTAAAATGATTACTTTGAAAAATATAGAGTAATCTCTTGCTACTCACCAGAAACTGTTTCTCTAGCAGGTTGACGGGTGGTGGGCCTTGGTACGTGTGATGTCTGTTCGCTAACGATCTCATGCGCTCCAATAACGCATAGTTTTCTGCACGATTCGCTCTGTAAAACAAACAAAACATTATTCACACTAATTCTTTATTCACATAGAAAGTAAGTGGAAATATTAGGTGGTTTACAAATGGTCTTGATAAATTCTGCCTTACGACGTGTAAATAATTATTTATTAGGAAACTAGAGAGATAAAATGGTAAATATGACTATTAGTATATGAAACACTTGAGTTAATTTTAGCAAAAATAATTATACTATGCAATGTCAAAGAGTGAATTAGTAAATAATAATTTCTAAGAGTTTTCTTAGACATGATAAATCATATCATTCACTATTTGTTTAGGTATGCTTTCACTCAATATATAAACACATAGCTTCGTGAATTAAAATCACAGGAGGTATAATTAAAAATCAATGAGCATAAACGCCCCTTACGTCACTTTGATCACAAAATCTACAAAAAAAAATGCATCTAAAACTCACCTCCGCATCTCCTCCTTCTCCATTTCACTCATATTGTTATACGCCTGCATCTTCTTGCTATACGTATCCGTGGACCTCGGCGCCAAATCGTACACTCCTTCACTCTCCTCCCCATTCACCATCCCCTCTTTAGGCTCATCTGTACCTTCAGAATCCTTCACAGACTTAGACTGCTCACTATTCAAATCATCCGTCTTTATCGACATTTGACTACCATTCTCCAAAACCTCTTTTTCACTAAGATTTTGACTTGACTTGATGCTTGAAGTTTCGCCGTTTTCTACTCCATTAGACAAGTCATTAGTGCTCTTATTCTTAGGAGGATTAAGGTCTAAAACTGCTAGTTCTTCGTCGGAGATTGGTTCTAGAAGTTTTGCTAGGTATTGTCGTGCTTTGGGGAATTCTACTTCGGTGTCTCCTGATCGTACGTGTTCCAGTAACGCGTCGTGGACGAAGACGTACTGTTCCTCTGTTTGGACGAGGTGGTTGCGCTGCGTGCGGGCGCGGCAGAGGAAACCGAGGGGCGATAGTGTGCCTGTTAGCTTGAGCTGGTTCAGTTGTGCGTCCAGGACTATGTACGTGCCTGTACGACCGACGCCGGCGCTGTAAGAGAAGTGTATATTGTAGATCTTGACAAAAATTAAACTGAAGCACTACTGTATTTTGTGAAGCACTAGCTGTATTTTTTTTTTTTTTTTTTGAGGTGGTGAAAATCATCAAATGAGTCCTTCCGTCCTGGGCGGGGCGGAAGGGACTGTCAGACTTTTACTGACTAAAAAACCACCCTGTTCCTTCTGTTGCCCTTTACGTTCCGGGGCCACGGTATCCTGTTAAGACGTCCCGCAACCCCGGCAGGCGTTTGGCCCCGTTGGGGGGCCCCGTCCCTGTGCTGACAGCTCTTTGAGGCGCGCGCGAACAGAACGCGCCGTCGACCCGGGCATGGTCCTTGATCGGACGGCGAGCTACCCATTACTCGCCGTCCGCAAGCCCGCGCCTACGGTGGCCGGATGTCGCCTCGCGACGTCCGACGCCCTGGGCGTCTCCCGCGGCGGCTGGGGCGTGAGGTGGAGGGTGTTGTTCTCTCCCTCACGCGGCCCGCCTCCTCCTTCGCTAGCATTACTGCTTCGCAGAAGGAGGTGACTGCATCCCATTCCCTCTCGCCCCGGAGCATGGCCTGAACCAGGCCCGGGCGCGAGAGGTCGCCGCCGCCTATCGCCTCCGTGAGGACACGGCGATGCTCTGCCCAAGCTGGGCAGACCTGCACCGTATGCTCCACCGTGTCCTCCGGGCGGTCCACACAGTGGTGACACCCGGGCGTTTCCTCCCGTGCAATCCGACACAGGAACCTCCCGAAACAACCGTGTCCGGTGAGGACCTGCGTCAGCCGGAAGGTGAGGACGCCGTGGCGCCTCTCTAGCCACTCCTCAAAGAGGGGTCTTACCGCCGCGATTGCAGCGTGCCCGAACCTAGGTTGCGACAGTCGCATCTCCCATTCCGCCATGAGATCGCCCCGGAGCTCGAGCCGCAGTGCCGCGATTTGCTGCGGCAGTGGGTTTTCGCCCCGGCGCTGCGCGTCCACGCGCCACTCATAGACGCGCTGGAGGACTGTAGCCTCCAGATCCCACGGCGGTAATCCGGCAAGGAGGTTTGCCGCTTCGCCGGAGACCGTGCGGTATCCCCGGATCATCCGGATGGCCATGACCCTCTGGCAGGCGACCAACTTGGCTGGTGGCCGCCGCCTGATGATGGGGGCCCACACAGGGGCCCCGTAGAGGGCCATGGACCGCACGACCCCCGCGTACAACCTCCGGCAGGAGGCGCCTGGTCCCCCGAGGTTGGGCAGGAGCCGCCAAAAAGCAGCCCCAGCCCTTTCCAATCGCGGAGCCAGGCGTCGGAAGTGTTCCTGGAAGCCCCACCGGCTGTCGAGGACGAGACCCAAATACTTCATCGTCGTCCCGACGCCGATGTGGACCCCTCCCACCGTTATTTGGGAGCCCGGCGGTGGCGCGTTCCGAAGACCATGAAAGCACATGGCCTCGGACTTGTGCAATGCCACCTCGAGTCCCAATTGCCGGATCCTTGCGACGACTGTCGCAACCCCTCTCGTCGCCAAGTCGGCCGCCGCCTGGTGCGACTCTCCCTGTGCCAGGACAAGCGTGTCGTCAGCGTAGCAGACCACGCTGACGCCATCAGGGAGGTCGGCGCGCAGCACCCAGTCGTATCCGATGTCCCACAGAAGCGGCCCCAAGACCGATCCCTGTGGGACACCGCACGACATTTCTCGCCGGTTCCACTCCCCCCGTTGGCCGGGGTAGATGACGGCCCTATCCGTCAAATAGTCCTCGACTACACGACGGAGGTAGGTCGGCATCCGGTGATACCGGAGTGCCTCCCTGATGCAGCTCCAGGGCAGGGTGTTGAAGGCATTGGCGATGTCGAGCGACACCGCCAAGACGACCCTGCCCCGGGTCACTACTTCCCCCGTCGTGACGCGCATGATGGCGTCCACCGTGGAGCGCCCCCTGCGGAAGCCGAACTGGCTCTCCGCTAGGTCCGGCCCCGATCTCCCCAGGTGCCCGACGAGGCGGTTGGCAATAACTCTTTCAAAGAGCTTGCCCACCTCGTCGAGCAGCACGATGGGCCGGTATGCGGACGGAGAGTCCGCAGGGCGCCCCGGCTTCTTGATGAGGACCAGTTTCCCCGTCTTCCAACGAAGCGGGAACTGGCCCCTCTCCAAACATGCGCTTAGGAGCCCCCCCAGTCGAGGACCGAGAGCCCCCGAGGCCAGGACCCAGGCTTTGGCAGGCAAGCCGTCGGGTCCCGGGGCGGTATTCTTGGCCTTAAGCCGTTGTACCGCCACTCTCAAGTCTACCTCGGCCACCTCCGGAGCAATGTAGTCGTCGTCGCCGCTGTGGTCCGCGTCTTCGTCTGGCACCGCCATGGGCGGAGCCATGGACGGGGGCACATGTTCCCCTCGAGAAGGGAACAGGGCGCTCACGACGTCCTCAACGAGCTGGGGCCGGAGACTCTGTGATCAAATTGACCCTTGACTCCTTGTTGGACTGATTGCACTGATCAATGACACAATCAGTTACAACCTAAAGATAATCTCTAGCAACGGTCGAAAGCAGAGATGATACAGTCGCAATACCCAAATCGCGGTCAAAGAAAACCATTTTATTAAAAAGAGCAGTTACTCCCCTTATACTATTCAAGTCCAAAATCAACTTGATACCAATATGCAAGATTCTATACGCATGCGTAGTGCTTTAACGTCATAAGTGTGGGTATGAGTTGACCTTGAAACCCATTCTTGATCAACATTGTTTTACAGGCGTCCTCAAATGTAAAAATGACTCCTTAAGACTGAAAAACCAGCTTAAGGACATACCTGCAATGCACTAGAACGGTAGAAGGATGTTTCCCAGCGGCCTTTACGAACGGCAGCACGGCCAGCGGATGGCGCGGCGTACCGTGGTCAGGCCACACGGTGTAGTGGTACTGCACCACGCTGCGACCTTCGCTGCCGGTGCCAGAACTTTCACCACTGCTTGGCGAGCTCCCCTGCAGAAATTTAATGTAACAGTTAGGAAAATGATTATTACATAACGACATAGAACTATCTAAAAATTATTGGTACGAATTGACTTTTATTTTTAGTGTGAAAATTACTGTTTATAGTACCGCGCAATGCAAAATATTGTGCTTGCAGGTGCATTCTGCAGTACAAAGGTCGGGGTAGGATCGAGCGAGGGTTATTTAAAATTTAGTTATAACATATAAAACTTGTTTACGTAAAAAAAAATAAGATTGACCTTAGATATGATCTAGAACAGTGTTATTTCAACCTGTAGGTCGCGACCCCTAGGGGGCTCGCGAAGCCTTGCTCGGGAGGTCGCCGGCAAAAGGAAGAAGCAAGTTATCTACACTACAATAAAAAAAAAACAATTTCAGTGAGAAGGATGGACTTGTTTATTTTTCAATAATTTGAATTACGTGGGGCTATTTTAGAAATGTTAATAATCAAATCATGTTTTAATTGAAGTCTATTCCTCTTTTTAGTTTTACTGCCCACCATTGAATTAACTTATTGTTTGTTTATGGTTCAAGGGGTTAAAATGTGGGTGTACTAATGGGTACACCTCTGCCTAACCCTTCGAGGATAACAGGCGTGATGTTATGTTATGGTTCAAGGGAGTCACAAGAATTTTTCTGCCTATGAATGAAAAACACTGGTCTAGAACAAAAAAAGATCGCATTGACAGGAGGAACATGTAACTTTCGGTTTCGTGGAATATAGAAACGCACAAATGCCCGGTATACACGAGTTCTGCTTACCCCGCTACAGTCGGTGTTGAGGTTGTGCACGCGCATGTGTCGCACGGTGTAGGCAGCGCGCACGTCCTCGTGCAGCAGCGTGACGCGCACGCCGCCGAACTCCGCCGCGCTGCCCGCGCCGCCCGCCGGCCAGTACATGTCGCATTTACGCTGCAAAAATATAATAATGAAGACAATTCTACACTAAAAAGTATGCGTTCAAGGGTATATAGAAAAAGAGGGAAGGCGGCCTGGAGTGGACATAGCACTTTTTCCTTACGTGCTGATTTCTGCCAGTTAACTCTTACCGCGTTAAGAAACTTCTTTCCAAAAAACAGAAAAACTTCCACCCGCCATTACCAACAGTCCTGGTAGCAGTCTTATTGACCTAGGAAGTCTTAATTTACCATTTGAGACTTTTATACAAGGTTTGATTGAATTAACTGAAACTTGTATGGGGGTCATTGAACTTATCATTCTCGACATGTCATTTTAAACAAGCGAAAATGGTAAACCGTGATAATAAACAAAACGTTATGAGTACAATATTATGAAATACAAAAAAAAACTATTCAGGGGCTTTGCATGGTGACCTGACATACAAATTTTGACTAGTCTTCCACAAATTAAATACAAAAATGTATCGGTAGACTAAAAACTGTTATATGTGCTAAGAAAATATCTACAAAATAAAAATCTATTCTGTAATATAACTAAGGACGTACCCGTCCCCTCTCCACGAGGTTTGTGATCATGACGACGGTATGCACACGGTGTTGCCAGATCATACGCCAGAACGCGTCCAGTGTTGCCGGCGTGGGGCCCTGTGTCGCGATGTACCGACGACGCCATACTAGCCATTCTAGTTTCACTCTAGTTGGGACGCCGTCTATGGATTATAAGATCATGTTATTAACGTTCATTTGAAAAAAAAAATACTGGAAGGTTCATACTTTTGTTTCAGTAATTAGAGCTCTATGATAAAGCAAATCAAGTTATATATAGTATAAAAGTTATATATTATATAGTATTATCAATTCTAATTTAGTAGTGAAAAAAGGATCTTGGTCAAGAGCTTTTTCTTTTATTTTTGCTACACGTACATAAACGGATATTTAATTATATCTAATAGGGGTGGTTTTCAAATGTAGGGCCAAAAAAGTAGGAACTTCAGTTATAGTTTCAGTTATACTAATGATAATAATATGTTAACATTTTACTCTACAGAAATAAATCATGTATAATGCTTCTGGCCTAAAATTTTAAATCGACCCACATTAGGACCGTATACTTCGACCAAAACAATCTTGATCCTCGAAAACTCACCGATATCAACAAACACGTCGTCCAATTCGGAATCGGAGTCGCTCCTATCGCTGTCAGAATCTGAATTCTGTTCGTCCGATTCAACTATACCGGAGAACTCTATGTTGAGAAACGCGGACTCTATGCCCTCAGCGAGGTTGGGAGGCGGCTTCGTTGGTTTTACTGATGATTGTCTGTGGTAAAATGACAAATATATTTTTCTAGTTTCGTAATTTAGTTTATAATGTAATAATACAAATGACTGTGATCTGAAAGTCGCTTTCGTTATAGTTAAAACTTCGATTATGATTACTAAAGGAAATCGTTATTATGATTTCCAGTAACACACACAAAATTAGTTTTATTACGGCGGTCCCTGTTTGAATGTGTAATTCAAAAGTGCCTGTAATTGGTCTAATTGAAATAAATGTTTTGACATTGAAAATCGCGGGCAGAAGTTAGTTGTTCTTATTTTTGTTGCAAAAACAAGTTTGTTTTTCTAGATAGTTATATTTTCATATTTTGGTTTACCTATGAGGTCTGTTCCTTCGCTCCAATTTTCTACGTATCCTGGCTATATGCTGTGGCTGTAAAGAGGGCAGCATGCCGTCTATAAAGTTAGCGTTGACGTAGTCGCAGGCGGAGCCCCGGCCTGCGCCCACGCAGCCCGCCGCTCCGCATCGTCCACCCGCTGACACGCATACGCGGGAATGGTCGTCTGAGGAAGAGTGGAAAATAAATTAAGTACGTGGGAAGGCCATGGGTATGCCATCATTTAAGACAACAACAATACAATACAATTATAATGACAAAGCGTAACTTGCAATATGAAACAGTACATTGAACAAGACCAGACATTTTACTGAAAGTCGTAAATCATTTACTCATTTGTTTAGAGAACATGATGAGTCAGAGGTATATTCATCCAATTTCCTAGAGTAGCCAAACATACTTCGCATTTGGTTCAAAATTTTAAATACAATAAAAAAATAAATATCTTGGGACAACTCACACACGGCCATCTGATCCCAAGCTAAGCAGAGCTTGTGTTATGGTAACCAGACAACTGATATACATACTTATATAATTTATAAATACATACATATTTTAGATAAATTACACCCAGACACAGAACCAACAATTATGCTCATCACACAAAGTTTGTCCTGGGTGGGAATCGAACCCACTACCTCCGGCTTTGCAGTCAGGCTCACTAACCACTAGACCAATGAGGCAGTCAAAAGTCAATGTTATCAAAGGTATTGAAAATGCCGAACCGAATAGGCCGACCCGCTTAACTACTTATATGACGAACCTAAGACGATAAGTTAGAGCAAAGGTTCGTGTACTTACATGCTGTAATGTTCAGGTACCGGTTTTTCAGTCTATTCTCAGGCCTATGACTATGGTGACTAGTGTGACCCAACGCAGCAGACTTTGCTACTACGATCTCATACTCCTTGCTGAATTAAAGAAAAATAAAATTAGTATATTTAACATGTTTAATAGCGGTCCCTTTGTTGCTTAGTCAACGTACTTTCTAGTTTTCAATGGTTTACTATCAGTGGTGGGTCCAGGGGGTATAAGGGGCTCAAGCCAAAAAAAACATCTCGAGTTCTTACGTAACAAATCTTAGAGTGGACTTTATATAATTCTAATTTAACTTTTATGCAAACATTAGAGTACCATTATCATCAAATAAACTATTGTGTGCAAAAAAAATAAAACTGGGTCAAACGACAATCCTGGATCCGCCACTGTGCCGGTTGTTTCTTTTGAAACTAATTACTTACCACAAAAAGTACGCGCCTTTTTGTTACATATTACATTATCTGACAAACAAGATGATTTCCATTTTTTATTATTTTACTCCATTCTTTTTTTGGTTTGGTTTTTATTAATTAACAATTTGAATATTTACATTCGTAATAAGCTCTCTAACCCTGGGTCCTCACAAAAGGTGCAGTGGTTGGGAATTTACCTGAAGCCAATATCTCCGTCAGCATGCAGCGCGGCCACGTGCGCAGGGAAGCTGGTGGCGCGCACGGCGGGCTGCGCGCGCCCCGCCATGCGCGGCGGGCGCCCGCCCCCGCACGCGTCGCCCGCGCCCCCGCCCGCGCCCTCCGCGCCCCCGCCCGCGCCCGCCGCACACGACACCAGCGGGGAGCAGTTCACCACTAGGAACACAAAAGATATCGTCTTCAGAAAAATTTACGTGTAAATATATATATATTTTTTTTTCTGCGAATACCAATACTTTTGTTCTAAGTATTATAATACTAAATCTTATCTTCTCGAACTGGTTAAAATTAATCAATTGCATGCATACATAGGAAAAGAGTAAATCTTCTATCTTCTACCTTCTACCTTCTATCTTCTATTTTCTATTTTCTATATATAGGGTGACTGGTAATTAGTGACCGATATTCAAACACGTGATTGTACTCATGATTACAAACAACTTTCCCAAAGAAACTTTTTTTGTATACTCATTAGTTTTATTTTTACCACTATAACAAAATTACTGGCGCGCGTGCAAAGTTCAACGCCTGATCAGCTGTGAGCGGCGAGGCCCCGCGCCCGCGCGCGTTGTCGTTGACGTAGGTAATGCACAGTACATGTTTCGATAAAATACTATCCGAGACTAGTATCCTAGTATTTTGGTACTTTACGCGCGCGCTACAATAAATAACTTACAAACTAACTACTACTACTTACAAACTAACTTCAGGAATTGAGTTTGTTTTTATTACTTATACGATGGATGTTTAGAAACGGCTTAAAAGATACTATTAGGTAGGTACATTATTAACTGACTCGATACCTACTCGACACTAGGCATGAGTCAAGTTATTCCAAGTTTCCTATCACACTTATCTAGGCTTTGGACTAGCAGTCTACAAGCAAAACGTAGGTAGGTATTTTATTATTAGTCTCGTTGTTTAGACAGGAACTTTGAAAATTGGAATCAACTTGGCTATTTTACAACGATAAATTATTACTAAATCAGATACCTATTATGATTTTAATCAACTAAGTTTTAACTCACATTACACTTCAACACCTCGCCGCTCACAGCTGATCGGGCGTTGAACGAGTACGTTACGTACGTTAAATGAGTACAATCACGATATTTAAACACGTGATTGTACTCATGATTACAAACAACTTTCCCAAAGAAACTTTTTCTGTATACTCATTAGTTTTATTTTTACCAATAGAACAAAATTACTAGCGCGCGTGCAAAGTTCAAACTTCGCGCGCGCGCCGTCGCCCGATCAGCTGTTAGCTAGCGGCGACGGCGTGGTCAGCGCCCGCGTTGTCGTAGGTAATGTGGTACAGACTAGAGAGCGTCATGGCCCCCCGCTCGCACCGCGCCCGTTTTTCCCCGCCCGCACCGCTCCCCTTGCCATGCAGTAGTGACGTAAAAAACAGTTGCTCCGGAACGCGTGTCGCATGCGCATTGTTTTGGTTATTTTTTTCACGCTCCGCCCGCGCGCACGACACGATGCCGTACAACTACACCGCGAGTGAGTACAGTGATATGGTGATGTGCTATTATTCAGAAGGGGGTTGTGGTGAAGCAGCAAGACGACTGTATCATCTTTTATACCCATTAAGAAGTATTCCAACCCCAAGAACATTTTTACGCGCTGCACAGCGATTAAGAGATTGGGAAATGCTCATTGCGCCAAATGTGAATGCAGGAAGACCACGTCGCAATCGTTACGAGGAAGACATTCTTCAGTATTTTGACATGAATCCTGAGGCCAGCACGCGACAAGCTGCTAGAATGTTTGGCGTTTCGCAGTGGTACGTCTGGTCTGCGTTGCGGCGAGATGGGCGCCACCCTTTCCATTTCACGCCGGTTCAGGAATTACGAGCGGGAGACAACGAAGCTCGATTACGATTTTGTGGGTGGATATTGGAAAACCGGGAGATCGTGAAAGACATTTTGTGGACTGATGAGTCGACTTTTGTAAGGGAAGGTCTATTTAATTGCCATAATTACCACCATTGGGCACACGAAAATCCACGACTCGTGAAACCTAGTGATTTTCAATATCGGTTCTCAATAAACGTGTGGGCTGGTTTAATTGGAAACCACGTTGTGGGACCAATCTTCCTTCCAAGGTTGAACGGAGAAAGCTACATCGAGCATGTACTTAACCACTTGCCAGAAATCGAAGATGAATTGCCGTTGGGCGCTCTAAGGCGTCCGCGTTATTTCCAGCACGACGGCGCGCCAGCACACTTTGAGCGCCGAGTACGCGAGCGCCTAAGTGCAATTTACGGAGAAAGGTGGATAGGTCGAGGGGGTCCAGTTCCTTGGCCACCGCGGTCACCAGATCTAACACCGCTGGACTTTTTTTTGTGGGGACACGTGAAAAACCTAGTGTATCGTGATGGGCCAGTCAATACTTCCGATGAACTAAAAACTAGGATAGAAAACTGTTTCGAAATTGTGAAAAATGACACTAACTCTCTGCGGCGAGTGCAGGCTCACATTATAAAACGTGCCAATAAGTGTGTTGAAGTGCAAGGTGGACACATCCAACAATTAATGTAAGTTAAAATCATAATAGGTACATATCTGATTTATTAATAATTTATCGTTGTAAATAGCCAAGTTGATTCCAATTTTTTAAACACGCCAGTCTATTACGAAGTTATAACAACGAGACTAATAATAAAATACCTACGTTTTGCTTGTAGACTGCTAGTCCAAAGCCTAGATAAGTGTGATGGGAAACTTGGAATAACTTGACTCATGCCTAGTGTCGAGTAGGTATCGAGTCAGTTAATAATGTAGTGGTATCTTTTATGCCGTTTCTAAACATCCATCGTATAAGTACCTAACAAAAACAAACGCAATTCCTGAAGTTAGTTTGTAAGTAGTAGTAGTTAGTTTGTAAGTTAGAAAGATTAGGTATGTATTTATTGTAGCGCGCGCGCGTAAAGTCTCGGATATTATTTTATCGAAACACGTACTGTGCATTGCCTACCTACGTCAACGATAACGCGGGCGCGGGGCCTCGCCGCTCACAGCTGATCGGGCGTTGAACTTTGCACGCGCGCCAATAATTTTGTTATAGTGGTAAAAATAAAACTAATGAGTATACAAAAAAAGTTTCTTTGGGAAAGTTGTTTGTAATCATGAGTACAATCACGTGTTTAAATATCGGTCACTAATTACCAGTCACCCTATATAAAAATCAATTGCTGTTTGTTAGTCTCGCTAAAACTCGAGAACGGCTGGGCCGATTTAGCTGATTTTGGTTTTGAAATATTTGTCGTAGTCCAGGGAAGGTTTAAACGGTGAGAAAATATGGGGTAGTTGTAGGGTTAGGGTAGGGTAGGGGCATGATACCACGCGAACGAAGTCCCTAAAAACAGCCCTTTTAATATGAAGTCGGTCTCAAGGGTAGAGATAGATAGGGTACGGTAGGGTAGGGGTAGGTATCGGTAGGATAGGGGTAGGGGTATCGGTTGGGTAGGGGTAGGATACCACGCGAACGAAGTCGTGGCGGGTCAGCTAGTCATACATAAAATACGCCTAGAAAACTTTATTTAGGTCCAGGACCTATCTTTAAAAAATTATAAACTAAAAATCTTTAAGTTGCTTACCCGGCTTCTTGTAAGAGTTGAGTGGCGCCCGCGCCGCCCTTTCGCCACCTTCCTCCAAATAGTTGTAAGCAGCGCTGATGCATTTACTCAAACGAGCTCTACACCTGTGAAAGAAACATTCTTTTTAACGTTTCGCCTAGAATTTCTCTTGTATCTTGAATGTGTGTCTTAAATCCGTGTCGCGTCAAATGCTTTACTAAATGGATTGCTTGCAAATATTGCTCTATTAATAAAAGTTTCTAAGCGACAGAAAGAGATGAAAAGAGTAACGAGAGAATGGAGATATCGCCTGGATAGGTCGCAGACTTCATCTCTAGTTGGTCTTCTTTTATTCTTTTATAGAATAGGGTATTTGACACCACCAATCAATTGACATACTTTTTATGAGCTGTCAAAACGCGATTATTCCATAGATTTTGTATGGCAAAATACAATTGTGACGTCACTTACTAGCTCACTCAATTGATTTACTATTTATTGGTTTCAGAGCAACTAAAAATCTATGTTTACTGTTCAGTGAACAATTATCAGGTTTCCAGGGCTAAAATGACGTGTTTTTTTCAAGAAGTTGTGTCTTGGAATTGTTGGTTAATGGTGTCAAATACCCAATACTTGGGCCTTGGACTCACCTCCAATACAAGATGGCGACTGCCACAGCAAAGATCAGCAGCGGACAGACGGCGAGCAGCGCGGCGTTACCGACGTCACGCGTGACCGGCACGTCGGCAGGTGACATCGCTTCTGAATGGGCTGCACACCATTCGCTTGACACCTCCTATAATGAACATAGACATTAATATAAGCATACCTCCATGAGCTGAACCTCTTAGAAGGGTTATAGTCAGAGCAACAATAGGCTCGAGCAATTTACTAGAGCAGCAAGATATGGACGTATGCAGAGTTTATTCGGCAAACAATTTTCAGCTCTATTTGTGATGTATTTTAGTTAATTATCAATTAATCAAATAATTAGTTAAACGCGCGTTAGCTGTGGTTTTTTTTTTTTTTTTTTTTATTCTCAATTTATTAACGAGGGTTTGATCACTTAGTGAACATGACACCCTCATAGGAAGACGTCTTACACAAGAAACTTAGCATCTACGCTTAATACCTATATCTACTAATTTGTACAGTGCTCTAGCGGCTTTGGATGCAGGGAAAGCCAAAATAATGTTGCATGCTCCTAACTGTCGAACATTAATGGTGTATTGATCATGGATCATAACTCTTTCCCTCTCGTTTCGGACACACTCCACCAAAATATGAAAGACATCTTCGACAACATTGCATTCTGCACAGTTTGGTGAAGGAACTTTACCCATCAATGCCGCAAAGCTATTTAATGGGATGTGTCCGGAGCGAAGTCTGAAGCTAGTCACTATTTCTTGCCTACTCATATCGGCATTATCAAACCAGGGATAGCAATGAATGGTTGGTTGCACAGTCCGATACCAAATGCCTTTTGTCAGTGATTTCTCGTCAAAGTACTCTTTCCATATATTCGAACATCGCGACCTTACTTCACCTAACATCTCGGTCAAGTTAGGTTCATATGTAACGGGCACGCCCTCCATACACGCTTCCTTGGCTGAAGCATCTACTTTCTCATTTTCTTCAATGCCGATATGTGAAGGTACCCATTGTAATACAATTTTTTTATTGCTATTTTTAAATCTAATGATTGAGTTTAATATTTTGTATGCTATCGGATTGCCACTAAAATTTGTTGTACACTTTGTAATATGTTGGAGTGCGCTTTTACAATCTGTATAAATTATGCAATTCTGGACATCAATTGACTCGAGGTATGACATTGCTTCAAAAATAGCTATTAACTCGGCACACATCACTGAAATTTTTGAATTTAACTTAAACTTATAATGAGTATTACTTTGCGGATCGTAAAACGCCGCTCCAACATTATCTCGGACTTTAGATCCATCCGTATAGATCCCGTAATATCTTAAATAATTACTGCTAAAGTATTTACTACATAAAATTCGTAATTGAAAATTGTTATATGATTTCTTTGACTCGGTAATATCTCTAATTAGTGGTTTAATTGTATCAGACAAGTTCACACGGCTTACCCACGTATCAAGCGAAAATAATCCTAGCTTATTGTTTGAGTATATGCGTATGTTATTTAGGGACTCGAATATATGAACTAAAAGTGGTTTCTTTTTGCGTATCCAATAAGTGCCTTGGCAGAGATTGCTAAGCTCGGCGATTATTTCACACGTATTACTATCTACAAATGTTCTAAGTTTCAAGAAAAATTTCCCTGCTAAATAATATCTACGAATATGTAACGGCTGTAGGTGAAGTTCGCATTCCATAACATGAATGGCTGTACTTTTTATAAACCCGCCAATGACCCTCAAACATTGGTTTTGAATCTTAGTTAATTTATTCAAGTGTGTTTTGCAACTATTATCATATAAAAAACTGGCATAGTCTATTCTACTGCGTATAATAGACATATATAAACGGCGTAAATGAGAAGGGTGTATCCCCCATCCTGGACCCTTAAGTATTTTAAAGACATTCAGAAATCTTGACGCTTTCTCTTTTAGTTCATTAATATGCTTAGACCATCTCAGAGATTGATCCAACCATACTCCTAAATATTTGTAGTTGTCAACTACTAAAAGGGACTTTTTATTTATATTTATATTCAATGTATGTTTCTTAAAGCCAGTTTTAAATATGCAGATTTTACTTTTATCCGGAGAGATTTCTAAACCTATATCTTGAACCAGAACGTTAAATAAATCCACCGCCGTTTGTAATTTATGTGTTGCCTCAGCAATATTGTTTGTGGTGTAAAATAGAACAAAGTCATCTGCGAACTGAGAAACAGACACATTTTTAATATTTTTACAGACATTTATTGTAGCTATATTAAATAATAAAGGAGACAATGGATCCCCCTGAGCTAATCCCCGGCCAGAAGTTCTAGTTATAAAGGAATTATTTACTTGGATTTTAAGATTTCTGATTTTCAAAAAGTTCCACAGATACGTGCATAATTTCCTTCCTACCCCCAGACTATCCATTATACGCAGTAAGCAATGTACATCCACGTTATTATATGCATTATCCAGATCAAGAAAACAGCATACGGTCATTTGTTTTTTAGAAAATCCTGTCTGAATTCTGGTAACTACACTTGTTAGATTGCTTAATGTTGATCGACACTTTCTAAATCCTGTAGTATTTTGTGCTAACAAACTGTTTTTTTCTATAAACCACTCTAGTCTGTTGAATAGAATGTTATGGAAAATTTTGCATATACATGAGATCATAGAAATCGGACGTAGCGAAGATGTTAAACTGGGATCACGCCCGGGTTTCGGAATTGGTACCACAACTATATCACGCCACTGTTTAGGTACAAAGGAGTACATGTAAAATTTATTAAACAAGTCAAGTAAAATTATTTTTCCATTTTCGGGTAAGTTTTTCACCATAGAATACGAAATATTGTCACCGCCAGGAGATGTATCCTTATTTTTTATACATCTATTAAGCTCCTGGATTGTAATAGGTACTTCTAGTACTAGGTTAACCGATGTAAATAGAGGTTTGTCACGTGATGCAAAATCGGGTGCTAAACTGCTAAGCAATCTGCTTGCATTATTGCTGTCAATATGAGATTTTGGTGTTCTATATCCTTTAACCCATCTCATTTTTCGCCATAATTCACTATAGGTTGTAGTATGATCCAGAGAAGAACAGAAGGCCTGCCATGATTTATTTCTTGAGTTTCGTATAGATCTTTGTGTATCACAGATCTTACTTTGAAGAACTGATAGGTTATGAGGGGTTGGATTACGGCGAAACTTAGTAAGGGCTAGACGGCGTTCAGCTACTGCTTTAGAGAGATTGGGACTCCAATATGGTTTAGGGGTAAACGTCTGGTCAGGGTTAGTATTAATTTTTACATATGGAATAAACAAATCTGCCACCATATCCACGTAGTCTACAAATAAGTCATATCCTTGTTGTAAGTCATTAGGTAATGTGTAGTTATCGAACAAGTTATTTAATAAGTCTTGGTACGCTACCCAATCTGCCTTTTTAAAATTTCGTCGTGACCTGCTGACATTGCTGGCTTGGAAAAATGTACTAATTTTAATAATACAATGGTCGCTTCCTAAAGTCTCTTTTAAAACTTGCCAATTTAAAGATAAGCTTATGTCTGATGAAGCTAACGAAATATCGGGGCACGACTGCTGTAAAACTCCATTAACTAACTTAATACGTGAGTTATCACCGTTGTTTAATGAAATAAAGTTATTGTCAATAAGTGCATCAAAAATTTGATTACCCCTATTGTCAATTTTATTAGACCAATTAGAATGGTGTCCGTTAAAGTCTCCGAGAAGTAAGGTTTTTTTATTCACCTGAGAAAATAATTGTTCCCAATCTGACTGGCTAGTATTAACCGAAGGTGGACAATATACCGATATAATATTCTCAATTTGATTGCAGTTAAAAAGTTTAACGTGCAGACTTTCTATACCTGAGTTATGCGACAGTGCTTCATGACATATTTGTGACTTAATAGAGCTATGTGTGAGGATTGCAACACCGCCATATGCATCATCTCTGTCCCTACGGTATATATTATAATTTTGCACTTTAAGATGGGTTTCCGATTTTAACCAGGTTTCGCTTAATACCGCGATGTGAATCTTGTCCTGTATTAACAAATTCTCAAATTCATTTAACTTTGGTCTGATGCTTTGTGCGTTCCATTGGATAATATTTAGTTTCACAATATTTTTACAACTATCCGACATTATAAAAATAGTCCAAAATTAATTTAAGAATTGGCCAATCCGTTACATTGTCAACTACTACCAAAATTAACCATTCAATGCAAGTTTTAATTACTCCCTTAACAATCATTTGTATAGTGCTTCCTTTCATGAATATAATCTCTTGTAATCTCTTTAATAGTTCATTAAAACTAATATCTCTCTGTCTTTTTTCGGTTTTGCCTACGTGTTGAGACTCTGTTTCACAATGATCATCACCTATTTTATTCCACTCCAACCACTCCAGATCTGATGATTTATCCTGCTTCTTTCGAACACCTGATGTCGGTTTTTGATTATGTATTTGCGCCGTAGTTGTCACTTCCGCATAAGTAGGCTTCCCAATACTTTGAATGGGCGTTACATCCATATCTTGGCTGGTTGAAAATTTAATAGAAGTTTCCTGTCTTTCTTCTTTCCGGTCCTCCTGAGTTGACACATCTATCGGGACATAGATAGTTAGGGCTTTTCTATAGGTGCAATTAAATTCCGACATGAGTTCCCTCAATCTTTTTTCTTTTAAAAAGGTTGGACAAGTTCTTGAGAGGGACATGTGTCTTCCATTGCAGTTAACGCATATCATGTTCGTGGTTTCACAATTAGCATGATTTTTTCCGCATTTGGGGCAAACCATTATAGTACTAGGGCATTTTTTGAGTGAATGGCCGTATTTCCAACATCGCGAACACTGTGTAACTGGAAATATGTATGGGTCTACTTTTATTCGCAATCCATGAGTAAAAATATATGGTGGTAAGAACGAGCCTTTAAAACAGAGACGAACCGCTTCACTGGGTGACCATCCATCTTCTCCAAAATTTTTTCGGTTCAAGCGATTCACGGATATAAGCTTGGTTGGTTCCGGGCACGAAATACTTTCCAAAATGTTTTCTTCTGACATATCTAAATCCACATCTCTTATTACACCATAAGACCTGCTCTTTTCCATGGCTCTCTGAATTTGCCAACCCTTATCTATAAAGTATTTACATGTTTCTATTTTTTCGGCGCTGATTTCACTAATTACTTCTACACGAACTCGATACGGATTGATAAATTTCACCCTAATTATATCTGTTATGTTCTGTTCCTTAAATAATTTAGCTAAGCTAAATTGCTTTGGTAGTTTGTCTTTGCTAGATATATATACTTCAATTTTTTCGGTCTCCTTCAAAACTTTTTCCTTTCTCTTAACCTCTGTCCACTCTTCATCACTGCTTTCTCTCATCCTTTTATTGCTTATAATTTCACTACGTGCATCTTCGTTTCCAGTGTCAATCTCCTTCCAATAATCATTATCTAAATCATTACTAGACTCATCGTTATCGCTCATTTTACTCGTAAACAAGTCGCACCTGCGGCATGTACCTGGCCGGCCGGCCACGTGCCGCACGATTCTCTAAGTTCGTTTGCTCTAAATAACAGTACAGCGCTCGGTCGAGATAAACAACTAATATACGTAAGTACACGACCCGCTCGCACGAATGCCGCGACGATACTGTAGCTGTGGTTGGTTGGCTGAAATATCAACAACCTTTATGGATATGAGGAACAGGCTGAAAAGTTCCTCATCCTCCATAGAAAAGGTAGGTCAGAGGTTCTCTGGTCAGACGGAGAACATTGATCTCGCGATGTAGGAAACGTCAGTTCTAGTTCGCATGTTGTGCGACAGATGTCGCTGAAGAGATGGTTAAGGTCCTATGATTATTAAAAATAGATACTTGCCTCTGGGTTGGATTCGACGCCGTTAATGAACGACTTTTCCCTAGCAACGGACTGAGTCACCGCATACACTTTTACTTCGTATCTTGTCATGTTCCAGAGGTCCACTTCCTGTAATTAAATAAACATTGTAAATAACTTTGACAAAAGTGAAATGTTGAAAAAAATACTTTCTTCTTTTAGGTACCTATGAAAACCCATATTTCAACTACAGATTTAATATCAAACTAAATGAAAAATGAACGATATAAAATCAATAAAATTAGTCAAATTAAATAAATGTAACAAAATTATATAGTCAAAATCAATAGACAATTTGGAGAATAACATTTAATTTAAAAGAATTGAAGCACTCGAAACATTGTTTAAAAGTACTTGCAAGTTAGCTACCTGTATACAAAATGGCTTATTCGACTGTACTATATAACCAGTAAAAAAAAACTTCGAACCGCGAATAAGTCCGGTGTCCCACCGCACCGGGATTTATAAAATTACAACTGAACGATTTAGTATCATTTAGTAACTCTGTCTATGAACATTATTATTTTAGTTTCCTTATAAATTTGCCACATTTATTTTATAAGTTTCCTTATTTGCTACTCATTGTAATTGTTTTGTATCTATGTATATACTGTACTAGGTTATACCTGCTACTTCGTCTGCGAATACTTCATCATTATGTCAAAGTCGTGAGCGTTTACGCCTCACGGCTTTTTATACTAACTTTCAAATCCTTATTTTTTTTAATGGATATACCGATTTGAATGAAACTTCCTACACATATGCGGGATACATAGTGTTGAGAAGGATTATACCTATATGTAGTTATGTGTAATTGTTGGCTTAGTAATTTAAATAGAAGCATGTCATATTAGACTAAGTAGTTTAAAATAAAGCTTCGAACCAAACACACGTCTTAATAGCGCTCAGCACACGCACAGTTCGGACCGCGGGAAACAGCACGCGCTTCGCTCCGAACTGTACGTGTAGATGTGCGGGTCATACATTTTATACAGTTCGGAGCGAGGGATTGGAACGGCGCGTGCTGTTTCCCGCGGTCCGAACTGTGCGTGTGCTGAGCGCTATTGACTCCAGTTTCTGTGCCAAACCAAAGTGAACCTTAATCCGCTAAACACATAGGTCTAAAAAGACCATTTTCGAAAAAAATTGTCACAGGTAGATTCGACCGAGTTTAAGTTTTCCATAGACACAGAGATTTTCCATTATCTTGTTTTTAAATAAGACATTTTGAAAATGTTACTTACAATTGGTATGGTAGTTTCAATGTCATTCTTATTAGTGGGTAGTGTGAGTCTTGTTCGAGGCTGCTGTTCAGGAATCTTCCTCAAGGTCACTACGTACTGATCTAAGGAGTTGTTGTACTCCAGTGGTTGGCGCCATTGAAGGTATAGAGTACCTGTGAAAAATAAATCTCACACTGATTATTTAAGTCATTTGTGGTTCTACAAGAGTTATATCTTTGATTACTGCTCCGCTCCCGTAAGTCGTAGCATGATGTTATATAGCCTATAACCTTCCTGAATAAACGGGCTATATAATTTTAAAAGATTTTATCAAATCGGACCAGGAGTTCCTAAGATAAGTGCGTTCAAACAAACAAACATTTACATTAATTCTTCAATATCTGACGGTTTTTTTTACAGAAATCCGGCAAAAGAATTAAAAAATATTTACAGGTTAAGATTTATAGTTCGCATCGCAATTTTTTCATCGACAGGAGGACATATTCCTACTCCGTTTAAATTTTTATATAAAATTGGAAACTTAAACTCGATTTTAACGACAGCTAACTTTAACATCGTTGAAATGTTTATGCTAGCTCAGCATCTGACTAGCATTTTCCCAACTATGTTGGGGTCGGATACCAGTCTTTTTTTTTTTTTTTTTTTTTAATTTGGGACAAGCCCGCCACACTGTTCCCACCCACTGCAACTCCTGAAAGCCAGAATCAACAGTGGAGGCCACCAGAAAAGCGCCGAGGCAATGAAGCTCGACGAGTCCCAGAGAAACGATTAACTGTCTTGGGTCCCGCAACGAAATTAATCAGAAAAGAATAGCGGAGGAGTAAGAAAAAATATAATTTCCACTTCCCTCCAAGCAAGCAGGAGACAGAACAGAACTAGGCCAATAGGCACAAAGGGATATTTGCAACTGGGAGAAGCCCAGATTGCCAAGCACCACGGATTGCAATTATTATTAAATTAATGGGTCCTAATGTGAGCTGTTACTTTTGATTCCAGTAATAGGTATGGCAAAAACGCTATACGGATACCAGTCTAGCCAAATGCAGCTGAATACCAGTATTTTACGTGGAGCGACTGCCTATCTGACGTCCACAACCCAGTAACTGGATAATACGACACCCCATGGTAGTACGAGGACTAGTTCTTAGCCTTTCGGGCATCTGACTACCCGTAACGACTGTCAGAGATATAAATGACAGTCGGCTAAGGGTGGTTCTTGAAGCATGTCTATATGCTATCTATACGCTGATTACTTATCTAAAAAATACAAATGACTAACCTATCAGATGGAGGCTAATGAGACACAATTAATTTTATCTATTGTTCTTGACCTACCAATATATCACCGGGTTTTTAAGGTCAATCGAATAATCGGTAACATGATTAAAATATTTGTACAACTCACGTTTTGTCTGATCACAGGTCAAGTTCAATATAATCGGCGCAGACGGTGGACTGACATCGGTCAACACGTACAGTGGGTCCGACTTTGGGCCCAGTCGGTCCAACAAATCGGATGACTTGACACCATCTAGCGAGAAATTGTAGAACGCACGTACCCAGATCTTGTATGGAGTGAAGGGCTCTGAAAAATAAGTAAAAAGGTTTGATGTTTTATAAAATCACAATAAAATTATAATAATTCTGCTAACCGAATTTCGGTCACGGCGGCCAGTCTCAATGGAGACTAGCCAAGTAAGCAAGAAATATTATAGTGCAGAAGAGTGCACAAACACAGGTGCACTTCCTCTTCTTTCACTCTCATAATCCGAATCAGAAGAGATCAGACGCAGCACCAACAGGTTTCCGAAGTACGGGGTTGTGACACTACCAAAACTTCCCTCCAGCCTGATAATATTAAATTCCTAATGGAAAAGCCCAATAACACTTTGCCCGACCTGGGAATTCAACCCAGGACACCACTAAGTTAGTGCAAATATACTGTAATATTGACCACAACCAATATTAAAATACATACATTTTCATAATGAACACAGTTTTCTACCAAACTACTACTATTTTTTCATATCCTACCATTTGTAACCATGAACTATCAAAATGCGGTTACTAATCTAGGCAATTATGACAGACTAAAGGTATTAAGAGTCCTAATTGGATGAGTGTCTGAGTTTCAAGCACACTTCCCCAACAGAAGGTCGAGGTCTTAATTGATCAACTTGGTAATTAATGAAACATTACGACTTTTAAATTAACACCTCCGTACTCATTTGCTTGTAAAAGAACACGCACCAAAAAGACAAGAAAAATATACTTAGGATCTAATTTACCATCTCTAAATAGATACTATTCATCAGATATATTTAAAACAGAACAGACTCCGAGGCTGCTACTGAGAAATATTCCAGATGGAAAAACCCAATAACACTTTGCTCAACCTGGGAATCGAACCCAAGACTTCATGCAGTCGCGCGTTGTGACCAGAGCAATGAGGCAGTCAAAACAAGCAAATGAGTGCATTCAAAACTTGAATTAAATTCATACAACTTTATTTAGTGTTTATCAGAAACCTGAAAGGGGTCAATGTACCCATCATTCAATTCTATTCAACAACTTTTACTATTGGTCGAAACCTGTTATCGCGAAAAAATTAATCAACTATACATTTTGTGAATGGAATGTCGTGATAGCCGAGTGGTTTAGGCACCTGCCTCTCATGCACGAGGTAATGGGTTCGCAACCGGGCACGGACAAATACCAATGTGACATTTTTATGTCGTAAAGAATATCTAAGTGAAAGTCAAATAATTTTTTTCAATTAGGCCATTATAAGGCACTTAGAATTGAATCTAGTTGCCCCAAAGGCAAAAGGTAGTTTTGTATGGAGAAGAATGGGCAAGAAACTCCATACGTACTCTTTTAAAATCAATGTTTTACAATATTTGCATACAGAATCAATCGAAAAGTTTACAAAATAAGCCAGCTCCACAATCTCAAACCACAAAAATAAAAACAATCTAAAACGACACTTACTTAGATTTCTCAAGCGGAACCCGACAACTTTCGTCACCTTCCCGGAAGTATTCAATAGCGTCAAATTTTTCGTCGCCCTCGAATAGTCCTCCATGCCCAAATCACTTGGAAACACATTCTTTCTCTTGACGTCAATTGACGTCTGTGTACCGTTGACGATGTTCACGTCATACCTTGGAACCCCCTGCTCATAATACAAGACATAAGCAACTTGTGTAGTGTCTTTATGCTTGCTTTGACCATACGATTTCTTTACCACTTCTTTCTGGTCAATCGGATGTGCTTCTAAAACTTCCAGGTTTTTCTCATAGTGCAGTTTTGGTTCAGTCCCGTTGTCCTGTCGTCTCTTTCTATGTCGATGCGATCGTACATCTCTTTTACTTCTATAGTCGTCGATAAGGACGTGAGATGAGTAATCGTCGTTGTATTTCTGTTTGTCGTTTTTGTACCAGGTGTATTCGAAGTCTTTTTGTCTTTCTGGATTGATTGCGTCTGACGACGAATCTTGGCTTAAGACTTCGTTGATCGGCTCGTCGCCTTGTGGTTCTAGTTTCTTTTGTGTCCTGGCTGGATCGTGATGTGGTATTAGTGTTTGACTTTTGGAGTCAAGGTCTGTGTTGGGAATGGGGCGTAGTGTGAAGGTCAAAGGCGGGGCCCATGAGAGGTGGACTTCCTCAGTAGTTACGTTGTTGGCTGTCAGGTTTTGAGGTGCGGACGGAACTGGAAAAGAAGAAACAAATCTATTAATGCATCTCATCATTTTACAGAAGCCCATAAAGGACTATTAAAGATTACTTTGCAAGCGAACACGATTCATTCATAAATATCACTATCTCGAATGATGTACCAGCGATATCGGGCCCCAAATCCTTTACCAGATAAGATAACCTTTAAGAAAGACACAAAATATACAAACAATGAGAACATTAGCACTACATAATCATAACAACGTACAAACAAACAATCAATTTACCAAAGTACACAGAGCTGACACGACTGTCCGTGTGACAAAATTTATCGTTAAATTCTAACTTTCAACCTTTACAAAGTTGATTGTGACTAAGAGAAAGTTATTATTAGAATAACAGTCACACTATCGTTCTTCATAGACTGCATATTAATGCAAATGTTTATTCTGCATAACTTTTACCCAATCAATGGTAATTTGCATCAGGTATGATTTAATCTATCGCTAATTTTATTGGTTTTGAATTTCTTAAATAATAGGGTTTCATTCCGTAATAAATCACATAATCATCGGGATTTAAACCTCAAAACACTTTAAAGTTACTTAAAAAGCGTATTAGGCTCAATAGTTTGAAGAAAAATAACCACGAAGGGAATGGCGGGGTCTGAGTTTGCTCGCTTCGCTTGCTCTCTAGACCCCACCATCTGAAGTTAATGTTTTTTTTTCTTGCTATTTCAAGGTTGGTTCCTTATTAAAAGTTGTTCATTTTTTCGAGTTTATCTAAATATATGTTTTCTAAAGGGTTTAATCTAGCTGAGCTAGCGAAAAATTCTAAAATATAGTAAGGACAGTGATATAATACTATGTACACGTGGTATAATACTAAACAGGATAAGATCAAGATTAATTTAAATTTCTGTAATGAAATGTGTGATGTACTGTAAAATAATTAAATAAATATGTGCTCCTGCGACCCGCCCGCTCGGCATTACGTTGACAGAAGTCGAGGCGAGCGGACGTGTAGCACGCGCTCTAATAGGAATATAACTGTGTTTCATTAAACCACCCAAGGGTATAAAGTGAGACATAACATTGGCGACGAGGATAAAGAACGTGAGTAAAATACTGTTTATTCTCGTAAAAAAAAAAAAAAAGCGAATTATCGAGGTTATCCATTTCGTCAGAATTAAATATTGTTTTCTATTTTTCCTATTAAATATATATTAAAAAGGGATTTGGAGATAAATAAATATGTTGTTTAGTAAAATGGTACCTAGGAAATATTTTAATAAGCATATTACTGACAAATGGTATCTTCGGTCAATATAGCCTTAAAACCATTGCCTGTTAATACTTACCTACCAATAAATATTGTTGTGTAGCTGGTGTGCACATTCCATTATAACTATATACCCACATTGCATAAATACGCAGAACTATCACTACCAAAAACATTGTGAGTATTTGAGACATTCTCCGTGTCATTCTCGACTTACCCACATTACATCTAATAATAAATATTCACATTCTGAGTAATACCGCACGACTAAGTACTTATCTAACTAAACATTAATTATCATTCAAAGAATCTTAATTTTTATTTTGTATGCAAGTAATAGGTAATAAATTAATATACTTAGTTAAGAAAAAATATGATTAGTGCACAGATTACTTAAAAACAATGTATTGTGATTAGACTCGACTCTTGGTCTTTTTAATAAGCTACCGACTACACAACAACAACAACCAATCGTGCCTGTAAGTACTAGCCAAGACGAACGAGAATGACAAAATACATACTGTATACTATTCCAATGGGTAAATACCCATCTAGTTCCACATATACTGGTATAAAACTGTACTAGTATATGCAATTTCACAAAACTACATTTATTCCAATGGGTAAACACCCATCAAGTTCCTCATATACTGGTATTAAACCTTAGGTACTAGTATATGCAATTCCACAAAATGAAATGATTCATGTTCCAATCCAAAAGTTCAGTCTTGAGTAACTAAAACACAATACTATCTAAAATTTTATATACATATTATATCGTTTTATAAAATAATAATATAATTATATCGCTACCAATAGGTATGTGGTTAATTTCAGTAGTAGGTACTTGAAGCAATTTTTTCATTCTTACTTGCAGATTGTCCCAACATGTCTCAATTACCGACCATAGAAACTTTTGACTGCGATGGTGATCCGACTTCATTAGGCCATCGGTGGCAAAAATGGAAACGAGGTCTCGAAAACTACCTTCTAGCTTTAGGCATTGACCAGCCCTTAAAAAAACGAGCAATACTTTTACATACCGGTGGTTTAGGGTTGCAAGATATATATTATAACATTCCCGGTGCACACGTTGAAGAGGGCGACTCCTCTGATGTTTTCGAGTCTGCCATTAAAAAACTAGATGAGTACTTTTCTCCGAAGCAGAGTTTTGTTTATGAACGACACGTATTCCGACTCATGAAACAAGAACCCGATGAAAAATTTGAGAAATTCTTAATTAGATTACGTAATCAATGTTCCAAATGTGATTTTGCTAACAAAGACAATGCTCTCATAGACCAAATTGCTGAAAAATGTACCTCATCAGACCTTAGAAAGAAAATACTACAGTTAGGAGATTCTGTTACAATAGAAAAGGTTATTTTAGAAGCCAACTCAATCGAAACCGTAGATAGACAATTAAAGGAGTTCCAAGTAATAAAAACTGAACAGGTTAATAGGATTGGAACAAGAATAAACAAAACCCGAACTCAGGGTATTCACACGGATAATACACGGTGTACAAGATGTGGAAGTGGAAATCACAAGTGTGATGACACACGTTGTCCCGCAAGGGACAAAGTGTGTGACAAATGTGGTTATAAAGGTCACTTCATGAGTCAATGTCGAACAAGGAAACTAAAGCGTAAAGCACCCAATACTTGGAACAAACAAAAAAGTGACAGTAAAAAAACTAAAACTAACGAACCACAGACCAAACCATCAGTCAGTGATGTAAACTATATATTTCATATTGACGATGACGCGGAAATAACTTGCCAAGTGGGTGGTGTCAACGTCAATATGCTCATCGACTCTGGGAGTAAAAACAATATAATTAATGATAAAACCTGGGAATATTTAAAATCAAAAGCTGTAGTTGTGTCTAACCAGCAACCAGGTTCCGATCAAGTGTTTATGGCATACGGTTCAAAAGATCCTCTGGATGTGCTCGGCACATTTGAAGCATCAATCGTAGTTGGTCCAGAAACAAAAACTGCAAAATTTTATGTGATTAAAAATGGCACCCGTAATTTGTTGGGCAAGCATACAGCTACATGTCTCAATGTGCTTAAATTAGGGGTGAGTATAAATCTAGTATATACAGAGAATTTTCCTAAATTCAAAAATGTCCAACTGGCTATTGCTATAGATCCATCGGTGACACCCATATGTCAGCCATATAGGCGAGTACCAATTCCCCTCGAAAATAAAATCAATGATAAACTTGATGAATTAGTCAAAAAAGACATCATTGAACCTGTAGATCAAGCCACAACCTGGGTTTCTCCGATAGTACCCATTCTTAAGAGTGATGACACCTTAAGACTATGTGTCGACATGAGATGTGCGAACAAGGCCATTATAAGAGAGAATCATCCTTTACCTACAATGACCCAACTTCTCCCAAAGCTCAGGAAGTCATGTATCTTTTCTAAACTCGATATTAAAGATGCGTTCCACCAAGTCGAAATAAAAGAAGATTGTCGGGATATAACAACATTCATTACCAGTAAAGGCCTGTTTCGATATAAGCGTCTGATGTTTGGTATATCCTGTGCACCCGAACATTTTCAGAAAATTATGGAAAGGATGCTTCTGCCTTGTAAGGGCGTCGTTAATTTCATTGATGATGTTATTGTGTTTGGCAGTAACGTAAACGAACACAACGATAGACTTAAACATGTGTTACATGTTTTGAAAGATAACAATGTGGTCCTTAATGATAAAAAATGTATTTTTAACGCGTCAAAAATAGATTTTCTGGGTCATGAATTATCTCCACGAGGCATAAGGCCCCTTGATAAGTACGTTAAAACTATACAATTATTCAGAGAACCTAAAACAGTCGAAGAAGTTCAAAGTTTTTTAGGACTTGTCAATTATATTGGAAAATGGATGCCAAGGTTGGCCACCATGACCGATCCAATTCGAGAAATTTTAAGACACAAACTATCTAAACACGCCGACGTAGCTGAATATTGGAAAGATAAACAATCTGCTGCGTTTGCGGAGTTAAAAGAAAGTTTAAGTGCCCTTCGCACCTTAGGTTTTTATGATCCACACGATAGGACACAAGTCATGGCAGATGCTAGTCCTGTAGGGTTAGGAGCAGTCCTCGTGCAGATTGATCTACAAGGACCTCGAATTATTGCTTTTGGTCATAAAAGTTTATCTGACGTTGAAAAACGGTATTGCCAGACCGAAAAGGAGGCCCTTGCCTTGGTCTGGGCCGTCGAACATTTTAATATGTATTTATATGGGTTAAAGGAATTTGAGTTGATCACTGATCATAAACCTCTCGAGGTAATATTTGGGCCGCGATCAAAACCTTGTGCACGTATTGAACGATGGGTATTACGGTTACAGGCTTACAATTACAAGGTTGTTTACTGTCCTGGAAAAAACAATATAGCTGATTCCCTGTCCCGATTATGCCCAAATCATAATTCACATCCCCATGATACCGAGCATCATATTAATAAAATCGTGGAGTTTGCTAGACCAATGGCTGTACCTATGGAGGATATCACTGATAAATCCAAAAGTGATGAAGACATTCAATTAGTAAAATTAGCTCTTTCTGGAAATAATTGGGACCCCAAAGTAAATAACTATAAACTCTTTGAGCATGAACTTTGGATGCACGACGATATTTTGCTACGTGGGAACAAAATAATCATTCCCACGGAGTTACGTAAGCAAGTACTCGCATCGGCACACGAAGGACATCCAGGGATCGTTGCCATGAAAAGTAGATTACGTACTAAAGTTTGGTGGCCTAAAATAGATAAAGACGCGGAAAACATGGTTAAAAGTTGTAAAAGTTGCACACTAGTATCAGGACCAAGCCTACCTGTGCCAATGAAGAGACGCGAATTACCTATACAACCATGGACTGATATAGCCATAGACTTTCTAGGTCCACTGCCAAGTGGACACAACTTATTAGTAGTCATTGATTATTATAGCCGTTATAAAGAAATTAAGATTATGAAATCCACAACATCTAATGAAACCATCAATGTTTTAAAAGAAATATTTTCCAGGCTAGGTATTCCAGTCAGTATAACATCGGATAATGGGCGTCAATTTATTAGCGAGGAGTTCAAATCCTTCTGTTCAGAATTTGGCATCAGGCTTTACAATTCTATACCATATTGGCCACAACAAAACGGAGAGGTCGAAAGACAAAACCGCGACATCCTTAAGCGCTTGAAAATTAGCCAATGCCAAAAGTCTGATTGGAAGCATGATCTCCTTCGCTATCTCATGATGTACAATAGCACTCCCCATAGTACAACTGGAAAGACACCCTCAGAATTATTTTTTAATAGACAATTCAGAGACAAAATCCCTTCCGCTGTAGATGTCGAAAACCGGCGTATGGACCTAGAAGTATATGATAAAGATAAAATCACAAAAGAAAAAGGAAAGTTGATTGAAGATAGGAAAAGGAAAGCTGTAAACAATGAAATTAATATAGGAGAAAAGGTTTATATTAAAAACATGACAAAAGAAAATAAATTGACACCTGATTTCAACCCTACTCCACACACAGTAATGAGTGCTAACGGAGGTGATATAAATATAAAAAATGATGAAACAGGTCAAAACGTGAGAAGAAACATAGTTCACCTCAAGAAAATAGAGGGACAATGGAGAATTCACAATGAAAACGGAAAAAAAGACGATGGTGATGTAGAAATAGACACGGATGATTAAATTGGTATTGTTATAAGTTATTGATTATTATTGAAGATTATTATTAAAACTATCTACACTAACTATCTAAACTAAATTATTATTAGGTTATCAGATTTAAATAATTTACATAAATACTAGAATTATATAAAATCACGTGTAGCTTAAATAGTGACTATTAACCAAGATCAAATTCAGAGTAGATAATGTGATTAGTTTAAAAATAAAAAATATTTATTGAAAGGAAGAGATGTGATGTACTGTAAAATAATTAAATAAATATGTGCTCCTGCGACCCGCCCGCTCGGCATTACGTTGACAGAAGTCGAGGCGAGCGGACGTGTAGCACGCGCTCTAATAGGAATATAACTGTGTTTCATTAAACCACCCAAGGGTATAAAGTGAGACATAACAAAATGCTTTGGGATTGAGCTCCTTAGATGGTCCAGCGGTGGACATCCTACGTAGTCACGTCTGATATACATGTTGAGTGTGATAAACGCTATTGTATAACTGCTTAACCAATCAATATTACGAGCGTTATCTAATATTTTGTATATTGACAACAACTAACAGCTCTTCCGTAAAATTATGATATAACACAGATCAACAATAAACCGTAGCTAGATTAACTAAGTCGGTAGAGATCAAAATAAAAAAGACAACTTATGTAAAGGACAAGTTCTTTTTTGTTGTTTTAAATTCTGGTTGTATCATGTTAACGTACGTAGAAGATGAGAGAGCAAGAATAAGAAAATTTAAATAGAAATGGAAAGGCTATAGATATAATAAGAGGTCTTTAGACACACATACATAATATCACGCCTATAATCCCCGAAGGGTTAGGCAGAGGTGTACACATTAGTACACACACATTTCGCCAGTTATCTTTAAATAACGTCCACAGCACCGCACCGCGGTGGACGCACATGTATGAAAAACTGGCTCAACTATGCGAGCTAAGCTAAACTAACTTAGTTTAGCCGGCGGTGGACGTTCGGCTTAAGTGTTTAAGTCCCATGTAAAAGGGGGGCGAGCCTATTGCCATCGACCGGGCACAAATCCAGACTCCGAGGCTGCTACTGAGAAATTCCTGATGGACCACCAGACCAACGAGGCAGTCAACGCCGAGGCCTTGAGAAGTGGAATAAAACAGTATTTTGGTGAAGTTAAATACAGAAACTATGTGTAGGTACAAATGGTTTCACTAGGATTTCTATTTCCGAAAGGTACTTAGTTGCCGATGCTTGGAAACGATCAATTAAACATTACATACAATGAAAAGGATACAAACATGACGGTACAGTAATACAAGTTATTTGTTATACAGGTAGTAAACTTGGTAGTTTGGCACTACTTTTAAACATTGACAACACGGTTGGCGTAGTGGCTGAGCAATAGGCTGCTCGGCTGCATGTCGCGTGTTCGATTCTGGTACGTAACAAATTGTTAAATATAATTGTACTAGCTTTTGCCCGCGACTTCGTCCGCGTATATGTCGGTTATCGCGGACGCAGACGAAGTCGAAGTCGAATAAAAAGTAGCCTATGTCCTTTGTTGGGGTTCACACTTACCCTGTACCAAATTTCACACAAATCGGTTCAGTAGTTTAGGCGTGAAGAAAAGACAGACAGACAGTTACTTTCGCATTTATAATATTAGTTAGGATATGATAGCAAAATTCATGAGTTTGAGTACAGGCTATACTTCACGCTCCCCAAGGGAGCGGACCACGCGGGCGAAGTCGGGCAGAAGCTAGTACTAACATAAAACCTGTATAACACAGATCCAAGTTATTTAAGCCTAAAGTTAAAAAACCCAGATAAATGCAAGTAGAACTCGATAAAAAAAAGATTCCGACGAATTGAGAACCTCCTCCTTTTTTTTAAAGTCGGTTAAAAAAACCAGATAAGTGCGAATAGGGCTCACGCCCTGGGGGTTCTGTCTCCAAGCTGTGCTCGACTGCCCGTGGCTGTGCTCAAATGACACGGCCCATGAATATCCAATTCAATATTGGGGGGACAAACTTAACTTTGCAGTTGATAAAACTGTTCTACCATACTTTGTTCTACATAACTGTCCTTGCTCTAACCGCAAATGTAAGGTTGTTATTGGAAACACTTTTATTTTTATGTGATTTAAATACAAATTAATGGTTAGCGTATTTTTTTTCATTTATTTGCTGTAAGATCTTGAGTTTTTCAGGTCAACGGGAAGTATCTACCCTATAAGTTGCAATTGTCAAAACAAGCTGCGTAAATTATTTTGGGACTGTAAAGTCAAAGTCAAAGTCAAAGTCAAAGTCAAATCATTTATTTCAATTAGACCATTAAAAGGCACTTTTGAACGTCGAGAAAAATTTGAATCTAGTTGCCCATTCCAAAAGGTAGCTTCGTATGGAGAAGAACGGGCAAGAAACTCCATACTTACTCTTTTAAAAAAATATATGGTTTACAATAAGTAGTAGGTACATTAATTCTATTTATACGAATGTGAAGACGATGTACCTAAAATAAAAGTCATGTAAAGTACTACAATACGTACCAAATGCTACAAAGATTAGAAATGGAAGCTAAATTATTATTTGTAGATACACAGTGCTCACACGTTTACATTAATGTGATCGTAAACTATCTTTTCTAACATTTCAAAAAACATCAAATCAGTGTGTGAGCCATAGTCATCACCAAAAGTATAATAATAAGTCTTAGTAAAAAACAATATAAAATTATGACCATTATAAATCAAATAATTGAATTATTAGCAGCCAGTTGATCAATTTTTGTCAAGACTTTAAATTGCCCTATGGAGCAGGACCAGCATGTTTCCAAGCATTATTATCCTGAATATAATCCTCCAATTTGTAATATGCTTGTTTGCAAAGTGTTATTTTAATATATTTTTTAAATTTACTTTCATTTAGTTTTAAAATATCAAAAGGTATTTTATTGTAACATTTCACACAGTACCCCATAAAAGATGTGTGCACTTTGGATAATCTAAAAAATGGTTGCACTATTTTGTCTTTATTTCTAGTATTAAAATTGTGTCTATCGCTTATTTTATCAAAAAGATGTATATTTTTTCTTACATACATAATATTTTCATAAATGTATTGACAAGGCACTGTCATAATATTAATCTTTTTAAATAATTCCCTAAGAGATTCGCGACGAGGTAGATTATAAATGGCTCTGACAGCTCTCTTCTGTAAAATAAAAATGGATTCAATGTCAGCAGCCCGACCCCACAGTAAAATTCCATATGACATGATGCTGTGGAAGTAACTAAAATAGACCAAGCCAGCGGTTTCGATGTCCGTTAACTGTCTAATCTTCCTAACAGCAAAAGCTGCTGAGCTCAGCCGCCCTGCAAGAGATGTTATATGTGGTCCCCATTGTAGTTTCTCGTCTAGCGTTATTCCTAAGAAAACCGTTTGATTAATAAAAGACAGTTTTTCTCCATTCAATACGAGATCACATGCACTACTTCTAACATTTGGTAAAGTAAATCTAATACATTTGGTTTTCTTTTCATTTAGTACCAAATTATTTACCGTGAACCAATTTTGGACCTGAAGAATTGAGTTATTCACATCGTCAAGATTTTGAGTACGTCTGTCTATCTTAAAAATTAATGATGTATCATCTGCAAATAACACCATCTTAGGTTGATTTTGGAGTAATTGTGGCAAATCATTTATGTAAGCTAAGAAGAGGAATGGACCCAATATCGAACCTTGCGGAACGCCCATTGTCATTTCAGACCCCAATGAGTTTACGCCGTTAACCTGAACTTTAACCGGTCTATTTTTCAGGTATGATCTTAGTAACTCAAGAGATGTATTCTTAATCCCATAATGTTCTAGTTTCAATAAAAGTGTTTCATGGTCTACGCAGTCGAATGCCTTTGAGAGGTCGCAAAAGATTCCAATGGCATCATTTGTGCTTCCTCCCAAGCATTAAAAATGTTTTTATTAGGGAGACACCGGCGTCAGTTGTACAACGCCCTTTGGTGAAACCATACTGTTGTTCATGGAAGATGGAATTTTTATTAAAGTGATGTAACATTTGACTGAGCATTAACTTCTCAAACACCTTACTGAATACTGGCAGGATTGATACAGGCCTATAATTGTTGAGTTGAGTACTTTCACCGGATTTGAATAATGGAACTACTTTACTGTATTTCATAAGATCCGGAAAGATTCCCTGATCTACGCTTGTATTGAATATGAAAGCTAAATACGGCGCAATAGTTTCCATGATAGATGTACAGACTTTTACAGACATTCCCCAAAGATCTTCTGTTGATTTAATTTTAAGATCTTTAAAAGTTCTTATAACAGCTTGGGGATTCGTATGTTGAAAACTAAACTCCAAAGGGCATGCCTTTACATTATTTCTAAGTAGGGCAACAGAAAGCGCGGGTGAAGAATTTAAAGATTCTGTATTGTAGACCTAAGTATGCATTTGATATAATTTCAACTTGATTCCTCCACGCGTTCCTGACAATAAGGGTCTTGACAGACAGACAGACAACGCAGTGATCCCATAAACGTTAATTTTTCTCTTTAGAGATGCGGAATCTAAAGAGAATAACCTCCTCCTTTTTTTGAAGTCGGTTAAAAATAATCTAATAACTCCCTGAAACCGAGACTACATCGTAAGTTTTTATTTTTAAGGAAGGGAAATCATCAAATGACTTCTTCCGAACTGTCTTACCGACTAAAACCTATACGTTTTCCTCCTAATGCCCATGTATGTTCCAGGGTCACGATAACTCTTTCGAACAAAATCCGCAACCCTGGCAGACTGCATCTATGGTGCGGTCGCTATGAGCTCAAAGACTGAAAAACCAAATAATAGGTTCTTATGCTACAGCTCAGTTTAAATCCAAATATAAACAAGAGAATACAATCAGCATAACCATTGGTAGTTGCACTTAAAACTACTCAATAACTAGATAACGATACATTTTAAATATGTGTACAAGAGAAATCTGCCACGATCTCTCATTCACGGCTCAATGATACTGAAACTAATCACTTTTCACAGTTAAATTACTTCGCTTCAATGTTAATTCGCATTACATTGACAATACCAATAAAAACTATAAAAAAACGCAAAAAAAATTAAGTGGAGTAAAACGTTACGCAATAACGGCTATACGCTTTTTTTTGGGGTTATGGCAACTTAGTTTTATTTCTTACTAGCACTCTCTCTGCGACTTCGTTCGCGTGATTTTCCTTACGGATCCCTAACTTTATCTCTTGGAAGTTAAATTTACTTTCTTGTAAATAACGTTCAAAAGCGCCTGTTAATGGTGGTAATTGAAGTCGATATTTTGGACTTAGTTTTGGACTTGATGACACAGAACTAAACTTTATGTGTACTCTATGTTTGAAGGTCTTCCAAATCCGTCTTATCCAAGCTTGTGAGTTGAGCGAGTACCCCGCATCCTGCTAAACTGTGACTCCATCTTAATAATCGATTGACACCCATTCAGTTGAACTTTACACTCAATACTACGAAACATAATACAGGGCAGTAGGGCCAATCTGTCAACAAAACAAAGCACTCGAAAGAGAATTTTAAAAACACCATCATCAAAAAACAAATCGCCCAAGTCCGAGTCTGATTCGCACACGAAAGGTTCCATACCATGATACCACTGTACAATATTCGCAAAAACACTACATACAAAAACTTAAGCGCAAATGGGGACCCTTTATTTTTACACGACTGCCCCAAAAAAAGGAGTGTTATGTGTTCAGGGTTAATGTATGTATGTATGTATGTATGTATGTGAGTTTCTTTATTCCACCATAACTTTTGAACGACTGAACCGATTTAGATGTATGGGGTATCGTTACAATCCTTGCATCGTTCCGAGTAACATAGGCTAGTAAAAAATAAAAAGAAACCGGTGTGGTCACTTTAAAACGTAAATTAATACCAGACTCAATTTATTTTTTTAATGAATCTGGTCGTGTCTATGTTCATCGTCTAGAATTTGACAAGTAGATTTAAAAAATTAACACTGTAAATAAAAAACGTCGTAAACAAAAACTGACGAGTAAACAAAGTACAAATATGTGCAATTTTTGCAGTCGTGTTTTTTAATTTTTTAATTATAGTAGCTTGTTAAAATATTGGTGCTATAGCGGCCATAGTAATCTACACTCTGTGGAAAATTTCAAGTGTCTACCTATTACGTTTCAAAAGACACAACCTTGTGACAAACAGACTGACGGACGTACGGAACTACGGACAGACAGCGGAATTTTAATAATAAAATTCCGTTTGACAAACTTTAGATGCAGAACCCAAAAAAGAACTATCAAAATATTCCAACGACATGGTCCAAAAATTTCAACCCCTATTTCATTATTGAATGCAGAATGTGTTTAGGGGTTGAAAACACCATCAGCACCGACACAAAGCGTGTCAAAATATTGGGGAGTCAATTTTTTTTTAGGTGGTAAAAATCATCAAATGACTCCTTCCGCCCTGGGTGGGGCGGAAGGGACTGTCAGACTTTTACTGACTAAAAAACCACCCTGTTCCTTCTGTTGCCCTTTACATTCCGGGGCCACGGTATCCCGTTAAGACGTCCCGCAACCCCGGCAGGCGTTTGGCCCCTATTGGGGCCCCGTCCCTGTGCTGACAGCTCTTTGAGGCGCGCGCGAACAGAACGCGCCGTCGACCCGGGCATGGTCCTTGTCCGCAAGCCCGCGCCTACGGTGGCCGGATGTCGTCTCTCGACGTCCGACGCCCTGGGCGTCTCCCGCGGCGGCTGGGGCGTGAGGTGGAGGATGTTCTCTCCCTCACGCGGCCCGCCTCCTCCTTCGCTAGCATTACTGCTTCGCAGAAGGAGGTGACTGCATCCCATTCCCTCTCGCCCCGGAGCATGGCCTGAACCAGGCCCGAGCGCGAGAGGTCGCCGCCGCCTATCGCCTCCGTGAGGACACGGCGGTGCTCTGCCCAAGCGGGGCAGACCTGCACCGTATGCTCCACCGTGTCCTCCGAAATTCACCCCCTAAGGGGATGAAATGGGGGTCCAAAGTTTGTATGGAGAAATCGACTTTGACGCGGACGAAGTCGCGGGCAGAAGCTAGTTAATTATAAGTCCAGCTTTTCTGACGATGTTTTCCTGGACCCATGTGAGTGATGTCCAAGATAAACTTACGAAATTCATATGAATTAAAAAACATTGCAGTGGTACTGGCCCGGTACCGAAACAGCAACAAATATTAAAAAAAATGTGATACATTAAAAAGGCAATGGCCACTGTATTGCTGGATCGCTAATTCTACAATTCACCTTTGCACGAAAAGACTCATCGCTTTTTTTTGGGATAAAAGAATCTTGACGTTAATTTGTAGAAGTAGTTCTACGAATTGACGTCAATGTTCGACTATAGAATGTACACCTTATTACCTCAAAGTTATGGTTCAAATTAAAATTATCACTCGACCCAAAAACACAATCGCTCTCAAAGAAACCCCGTCCTTAATTACAAAGGCAAACAGCATTCAACATTGCGGTAACTGTGTTAACGATCGGCGAGGCCCATCAGCCAGCTTCAAACACTTCAATCTATTTTGGCACTTACATTACAAAAAATAACACACATTTTTCTGTGACACCGATAGCGCAGTGGAAAATGAATGAAAACCTAGCGATTAGGTGTGACAATTAAAGTGTTACGTCGCTGTTCAAACAATACTATAGTATGGAGGTCAGTGTCCCATTGTATAACACAATAACACTACGTTTTTATGAGTTATAAAACTACAACTATGTACAGTTTTTATATCAATGAAAAAGCATGACATTACGAACGGTATTAAAGTGCGTATGGAAGCGAGTGTAACACAATAAACCAGTTATTTTGTTAAGAAACTACCACATGTTTTTGGAAGACACGTAATCTAAATAGGTTTCTTTTATGTAAATATAGATGGCATTTTTTTTGTAAGAGCCGTACGCCCCTTTGAATTTCGGCGTAAGTGTAGGAACTTAGAAAGAGAACACGTGGTTGGTTTTTAGTCAGTAAGTCTGACAGACCTCTCCCTCACTCAGGGATGGAAAACAAAGTGACAAACTTTTAATGTAATTAATCAATGCTTGTCCTTTCTCCATATGAGAACAGACCTTTGCCCTGTAGAAGCACAATAATAGGCTTATTGTCCCTGTGCCTCTGGCTATATTTAATTATATAAAAAAAAATAGGAATCAGTCAGACACCGGAACTGCCATAAATTAATGTGTGTTCACAAAAATAATATTACCCTTCTAAAAACCGTAATTTCTGCTGCATAAGTAAGAATGCGACACTTAAAGCCATGGAAAGTTAACCACATCTAAACATGGCCTCGCAAATCGCAATAATGACAGCTCACTGATGTATCGTTAAAACTGACAACGTTGAATTACTTTTATGTCTCACGCAAGATGACAGACCACTTTCCCACTATAACTTTCCTCGGAAGATTATATCTATGACTGTTGTTATATTCATATTCATCTATTTGCATAATATAATGTACTAGCGACCCGCCCCGGCTTCGCACGGGTGCAATGCTGATACTAAATATTCTATAAAATTTCTTTATATACAATGTTCACAGCTTTTTTATCATTAGACAATAAATACAAACATGTTATCTTAGAGACACTTGAAAGAACACGAAAACACTCCACGTTCAAATCTATAGTAGGTAGGTACTACTACCGGCCGGTCCCGCTGCAACCCTGTATTTTAAATTTGTGATATCTTCGAAAATATTCATTTAAATTACATGCTGTAAAGGGCCATAATGATCTATATGAAATGCAAAATGTTTTTAAGGTACTTAATTCGATAAGGATTAATGCTGTATTGCCTAAAATTGCTTCTTAAATAAGTCATTATTTCTCGTAAAAAGTTAAGGATAAAAAATGGTTATTGTGGGTTATCCCTAAGAGATAGACATATACCATCGCGGACTTTTTTGTAGACCTTTTTAAGGTGTACAATGCTGTAGTACATTATTTTGATCTATCTCGAAGGGTTCAGCCAGCGTTTACAATGTAAGCGCAAAAAAATGTGTTTATTTACGACATCACATTAGAAACCTCTAAAATTATCAGTGTTTCTCTACTATATTACGCATGTATTATACATATAAACCTTCCTCTTAAATCACTCTATCTATTAAAAAAAACCGCATCAAAATCCGTTGCGTAGTTTTAAAGATCTAAGCATATATAGGGACAGACAGACAGGGAAAGCGACTTTGTTTTATACTATGTAGTGATATAAAAGATGTTACATAAGGCTTAATGCTAAAGTACTGTGGTACAATTATGGACCTTGTTACGAGACAGCAACAAAGTATTAACTTAAAAATTCAAATTCAAAAATAACATTTTAAATGTAACAATTCTTGTATAATTTATGTGAACTTATAAATTACGTTATAAGTTTATTTAACTACGTACCCTATTGCTATGCCCGATAGGGTTCATATTGATCTTAATAAAAAATACCTACCATCTAAGCATAAATAGTTATGGAAAAGCAGTATTGAAAACTTCCAGAAGTCGGAACTAGAAACTTATCCCCTGTGCAAAATCAGGGTCTAGCTAGGAAAACTGCGAAAAAGATGGCGGGACACGCTGGATTAAATTGAGAAAGAACAGCTTTTAAGACTAAAGAGGTATTTGCATAACAGATAAAGTAATAAGTAAGTATAGCTTTTCTTCAATAGGTTAATATATCTTTCCGTCTCTTTCCATCTTCTACTTACCACAGTTCAGTGTCCCTCCAATAACCATAAGATGTCCAAAACAAACATCCCAGAAAAAGTTTCCGGAGAAAATTACCGCGACCAAACCAAACGTTCGGAAAAGTTTCTACACGACCAGAAATAAACCGACTTCCCAACAATCCTAACTGTTAGGCAAAAGTTGGAATAAAGCGGATTGCGCATGTGCAAGACTCTAATCTAGTACTAGTCAAATAAAATACGCAAAGAGCAAAGGGCCCTGCGCACGCAATATCTTTGCATCAACAAATCGGCAACAAGTTTCATTAAGATTTGTTATCGAATATCTTTTGGGATTGAGAAATTGTGGGGTTGTGTTGTGTGTAGACTGTAGATTAAAACCTTATTTTGACGATGCTAGAAATATCGTGCGATTTGCCGTACATTGCGGGACCACGCGGCTGTCGTGCCATAAGTGATTGATCATCGGCGGAAATGTACCACAACTTGCACGATATTTCTCGCACCGTCTAAATAAGCTGTTAAGGTACTACTCAATTCAATTCAAAACATTTATTTTGGACAAGATATTTAGTACCTACATCGAGCAACTAGCTTCAACTGTCAGACTAACTGACCTACTCCTTGATAATTCAAAAGTGCCTGTAAATGGTCTAATTGAAATAAATATTTTGGTTTTGACTTTGACATCCATATATTTGTTAGTTACAAATGTACGTACTTACAGACCTATGTTAGTAATGCATTTAGATAATTTTTTATGACATTACACTAAATTGACTTGCCTACATAATATTGAAAACATATTTCTGGAATTAGATGTGATCTGTAAGGAAAAAGTAGCTTGGTTTCAGAGTCAAAGTTCATGGACGACGAAAATTAGCTTAAAAGTCTTACTATTATTATAAATGCGAAACTTAGGACGGATGGATGTTTGTTACTCAATCAAGCCAGAACGGCTGAACGGATCTGGATGAAATTTGGCACAGAAATAGATTATAATCTGGAATAGCATCTATAATGTCATTTCATGTACTTACAAGTGAAAAGTGATTCCGTGAGACTTTTTATGTGAAGCAAATCAGTTGTTTTTGCAACTTTTCACTACACAGGAAGGCATAGTTCTATGTTTTAAATCTAAATTTACTTGACGACGACTCGTGACATACTAAAAGCGATGAGCATGGTTTTAGTGTAGGTGTGTGCGTGAGCGTGTATGTATACATGCAGGAGCACGGTTTTATGGCTTCACTTATGATGTTCGCGGCGCGCCGTCTTTCTTTTTTTGTTGGTCTGAGACGTTTGCCTAAATGTGGTCTCCACTCTAACACGTGTCTGCTCCACCGACCGTAAACCTATGCTTTATATCTATCATATACTTTTATCCCGGAAAATTGTACGGTTTCCCTGGGATAATAATATATCAATTTTGACGCGGGCGAAGTCGCGAGCAGAAGCTAGCCTAACAATAAAATAATTCTACTTTTAGAAAAAACAATCAACTGCCTAAGGCTCTCACGAAATGTAGGCGTCTAAAACATCTCTGCTTACACCCCCGCAGAATACAGACGTGGGTAATGTCTTATCTTGTAACTTGATTCCTCCGTTATTACAACACCCACATTTTCGTTTTCCATTCATGAATAACGGATCATCTAAAAACAAAGTGGAAAATTTCTGAACGAGAGCCGAGACAAAGATCCAATTGAGATGGTAGTTGTAACATAACATCACGCCTGTAATCCCCGAAAGGTTAGGCAGAGGTGTACCCATTAATACAACCTCATTTCGCCAGTTATGTTTTAAGTCTCATGTAATAGGGGGACGAGCTTATTGCTATCAACCGGGCACAAATCCAGACTCCGAGGCTGCTACTGAGAAATTCCTCATGGAAAAACCCAATAACACTTTTCTCGACATGGGAATCGAACCCAAGACCTCATTGCTCAGCAGTCACGCTTTGCGACCACTCGACCAACGAGGATAGTAGCTAAATATTTTCCAGCAAGGAAGGAATACAGACTGTTGTTTCTGAGAACATAATGATAGTAGTTTGTGCTAAGTCAGCATCAGTCTGGTTAGGGTTCATCCATTAATGATGCGAGGCTTGAAAGGAGGAGGGGGGCGAGGTGTTATAGAAAATATAACAAGTGAGAAATACGTGCATTTACTTTTTCGTTATACGCGCAATTTTTTAAAAGAAAAAAAAAGCGATCCTAAAATAAAATAAGATTATATTTTGTACCAAACAAATATGTACGTTATTGGGGAGGGGGTTAGTTTAAAACCTCACCACGTATTACCAGGGTGGTGGAGGGGTTCACAGTTGCTAAAAACATCACGTATTTTATGTATGACCCCTTATAATCGCTAGATACGGTAGGTACTTAAATGAGCCAAGGACTGGTTACACATGCGATTGAGTAGTATTGCACTTTTCACTTGGTCTGCGTCTAATTGCAAGATACAAGGGTCTCTTTGTGTGTCTTGTATGTTGTGATGCAACTCAGCACAGGCCTGTTTTAAACAGTTGACTGCTGTAGGCAGAATTATTTCATTGTAGAAATACATAGGTACATACATACATAAACTCACGCCTTTTTCCCATGGGGGTAGGCAGAAACCACAGAACGCCACCTGCTACGATCCTTACATACTCCTTTCGCCTCATCTACGTTCACACATCTCGTCATACAAGCACGCCGGTTACGGTACTCCGCACCTGACCTTTCTGAAGAACCTCACCAATAAGGTCAGTGTAGGTCTTCCTAGGGCGACCCCTCCCTGCGTTGCCACTCACCTCAAGATACGCTACAAAATATTCGAGATTTCGAAATGGAAACAGACGGATAAATCCATTCAAAAGATTCAAATTCTTGCAAGATCTTAGTTAAATTAACAAGACAAATAAATAAATTATACTGTCAGAAATTGCTGAACAAATCTATACTAATATTATAAAGCTGCAGTGTTTGTTTGTTTGTTTGTTTGGACGCGCTAATCTCTGGAACTACTGGTCCGATTTGAAAAATTCTTTCAGTGTTAGATACCTAGATTAGTTATCGAGGAAGGCTATAGGCTATATACCATCACGCTACGACCTACGGGAGCGGAGCAGTAACCAAAGACGCGGGTGTAACCGCGGCGGACAGCTAGTGATACAATATAACAAATGCACAAACAATGGAAATCGCAAAACCCCTGCAGATGAATCGTGAGGTGCGTGTGAGATGATTTTTTAAAGACAAATTAAACAATTAAAGATGCATTAGTAGAAACTATTAGTTAAACAATGAAATGTCACAACAACATAATGTAGGTAGCGTGAGCGAAATAATAATGTGAACCAAATATGAAATAATTTATAAATAAACATAATATCACGCCTGTAATCCCCGAAGGGTTAGGCAGAGATGTACAGTCAGCAAAACAGATAGGTATGCAGGGTCGTCAGATATAAATCAGTTTCCTTAGAAACTGATGGATGTCTTCGATTGAAACTTAACTTAATAAATGAACCGTTTATCATCTACTAGGTATTTAAATTAAATTACATTTAAAAACATTCATCGATTTCTCAGAAAACTTTAACTATATCTGACGGCCCTGCATACCTATCTCTTTTGCTGACTGTACATCCACATTTCGCCAGTTATTAAACATGTTAGTCTGTTTGACATATATAAAAATAAATCCCTATTTCCCTTGGTCGGTCAAAGCATCACGCGTGAACGGCTGGAGCAATTTAACATTTTTGTTGTTGTGTTTGTCAAATAAATGGCGGTACGAAGTTCTCTGGATCAGCTAGTAATAAATAATAACATTGATCAGGCAGGGGCCAATAGTCCCTTCTATAGTAGGTACCAGGTTACTGATATCCTTGACAATCTTAGAAAGTACACATGAATTGAAAGTTACATTGGGCCATCACGATATCGAATAAACATACATAATTAATTCCATACAACATCCATAAAATCATGCTTCCACACAATAAAGCAACAAAACATGATGTTCAGCGCATTTGTTGTTTACGACTTTCAGTTCTCGGATTAATGGAGACAACAATGGATATAGTTATGGATTTTTCCCATTCCCTGGACAAACGAACAGGACATAAATCCCCAGAAAGAATTTAAGCACGGCCTAAAAATTCCAAAAAAATATATCACTAGAAAAATCGACCTTTAAATGCATAAAAAATCTAATCTCGGGGATTTTTATCAACATAGTTCAATGTCTCTCAAAATCGCTTCTGAAGCTTCGTTTAGACTACGATAGAGTTCGGAAAGTAATCATGATAGTTACTTGATGTTAGTGCTGGTAACAAAAAAAAATTAAGACAACAGTGACGAGGCCTTGATTCGGCTTCCCTTTGGAAGTTCTAAACAATGACTCGGATAGGTCAGTATTGTACACTGTTTACTATTGCCAAGTAATAAAATAACAGTCATAGGGTGCATGAAAAGAGCCTCCTCGAGCAGCGTTCTAAATCTTTGAGCCATTCCAAACGTGCGGCGCACCCTGGACACAGAATAGTCTGTGCCCTGGACAGCTAGCATTCGGTAACGCATTCTAGCTGACCAATCCTTTCACCACGATGGTACATCTAAACAGCTCTCCCCAAAGCCGTAACCAAAGGCAGTTTCAAAGAAGACTCACACAATATTTTAATACACCGTCAAATAAAAACATTATTATGTAATTTAAATTAAATGCTTAGACAATTAAGTAGTTTTTGCGTCGAGTTCCCTTTGATGACCCTTCGGAACTGTAAGACAAAATATAAGCGAAGGTAAACACAGCACAACCTGCCACAACTACGAACGCAAATGGACATGGGCTATTATTTCCAAGAGCGCTATTCCGAAAACAATACCTGAAGCTATAAAGCAGGACAGGTTTTAGCTAGAAATTGCCGTTTGAGTTGTAAACTACCGCATTAGTCATAAGAATTGACACTAAAGCTCAATGTGGCATAAGGAAAAAGGTGTATATAAATTAGATGATTGAGCACAATATTGCAAACTATTTTAATGATTTTACTAAAGTTTTTCGAAGCAACACAAGTAAACGGGGCTTCCAAAATAACAAACAAAACCATGAAAAATATTTAAAGACATTTTTCGAGCCCTAATTGACGCGCTAGTAAGCAACTAGCAAATTAACACAACATTAAATCAAAAACCCTTGGCGCGTAAATTAGAAACCAGTAATGTAAACGAGGCTTTCAAAGCCGTAAACAAAGCACATAAAAGTAAGAATATTTTAAAAAGAGATTACAGTTGTTCGATAGTTTCTCGCCGTCAGTTGCACCGGCCCCTTAGCATGGACCCGCAGAGTAAGGTCAAATCCATTAGCCGGTGAGTCACTGGTATACGGGAATCATGCACCGTCGATGGCCCATAGTTAGGGTTGCCAAACGTACTTTAATATACATATATAGTTTAGTACTGTATTTTGAAAAACAAAAATACTATATTTCAGTTAGATGAATCAATCTTTATTTGCAACACCGAAAATTCGTCACTTACAAAAAAATACGGTTTTTAAAAAAATACATAAGTAACAGATATCTTTGTCTACCTCTTACTATTTCCATAAAATATTCTTTTTTTAAACTGTACTATACATATAATTTTTTGTAGCTTATTCACTAAAAAAAATTCGCTTATTTATATCGGCTGTAGAAATGTTGGGAACCCTACACATAGTATACATAGCTACTTATTATACAGCTAAAATAAAATGTATTTAATTACTGTTTTCGCACGTGTAGTTGTACCCACATTTAATTTTCCATCCTATTATAGATCACAATTGAATTGAAATTACAATAACAACAAAAGCATAGAGATCCGATTGTGGTTTTAGTTCTATTTGTTCATTCAAATTGATGCAATAGTATCGCGTACATTAGAGTTATTGATGCATTAACATTATGATGGATTTACGGGTGCATCGATTTGCGGTTTTTGAAACTGTATTGATATACAGGGTGTAAACTGTATGAATACTGCCCATCAAACATTGAGCAAAAATTGTAGCTGTTAAAAGACTTTTGGTGTCAAAAATCCCGTTTTTTTAAACCCCCTACGCATAAGTTTGACGTGTCTGTGTGTGTCAGTCTATGGCATCGTAGCTCCCGAATAGATGAACCGATTTTGTTTTTTTTTTGTTTTGTTTGATATGTTCTACGATTTTTTGTGGTTTAGGAGCTAGATTTTTTTTTGGATATTCTTCCTTGCATCATACTGTTGAATTTCTCTTTTTATGTCGCATTTTTTTTAAATTTTTAATTGATAAAAACAACTGCCTGTCTTATCGTCACCCGAAATTACCAAAACTTAGTTCAAGTGAAAAATTTTGTTTTGCAAAATTCTTTGCAAGTCCCTTAACGAAAAATCACAAAATGGGTCCAAATGAACTTAAAGTACATATAACTGTTATTAGGACATTATTTGCTGCAATTGGAGCTCGAGTCAGTCAAGTCAGTCCCTTAAAATATAATATAAATATTTACTTTGCTGAAGGTAAAGAGTTTTGTCTGTTTATTTTTTTTATAAAGTCCCATGTTATAGGGGGCGAGCCTTTTGCCATCAACCGGGCACAAATTCAGACTCCACGACTGCTACTGAGAAATTCCTGATGGAAAAACCCATTAACATTTTGCTCGACATCGGAATCGAACTCAAGACCTAATGATCAGCAGTTGCGCTTTGCGACCACTAGCCCAACGAGGCATAATAACTAAAACAAAAAACAAAATAACTTAGATATTATCATAACTCACACAGAAAGATAACTCTTAACAATTATATTATTAGACTAGCTGTCCGCCGCGGTTACACCCGCGTCTTTGGTTACTGCTCCGCTCCCGTAGGTCGTAGCGTGATGGTATATAGCCTATAGCCTTCCTCGATAACTAATCTATCTAACACTGAAAGAATTTTTCAAATCGGACCAGTAGTTCCAGAGATTAGACCAAACAAACACTGCAGCTTTATAATATTAGTATAGATGAGTCATGAGAAAGCTTGAAAAGTAACTGGACTTAAAGTGGTAAGCAGTCGATATAACTGTGTCTTTATATTTTCTTTGATTTGATATTAGTATGTAACAGACATTACTTAATGATTTGAAACATTTCTGCGGACATAAGATTGTAGAAAATTCTAGATTGTTCCAGCTGATTTTGATTTTATACTAAAGTTGAAAGGAAGTGCTTCTCAAAAAAATATATAAATTATGTAATAAAAAATAATCATTTGAATCATAAAACTAATTAGGTAGGTAAGGTATTTTTTGTATCAAACAACCATTTTAAAAAACAAGGTACTTAAATGATTAATCTTTTATACAAACAATAAAAATACATCTTTTGTTAATGCTCTGCTCACATCACACCTTTGTGACGTAACTAATAACTTTCTATAATTTAATTTTATTTAATAACTTTAAGAAACACACAATGTAACATAAAAGGATTTTTTCTAATCTGGCAAGTATTCCTTAGATTAGCAAGTAAACAAAATCTTCAGTTTTATAATATTAGTAGACTTGCCCCCTTGAAATATACTGATATTGAGTGTGTCAAGACAAACTTCTAAGACCTTAATATAAAACTAAATCTTTGCTTATGCCAGATTTAAACCACTGAGCCAATTTTTGTATTAAAAACTTTATTTTTATCGGAATAAAGTTTGAAATTCAAAAACTAGCTCGAAGGTTTAATCAGACTTTGTTTTATAATAAGGCGGTAAGATTTCTGTGTCATTATACCAGTTAAATATTAATTCAAATTTAAACTTTTGTGTTGCACTCATGTAGTAATTAGTATTCTCTACGAGAATTGCCTCTCTGGTGTTAAATGAAAAGTATTTTATCAATCACCAAATAATTGGTCACTATGGTTAACAAAGGCACATTAGTAATTGGATATGGTTAACAAGGAAAAAAAACAATTGTTTAAACTAAGTACTGATAAAGTAATTACATACATACATACATAAACTCACGCCTTTTTCCCATGGGGGAAAGTAAAAAAAATAAAGTAATAAAGTAATTAATTAACTGGCAAAAAGAAATGGGTTAAAATTAATGATTAAATGTACAATCAGTTGATTTGTTGATGTTTGTAATTGTTTAGGTTTATCATAATCCTTTATATTAAATCAGAGGTGTTTCGACATGGTCCAAAAGGCTACCTGAGTATATTTTCAATAAACAAATATTGATTGTAAGGTGATAATTGTAATTGAAACTGGTGATGTTAGTTCAAATGCTTTACCAAAATCACCAAAGAAACTAAATTTTGTTTTTGTTTCAAATATTTTTTAAATGCTTGATAAAACATCAATAAGTTTTTAGAAATAGAAAAAGATCTTGCATATTTTGTGGCTACTTGCGGTAACTAATAAGATATCAACACTACTAAGTTTATGAACAAAGCAAATTATATTATGTAGGTATGTTTTTCAAAATTTGCTGATTTTTATGACAGGAACATAAATTATTGAAGGTGTAGTATATTCTAATAAGATTTCTTAACTCAAACAAATTATACATTTCCTTAAATTGATGTGTTAAATATTTCTACTGTCTACATAAGTACTTACTGTTATGTTTAAATAATAATATTTTGTATCAAAGCACATAAGCTAACAGAAAAATATCACAAAATACGATAACAATGCCCATGCGCGCTGCCCACAAGTGGGAACAAGCAAACTGATATTCAAACAGGAAGTTTATACAGTAATTTTAAACAAAGACTGCGAAAATTACGGTAAGTTCGACAATAAAACTTGAAAAAGCCTGCGGTTTGTGACTCGCGTGAGGACTTCGTGGGCGGTCTGTCACTTAAGGCGTGATACGACAAAACAATAAAAATGCACAACAACACCCATCTAATACTACAAAATATTAAATATACCAGCTAACTTACCGTAAATCTCCTTGATTTCGTTGTCGTTGGCTACATTATCACAATGAACGCACAAAATAAATACAATAAAAATGGCTCCTATGGTGTAATGAATATACATCTTTAATAACACAATACGCACGTAAGAAGCGTGCGTAAACAGCTTAAACAGTATTTATAAAACACATTTTCACTTCGTTATCGGATAAGAGCGGAAATAATCTCTCTAACGAGTCATTTAATTCGTCTAAATTGTACCAATCGAGCTGCCATCGAGCAAGACCCCGCCGTCTGTCATTCGTCATGTCAATAAACAATTAATGTTGCCGTATTATTATCTTTACTATCTACCATTTATCCAGGTAAATGTGTAAAATTATTTTCAACCAAATAGTTATTTCACTCGTTATGAATAATAATTGAATTTAAAACAAATCTGCTAGCACATGAGCTTAGTATTGGGCTGTCGTGGTATTAATGGTCATCGTTGTTAATAACTACATACGCACTAGCTCTTGTGTTTGTGTACAATGATCCACATTCCACTGCGTTGTCTCAATTCTCAACCTAGCTAAATAATAATAATTATGTTACGTAACACTGTAGCTTGCTCACAACTTCGTCAATTATTACAATACAAGCCTATTAAGGCAAAGGCCTCTTCTCATACAGAGAAGTCATGAGCACTTTTGGTCAAGGCGGTTATGTCGTGAACGTGAATCTTAGACAGTCCTTTCTTATCGGATATCTACGTCATACAAAAAACACACCATCCAGTCAGCGGTTTAGGCTTAGCGTTGATCCGTCAGTCAATCATTCAGGACATAGCATTTTATATTGTATAAAATATAGATAGAAGAAGATAAGTCTAACAATGATTTTCGTGACCGATTCTAGTAGTTTATAGTTTTGTTTGAAGTATCAGGAAGACACAAATACTTGCTATAGCTGCACATAGCTTGTTGCTAAACATTACCGCCGTATGCCATCTAATGAAGTTGACTAAAAATTAAGTCATTTATGGCCGGCTTCATAGATTCGAATAATTCAAAGACAGAATACAGATCAGTGGTGCAGATACAATCCTAGCTTTCGTCGGTATACCGACGTAGCATAGGCAGGATGGACGCGCTATTATTTTGTAGGTGAGCTCGACTGAAGGTCCTCTTAGCACTGTTACCACCGTAGAAATTGATGTGATCGACTGACGTACGCATTCAAACCGGCCTTAACAAGCACTACCTGATCAACAGGGTGTAACAACCTGTTCATATTTTCGGGGAAAATGTGGATGGAAACCGCACAAGACAGTGAAGTTTAAGAGGAGGAAGTGGACGGCTTAGCCCAGGAGTGGGGGCGAAAAACAGGATTCTCATCATTATTATCTACAGCCCCACTTCAGTCACTTCACCCACTGCTGGGTATAGGCCTTTCTTTGCTCGTGACAACCTCGTCTAGATTCTATCCACGATGGTAACAATATAGTTTGCCCATTTCACCGTTGGATAATAAACATTTCTTCTTCTTGTGCTGGGACGCTACTCTGTCTTTACCTTATTCCATCTGTCCTGTCTACAGTTCGCCACCAAAATACTGACAAATCAACAATAAGTATTAACTCCCTTCTATGGGTGTTATCTCTTTCACTACAATTTTCCTGCTATGTATCCAACCTGATAGAAATGTGCGTAGTTTTTACGTACATAACTAAAATCCCTATACTTTTATCCTCATTGACAAACGCAGAATCGATACATAATTGTGAATTTATTTTATAACATAACATCACGCCTGTAATCCCCGAAGGGTTAAGCAGAGGTGTACCCATTAGTACACCCACATTTCGCCAGTTATGTTTAAGTCCCATGTAATAGGGGGCGAGCCTATTGCCATCAACCGGGCACAAATCCAGACTCCGAGGCTGCTACTGAGAAATTCCTGATGAAAAAACCCAATAACACTTTGCCCGACCTGGGAATCGAACCCAAGACCTCATGCTCAGCAGTCGCGCTATCACGCGAATTTATTTTATGTACTTACTTATTAATTTTGTTGTACCACATAAATATCAAATATTGGTGTTTTACTGTTTTAACTGACTTAGATGCGACGAAGACGATGTATGATGTTCCTAAGCTACCTTACTCATCTATGAAATAAAATTGTAGTCAGTTCTGAGAAATTATAATTTAAAAATCCCATACTGAGTTCTCTGCTCACCCCACCTAAAGTAAATTATACGCCCATATTTGTCTATGGCACATCGTATAATAATAGACAAAATAAGTTTTTTTGTTTTCAGTGTTTCCAGCCTAATAATTATGTAGACAATATTAAAATAATAAAAAAAAAGTTTTCTTGATTTATTCTTCATGTATTCATATTGTTAAAGTATTTAACTTACAGTAAGAGTTAATCGGTTTTGAACAAAAACAGAAAACAAAATTAATTACAAATAATTTTATTATGAACATGAAATTATTATTGTTTATGTACTACAAAATGTGCCTACTGGAGCAAGTTGGATTGCTGGCAACATTGTAGTAGAGATTGTTTGTTCGGCTTTGGGTGTCAGCCGCTTTGTAGTTTTGCGTGATAATTATAGAAATAATCAGTGCTATCATTGTATAAGTGAATAGAAAATGGTTTAATAATCGTGCGATGACTTTAATGTCGCGTTATTGCGCGTATTGCATGTAAAATCGAGGTGCTTCCGCCATGACAATGGGTAGCACCGTCGGGAAGTATCCCGCGGTACTTGTTCTATATTTTCTGTGTATGGGACTCTGGTATCCAATTTTAGGTGAGTAATAAACAATTTTAGATTGTTTTCAGCGCATGAGCTTAAGAATTTCAATATGTAACGTGTATATCTACATTTAGCCCATAGAAACATGGAACAGGACAATATTTTTTGTCCGTGTACGCGCATTTTTTTCAATTGATGTGTTTCCTCAAAATTTACTGTCAGCGGATGCTATTTAACATCGCAATGAACGTATTCCTGTTTGTTAAACTTATGTAAATGATGTTAACATAGAATAAATACATTTGTAATTGACTCCAGTGGTCTCGAACGTCATAGAGCGAGATCGGTAGAATTGCCAGCTAAAATCGGTATATTTGTACCCAAAATCGGTATTTGACAAAAAAAAAATACAATATTCAATAAAATTCGTTTATTTATTAAAAAAAAACTTACAGACTAATTTGTAACAATCATAATTATTTTTTATACCAATATTCTTTGGCCATAGCCGCGGTCATCTTCGAATTAATTTCAAAATCGTAACAATTCGCTGTATTAAAGAGTCGTTTTGAATGTAATAGACCAGTGATTGATTCAGTAGACAGCCTATTACGCTGCTTTGTTTTTAAAAGATTAATATGTGAAAATATGCGTTCAACGTTGGCGGATGAATAGGGAAGTGATAAAATATTAAAGATGAAATTAGACAACTATGGAAACATTTGAGTTTCATCGCCACGCTTTAGTAAACTTACTTCATCCCAAAATAGTTCTACATCATCAGGAAATGTTTTGATTTGTTCACAATTTCGTAAAATGCGCCACTCTGTATCAATTTCCTGGAAATCATTGCTGTGAACAATAATGGGAAAGAGCCTACTCACAGGAACTATCGAAGCAGTTTTGCCAATTTTAACCTTTTATTGGGTTATTTTTCAATGGAAACCGCGTGGTTATTTGCTTACAAGCTTCGATATAAAAATCTAGGCATCTGCATTTAAACAAATTTACTTGATCTGAGTTTAGATTTTCTGAACTACGAACTACTACGAAGAACTTAAAAATACTGTAAAATCGTAGAAAAATCGTTATATTTCGGTATTTCGGTAGAACAGAGCCCATATCGGTAGAAATACCGAAAAATCGGTAGGTTCGAGACCACTGATTGACTCAGAACCTAATAACTAGTCAATAACAAGAAGTTTTTAGTAGTCTGATTAGCCTAGCACCGTTTTTGCGTCTTATATGATCGAAGTGAAACTTCACTAAAGTTATTGAGGATAACATGAGAAATTTACAATTTAAATATTATTCTAGTTAGGTTTATAATATTTCTGGTTCATGAATCATTCCTTGTCTAACAAATATCTATCAATTTATATACAGAATAATAGATGAAAATAGAAATATAAAGGAAAATAAATAAAATACAGTTACACCTATGTAGATGTATAGGAATCAAGGCTTCAGTCTGTAGTACAGAATATAAATACTCAAACTTAAACTCTACTTAAAATTCAAACAATCAAAAGTGAGATCTATGCTTGAGTATAGTTCTATATTATGAGCCTGAGCTTTGTGTAACAACATGTAATATCCTGCTTGCAAGTAATATTGTATAAAAAGTTAAAACAATGTAGCACATAACTTTGTAATTTGAGTGGCAAAGATTGAGATAGATTGTTTACATTGAATATGATAGCATGCAGTTTTGCAGTTGTACTGTAAGTGCAAACGTAAAGAATCTTTAGAGTATTACAATCTACATATGTATGTAGCTTGTGGAGAAAATATTCAAAAGCGTAAGTAGCCCTTTGTGTTCAGTTTAACCCGTTAGCTGCCACGTTAGGCACATGTGCCTGACGCTAGTAGAGGATTGACCTTCAACATTTTTGTCCTGGCAGCAAATGTGTTAAAAACTCATTTAGAAATTTGTTGAACCTACCATAGAGTTGATCATTTGCAGAGCTGCATTTTAACTTTTTTATACTACAATGTAAAAAGCTGCAGCATCATTGGTGGCACAAGTCATGGCCAGCCCCAACAGGGTTCAAAGTAGACTGTCCGTACATAGTTTGCTGTTGTCCATTACATAAACCATCATTTACTAATATTTACTAACACATTGTTCTAAGAATATTGCATACAAAGATTTTTATTCGTAATGTGGGTGTGGTAGGCATTTCTATTTACCCCTTCAAGGAAAACAGGCCTGATGTTATGTAAAATTATCATTTGTATTATATGAGTAGGTATATTCCCCAACTTTTCCCCAAATTTGGATGCAGCTGAATACCATTACATTCAATGTATAGTGATGAATTGTTTGCGTTCAACATACTACATGTTTTCTGGTACATTTATAATACTTTGTACCTATTCTAGTATAGTAGTTCTATTCAACATACATCATAATCCTGTTTACCTATATTATGATTGATGTAAAACAAACAAACAATAAAAAACATTTATTTTAAAAGCCTATTCTTCTTCATACAAAATGACATTCTGGAAGGGGCAAGATTTAATTCTTTTTTTTTTTGTAAATCAACATAATCACGCCTGTATTCCGCAATGGGGTTGGCAGAGTTGTACCTGCTGGTACACCCACATTTCGCCAGTTATGCTAAAGTCCCATACATTAGAGGGCAATCTTATTGCCATCAACCAGGCACAAATCCAGACTCCAAGGCTGCTACTGAGAAATTTCTGATGGAAAAATCCAATAACACTTTGTCCACTCTGGAAAACGAACCCAAGCCCTTTTGCTCAGCAGTCGCGCTTTGCGACCACTAGACAGAAAGAGGAAAGTCAGTCTTGTAAATCTATACTTAATATCTATACTAATATTATAAAGCTGCAGTGTTTGTTTGTTTGTTTGTTTGTTTGTTTGTTTGTTTGAACGCGCTAATCTCTGGAACTACTGGTCCGATTTGAAAAATTATTTCAGTGTTAGATAGATTAGTTATCGAGGAAGGCTATAGGCTATATACCATCACGCTACGACCTACGGGAGCGGAGCAGTAACCAAAGACGCGGGTGTAACCGCGGCGGACAGCTAGTTATTTATATAAATTGGCTTTGAAAGTAAATAACTAAATAATTTTTACTGCTTAATGTTTCTAAAAGCCCTTACATGTTAGTGTTAGAATTTTCTATGTTTGGCTTGGCTGCCAATTATCACCCTAGACTTGAAAAACAGTTTTAACTTTAGGCATAACATTGACATAATAGTGTTAGTCAAAAGCTTTTAAATTTCACATTTTTACAACATAAATGGGTGTAATGCTGCTATGCATCATGCCCATATTCTGTTGAGGAAAATGAGGGTTTCCCTGTTTATAAATACCAAAAACATATTGATGTAATAAAATGTGTTATCAAATTCACTTTAAGTACTTAGTAGAAAAAAATATTGTCCTTATTATTGATGTTTACCTAAACTGTTTTATCCCTTTAAAATGCGTAGTTTATGTATGCTACTGGTTTTCTACAAAATATTGAGTTGAGTATTCAATATCTAATTCATAGAGATCACACTGTTTACACCTGATTTCGGTGTACTGAGAATAATGAAAAACCACCTATTCAAATATTTTTGTCAAGTTTTGCTACAGTATGTGCCACGAAAAATGAGACTTGACACACTACACATACTTAATTAATCTATATATATAAAAATGAATCCGGCATCACTCGTAAACGGCTGGACCGATTTACTTTTTTTTTTGTTGTGTTTGTTAGTGTCAGGAGAAGGTTCTAATGAAAAAAAAGAAAAAAAAAAAAGTCGAAAATGTCGGTCTCAAGGGTAGGGGTAGGGTAGGGTAGGGGCAGGGTTGGGGTAGGGTAGGGTAGGGGTAGGAGTAGGGTAGGGGTAGGGTAGGGTAGAGGTAGGGGTATCGGTAGGATAGGGGTAGGATACCACGCGAACGAAGTTGTGGCGGGTCAGCTAGTTTTGTAATAAATATTGTAATATTGTTAGGAATTTTAATCTAAATGTCATCGAAATATCCCTGAATAGATACACAAATTATGGATAACTATTTCGTACATCCATACCTGCACAAACTCCCCATTACTGACGCTTGTCAAATCTCATCTTTCATGGCGCCTATATATACCTATTATAGGATAGCTTCTGCCCGCGACTATGTCCGCGTGGTTTCTTTCACTCGTTTTATTTTAAATTACTGCTTCACTCCTGTGGATCATAGCGTGATGTTATACAGTCTATGCTATTCCTCATGAATCTTACTTTCATTTACAAAAAGATTTTTTCTAATCCAACTCCAGTAGTTCCAGAGATTTCTGTGTTCAAACAACTAAACAAACAAAAACTCTTCCAGCTTTATAATATTAGAGTATAAAATTAAATATATGGGTGATTCTACGATAAGAGGTCATGTGTACGGCAATCATTATAAAATAGCTTTTTTATTCTACGTCTTGCTATTTTATGCCATTAATCACATTACCTAAATGTGTTTTATTAATTGCATCATGATTAAATGCCCAATTAAAGCCCATTTTCCTGAAATTCCCTAGGAAAGTGTGAAAAAGTATCTACCCTGGCCTGTCCCCTTACCGTTTTTCATTAAACATGCAGGCAGTACATACCTTAAAAATCACTGTTAACAAATTAAAGTATGTTTAGCATGAATTTAAACAGGTATACTTAAGTATCATAAAGATAAAATAGAACAATAGTTGTTTATTTTCAATAATTTTCGAACTTCATTTTTGTCCCGCTTTTTTTGCGTATTTACCCTGGCCAATTTTGATATGCTAATTACAAACAGAAATATTAGACGGCCATGTTCGCTATTAGGGCTCAAGGACGCGTATCAACGTGAATTAGTTATACTAAAAAAACAAGCCCTTAGATCCCTGTCATTTGTTAGTTGGCGCGACACGAATGTGCAATGCAGTAGCTTCGCGATGTGAAAGTGTCTCTACCCTGGTAGGTCGTAAAATTGATAAAATTCACTTAATTTATTTGCATTTTCTGCCTAATGTCAACAATACCGTGTTGGTTGAAGTGAGATATATTATTTACCCAATATTAACTTCTGACAGAATAAAATATTAAAATTATCACGAAAACGTCTCTCCCCTGCCGTATTTCCCCTGGAAAAATAACTGCCAGGGTAGATATTAACCGACCAGGGGAGATAATGTGGATCATGAGATGTTTGGTACAATGATTCAGATACACCTAGCTTCTATCAACATCGTCAAAAATTGTTATAAACGATCATAACACGAAAAGGAGTATCGTAAGCAGAGAGATAACATTATAAAACTATTAAAAATGATCCAGAAAAGTATGAATTGCGAAACAAAAAGAAGACGAAAAATATTTAAAAAAAGGAGGAGAAAAGGATAATAAAAACTGTATAAGTGTAGGTAATATGAAAATTCTTTTAATTATAACAAGCAAGGCGCTAGTCGACTTAATTAGTATTGATAAAATAATATTTTATTATTTCTTGAAAGTACGATGTCATGTTATTTTCTCATATTTTTGTCAAAAACACTAAAAAAGCAGGAAGAAGAAAGGCTGTAATATAAAATGTTACTGTGATTATAAATTAAGTGCAATGTTTACTAAAAGTTGATTTTATTCATTGTTTTATTACGTCAAAGTCTCTCCCCTGCTCGATGTCTTTACCCTGGCCTTCTAAAAAGTAACTAAATATGTATAAATTGACTTGCCCTTACATGAATGTGTAACTAAAGGGGGCTAAAATCGCAATATATGTGTTTGATCAAAAAACTCAAATTTTTCCCCTTGGCCGAATCTTCTATGGACGCGGAACCTCTTATCGTAGAATCACCCATATATATTTTTTAAACATGTACTTTACTTTACTTTACTTAATTTATTATGTTAGAATCTTTAGATCGTGAGTTCTTCTGCGTTAATGTCTTGTATCGTATAGGTATGTTGACAAAATCGCTGATTAAAAAGTAGCCTATGTCTTTATCCAGATCCCAAGCTAGCTCTTTGTTAAATTTCATTATGATCGGTTCAATGGTTTTACCGTGATGAAGTAACAAACAAACAGACAGTTATTTTTTACAGTTATATTATTTGTGTACATTTCGTTGTTATTCCAACAAAGGCAGAAGGTATTTCAACATGCACAATGTTATTGTTTTGGTTATAATTATCTTAATTAATATCATTATCATTATACAGTAATAAAATTATAACTGTACCTGTTTACAAACATTTTTTTATTAACTTATTTATATACATAGTATGTATAAATAAGATAGTTTTACTAAAGATAGTGTTACTATTACATTATGTAACATTACAAATCATATCTTTGACACTGTTGAACTGAATTGAATTATTCCTTTTGTTTTAAATTTGTGTAGTATTTATAGACTTAATAAATACGTTAACTTATAAAAAACAAACAATAATACACAAAAATGCAAAAAAATAAGAGGTTTCTTGTATTGGGTACCCCCTTTATTTTTAAGCTTTTATTATCTGTTGGTAGAGCGGTAATAGAAATAAACATTCTGTGGTTTCATCTCTCCAGCTATTACGGTTTATGAGATACAGCTCGCGGACAGATGTATGGACAGCAGAGGCTTAGTAATAGGGTTCCGTTGGCACCTTTCGGATACGGAACTCTAAGAAAGAAACTAATACAATAAGGCATTATAAAATAATAATTGACTAATTTTTTGTTGAGAAGAAAATTATCTATAGCTAACACACATTACTGTCATTCATTCATAGAACCATAGTTTAATAAGGGTCAGCTCACACCGAAACGCGACGCGACGTGACGATACTGGAAGAAGCCAGTGATTTCGCGATGCGCCGCGCGACGCCGCGAGTCGCATCGCAACGTCCGCGTCGCCGCTCTTGCACGCCGCACGTACCGGCGATTCACCGCTGCGTCGCTCTACGCCGCGAGGCATCACGAGGCGTAGTGCTGCGTGGTGTAACGTATTCTAAATTCTCACAATGAAATGTGTATCTTTTCGTGTAGAAAATAAAGTTATATTTTGTTTGAGTCGCTCTTTTAAAGTATGCGCGCAGCGTCTCGTCGCGTCTCGGTGTGAGCTGACCCTAAGATATTTTATCTGTTCTTGCTTTTATATATGACCCTGATAACAGAATCTGTAGTGCATACAATTATGTTTACAATTTCCTTCTAATCTTTAAATAAGGGATATTGTTGAAAAGGTCAATGTCTTGTATAGCGCGCTTCATGTGACTCTTATGGCATTGTTATAAGGTATAAATTGCATACATACATACATAAACTCACGCCTTTTACCCATGGGGGTAGGCAGAAACCACAGAACGCCACCTGCAAAAATTGCAATAATTGTGAATATAACATTCATACTTCAATACTAATATTATAAATGCGAAAATAACTCTGTCTGTCTATTACACTTTCACGATTAAACTACTGAACTGATTTTGATAAAATTTGGTATAAGATAAGTTTGAACTCCAAGAAAGGACATAGTCTCCTTTTATTCCGTGACTTCGTCTGCGTCCGCGATAATCGACATTTACGCGGACGAAGTCGCGGGCAAAAACTAGTAAATTTTAATTTTTTGGTTTTTTATTGTGAATACAAAAGGGTATGACTTTACAGATGTATGATATCATGGTCCGTACGAAATGTTCAATAAATAATTCAACAATGATCAACGCTCAATGTAGTTTGAAAGTGGTTTAAAAGTTACAATAAAGTAACACATAAAAATTGATGTACCATGCCTTTTTCCTTTGATTATTTTCCCTATCCTTTTATACCATTTCTAGGGTTAGAAATAGGTATATTGAGTATGATGAGTTTTGAACTTAAAGCGTCTGTTTAACTACCAATGAGGAAGCTTGCTCAAAAATCATACAACTGTATCGTCGTATTGTAATAATAAAAACGTTCAAAATTTAGTCATAATTTCATATTAGCGATCATCAATGTCAGTAACTTGTCAAAAATGTAGGAAAATTATAGGTATTTTTGACCGATTGTGACTAAGAGTTGAATGTGATTGTACCTATAGCTTAATCACTTAATTGAGTCCTCGCCTGCTGACACTGTTCACCGTTAACCACTGTGTCGTCACATATCTTAACAGGTTCACCGCCGGGCCAAAACTGTTGAAGGTCAAACCTCCACTAGCGTAGGTCACCGGTGACCTACGCGGCGGTTAATGTGTTAAGAACTATCCAGTGCACATTTCACCTCTTGTGTATTACGCTACGATATCGCGCCGCCCGCACCTCTCTCAGTCCCCATTCTCGCCCTTACCCCGCGGCTTGCGCCTTGAACGGTTTGGCTATAATTCGACAGTTATTAAAATTACAGGAAATGTCCCTCCGGTTGCGCCGCCATTGATTTTCAGTATATTAGGGCCTGAAATCAAAAAGTTTGTTTACAATTTACGTTTATCTTTATTGCATTACTATATCTATCTGATACATTATCTGGTTCCGTTTTGTCAATAATAAAGCAGATAATACTAAATCCATTGCTCAATGTATACAAAAACAACAACATTATTGTTAGAAGTATCAGTTTTGTACCTTATTGATTAGGAATAAGGTTTAATTCGGTTTACAGTACATCTTGTGAACTCACCAAAAATATGTTTCATGTTTTTTAAACTGTTGATCTGATTGGCTGTTCAGTCAGCCAATCACAGCACTTACGACGGTAATCCAACACGACCGGGTAGACATCAGGCGCAGGCACAACGACTTTACGTGCATTTTGAATTCCGGGCTGCTACTTAGAAATTCCCGAAAAGCCCAATAACAATATTTGCCCGCCCTGGGAATTGAACCCAGGACATCACATTCAGCAGACGCGCTTGCGATCACAAGATCAACGGAGCCTATGTCTGCTCATACTCTCTGCGACTAGCAAGCTCACAGCTTGTTACTTTTATCATTGTATTAAGGTTTAAAATATAAATGACGCAATAAAAAATGCACGAATTAGGGTCACAGAGCACCAATATGCTCAAGCAATTTATGAATTGAACTAGCTGTCCGCCGCGGTTACACCCGCGTCTTTGGTTACTGCTCCGCTCCCGTAGGTCGTAGCGTGATGGTATATAGCCTATAGCCTTCCTCGATAACTAATCTATCTAACACTGAAAGAATTTTTCAAATCGGACCAGTAGTTCCAGAGATTAGCGCGTTCAAACAAACAAACAAACACTGCAGCTTTATAATATTTGAATTGAATGAACTAAATACATCATAAATAGAGTTGAAAATTGGGTAGTAGATACCATGCCTGTAATCCCCAAAGAGTTAGGAAGAGCTGTACCCATTAGTACACTCACATTTCGCCAATTATGTTTAAGTTCCATGTAATAAGGGGTGAGCCTATTGCCAGACTCCGAGGCTACCACTGAGAATCCGTCCCCTGCCCCCAATCCTTTCCATAACAATAAATCGTAATGGCCCAGTGGTTAAGGCGCCCGCCTCTCATCATGAGGTTGTGGGTTCAAATCCGGGCAAGTACCAATGTGACTTTTTTATACTTTCTAAAGTTATCTTGGACATTACTGACATAGGTGAAGGAAAACATCGTGAGGTAACCTGGACTGATACCAGCCTAATATTGTTCCACTCAAACCATGTCAGAGGCCCTTGAGGCGGTTTAGAAACTGTGACTCTAGGGTGTGTGGGGCCAAGATAACATTATACATATAAATCAAAAAACTTAACAAAACGTTGAGGCCATAACCATAGTTGTCATTTGTTACAGCCCAAGATAGAGTCATGATATTAGAACCACCGCAATGGAATGGCGAGCTGGGCAAGACATCCAACGTTAGCTGTGCAGCCACTCCAGACACTGCCGAAATCGAGTGGAAATTCAACGGAACACGAGTGGAGAGCAATAACCGGTAAGTAGAGAAGAAAATAAATTACATTACTGTTAACTGACGGCATGGTTTGCGCAGTGGGTGAGCGATTGGTTACTGCGCCGCTTGTTGCTGGTTCGATTTCCCCACGGAACAAGTATTGTGGTTCCGAGTCTGGCTGTTTGTGTATTTTATGTGTTTGGAAACGCAGCCACGATACAGGAGAAATTTCTAATCGGGGACAAATACAAAAAATAACTGCATACTACCGAATTTAACACTGTTTAACATAGCTTTCCCTCCTATTTATTTTATTAACTTTGTGTCCATTCAAAACATTTTTATCACACACACGCCCCCACACACACAGACAACACAGTCATTGTACCCTTAAAATGCTGATTTATTTTTCTATCTCCCTACTGTACTTCTCTGCATATCATGTTGGCAAACTTTCGATATTATAGTCATAGTCAAAATCTGTCCACCATTGGTCAATCATGGGGATAACACATTTCTCGTTAACTTGCTTATGTTTCAGAGACATAGACAAAGTTTCCTTAAATAACTCCTAATTATTATGAATTACAGGATAAACTTGACAATCAGCAAACGAGAATTACTAGAAGGAGAAAAACACCTTGATACTTCGATGTATTCTAAGAAAGTATCAACATTGACAATATTCAATACAACTATAGAGGATGCCGGAAACTATACATGCGTCGCCATTTTGGAAAACTTTAATGTTTCCAAACCGGCCATCTTGGATTTGAGCTTCGACGCCAGACTGATAAGCCACTCTGACAGTCCGATCAGGGAGAATGTTACTAACCATGCAAATATTAGTATGTACTGCAGTTTTGAAGGTGAGTACAACACACTGAACAAAGCCAAAGTCAAAGTCAAAACATTTATTTCAATTAGACCATTTTCAGGCACTTTTGAATTGTCGGTCAGTTACGGTCGAACAAGCCATTCGGTTTACAGGCACTTGCAACTACTTTAAAACAATTTTTCGAGTGTGTTAATTGTTTTAAATCACTCTAAATAGTCCCATACATTATGATCGTGTTGTAAACCATTTTTGTAAGGAATAGCTTTCTGGTAAATTAACAATCACCCTGTATAATAATTTTAATTAACTAAATATTTTAATTGTCTCCAGCTTATGACCCAAAGGAAGTAAAATGGTCGATCCAAAAAAAAGAGGGGGTAAAACCCCTCACGGGAGGGACATGTAGCAAAATTGAGTGGGTAAACCCTAAGCAAATCAACAGCACTTGTACAGTACAAATCCATGGAATTGAAGACAATGGAACCTACTCCTGCGTGTTAGAAGATCCAGTTTCCTCAAAAAACCTGTCTGGTACTATGGACATCCTGCTCACCGCTAAACCAAAAGTCACAATACATAATGTCATTCCTATTAACACCACTCAAGTGTATATAAACTGGACGGTTGAAGCCTTTAACTCACCAATAAAGAAATATTATTTGTTGTACCTCAATGAGAAAAATAAAACAGCAGGATACAGACACTACTCAGTACGCCCACCGATTGATCCACTGAACACTTCATTTGTTTTGAGTGGTCTAGAAAAATTTACGACGTACACATTCAAATTGCAAGTGGTGACTGAATACGGTGAAAGTCCAGAGAGCATATTTACTAACGTAACAACTTTGCGTGACGAACCGATTTTTGTGCCGAATATTTCTATTAACGGGTTCTCGGCGACTTCGGTGACGATTGGCTGGGCGTCTCCACCTAAAGACATCGCCAATTTGATACATTACTATTTGCTGGAAGCTCGGAAAAAAGATAATGGGACAACGATTCTCAATGCTTGCCATGAGCGCAACGAGAAGGATTTGCCGTATATGTTCGAACATTTGGAGCCACACAGCACTTATGTGTTTAAGGTAAGTTCCTCTAATGTGGCGCATGTGGTTATTTTAGCCACCCTGATGAATTATGTCACCCCATCCCGACTCCTGCTCAAGCCTGCCTGCGCTGCTGAGCCTGTAGCTTTAAATCGGTCCCAAAATAAGCAAGATCCGATCCGATCCTTGCGTTCCTCCCCCCAGCGACGCCCTAAGCCATTGTCCGTGACTTCGTACCCCACAGGGGATGCCCTTAGCGTGTGTCACTTAGTTTGTGTTAAGCCCTGGCTTGAGGCCTTTAATTTTTAAGGCACTACAGGAAATTTCGGTTAAGCAGCTGACCACTTCCTAGGTCGGCCTGCTAGATGACTCGAGAAAATCCGAAAAGAAAAAAAAACATTGATTTATGAGGGCAATTTTTGTCAATTAAGTGCGGCTGACATGTAGCGATATCTATCATACTACAATCGAACTACAACTGACGTTTCCTATCAAAGTTCGGCGCAATGTTAGCATATAAACATATAAAATCCCAACAACAATCGTGGGGCAGTACCCCACCAGACACAACAACCATCTGGTCGGCGGATCCTCTTCTTTCAACGGAGGATGAGAAACTTTACACCCTGTTTCTCATACTTCTGAACTGGTGACCCCGAGCATGAACATCAGCGCAGCCTTCGTGCAGCTACTTCATGAAGACCTCATCGCCATCACTCTTCCTCAAACCTCTAAACACCGTACAAGAACCTCTCACAGTGTAAGTTGTTAAAACACCTTATCTCTCCTTGTGCTCACACTTTTTTTTCATCTTATTTCAAGGTACGAGCCTGTTCATACTACTCAAATACTTGTGGTGATTGGTCGGATGAGATGGAAGCGGCTACCTTGGACGGTGTGCCGGGCGTCCCCAGCAATGTTCACGTCAAATGTGATGTGGACTTTTTGAATCTACAGTGGAGCGCCCCCATCAAGCCTAATGCTGAAATTAAAGGATATACCGTGAGTAAAGAACGATTAATAAAAAGTATGTAAGGATCGTAGCAGGTGGCGTTCTGTGGTTTCTGCCTACCCCCATGAGAAAAAGTCGTGAGTAAAAGTATGTCAATTGGTTCAAAGTACCTAAAACCCAATTGGGTAGTTGACACCATCATCATCTGCCTAGCCCTTTCCCAACTATGTTGGGGTCGGCTTCCAGTCTAACCGGATGCAGTTGAGTACCAATATTTTACATGGAGCGACTGCCTATCCGACCTCCACAACCCAGTGACACCAATAACCAATAATTCCAAGACAAAACTTCTTTAATTTAGCCTTGAAAACCTGATTAATTTTCAATTTACTGTAAAATTCGATTTTTTGTGGCTTCGAAATCAATAAATAGTTAATCAATTGAGGTGCCAAATAGTGACGTCACATTTCTAAAAATCTATGGAAGAGTAGCGTTTTGACAGGTCATAAAAAGTACGTCGATTGATTGCTGGTGTCAACTAAAAACGTTGTAAAATGGGAGAAATCAGAACATGAGTTGGTTTGTTAAGGCATAAGAAACTGCAGTTCACAGTGTTGTATTGTTAGTAAATAAATTGTCGATAAGTGTAAAACCATATTTGATGTCTTGATTCGCAGATGGAAATAACCGGTAACATGACATATAAGGACCGCACTGGTGCAGAAAAGTCTGCGACATGGGGCCCGCTTTCCAAGTTTATGACCAATGACTCAACTAGTACCAGGTGAATTTGTGTAGTAATAATAATGCCAGCCTATTATAGTTGCTGCAAGGCAAACGCCTCTTCTCATACAGAGAAGACATGACCATACATTTTATTCAAGTATGCTTAGGATCGCCGTCATTGATCTTTGTCACTTTTTAATATTCATTAAAAAATTTAAATAGTACTCCCACGATTTTCCTGCTATGTTAATAGACAATGAGTCATAACCATTATAGGGCGCTGTTCGCCCTGCTGGGACCCGAGATCAAACCCGAGACCCAACGCTCAGCAGATGTATGTTTAACGAAAAAAGTAAATAATAACACACAAACAACCATATATAATGGTGTTTCCATTTTCAGGATAACCGACTTGCCTCCCAACACAAAGTTCACGATCCGTCTAAGCGCGATGACGCGCACGCGCCGCCGCGGCGAGGAGAACGTGACGTCATGCCAGACTGCATACGCGCCGCCCGACACGCCGCCACGACCGCGATGGCGGAAGGTATGACGTCACCTCATTGTAAATAGGTCACTGGTAATTAATGACATGATTAAAAAATACAACTTCCCCCAATATATTTTTGGAACGATCCTTCTTAACGTGGGTTGCAGTAGGAGTTAACTGGCAGCAATCGTCACGTAAGGAAAAACCGTTATGCCTCCTCCAGGCGTCCCTCTCTTTTTCTCTCTGCCTCTTTCTATTTTATACTGGCGTGCGTGCGAGTATTGAGATTAGAGCAGCAACCATTGTGTGCGACCGGCTGTAGGCATTACCTCAATTCTAAACACGTAAAGGTTTTTAAAGTATTTTTTTATATTCGTTCTTGTTGGTGGTTCCTTGATCTCTCATTATTTTTATTTACTAAGCACATGACTTGAATCACCCCGATAGAATATCGAGTAACAAAAATAACACACCTTTTAGATTTAATTTAGTTATCCTTTTATACAAACAACTAGCTTCTGCCAGCGACTTCGTCCGCGTCAAAGTTGATTTCTCCATACAAACTTTGGAACCCTGATTTATCCCTTTATGGGGTGAATTTTGGAAAATCCTTTCTTAGCGGATGCCTACGTCATAACACCTACCTGCATGCCAAATTTCAGCCCGATCCGTCCAGTGGTTTGGGCTGTGCGTTGATAGATCACTATGTCAGTCAGTCAGTCACCTTTGATTTATATATATTTAGAAATAATTTATCTTTTACCATGTATTATTGTTTTTTCGTTCAACTATCAACCATAAAGAAAGCGTTTGTTTGGGATAGTTGTTTGAAATCATGAGTTTTAAGTATTGGTCACTAATTAGAATTACCAGTCTCCTTATATACTCTTCTAAAAATAGACCATAATACGTTAATACAAGTTTGTCAACAATTTAATTTTTATTTTCCAGATATTAGAAAATAGTACATACATGTTCAAGATGTATTTACCAAGGATTTCAGAGCGCAATGGACCCATATGCTGTTACAGGTAATTTTATTAATGAATAGTTTTTGTGTGAGTGTAATTAGTTTTTTGATCTATATAGAACAGGGACGGCTAACCGTACGATTGCGACTATTATGCCTTATTTAGTAATAAAATAAAAAATACTACATAATTGTATACTGAACTGTACTGTTTCATTTAAAATTTTAAGAAAAATGTAATTCAAAGTCAAAACATTTATTTCAATTAGACCATTTACAGGCACTTTTGAGTTGTCAAGGAGTCGGTCAGTTAGTCCGAAAATTGAAGCTAGTTGCTCGTTCCAAAACGGAGGCAGGCCTCTATGGAGAAGAACGAGCAAGACATCTCCACGGTACTCTTTTAAATTAGGTTTTTACAAAATCCTGGTTACATTATTCTTGTTGATTCTACATGTGATCACAATGAAGATGAATATAAAACAGTAGTAAAAAATAATAAAAATAAAGATATAAGCCATAGCAGTTAAGAGATGACCAATCCCAACTGACAGCACTCGTTCACGAGCATGACATCGCACAAGGTTTCGTCCGCAAAAAGTTGATCTTGGGTCTTATCAAGTTGGCCAACCCGGATAGAACTAGTCCGCCAACGCATTGTTGTTGTGGTACGTGTGAAGAGGCCCTTAAGGGCTATACTACACGGGCGGTTATCCGCTATTGCGTCATTCTGCGCGGGACCTTCTCGTTCGCTCGTCGTGTGTGATGAACACAAAACACAGCGGTAAACCGCGTCCCGTGTAGTTTGCTGGTTTGCGGGTGCTTTGTCGGGCGGATTCCCGCGGCGGGAGAACCGCCCGTGTAGTATAGCCCTAACATTGTCACAACGACTGTTTCTGTATTTGCACATTCAGCGGGTTCCCGTTCACTAATTCCTTAGCCTTCTTCGTCTCTAATTAATAATACGGCTTACAAATTATTCCAGGGTGTACATGGTCCGTCTTCCATCTGGCAACTTGGATTGGAAAAATTTGCCGTCACCAAGAAATCTCGACGTTATAGAGTACAAAGACTCTTTGACCAAGTTCGGCGCCTACGTCGCTGATGTATTTTCGCAGTAAGTCACAAATATCACATTTTGATGAGATTTCATTATTTTTTTAATCGTAGTTTATAGTTAGTAGACGTCCGCTAAAAAAGGATTTTTTCAAAATTCATCTCCTAAGGGGATGAAACGGGGACAGTGCAGGGGTCCAAAGTTTGTATGGAGAAATCAACTTTGACGCGGACGAAGTCGCGGGCAGTATAATATAGCATAAAGCACTAAGGCGCGGGACAAATACAAGAGGCGTCGGGCGGAGGCGCGGCGCGGGCGTGGCGCGGGTGCGACGCCACTTCTTTGATATTTCATACAAAATGTATAGAAGAGGCTCACCTCTTCAAAGCAAGACATACTGAGACGGCGGGGCGCGGGCGGGACGCGGGCGTGGAGCGGGCGTCGAGCGGGCGCCGCTTCCTCGCCCTCGGCGCACCCGCAGTTAGTAGTAGCATTTGATTGTACCACTGAGTTCGACCGCGCCACGTCTTTCCGACACCGTTAGCGCGCCTGTTCTGCGCTGCACCGGCGCAGCGCCCGCACCTCGCCCGCGCCACGCCCGCGCTTCGCCTCCGCCCGACGCCTCTTGTATTTGTCCCGCGCCTTAGGGATAACGTAGCTTCCTATTACTGAAAGAATTTTCACAATCGGACCAGCAGTTCCAAAGATAAGCACGTGCAAACAAAATCTTCAACTTAATATTATTCTTACTATTCCAGCGACCGATTCCCAAGCGACAACGAGCTAGTTTTAGGCGATGACAAGGTAATCTTCGACCGATCAGACCCGACCCTCATGCAAGACAGATGCCGTCTTTGTCTCAAACGTCCGAAGAGAGTACATCACGAACCACCACACCCACCCATCACCACAACCACGGAAAACTTTGACGATGAACCGGAATTTGTGACGGGTGACCCGATTGAAAAACCCGAGGAACGGAAAACGAGGAGGTCTTCTGAATTTACGTGAGTTTCTTTTTTAGTTTTTAGAGTTTCATACCCGAACGGACCCTATTACCTAAGCCTCCGCGAACGACCATACAGCCTATAGACGCCTAATACATGATCTAACGCACGAAAACTATTCTGCCAACTTGCTGAGGTACGAGGGGGATGGGGTAATGCGTTCTGATTGGCTAACTCAAGGTCAGTGCATGTTTACGGCTCACAGGAGTGGTCGAAACTAATACGAATTAGGTGAGTGACGACGGTTATAAGACTTTTATGCCTAATGTGTTGACAGACATCGGTCGTCTGTTACTAGGAGTCTAGCTATATATGGTTGTTGGCCTCCGTTGTCCGTCTGTCCGTATGTCTGACAGCGGGTTTTATCTTATAAACCGTAATAGGTACGATGTTTCCAAATCGGACCAGTAGTTCGTAACAAACTGTTCAGCTAGGTACTATTATTAAAAGACAAACCCAGCTACTTCATACAAAAATATAACACCGACACAGTCAAATGTATGGAACTGGAAATAAAGAGGCTATAATAATATTATACACTCACTTAATATTACATGGAGCTGAAACAACTTTCCTCTTTAGGTAAATGTTATTTAATTTATATTTACAGGGACTTTAGCAATAACCCTACAATGGCTGACAATAAGGATGATGACTCTGACATCCTCCGCGTAAAAGATGGCCGACTCGACCCCAGCGCCAACTATACGCTCTTTGTGGAACTAATTTGTAAGTAAATAACTTTATTAAAATTATTTGTGAAGTAACTGCTTTCGAATGCGACAAGAAACTAGTAGTTTCCTATAATAATGGCCTATCACTATCACTACATAGTATAAAACAAAGTCGCTTCCGTCTGTTTGTTCCTATGTATGCTTAGATCTTTAAAACTACGCAACAGATTTTGATGCGGTTTTTTTTTAATAGATTTATGTATTAGAAGGTTTATGTATTTACATTGCACCCGTGCGAAGCCGGGGCGGGTCGCTAGTACTATAATAAGTAGGTGTTCTATATTAGTCACTCCATGTAAAATACTAGCCCATACAACCATTTCGGTTGTAGTGTAGAAACTGTTAAGCGCAGGCCACACCGCCAGCTAGCGGGCGGGCGGGCTAAGCGGGCGAACATCGTTTCACCTCTTTACATACTTCGGTTCACACCGCGAGCTACCGACTAACCTGACGAGCTAAGCTAACGAAATATCCGACGATTCCCAGCTAGCGGGCGGGCGGGCTAAGCGGGCGAACATCGTTTCACCTCTTTACATACTTCGGTTCACACCGCGAGCTACCGACTAACCAACGAGCTAAGCTAACGAAATATCTGTCGCTCGTCTGTCCGTAGTTTTCGGTGTGAACCCCATAGTTTAGCTCGCCAATATTTCGCGTAGTTTGTATAGTTTCCTTCGTTCGCTTCGCCCGCCCGCTTAGCCCGCCCGCCCGCTAGCTGGCGGTGTGGCCTGCGCTTTACTTATTTATATTACTACACTGGTAACAAATATAGTAGCTGTGTCTACCTAGTTTTGACACCTTGACAAAAAGTGGGGAATTTAAGAAACATAGAAGTGGTTACATTTTAGAAAAGATGTTTCGTAAAATTATAGTAACATTGTTACTATAATTTTTACGGTTTTGAATGAACGATATCGAATGATTGAACGTATAGTGCAACCTAAATCTGACATCCATTTTACTTTAAATTATGTCAATGTCATCAGCCATCACCTACAAGTTATTATAATTATTTATTTTATGTTGAGTTTTAAACATTATACTTAGTTATTTACAAAGTGCGCAAGTTCGTTTGTCGAGGGAATTTGGAAGATAATTCCAAATAATAAGGGCGCCGGCGATTTATAAAGAAGTAAGGTAAAACATTTACTCTTTTGTTAATTTTGTGATAAGAAAAATTAATATTTCATAGGTGTCATTGTAGCTAATTAGAAAGTTTAAATTATTTAGATCTAATATTTATTTTAGGATACAATAATAATTGCAAAAACGTGTATTTATATTGTTTTGATTTCAACTTATTTGATTTTGTAAGGCTACACAATCTTCAGTTACTAAGTCAACACAAAGTGTACATATTGCTCGATTCAGTAACAAAATCTATTATGGCCGACGGAATAATCCGAGGCCAGTGGTTCTAAACATGTATCAAGTAACTATGTGCTGTCGTCATGCAGATTCGTATATTTATTAATTAGCCTCAAGTTATTTATTTTCAGTTAGTTGTTTTCAATGCCGTCCCGTCGATTTGATTCCCTTCAAGATGGTTGAGCTAAGTGGTGCTGATCCACGCGTCATGTTCGTGAACGGGCGTTGTCAGTTGGGACTGGTCATCTCTTAACTGCCATGGCTTACATCTTTATTATTATTATTATTACTTTATTTTATAATAATAAATTAATCTTCATTGTTTTCACATGAAGAAGCAACAAGAATGTTGTAACCATGATGAAATTTTTAAAATGTGTGTTAAAAATATTTTACATACCTGCTGTATGTGCATAACAATAATCTGTGATTTACTGACTGATTGTAATTAAAAACCAATTAGTGATTATAATTAAAAATAATAAATAAATAATACTAGGTACCTACATAAAATAAAAAAGTTTTATCCATTTCCACGTTTATTTCTATGAGTGATAATAAATAAAGGTAGTGCAAGGATTTTAAAACGTCTAGTGTTGCAAGTATAGGTAGAAATATTATAATGTTCTTATCCCTTATTGAAATTAGTTTACATACTATTTGATTTAGTTCGTATAGTTGTAGGTCTTCTTGCTCATAGTTTTTTAATGTAGCATGTATATTGAGATTGTAATAACTAGTTGTATGTCTAAAAGGTTTACTCATACTGTTAATTGTTAATATATACTAGTACTAGCACTCAGTTATCAGATGAAATGTTTAAGTAACACTGAACTTTTTTAATAGGAATCGAATATTCTAGAACTGTGTACTAGTTTCGACTATGTTACAAAACCAAGTTAATTAAGGTGCACATTTACTTGTAACTATTTATACACAAAGTTTAGTAACATTCTAGGAAAAAAAAGTAGTCACAGTGTAAGCACTTTTGGATAGTTGTGTTCTTGGTGTCATAACGTAGTAACAAGGTGGATATATTTACGAAACATTGTTACCAAAAGTACACATTTCAGTCGCGAAGTGTATACTCTGTTACAATATTTTGAGGCTAAACCTCACGCAGGCACAAAGCGTAGTAACAATTACGACATTGCAACCAGTCGATTATTTTGTTACCGAAATTTTAGTTACCACGACCGGATTTGGTTGTATGGGAGTATTCAGCTGTATCCGGTTAGACTGGAAGCCAACCTCAAAATGTTTGGGAATAGGCTAGGCAGATGAGATGAATGGCCTTTACCAGGAGTTGCCAACAATCTCGATCGGTTGGCCACGAATCGGGGGGAATTGCCTTTTGACAGGGTATAAAAAAACGTCAATTAATTGGTGGTTGTTGGTTGGTGGACTGCCTCGTTGGTCTAGTGGTCGCAAAGCGCGACTGCTGAGCATGAGGTCTTGGGTTCATTTCCCAGGTCGGGCAAGGTGTTATTGGGTTATTCCATTAGGAATTTCTCAGTAGCAGCCTCGGAGTCTAGATTTGTGCCCAGATGGCATTTTCAGGATTAAAAAGTGTTTCTTTAGACAAGTTATGTCTTGGAATTATTAGTAAATAGTGTTTAATACCCAATTTGAAAGTCAAATTAGTTCTTTCAATTCCAAAAAACTTTTTATTGTTTGTTATACTGCAGTATAGCATTATCTCTTGTTGACAGCGAGTTCAAACTCAGACGAGACATTATTCAGCGACTACACAACGTTCCTAATGCCAGCGGCGAGCCCGCCAGTACCTGTACCATCCACCGTACTCGAGATTGCATTACAGGTAATTATGAACTTTATTGCAATTACATTAGGCACACATTTCATTGCGTTCGGGAATTTATTACAGGTAACATTTTTTACATTAAGATAATTTACCTTTGTTGAATTATGTTGTTATATGCCTAATTGTAAACGGAATAAGGTTCAATCTGGATTGATGTGTCCGGTTACGAAAGCACTTTTCAATTTATTAATTTGAATAGTGGATATTTTACAAAGCAAAATAGAGAATAATCATTCTCATTGGTCTGAAAAACTTTATACCTATATTTTCATCCTCACAGACCGATTTTTTTAAATACTTGTTTCTGCAAGCGACTATGTTTGGCAAAAGCTAGTTAATAATTATAAACCTAGTTCTGACAATCTTTTTTTTACTGTCCAGATCACATGTGCAGTGGCGGCAGTGATCCTCTTACTGATGATCGTCTTCTGCATAATGCAGACGCGACGCACACGCAAGATGCCTGCCCACGCGCAACTTGAGTTGCACAACCCTATAACTGCGGCTATCAGGTATGATGGTTATGATACATTCGTTTAGGGGTCATCCATTAATAACGTAGTGTTTTTCTCTCCCCCTTGAAAGTGAGGTTTTAGACTAAATTATTACTCCTTCTCCCCCCCTTTTCGAGCCTCACGCGATCTTTTATATACGACCCTTATCTAAGTTTTAAAAATATATATTTTCTACAGTTCAATTCAAGCCTTTACGCTTAAGTGGGCTGCGAATGTCTTCGGAGCCCTCCTGCAATCAAAACTAAACTTTATGTCCTTTTCATACAGCTCACATTTGTATAAACTAATAAAATGCTAGACGCTTAATAACCTATTCTAGGTACTGGGACAGCATCCGTGGTCGTCAGCCTTTAGTTTCCACGGTACCACCGGACATACCGCCCATACCAAAGGAAGAACTAGCGAATGCGTACGCGCAGCGGCAAGTTGACTCCGACTATGGCTTCCAGAAGGAGTTCGAAGTAAGTTGAAATATACTCATGATTACTATATTTCGACTTTTAATTCTGTTCAGTAACTTGATAGTTCAAAGAAAAATAATGTTGCCATACTACAACTAATTCTGTTGGGGTAGTGAACGCTTTTGCGTGAGGAACGAATGATAAGAATGGTTTAATACCAAGTTAAGTACATTATTTAAGTTCATTCAATTTCGTTCATTCTTATACCACCTCACTATCTTTTTTTGTCAAAACTTGGTAACCTTTTATCTGTCAAGTTACTGAATAGAATTAAAAGTCGAAATATGTATGATTTCGTTTATTTCATTTAAATACATACAAAATTATATTTTTAAATATTATTAAAAGTTTAAAAACATGTAAAAAAAAATGTAGCCCGTCGGTATCAGGAGCAGGGTGCAATAAAAATAATAATAATAATACTTACTAGCCCTTACCAGCCCTTCATCCAGCTGCCTAACGAAAGCCTCCTTAGATGTTGATCGACACTCTCTCTTGGCTTTTAGACCATTTCCTATTCAACCATACATCTGTGTGGTCATTCATGACTCCACCGAGTATGTGACTGCGCATAGTTCAGCTAAAAATACCATAAATTTTTGCACCATTCAAATTTCATACACCATTTCCAATAATTCTAAACCCCTCTCCTTCACAAATTACGAAGTTGTTGCAGATGCTACCCGAGTGCTTCCCCGACCGTACGACGCACGCCTCAGAAGCCAGGGAAAATCAGCCCAAGAACCGGTACCCTGACATCAAGGCGTATGATCAGACCAGGGTGAAACTCTCGCAGATTGATAGCATTACCGGCTCCGATTACATCAATGCAAACTATGTTATGGGATATCAGGTTAGTTGTAGGTCATTTTTAGTTCAAGGTCATTTTTTGTTCAAGGTCATTTTTTGTTCAAGGACATTTTGTACTCGAGATATTTTTTGCTCAAAGTAATTTAGTAGTCAACGTTTCGTTCAAGGTCATTTAGTACTCCAGGTCAAGGTAAACAATAAAAAAAACAATATTATCTGTTTATATCAAAATGAATCCCTATTTCCCTTGGTCACGGCATCACGCGTGAACGGCTGGACCAATTTCACTAATTATTTTTTTTGTTGTATTTGTTATTGCAAGGAGACGGTTCTTATGAAAGAAAAAGAATGACTTTACAAAGTTCGCTGTGTCAGCTGGTTTCCAATAGAAAATAATACCTCATGTCTTCAGACAAAAAAATCGTTTGTTTCATACTTTTCATTGTTACTTATATTCATAGATGCTTTTATCCCGAATTATCCCCCTAAACTTACTTCCCCTGTTTGAATACACTTGTATAGCTTTTAATTAGACCGGTCGAAATTAATTACACTATTTAGCACTGATTTTGGAACCGACATATAAGTTTTATCTGAAGAATAAATATGACAGTTCGGCAGCTTTTGTATAGAATACTAGCGGGGTTCACTCGCGTTATGTCTGTGATTACTGCTCAGCTCTTGTGAGTAGTAGCGTGATGTTTTATAGCCTATGTTACTCGCTGATATAGTACCTTTTTATAGGCAAAAGAATTTAGATTTAGTAGAATCAGTTTAGTAGTTTTTGAGTTTATCCATTACAAAAAAATCTTTTTTCTTTATAATATTAGTTTAGACCAGCACTCTCCCAGTGACTTTTTCGCGTGAATTTTCTTACGGGTCCCTAATTTTTTGATAATGAAATATAGCCTATAGCACTCAGTGATAACGTAGCTTCCAATTTGCGAAAGAATTTTTAAAAACGGGTTTAGTAGATCCAGAGATTACCCCTTACAACCTCACAAACTTTACCTCTTTATAAAATACTAGCCGACCCGGCGCGACTTCGTTCGCGTGGTATCCTACACTACCAATACCCCTACCCTACCCCTGCCTTACCCTACCCCCTACCCTACCCCTACCCTACCCCTACCCTACCCCTACCCTACCCTACCCCTACCCTACCCTACCCTACCCCTACCCTACCCCTACCCCTACCCCTACCCTACCCTACCCTACCCTACCCCTACCCCTACCCCTACCCTACCCTACCCTACCCTACCCCTACCTTACTCTACCCCTACCCTACCTTATTTTTTTTTTTTTTCGTATTCTGCTATTCGGGACGGAAACAAATCCAACAAATCAAAAACCATGGCAATCGGTCCAGCAGTTCTCGAGTTATAAGTGTTGTAACAAACACGACTTTCTTTTATATATATAGATTAGTATTAGTATAGTATAGATATATATCAAGCTGTCATATTTAGTCTTTATCTGACGATTGTAAAATCAGTCCTTCACCACATGAATACTTACAAATAACATAATAATTTTCCCTTTATCCGCAAATGTTTTTAACATAAGTAGTTAATATATCTATTAGAAGTAGTTTTTCACAATGTTCCTTCTGTGTGACGTTTGGAATTGTTCTAAAATTGTGTTCGTCTTCTGTCCTCGCTTTCTAAGGACCCTTCGGAGCCTAACCAGGTACCGCGCGCACGTATACGAGATCAAATTGATTCCACATACTGCCTATACTCCATTTTTTTAAGCATTAGAAAAATAATGGTCTAATAATTGCAGTTATTGTGTTATATTGTTAAAATTACTGCATTTTTGGTAATATTTTTTATGAAAATGAGTAATAGTCTACATTGCTTTGTATTTAACGTAAAATAATGGAGCGTAAAATATCGTGATTTTTCTAATGTTTTATTGAATGGAGTATACTTACTATAGAACCCTAGCTAGTATTGGTATAAACTTAAAAAATAAGACAATATACTTTAATACGGGAAATAAGAAACCAAATAAGTCAGTTCCATTAAAAAAATGATCTCTGATAGGTATGGGAATCTGGGTCATCTATCTTCATTTTTACGACCAACTTGTTACTCTGTATTTATCAGGATAATAAATTAATCAAACCATCAAGCAGATGGCAAAAAATGGTTTAAAATTTAAGCTATGGAAGCCAGCTTTGGCCCAGCAGTGAGACGCAAAATAGGCTAAAAAAACCAGTAAACTTTGTGATCAATTTATTTCACGCTTGAACCATTGTAGGTTACATAGTCAATTGTAGGCAATCAACAATAATTGTAAAGGAAAAATATTCAATACTACAATTAATGTGGAATCAATTTATTTTGTACACAGCTTTCTGTCCGTTATTGTGTTGTGTTTTCCTCGTTAGTACAAGGCACTCTTTGTCATGTAGATGCGCACTTGTATAGCACTAAATTGCTTACGTTGTAAAACAAAACGAAGCTATGAAACGTATAGATGCAATGACGCATCTGCGCTAGCATGCATCACAACTTAGTCAAATAGTTTGCACGTTCTTATAATAACCATAATGCTGAAAATGGGTAATGTCATCACTACATGACTACACGATTCAGGTGCATTATTAATTTCGGGTGTAAATGTATGTCATGTATACAACATTAAGAAAAAAAGAAACTGTCCCGTCGAGGGACCCCGTCAGAAACGAAGTTCCTGGCCGTATATAATAGAAAGAGAAAGAGAGGGAAGGTCACCTGGTGGGGGTATAACGCTTTTCCTTACATGACAAGTTAAAACTCCTATCGCGTCGCGTTAAGGATCTTCATTCTAAAAAAATAACCACCAATATACTTCTCGCAGGAACGCAAACAGTTCATATGCGCGCAAGGCCCCACTGATACGACTGTCAACGACTTCTGGCGCATGATATGGGAACATGGGTTGGAGCTGATCGTGATGCTGACGAACCTTGAAGAGTACTCCAAGATCAAATGCTCGAAATACTGGCCTGAGGAACGCGCGTCCAGAGCTTTTGGGAATATCACTGTGCATCATGTTGGAGAAAAGAGGTTAGTGGATTGGGAACTTAGGAGTTTAAAAGGCTTGAAAACTTGGGGGCAATTTTACTTACTTTTAGAAACGATCGCAGTTAAATCTCAGTATCAGTCTGTCATTAATTGTCACTGAGATGAGATTGCGACTAGATTTTGAACGTTTTTACAAGCTTTTATTTAGCTTGCACTGTTTGTATGTATTTATGTAAGTAAGTTGTCCTTTCAAAATTTGCAAACCATTTTTCGACCATTTGTGGGTATCCGATTGAGCTGAAATTTTGCATACACCTTTAGTTCTGGTGACAATACAATGTCCAATACTCAACATTGTAATAATTTCAAATTAAAGCTTGTTTATAAATTATTTTTTTAAATTAGTTTATTAATTAGTAGGCTTGGCCTTCTGATTCAAAGCAGAAATGCAATTAAAATATAAATAATTGGTCCTCGGTAACCAGGCATATCCCAGTTGTAAACGTCGTTTAAATTTATTTATACTTGAATCAACATTAACGTGAATTTGTATTTGTCCCAGATATTCAGACTACATAGTTCGAGAGTTAAAGATCACCAAACAGCCGACCAACTCAGACGGACAGCCGATAGTTGAGAATAATGGCATCGCAAAGAGGAATGGAGGTAATTATAATTTTATTTTATTTACAAAAACATAGATAGGAATCAGACAGCATGGATAGATTGATTCCTGTCAATCTATGGTATGAAAGAAGGCAGCGTGCTGCGCTGACCATATATAACGTGGGACAAAGGCAGGAAGATGATATTTGAGTTTAAAATAAATATACCTGTTTATCTAAGCAATACTACAACATTTGACTGACTTATGATACATGTAAGTCTGAAATGGCCAATCCACTTTGAGCAAGCATAGCAAATCATGCCAGACAAGAGGGTTTTTCCCTGCAGTAGGACAATAACAGGTCGGGATTGTCTATCTTGTGATCTTACTCTCCTAAACTGTACCTTTCTTCTAGACATAAAGGAAGCGTCAGATTCAAGCGCGCCGACGTCTCCGCGCGAGGTGAAGGACAGCGGTGAGTCGCGCATCGTGCGGCAGTACCACTTCCTCATGTGGAAGGACTTCGCTGCGCCTGAGCATCCACATTCCATTCTCAAGTTTATCAAGGTAATATACAGCTTATTTTTATCTGCAGTTGCCTGCAACCATTAATAGAATAGAATAATTAGTTGGTGCTAAAACGCATGTGACCAGCGAGAGTTATGAATATGAATGTGGATGGATGGAGAGCAAGAGGAAGGCCAAAGAAAAGATGGATGGATTGTGTGAAGAATGATATGAATGAAAGGGGAGTCAGTGATTGCATGACGGCTGACAGGGCAGAGTGGAAGAAGAAAACGTGTTGCGCTGGCCCCAAGTAACATGGGACAAGGGCAGGAGGATGAGAATGAATTAGTTGGTGCTTTGTTACAAAACCTAAATATAATTTATTAAAAGTAATTATTATTTGAGGCCTTTTTTTAAGGTGGTAAAAATCATCAAATGAGTCCTTCCGCCCTGGGTGGGGCGGAAGGGCCTACGTTCAGCAGTGGACGGCCATAGGCTGATATGATGATGAATTATTATTTGGTCACGTATTAGTAGACGGGGCCCGCTAGGGGCAGTGTTAACCAGGGTTGGCATTAGAACCATATATACAAACATCTGAACAATAACGACGACTCTATTGGCACGGTGGCTGACCGATTGGCTGTTCTGCGTGTCACGGGTTCGATTCCCGTGCGGAACAAAACTTGTAAGGCCTATACAGGTAGTTGTTCCGGGTCTTGTTGGTTGTTTGTCTATTTAAGTTTGTCCATTTTAAACTGTTAAGTTTACCTTTCTTCCTCTAAAAATTTAAAACTTTTTGTTTTCCTTGTTTAACCAGAGGGTGAACGAAGCCTGGACAACCATGGTGGGGCGCCCGGTCGTGGTCCACTGCAGCGCCGGCGTGGGTCGCACGGGCACATTGGTAGCGCTCGACTGTCTGCTGGAACAGCTGCGAGCCACCGGACAAGTGGCTGTCTTCAATACTGTCGCTGAGCTTAGGAGGCAAAGGAACTTCTTGGTGCAGTCGCTGGTGAGTTTTTACTGACTGAATCGTTGGTCTCGTCCCAAGGGCGACTGCCTGACGCGGGGTCTTGGGTTCGATTCCCAGATAGGGTAGTGTTTTTGGGTATTTTCCAACACGAAGTGCCTCGTTGGTCTAGTGGCCGCAAAGCGCGACTGCTGAGCATGAGGTCTTGGGGTCGATTCCCAGGTTGGGCAGTGTTATTGGGTTTTTTCCATTAGGACTTTCTCAGTAGCAGCCTCGTAGTCTGAATTTGCGCCCGGTTGATGGCTATAGGCTCACCCCCTATTACATGGGACTTACACATATTTGGCGGGTGAATGGGTACAACTAACTGCCTAACCCTTCAGGAATTACAGGCGTGATGTTATGTCCAATACGGAGCCCAGAGTTTGGTTGTCGGTGGTGTGGCAACCCCGAGCCTTGGAAAGCACGTAAAGCCGTTGGACCTGTGTCTGACTTTCATCCGGTCGTTTCTATCGCTGGATTGGTGCATTGATACAAAGATCAAGGGTCGACGTATAGACCACGAAGAAGATGGCGCGACAACACATACACACATACATAATCTCACGCCTTTTTCCCATGGGGGTAGGCAGAAACCACAGAACGCCACCTGCTACGATCCTTACATACTCCTTTCGCCTCATCTACGTTCATACATCTCGTCATACAAGCACGCCGGGTACGAGTACTCCGCACCTGACCTTTCTGAAAAACCTCACCAATAAGGTCAGTGTAGGTCTTCCTAGGGCGACCCCTCCCTGCGTTGCCACTCACCTCTGCCATACATAATAATAAAATAATAATAAATATTTGAGTAATTTTCCTCTGATAACACTAATAATACGCTGTTCGTCCACAGAAACAATACGTATTCGTGTACCGCGCGCTAGTAGAGTACGCGCACTACGGCGACACTGAAATAAGCGCGTCTCGACTGAAGCCAGCCGTCGACAAGCTACGGAACACGCCCGACCACGCCGACAAGTGTCTTATGGAGATCGAGTTTGAGGTAAAACTACATATACAGGGTCATTGAAATTTTACCCGAAACCTGAAAAGTGGTCATTGTACTCATCATTATGAACAACTTTTACTATGGGACCAACCTTGAAATCATGAAAAAAAAAATTAGGTAGTCTATAGGTACATTACGATCGTGTTGTGTAGCATTTTTGTAGGGAACAGCTGATTTTTTCTCTTCTTTATCTTTGATTACTGCTCCGCTCCTGTGGGTCGTAACGTGGTGTTATATAGCCTATATAACCTTCCTTAATAAACCCGCTATATAGCGAAAAAAGATTTTTTCAAATTGGACCAGTAGTTCCTGAGATTAGCGCATTGACACAAACGAACAAACTCTTCAGGTACACGTAAAGATAAAAATAATAAATAAAGAATCCGAAAACGGTAGCGGAAATAGGAGTGAGCCTAACCGCCGGAAAAAAAAAATAACAAGCATATGTCTTGAAATATGACAACCAGTCTTACCAAGGTATATCGTATTACCCAGTTACTGGGTTGTGGAGGTCAGATAGGCAGCTCCATGTAAAATACTGGTATTCAGCTGCATCCGGTTAGACTGGAAGCCGACGACATAATTGGGAAAAGGCTAGGCAGATGATGATGTCTTGAAATATGAGAAAAGTCTAACATTCCGTTCGCCAAAACGATGATATTTAAATTTAACACTTGTACTTCCCTACAGAAAATGCTAAACAGTCCAGTAGCAGAGCCTGTGAAGTCTCAGGGCGCCGGCGCGGGCGAGGAGCTGCGCGCGCGCAACCGGAGCCCCGACTGCCTGCCCTACGACCGGAACCGCGTCATACTCACACCCATACCCGGGAGAGACTTCTCTACGTATATCAACGCTTCGTTTATTGAAGGTAAACTGACAATCAAAGCAAACTGCTGGGATTTTCGAAGAGTTGCTGATTTTACCTGATTGCATAAAAGGGTATTATTTTTTACCGACTTCAAAAAAATTAGGAGGGTCTCTATTCGTTTTTTATGTATATTTGGATAGTAAAACTAAATTCTAATAAAAAGCAGATAATTTTATAAAGCCACCGTCTTTAAAAAATTGTAATAAGTAAAAATACAAAACGGCAAACAGAACTATAGCCAACGACTTTCGACATTAAAGTTATTTTTCACTTTATAGTTTTCTTTTTATGTAATGCATATACTATAGACATTGTCACTTACCATTTAGTGTAAGTGGTCATAAATGCCGAAATCGATCGAATTTACGTTCCTTTTAATCCGCGCGCTCTTGGCTCTTTGAATTGAGGCAATAAAAGATATTAGACTAATCTCTATGTTTTCATTTTTTTTCGCAGCATACGACAACTCTGAAGGGTTCATAATAACGCAAGATCCTCTACCGAACACTATCATGGACTTCTGGCGGATGGTCTCCGAACATAATGTTGCCACCATCGTAATGCTCAGTGAGGTATGTCTTCTTTGTTGATAAGGGTCCTAGACACCTAAAGTCAAAGTTAATCATTTATCATCACTTATTCATAGTTTTTTGACTGCCACGTTGGTCGCAAACCGCGACTGCTGAGCATGAGATCCTGGGTTCGATTCCCAGGTCAGGCAAGGTCATGGCTAATCATTCACGGGGTGAGAGTACTCGTTAATCCAGTACAACCTTAATATAGGAACCCTCAATATAACGATTTCCTCTATTTTACAAACAAAACTTTACCTAACCTTACACAGTAAATACAATATTGTTACTTTTACAGCTCGGCGACGGTAAATGTCCCCGGTACTGGGACGACGGGTCCATCCAGTACGAACACATGACGGTCCAGTACGAGGAGAGCGAGTCTTGTCCTTACTACACCAGGAGACAGTTCAGGGTTACCAATGATAAGGTGAGATATATCATTAAAATCGAAAAAAGAAAGAAAAAAAACGAGTAAAGGGTCTTGAGCACGGTTTGCACAGTGGCTGAGCGATTGGTTGCTGCGCTACGTGTTTCTGGTTTGATGCCCGGATGGAAATAACATTTGTATGGTTTACAGATAGTTGTTCGGGGTCTGGTGGTTTGTGTTCATAAGTTTATATGTTAAAAACACGATACAGGGGAAATTTCTAGAACCTCTTATTCTCCAATGATCTTTAATCGATCCTTATGATGTATTAAGGGAAGCGAAGGGTGTCATGTTTTGACGATTTCTCGGAAGGCTTACATGACTCCTCACAGCGCAACACGACGCCGTCTCTTCGTAAATTGTATGGGTCTTTGTTACCTGAAATAAATGATATATATTTTACTATTATTAATAAAATCCAATTTTCTCATCTCATAGAGCGGCGAAGTAAGCTGCGTGCGACAGCTGCAGTACCAGGGCTGGCCCACGGCGCGCGGCCACGTGCCCGAGGTGACGCGCGGCCTGGCCGAGCTGGCCGACGCCGCAGCCCCCGCCCCCGCCCCCGCCCCCGCCCCGCCCCCGCCCCAGCACCTCGCGCACCAGGGCACCATGCTCGTGCACTGCCAGTACGTACTCTATTTGCCCACTACAGGACAAAGGCCTCTTACGAGCATTGATCGCCACGCTTGCTCAAGGCGGATTGGCGATTTCAGATTTATCGGGGGGCACGGCAGTGCCCCCGCCAAGTCGAGCAAACAAAAGCGGCACGGCCGTACCATCCTTTTCTCGAAGCAGTTCAGGCTATTTTCGACTTCCTATAACTTTGTTGTGGATTAAACTAGAAGCCTGTATTTCTAGTAACCATGCAAGCATTGTATAAACACGGTATATTTTCATGCGATGGCCAAGTCTATCTATTTTATTTAAACATAAATGCTAATTACGTAATCACTTAAGACAGGAGGTCCCTTACTAACGCTATCAATGATTACAGGTTCGGCACAGAACGCTCGCCACTGTTCGTGGCGCTGTGCACGCTGATCCGCGCGCTGCGCGTGGAGCGGCGCGTGGACGTCAGCGCCACCGCGCGCGCCGTCAGGTCGCAGCGTGCACGCACTATTGATACATTCGTGAGTATACACCATCTTTTTTTTTTGGAATAATAACCTACCTATCTGTCTTTAGACCACACATTTAGAGATAAACTACAATAACATGGCGCGCCCCTCCACAATTCAACACGTTTGAAAGTATTTACAAGACTCACAACGCATGTGTGCGTACTGAGCACGGCTCTTGAAACAAAAACAAATCAGTGATTTGCTGCTCTACTAGCGGCGTCATTAATTGCTCATTATTATTAGTATGGCGATGCACTTACATACTCTATGAAAATAACACGTGCGTTGTCTTGCGCGGTAGGCTAGTTATGATTAGTTCACCAACAAATCTGCCGGCCTGCTACTGAAGACATTCGTTTGAGTATAAACTCTTTCGTAAGCATGTGACTACACACATTGAAATAGTAAAATGGAGGGGCGCGCCATGTTATAGTAGTTTATCTATGCACGAGCATATTACTTCTGACCTACAAAAGCCAACCTATATTACCCTTATTCAATTTCTTATTGTATGTTTCAGTTACAATACGAATTCCTGTACCGTGCCATACTAAACTACGCAGAACTACACAATCTACTCGAAGACAGTTAAGCAAAACTTGTTTAATTCTTATACTTAGTAAGTCCTAAGTTCGACACTTAAGAGTCCGCCTTCTAAAGGTCCTGTGAATATATCCTGAATGTATAACCTCTGGTTCGTGGCACTGCCTGGATTTCAGGGCTCTTTTCTATGGAAAATACAGTGATTTTGCACGAGGTATTCGAACAACTTGTAATTGTACTAGAATAAGCTGATTTTTTTCTCTCACAAAAAAAAAAGAAGAACAATAATTTGTACTGAAAATTGCACCAAAAAACAAAAGAATGATTTTCGAAATTCGCCTAGAAAGAGAGGCTATTAAAATTAATAACTACTGGCCGTATTCTCAAACATGACTCATATTTAAGACGCCGTAAAATGTTAGCTGTCTCAGTCACTTTCAAACATTTTGCAAAGACAGATAGACGTTTAACGACGTCTTCAACTTACGTGTCGTTTGAGAATTCCGCGGTACGTACATGAGGCAGACAGTCTTCACAAAAACAATACGGTTTTGTATACAAAAAACATTAATATAAAAGAGCTCTTCTGTAGATATTATTATCAATGATAAACAGTACGCCAATACCTTGTCAGACGCTTTGCGTATTGAAGTGTCTTCTTATTTTATAAACGGCATGGACTATAAGGCCTATTACCATACGAAAGTATGGGACAATCCTCTCCCGCTACCTAACTGACCAAGATAGGTAGAAAACTGACAGACGTCATCCGCAGATATTTGACGGATTTTAGTGACACACTTGCCGAAAATATGCGACGAAAATTCGGCCCGATGTTTTATAAGCGTAAGCTGAATTTAACATGGTTCTGCCAAAACTAGCTAACTCATAATCTCTCAATAATCTAATGTACTACGCGAAACTAATGCAACATGCAACAATAACAATTCAATGTACATTCAAAACTGACGCTTAGTGTAAATTAATTAGTGTTCAATATCCAATACAATCATTGCAATCAGTTGGTTCGTTTTAGCATAAATTCGGCTGGTGCGTCGCTACGCTAAGCAAGTCTTGGTCGGGTGGTAAGCGAAAGTTATCGAACAATATACAATTAAGACTAATTTTAAGTATACATTTTGTATATTTGGTGTTTTTAATTTACAGAATCACAGACCTAGTTCTTTGACGGTTATTGATAAAGCATGATTGACAGTTTTGTAGATTAATCAATCGTGATTGATAGTTTTGAGGATTGATCAATCGTGATTGTTAGTTTTGACGATTGACTAATCATGAGTGGTAGTTTTGTTGATTGATTAATCGTGTTTGATAGTTTTGAAGATTGATCGATCATGATTGGTAGTCTTTTAGATTGATCAATCGCCGTCAATCGTATGAATGGTGATTGACAGTGTGTCTAGGAATACTATTTGTATTGGAAATAGTTTGAAACTATCCCTACTGCTCACTGTAGGTGCTTTTTTATAAATTTTGGACAAGTTTATCTTGCATACGAATTTATATATTTTATTTTATTTTTTTATGAGCATAGAAATGATTATAAAGGGAAATGTGGAAATAATTGCACTATGAATTTTGAAGTATGTAAGTTGGAAAGGACATTTTAAATTTTAACTTAAACGCACAATTTTATATTAGATTTTTCTACGTTTGACAAATAGGTATATCTTTAGGCAGGGGTTCGCAATCTGGGCATCGCGTAGCTATCCTGAAGGGCGTCGCGCGGCGGTAGGCAGGATTGCAGTACAATCATTATCTTTACTTCTATACTAATATACTGGCTGACTCGACCACGCGTTGCTGTAACTTGAAATAAGTATACATATTGAGGTCAATAATCGAGATAAAAACTATCCTATCTTTAAATTTGACCAAATTACACACCGGAGTCCATCCCGGACAAACAACGCGACGCGTAATTTATATACATATATTAAGATTATAAAGAGGTAAAGTTTGTGAGGTTGTAGGGAGTAATCTCTGGATCTACTACACCGATTTTGAAAAAAACTCGTAAATCGAAAGCTACGTTATTACTGAGTGATATTTTAACAGGTTCACCGCCGGGCCAAAACTGTTGAAGGTCAAACCTCCACTAGCGTAGGTCACCGGTGACCTACGCGGCGGTTAATGTGTTAATATCAAAAAAATTAAAGATCCGTAAGAAAAATCACGCGAATGAAGTCGTGGGGAAAGTGTTGATACTATTATATTTTCTAATAAATAGTAATAATTAAGATTGTAATTTTTGGAGTTTTCTTCAATTAATTAATAAAATATATAAAGCAACAAACTCTAGAGGGATTCGCAGTATTCAAAAGGTTGGGAACTTCTGTCCTAAGGTATTAAATATGACACGTCCTTTTTTTTTAAGATGAATGTGAAGCTAAAACATTTTCCTATAATCATTTCTATGCTAATAAAAATATTTGTTTTTTTTTTTGTTCAACGAAAATATTAATATACTTTTTACGTTATTATTATTACTTTATTAGATTGCATGTACAAATTAAATGAACACTACCTTTTTGTATCTCAATATTATTTCTAAATATACTTAGTAGATAGGTTTATAAACTTTATATTTAAAAAAAAACGCTTCAGCTTGGACTAATTTACTTTTAAACGTTACGATTTTGTAATAGTATGTTGACGTATATTTTAATCTTAATGAAAATATAGTTTTCTGAATTATTTAGATCGTGTGAAATTTTGTAATCAAAAAATCAATATGGCACGGCAACGGCCTGGCCAGAATCCGCGACCCGTCACCTTTTTTATCCGGTTATTATTATAAAAAATATTAACGCACTCCAGTTAAAGCTCTTTGGGTTTTTCCATTAGGAATTTCTCAGTAGCAGCCTCGGAGTCTGGATTTGTGCCCGGTTGATGGCAATAGGCTCGCTCCCTATTACATGGGACTTACATAACTTGGCGAAATGTGAGTGTACTAACGGGTACACCTCTGCCTAACCCTGTCATGTTTGTTATGCAATTCCTTAAAAAAAATCGATGTAAAATATTTCAGAAAACTTATATAAGCAACAACTTTACACATGCCCTAGTTATAGATCTGTCGTTATAATCTATTTACCGTATTATTTTTTAATTATTATTACTTAATTGTAATTATATTATTATTTTTTTGGTATAAATCATACCAAATTGAAATCGTGTCCAAAGAAAGGTGTATAAGAAATAAAAAAATATCATGGAATAAATGTGAAAAAAAAAACGTATTTATTTTCGTATTGAAAAATAGAGGCCATATTTGAATGCATTTTTTAAAGGTTTTAAGTTTTACGGTTATCAATGCAGATTATATTTCGGTGTTTTGTGAAAACCTGAAAGTTTACAACAGGAGGCCAAAATGATATGAAATTACCCCAAATTAGCACAAATTTTTATTACATTTGAGGTGTGTACTGTCGTGACGAATTTTATGAATGTGTGTGTAAATAGGATACTCTTTGTACGTTTATATCAATTGTTTCTTTATCGTAAGTGGTTGTGTTATGTTTATATTGGAAAAAAACACGTTACATTAGCAACAGTTGGCATTAGAGCATGTTGGTAACGCAGTGACAATAGCATGCAGGTTGCGCGATGATATTAGCCTATTGGTGATGTTAACCTATGAATTTAGCCAGTACCAAAAATCACTTAAAGCGGCAAAGAAATTATCATTTAAAAAAACATGTGTTTTTCTTTCAACCTAACCTGAAAGATACAGAAATTACAGAATGTCGGTTATTACGGAGTTTTATATTCTATCGGAACACTAATTCTTTTTCTGAAATCAAAGTAGCCTCAGTTACTTCTTTTAACAAAGTATCTGCCAGTGAAAGTGTTTCGTAGATTACCGGAACAAACAGGCAGACAAACGAAAAAGTTGTTTTGTTTTTTGTGTATAAAAAAGTGTTATTTTGACATTACAAACACTTTAATTTTGTTTATTGGTAGATACGATATCAAGGGTTATTCGTGGCAATAAAACAAATGATAAACAATTTCAAAATAAACGTAACACCACCATCCGTCACGTCACCTCAATGTAACATTTTCGACGTATTTACTATATTTTTATTTCATTTTAACTAAGTACGAGGAGAGGGATGGCGTTAGTTTCGCACTGTACGACTGTCAAACTGTTTAATATAGGCTAAGCTGTATATTTAGATTTTGTATGAGCTAAACTAAATATACAATGTTGATGTTGACTGTGGTTATATTTGTGAATGCTGTTTGTGTGTTCATTTTGTTTTTATCGTTGAAGTTTCTTTCAAAGCAAGAATAATGCCAACTTTGCTTGATGTTGTACAAAAATTTAGAATTTTCGTCTATCTTTTATAGATAATTCTGTTGTACGTTCTCGAATTCGTCACTATTTATGATGTTTAAAAATGATTGTCGGAATATCAGTGTGTTTGTGTAATCAATAATTGATTTATTAATTTTATTATAGAAGTTTTTCTAAATATACAAGGTGTAATTAAATTAATTAAAACTCCGAAAACAGGTCATTGAACTCGTTATTATGGACAACTTTTACTAAAAGACAAAGCCAGAAATCATGAAAAAAACAATAAATAGTTGGCCGTCACGGGTAACCCGATGAAACATCGTATGTTAATATTAGAATTTACAGTAAAAATCTGTAACGAAATATGAAGTACAATAGAAGTAGGCATATAGCGTCATGTCATTTGCCTTCACGGCATTCGTGTCGGATTTACTACCAAAGCACGCTACTAGATGTTTCACATCAAAAATAACTGATCCATACAGTTATGTTATTGCAGATCAACAAGTTAGTATTATGATCAGCAGATTTTTTATTCATGATTTCAAAGTTGGTCCTAAAAGTTGTTTATAATTATGAGTTAAAATACCTCGTTTCAGGTTTTCAATTAATTCAAATTACACGTTGTATACTTTATTACAATGCAATGTTTCTTTTTTTTTTTGGTAAATTCAAAATGAACATACGAGTAGTAAGTGTCGTCCACTGATATCAATAGAACGAGATGAAGGATGCTGCCGAACACTCGGATGACTGAGACAGATAGAGATGGTTCTTTAGGTATAGACAAGGTTTCATCTTCATAAAACTTGAGGCCTATTGCCATGTTCTTGATGCTCAAAGATGGCGCAAATATTAGTTTATAGAGGACTTGAAATTTCGTTTGTTATGAAGTTGGGAAAAGCCAACTGTGTCACTAAGTATTAAAGCTTTATCCGCTCTAATTGTTCTTATTTATCGTTTATTTATATATCAAGCGACACCGCGCCCTCCCCCCTTCAACCCCTTCATCCAGTCATTTCAATTCATACCCTTCATTTCTCTATAAGACATAGAATCTCAAAATTCGTACTATCAATCATTATCAATACCAGCTGTACCATATAGAACCATCTCTGTCTATAGTATTGTATAACGGGGACTCGCACTGTATTCCCAAGCTTGTAATATCGTCTACAGTTTTGTAATTACAAATCTAGAGATAATATTATAAGTGTACAGTTTTTAACGTAATTTTAGTTTAACCTAAAAAGGCTATGAACCGAAAATTTTGACGTTTGAATGAATAGCGAGAAGGTTTAAAGTTGCAATGCAATATTTGACTGAAAATCATTTTTTTTTTCATGTATTTTTAGTATTATTTACTGTTAAAAATCCAGTATTTTAAAATCATTACAATCATAACTTAATTTAAAGAATAGTACCTACATACATATTTAAAAATGCAATACAATTATCTGCCAGATAACCGGTATAATACGCTCCACGAAAGATGAGGCTTGACAAGCGTCAGAAATGGGGAGCGCAGGTAGGATGTACGAAATAGTTATCCATAATTTGTGTATCTATTTAGGGATATTTCGATGACATTTAGATTGAAATTCTTAACAATATTATAATATTTATTACGAAATCAAAATCATCTTTCGTAGTACGTATTGTATTAGCTTTAATATTTGCAAAAAGTATATCATTCAAACGTTAACCCACAGTAAAGCGATCTCCTTAATATTGTGTTCAATATTATAATTTTAAGTCACCATCACTAAGGAGTACGTGCGGGTCCCAAGTGCGACTGAAAACAGTGTGTTTTTTAGCTTTTTTATATAAAAAAAACCGTAGGAATGTTACTACAATTTTTTTATAAACAAAACTTAGTTTTTAAGGTAGGCTAGACATAATCAGATATGCAACGATTGATGCAAGCGGGATTTTGTTTGTACAGTCTTAAAAATAGATAAGTAATCAGGCTCGTCAGATATACTTGAAGTTTTCTTAGAAACCGATGTATGTTTTCAAATGTAATTTAATTTGAAAAGTAGATAATAAACAGTTTATTAATTAAGTTAAGTTTCAATCGAAGATATCCATTGATTTTTAAGACAACTTCAACTATATCAGAGGACCCTTTTTACTTATATTTTGTGGACATAATAACCCCAAGAAATCTGAAAATATAGCTTCATTGTACAGACGTTTTAGTTATTACAATAGTATAGATATACAAGCCTAAATAAAACACTTTATATTATCTGAAACATGCACTTTAGGTATAGTATTAAATATGAAAATGTCCTTACTAACATGACCGACTTCTTATTTTACTGTGCATATTTTAGAGGGTGAAAATACACATAATTATGAACCACTTTTATTATGGGACCAACCCCAAAATGAATGGCTAAATGTGATGGCAAAACTCAGGAACAGCTGGACCTATTTTCCTTTGAAAGATGTGTAGGGAATTAAAAGTAAGCTGTCTACCTGCCTACGTTCTATAGAGCTCAGATTCAAGCCTGATCGCTCAACAATAACTGCCAAGACTGAGTATAAGCGTACGAACACTGACTACCCCCCTATCTTACCATTATTTTATGCTCAAGCTTGAAGCTATTGCTCTAAGAACAAAACCACAGGTTCAACTTGAAATCATTGGCATTATTGAAGAAGTAACAAACATAGCTAAGAACATTCCCGACTAATTCACCTTTCCAACAAAATCAAAATCGGTTCATCCGTTCGGGAGCTACGATGCCACAGACACACACACGTCAAACTTATAAAACCTCATCGTTTGCGTTGGGGGATAAAAACACTTATTAAAATAAGACGTGTCATTGGTAATTACAGTTCCTACTTTGAAATACCAATGTTTTATACATTTATATTGAGTAAATATGTTTTTTTTTTGTATGAAATAGCGGACATTTTTTTGATATTTCAAAGCTGGTTCTGTATTAAAAGTTGCTTATATTTTTGAGTAAATTCACGCTCTGTATGTAGTATTGCCAATTAATTTAAAATCAGCCTGCATAGATTTATCAGTGTTCTTAAGCTAGAAAAAACAGATTTTAAACCTAAATAAAATAAATGTGTGCTAGAAATAGAAAAAAGTTATCGATCAACAAATCCCGCTTGCATCAACCGTCGTATGAACAAACTCCGTTTTGGAGGGCGAAAATTATTATAATAACATAAATACAAGCTCAGACCGCTTCTTCATAGTGTAATTGTGCGCTTTTTATATTAAACGGGGCTTACACGCGGTAACAAGAGGCACTGGGGTTCTAGACAATGAAAATATAGCACGTACTTTTGTATATCGAATGTACTTTCGAATATAAAACGTACTTTTGAATAAAGAACGTACTTTTGAATATAGAACGTAATTTTGAATTTAGAACGTAATGGTTGACGAATAATGAAATCATAAATTGACTGAATAAGATATATTTTAATGAGAGAAAAGTGACGACAATTAAATGCTTATTTTTATTATTATAGCAACAGTTGCCTCTTGTTATAAAAAATATATATTATGGCAATATTCTGTTGATTGTAATATGTATAATGTTCTATAAAAAACTTCAAAGATATTTAGTTTACTAATTAAGAAAACAAAAATGCATTATTTTCCTATCTAAATCGCTATACATATTACATGAAAGATAAAGAAAATAATCGAAATTATTTTTCAAATTGAGTGTTAAAATTCTCAAGATTGTGCGCAAAGGCAATCTTGTTATTTTGTAAATATATAACTTAAGTTATTTACCGTCGGACCCCTTTGTAACTGGTTCATTGATATTTAGTCGTTTATTTAATTGTAGTAAAGCATTGGCGATTGTAAAACTGATTAAATATTAATTTTTAATTTTGTTTTTATTTTTGTAAATAGATAAGCAAGTCATGTAATACAATATTTTTGAAAATATACCAATATTTAGAAGATATGGCTTTTATTTCTAACTACATAACTTATGCCCGTCGCTTCGTTTGCGTAAATCTCGATTTTGCGCGAAGCCCTTTTTCTAATCCTAAAATAAAAGTAACCTTAGCTAGTAACCCTATAACATCGGCTATGTGCCAGTGAAAGTCCCATCAAAATCGGTCCAGACATTCGGAACAAACAGACAAAAATTCTAAAAAGTTATTAATTTGATTTACGATTCCGTGATGTTTACAAGGGACATGTATGATGTATACAGCCTATTAATTCTATAAGTTACTACGTAGTTTCACAAGTTTTTAAATAGTTTCATCAATATAGACAGTCATACACTTATTAGATTTGTGTACTATTGAATATAAAAGGTTCACTATCAAATTGTAGCGAACGCCGACCGGACCCCACTATCAATATGATGGAAACCCGTACCACACAAATAATCGCTCGCACAGAAGTTTCAAGAATGTTCGGGATGACTCCGGTCCTCAGTTCTTCGATGGCGTTCCACAAACGCCCTTCCCGCCATTCGAATGCACTTCGAACTTCTGCTACTCACCGCTAGATGGCACTGTTAACCAAACCAAAAAAAATTAACATGCAACAAGCTATTTATTAAAGAAAATTATCGAACCGTCCACATTTTTCCACGTCATGTAAACATGATTATGTGTGTTAAATCTTATTTACTCCAATCCACACCGATAAAATTAACTTTATCTGTAATTATTATGAAATTTCGTGATAATGTAATCAAATTCTGCATAGCCAATAATAATGCAGGCAGGTATGTGTTGGCCCAATCACAGTGCACTGTGTCATTGTTTTGTAGATAACAAGCAATAACACACGTGGTCATTTTCGCTGGAAACCCGTCGCAGATCGCGGTAGAGAGTTCCAGAATTATCCACCCGCCGCTAGATGTCGGGGCACGTATATAAACACGGACGATGCGCTGACTGGCAGTATATTCAACCAAGCAATCGCATTGAACGGATCGAAGAAGCTCTATTACAAGCACAAGCGAAAATGAAGACTTTCTCGGGATTCTCCTATTTCCTGGCCGTCGCAATCATATTCTTCGGCATCGGAACAAGATACGTATTAGCAGAAGAAAAGTGTCCTCAAACTTCTCGCCACCAACATCGTGGTAACAGGCTGTTTGACCAATCATTCGGCTTGGCTTTATCTCCAGACGATTTCCTCACATCTATGATGTCACCTTGGACGCTGCACGACTACTTCAGACCTTGGAGGCACCTGTCACAGCTGACTAAAGACCTAGGATCCACCATCAAGACTGACAAAGATAAGTTCCAAATCAACCTTGACGTCCAGCACTTTTCTCCGGAAGAAATATCTGTGAAAACTGCTGATGGCTACGTAGTTGTTGAAGCTAAGCATGAAGAGAAAGAGGACGATCATGGATTTGTGTCGCGGCAGTTCGTGAGAAGGTATGCGCTTCCTGAAGGCACTGAGTCAGAAGACGTGGTTTCTCAGCTCTCGAGCGATGGTATCCTGACGGTTACTGCTCCTCGGAAAGTTGAACCGGTCAAAGGAGAACGAGTAGTGCCCATCACCCAGACTGGGCCGGTTCGCAGGGAGGCTGCAGAAAATAAGGACGGAGCTGAAGGGTCATGTCAAGCCAGTGATAAAGAATCTTGTGGAGCAGCCTAAAAACTTAACACGTGGTTTAATTCCTAAATATGTTTATTAACTAGTCATGTAGGACTGTAATATTATTAAAGACTGATATGTGTTAAATGCAACAAATAAATATTGTAATAACTGTAACTTGCTTATCTATGTTTTATTTAATAACCCATAAAAATACTCCTTGCCTTGAACACAGTTTTTATTAAGTACAAACTATAACACACCGTTTTTACACGATTTATTTAAATTACTTATACAACATCACGTCTGAGGTTCTGAAGTTAGGCAAGGGAGGGTAGGTACTAAAAAAAACACCACACATTTCAAATGTTTGCTCGAAACTTTGCCTTCACTGCGAGATCTGAAGATCATACTCAATCCTTTTCCTTTCCTCCTCTCCGTCCTTTTGTACCTTTTATTGCATATAGCTTCAATAAATAAATAATACTCCATTTGCAAAAAGAAACAAACACATTTTTTTACTCTACAAAAATATGGTTAGCGCCAATGATATTCTAATAAACAGATATGTTATACCCTTACAAAGCAACAGAAAAAAGTGTTCCGCGCCGAGAGGCAGCACACATACACACTTTTCATTCATTTTACATTTCACTACAAAAGGAAAAGGAGTAAAAAGGATAGCTTGATAAAATCAATAAGAAAAAAAGTGACAGCTAGATGTTGTCAATTGCGCGTGAATGTCAACAGACATTATTCGAGCCACCAATGTGACCAATCACCGCACGTTGGCATCACAGACTAACAAATTAACTAGGCAGAAGGTACAAACCGTGTGTACAGAATTTGTAGCCGGGATTTGTGCCTATGCAACGAATAAACTCTCTCTTGCTGTTGTCACATAGTAAAGTAATATAAACGATTCATTAATTCTTTGTTTACGATGTCGGCGACGAAGACCCCATGCACGTACGTACTATAACGCAAGTACAGTTAGTGATATTTTGTAAGGACTTTATAGTTAAGTTTAATTTTTGAAAGGATTCTATAATTTGTTTTTTTGAAAGGATTTTAAAGTTGTTTTCTTATGTTTTATTGTACTTATTAGGTAGGCAGAAACTTTAATTTACTGATAAGGATATTAGGAAAACTTGTCTGGTTAGAAAACATAACGTAAGGGAATTTGTGCAAAATTGGTGTATTATGTCTTATTGGAACGATGTTAGCGTAATCCAATTAGAAAAGTCTAGTAGGATAGTAATTTGAAAGGTTTTTGACGAAAAATTGTATGATAAGGAATAATTACGTAACTTGAAAATGAGGTTTTTTGTTTATGGAGGAATATTAAATATTTCTATCATATTTTGGTAAGATCACATAGAAACAAGGTTTACAAAAGGAATTGTAAAAATCTCGTAAGTATTGTAAAAGTTATAGTCGATTGTTCAAAGTGAAAATGTTAAAAGAACAATTTTTACACTTCAATGTTCTAGGGTTTTTGTCAGACTGTATTTTATCATTATGTAATTGATTTTAAGTATTAAGTATTAAATTATAATGAAAAGTTATTAAAAGGGAAACTAGAACTCTGGAGTAAAGATGACTTTACTGCCTAATATTCGCATCTGTACTTTTATTCTATGTCCGGAGTGCACGCATCCTTGTCTTTCTCACGACAAAAAATGTATTTTCCATCTCTTTCTTTTTTCTAACCTCAAAATATCAGAATATTAGGAAAATAATTGAAATATATTAATAAATCGAAGTATATTGCGTACTTACGTGTGGTATGAGATCCCTTGTGTTTTATTAACTTTGGTATCGTAATTGGTACACTTTCTAAACACACACGATGGCATTTTGGATGGTAATTACGTAGCAGCGCGCAACGTATCACTCGTAGTAGTGCCAGACACAGACTAAAGGCAATGCGTCCTAATTAGGGCGGTTTCTGGTCTTCACGTTTTGCGCGCTTATAACATATCTGTTTACTAAAATATCATTGGTTAGCGCTATCGTTATTTCAATATAACATATTAACATGCAATAAGCTTCGTTATTTTACGATAAATACAAAGCAACGTAAACGAACTTCGAAAAAAGATAAGTATTGACTTTTGTTGGGTCGTTTTTGCGGTTTTGGTAAATCTAAACTCAATTATGACATGTTAGGTATGAGAATAGGTTAGGTCCTATGACCTATATTATCACAGAAATCTTATTTAGATTTAAAGTAAGCCGTTAAGTGATCAAATAGGTAGGTACACGTGGACGAAGTCGTGAGCAAAAGCTAGTCCCTATATATCAAGGAGTTAGTACCTAATCGCTGTTTTTATGTCACACAGTAATAAACATCAACGTTAATTGAGAGCAGTATTGCATTCAATACCATAAACTACTCGTTTTAACTGGATTGAATCATGTTCATTATTGAATAAAAACCGGCCAAGAGCTAGTAGGACTCGCATATGAAGGGTTCCGTAACACCGTACAATATCGCTTTAATTAAAAGAACCAACTCGTTTTTTATATGGGCTAGGATCTTTTTTAATTTTTGATCTTTAATTTATTTTTATTATTTGGTGTTCTAACGGCAATGGAAATACCGACCGACCGTAATAGTTTACAGTTTATGAGATGCAGCCTGCTGTCAGGTAGATGGACGGACAGAGCGGAGGCTTAATAATAGGGTCACGTTGGCAACCTTCAGGTACAGGTGACATGTGACTGTTCCTGAAATACCCTAGGCTGATAAAATTTTCGTTTTCCCTAAATATGTGGAAATTCGTGTTAATGGTAATGTTATAATAGGTCGGCTTCCCCCGAACCCTAGAAAGTATACATTCAAACAATGATATTTTAGTAAACAGATATGATAGGAGCGCGCAAAACGTGAAGACCAGAAAACGTCCTAATTGGGACGTATTGCCTTTAGTCTGTGTCTGGCACGACTACGAGTGATACGTTGCGCGCTGCTACGTAATTAACTAATTACCATCCAAAATGCCATCGTGTATATTTAGAAAGTGTACCAATTACGATTCCAAAGCTAATAAAAAACAAGGGATCTCATACCACACGTAAGTACCTACGCAATATACTTCGATTTATTAATATATTTCAATTATTTTCCTAATATTCTGATATTTGGAGGTTAGAAAAAAGAAAGAGATGGAAAATACATTTTTTGTCGTAAGAACGACAAGGATGCGTGCACTCCGGACATAGAATAAAAGTACAGATGCGAATATTAGGCAGTAAAGTCATCTTTGCTCCAGAGTTCCAGTTTCCCTTTTAATAACTTTTCATTATAATTTTGTTTATTATACTTAATTGTAAATTTAACATGTCTTAAGTAGGAAAAGAAAATATAAATAGCTTATCGTTACCATAATATGTCACAGATAATGTTAAAATAAAACTACCATTGAGATCAGGCTTCAAGAATGGATTGCAATATTGTTCGTAAACAAAGAAATGAATCGTTTATATTACTTTACTATGTGCCAACAGCGAGAGAGAGTTTATTCGTTGCATAGGCACAAATCCCGGCTACAAATTCTGTACACGCGGTTTGTATCTTCTGCCTAGTTAATTTGATAGTCTATGATGCCAACGTGCGGTGATTGGTGGCTCAACATCTAGCTGTCACTTTTTTTCACACTGGTTTTATCAAGCTATCCTTTTTACTTGTAGTGAAATGTAAAATGAATGAAAAGTGTGTATGTGTGTTGCCTCTCGGCGCGGAACACTTTTTTCTGTTGTTTTGTAAGGGTATAACATATCTGTTTATTAGAATATCATTGCATTCAAAGAATCGTTTTGCCACGGTAATAAAATGTACAGTATTGTGTCTTCATAGAAACGGTCGCAACGCGAGTCATACCTACGCGCGTCGAGTTCGGTACACTCTCGGTACACAAACAGTCTTGACTGCGCCGCCGCGCCGCGCCGCCCCGCGCCGCCCGCCGTAGTGACGAATGGATGATGTAATATTTTTGTAAGCAGTGAGCGTGCGATTTCTTAATATGGCAAGGAGAAATTATAAACTATATTGTGCAGTGTTTGGCTGCTTGAATTCTTCGATAACGAACCCAGAGATAACATTTTTTTAAATACGAGAGGTGAGACTTTAAAAACAATTATACACTTACCTACCTACTATTACGTAATTTGTTTTTTTTTTAATACTTAAATACCTACACATTTCGCTTTTTACACCGAGTAAAATACTTGATAATTTATTAATAATTTAATAAAATAGGTACCTACATAAATAAATTGTGGATAGGGTGTAAAAAGTGATACGAATGACCTAACTACGCCGTTCCCGTACAACTGGTACCTAGGTAGGTAGTTTCCTAGTTTCGGCTATCTGCTTACTTATGAACGTAGGTACTTAGTTACTTATTACCTGGTAATGATACCTGCCTACTTAGTAAGATTTTCATTGCTGTAGATACGGCACACGCGATGAGATGGTTGTTATATAACGTTTGCAGCAGTGCGACATTGGATGGGTGACCAAAGTGCTCCTAGCTGTAGGTACTATAGGTAGTAATGTGAACGTTAATAAGCTGAGATGCAAACAGATTTTATAATTACTCGTTCGATGTTTCTTTCATTTTGGTTGAGTAAGTAGATGTTGAAGTTTGTAAGGATTGGAGTTTGGTTTCCTTCGGCGAATTTTTTTTTATTAAGGGCTGATTTTTCAATAGTCAGATAACTTTTATCCAAAGAATAAATATGACAGTTTGACATATTTTCTATACAAAAGCTGTCAAACCGCCATATTTATCCCTCCGTTAAGAGTTAGGTATCTGACGATTGAAAAATTAGCCCTAAATCTTTTAATTATACAACGCAACATGTATTTTTATTCAACACTTCCTATTTCAATAACAACGAATTATTTTTTTAAACAAAAAAAAATTCACATAACTAGAAAGAAACTCAAGTAGGTTGATGAAATTAAAATACTATGTGCGGGCAGCCCTAACGCGTGAGTATGTCGCACGGAATTTTAGGTACTTAATTCAAGGTTACGGCCGAGAGCCACTACTGGTAGTATATTTATACTGTGGTTTTGCGGTGTGCCGTGTCACCGTGTGCCAGTACAAACATGTAATACAACATAATCATTTATAGATCAGACAGCCATAGGAAAATTTATTAGAAATTACTAACACTAATTAAAATTACTAATACAACACAATACATACATTGTATACGTTTTAAATCAGTCGATTTTTTTTATCACATTGAAATCAAATATAGTAAGGTTTGCAAAGCAAAGGTTAGGCTAACACACAGAGCAAGATCTCTTCTCAGTGTCGTGGTCACATAAGGATCACTTAGCTGTTCCATTGGCCTCGGATTGAGGAGATGCATCCTTGACCTCCTTCCTGACAGGTCCAGTCTGAGATATCGGGACAGACCTCTCGTTCTTCGCTGTAGCAGAGGCTTTCGGAGCGACGACAGTCAGCACGCCGTCAGAAGACAGCATGGACTCAACAGTGGCAGGGTCGCAGTTCTCAGGCAGAATATAGCGCCTACAAAACTGACGAGAAATGAAGCCGTGCTCGTCCTTCTTCTCTTCATGTTTCGCTTCAATGATCACATAACCATCAGCAGTCTTCACACTGATCTCCTCAGGAGCGAAGTGCTGCACATCCAGGTTGACTTGGAACTTCTCCTTGTTAGACACGATGGTGGAACCGGTGTCTCTGGCTGCAGCCATCTGTCTCCAAGGCCTGTAGTACTCCCTAGCCATCATCGGTGATACCACAGCAGTGAGGAGGTCATCGGGAGTGATGCCCAAACCGAAGTCCTGGTCGGTTAGGCGGCGAGGGGCGCCTCCAAGCATGAACAGAGACATTGTTGTTTAAGTTTTCAATGTTTAAGTAAATAAACTAGTTTTCACCGTGTCGTTACACTAGGAATAACGTACTGTTTCACCGGCCGGCGAGTTTATATAGTAAATGATTGGTGCGACATCTGGGGCCGGGAGTATCCGAGTTATGTTTGAGAATGTGTGCGTAAAGTGGTGTAAATCCTCGCTGCTGTGTGAGTCGGAAGGGCGGATATTGATCGGTCTGAGACTCGGGAGCCAGACGTGTTCCATTACATTACAGATTAATTGAAATTGTAGAGGTGATTGACTTGTTATGCATGTTGTTTGGATGCGTTTTGATGTTAGACTCTTTACAACTGAATGACTATTCTTTTGTTGTATTTGTAACAATTGCATGACTTTGAAATAAATTGTGTTTATGAGAATGAATTTGAGTTAGAAGTTTTTCAAGTTGATTTTTTTTAACTGATTCGATGTTTTTTTCCTTTTATTGGTCTTATTGAAATTAATGATTTGACTTTGACTAATATCTCATTAGTTAAACCACTAAGTAGGTACTTAAGTAAAGGTCGCTATACTTGCAAGTGTGGCATGAGTCTTTGATCAGGTTCGATTTGAGGAACGAGAAAATGAAAAATAAAATTCCAAAATCTTTTTAAAAATATCATTTCTCCTGTGTCGTTTGTGCTTTTACACACGAAACTCAAGTACAGAAACAACCAGATCCCGAACAACTGACTGTAGGCCAATCAAATATTTGTTCCGTGCGGAAATCGAACCCTCGACATTCAGACCATACAATATGTTACTCACATTAATTATCTTTTAATGAGTACTTTCTTTTGATAATAAAATTGAACTGGGCTCAAATGATCATTCATTGAAATTCCTATGCAGTATTAGACAATATTCTATTAATTGTCTTTTATATTTGGAAAAAATTCTACTGTTCTATTTTTTTTTCTATGTTCTAATTTTATTCATCAGTCGTCTCATTGAGTCATAATGTCATATTTATCAAGTTTCTTATGAACCGCAATCAGCAATTCAGGCGCCATGATAAACCACAGATATTGATTCAACCACGAAATAGGAGATATAATATCGGTTTTGTTCTAATTAATTTGCCCGCGATTTCGTCCACGTAGTTTTTTCACCAGTAGTAGCATAATCTTGACTTGACCCATACTAGTTACAAAAGTATGCGAGCGAATATTGGGTAGGCCCGTAGGCCCTGAACGATCCTTCATTCAGATAAAATATGCCCCTTTTTTTCCTTTATGTTACCAAGAAGTAAAGTCCCGAATTTTCGAACTATAAGTTAGGTGACTGCCTCGTTGGTCTAATGGTTGCAAAGCGCGACTTCTGAGCATGAGGTCTTGGGTTCGATTCCCAGGTCGAGCAGTGTTATTGGATTTTTCCTTCAGATTTTTTTTTCAGTAGCAGCCTCCGAGTCTGGATTTATGCCCGGTTGATGGCAATAGGCTTGCCCCCTATTACGAAACGTAACTGTCGACATGTGGCTTTACTAATGGGTACACCTCTGCCTAACCCTTCGGGGATTACGGGCGTGATGTTATGTTATGAGAAAAAAACAAAAAATTCTTTAGCTTTACCATATTGGGATGATAAGCTTCTTAGTAAAAACTGTTAAACAAACTAAGATTTTAGTAGATAAAAATGACCCCGCATGTTTATTTCATACATATTTTTTTTACATTGTGAACTCAGCTGTTTGCCAAAAGAAAAAAGCAAACATAAAAGGGTGACCGAATAGGTATACCTACATATTTTAGTTACATAATGGAAAAAATCGAACTTAACTTTCTTCTCCCGATCGAAAGTTTTAAAACGATGTCCAGTAGGTAAATAATAAAGCCAAATATCACATGGCGACTGACAAAGTTCATTGAATGCCGGTCGATACAATGGCCACAGTACAATGGATGGCGGTTGCTAGGGACTGAGGTACGTACTTGCACTATTCATTCACTATTTAGATGAAATGCTATTTTGGGCCCCGATAACCGGCCAATGTTGAATTGGGTAGTTGACACTATTAATAAATAATTCCAAGACATAACTTCTTTAAAAAAACGCTTTATTTTAGCCCTGAAAACCCGATTAATTTTCAATTTACTGCAAAATTAGATTTTTTGTGGCTTTTAAATCAATAAATAGTTAGACAATTGAGTTGCCAAATAAGTGACGTCACACCGTGCTATTACCATACAAAATCTATGAAAGAATCGCGTTTTGACAGGTCATAAAAAGTACGTCAACTGATGGTGGTGTCAACTAGCCTATTGTCAATTTCACATAATCTATACTAATCTATAATCTATAATAATATTATAAAGCTGCAATGTTTGTTTGTTTGAACGCGCTAATCTCTAGAACTACTGGTCCGATTTGAAAATTTTTAGTGTTAGATAGATTAGTTATCGAGGAAGGCTATAGGGTATATACCATCACGCTACGACCTACGGGAGCGGAGCAGTAACCAAAGACGCGGGTGTAACCGCGGCGGACAGCTAGTATTAAATAATAATCAAGCTTAGAATAGGTAATATGAACAAGGGAAGTGGTAACAGCCGTTTGTAGTGAGGTACCTAGGTAGGTAATTGGAGTTTGTTATGGAAGATTATAGGCACGGCTGTGGCCCTTGGCATTGTACCTACACGCGAAACGTAGACAAGTGGGTACACAGTGGGTAAGTAATGCGGGAATAGCGTGCCGACTGACCTTGATTGAGGTAGGTCATGTATCTACTCACACACACTATTGTTACTAGTTTTGAGTGTTAAAAATCAAAACAATATTTACTTCTCATTGTGATAGTAAATTAATGCATTTAATTTACGTTTTCAAACTTGTATGACCTTTTTATCACACATTTTGTCTCGAAACACCTAGAAAACCGTATCGTTGTGTGATACGGTACGTTTGTCTCCTATTCGATAACAGATGGCGCTAAATTAGTTCCATGGCTAACGCTACCTAGTGTATTTTATTAGACGCCGTATATCAAACAAACGAGTTTTTGGTTTTTGGATTTTTTGACAGACTGTCATGGCAATATTGGCAATGGCAATGGCGTGGAATTTCGGAATTTCTCAAAAGTTTGGTAGATTTTTCTTTTTCTCAGCAGGCAACATTATTTATAAAGCAGGATTGTTTGTTTGACAGTTGACATAATAATAAAAACAAATAATATTGTTTGATTTACTATTTCCATCTTGTTTGTTCGTAAAGTTATTTCCTTTACTGCTTGTTCTTCTTTATTATAGAATGGTCAACTATTGTTGCGTGTACGGATGCGGTCGGAATAGTAAAACCAGTAAACATCTGTATTATTACAGTCTTCCGAAGGAAAGACACCGGTATTTTTGGCTTATTTTTTAAAACGTTGCACTTGTAACGTTGTTTCTGTATTAAAATATCGAATTCCTAATTCATATTATACCCAAAATAATGGGGAAGGTATCCAGCTTGTAAATAATAGGTACTAGCCTATCAATAATTGTCCCACTGCAGCCAAAAACCTCTTGTCATACAAAGAAAGCACGAGCATTGATCACTACACTCAAGGCGATTTCAGACTTATATCAAAATGGTAGTGGTGTTGTTGTAAAAAATAAATAAATCAATTAGGTACTCAAAACCCGCGTATGTGACACAATTATTAATATTGTTATGTTAAAGTCCAGGTTTCCTAAAAATGTTTTTATTAAGTACTTCACTTGTTATGGTTCCAATGACAAACTATATTAATTATTTATTTTGTTGCAGCCTAGAATTCAGCGACTTACTTTAATTCATTGTACTTTTACCAAGTAATTAATTAAATAATTAAGTTAATTTTTTATCCTTCCAGCCTAATTCAATGGCTTGAAGCTGCAGGTCGAGTAGATTTGTTAGAAAAGGATCTGAAGAAGTTGACACACCGCGTGTGTTCTCGCCATTTCTCTCCATCAAGTATTAAAAACAAACATCTTTGTGCTGATGCTGTGCCTACTTTATATCTGTCAGGCAATTCAAATGAAGGTAAGGTCAGCATAATATTTTACTTGAGGAATTCAGAAATAATCCATGCTTAAATGTAATCTAAATGCAAAAGTAACTCTGTCTCTCTTCCATGACTAATCCACTGAACTGATTTGGATAAAATTTGGTATGGGGTGAGTTTGAACCTCAAAATGGACATAGGCTACTTTATATTTGCGCGATTTTGTCTGCTTCTCTGATAACTGACATTTACGCAGATGAAAACGTGGACAAAAGCAATTTTTTTTTGGCTACTATTCATTTGCACTTCACATGCCCTGAGACCCCATAAGGTAGAAGTCTGGAAGGAGAATAGGCAGGTCTTTGCCTAGTAATGGGACCCAAAACAAACAATTTCAAAAAAGAAATCAGACACAGATCTTTAGTAACTTGTGCTTTTTTTTTTTGGTAAATTGTTTCATGTTCGCACCACAAGCATTGACATGGTGATAAAAATTTCAGGTCTCAATGAATCGGAGAAGCAACAAGCAGCCCACGCTGACATTATTTGCAACAGTTGCAAGAAATCCATCCTGGGCTTCCGTTACAAATGTATCACTTGTGCGGACTACGACCTCTGCTCCAAGTGTGAGATGCTAGAGGCACATGACCAGCATTACTTGCTGAGGATACCCAAACCCGTTAACTTTGTAAGTGTCGTACATTAATGCCTTTTCAGGGTTCCGCACCCTATTACTAAGCCTCTGTTGTCCGTCCATCCATCAGCAGGCTATATCTCATGAACCGTAATAGCTAGAGCTAAATATATGCTTGAAAAACTTAAATTTTTCCAGACAGTAGCCGATAACCTAATAAAGAAATGGAGAAAGTTCTTCAAAGCAGAGAAAGTAAAAGTTGGCATCAAAACAGCATCCGATGATGATTACAGCAGTGATGATGATGCACCCATAACTAAATACGCTAGAAATTATGACAGCGGCATAGATTTAACTGAAGAAGAGAAAACCAAGATCCGTAATGAAGTTGATCGTGTATTGAGCATCAAACAAGTTGATAATCGTGATGAAGAATTTACTAAAAGAAAGCATAAACTACAAAACAAGAAAGGGCTTCCAAAGAAGAAGAAAGTTAAAGAATCAATTGATACATGTGTTGGTACAGAAGTAATGGAAAGTTTGGCACCTGAAGTGGTCTTCGCTGATGTCAATGATATAAGAGGAACTCAGAACTTGGATGTGAAGGATGAAATTCCGAATACTCTGACACCATTGGGTCTGTATTTATTGAAATACCAACTTCGCATTCTTTTCATCCACATTAAGTTACATCTGAGGTTACTGCTCCGTTCCCGTAGGTCGTAGCGTGATGTTATATAGCCTATACTATTCGTCATGAATCTGGCCATCATATACCACAAGAATTTTTCGAATCCGACTGGCAGTTCCTGATTGGTAGTTTAAACAAACAGAAACTCTTTTTGGTTTTTTATATTACATAACATAACATCACGCCTGTAATTCCCGAAGGGTGGGTGTACTATTACACCCACTTTTCGCCAGTTATGTAACTCCCATGTAATAGGGGGCGAGCCTATTGCCATCAACCAGGCACAAATCCAGACTCTGAGACTGCTACTGAGAAATTCTTGATGGAAAAACCCAGTAACACTTTGCCCGACCTGGGAATCTAACCGGGTTTGACGCAGATTGTGCACTTCGCAAATTGTGCACTTGACGCAAAATGTGCACTTCGCAAAATGTGCATTTCGCAAAATATGCATTTCTCAAAATAGCAATTCTCAAAAAGAGCACTTCTCAAATTGAGCACTTCTCAAAACGTGCACTCCTCAGAATGAGTGTGAATTTTATTACAATGGGTCAAAATAAAAACCGTTTGCTTACTATATTTTTTTTATTATTTTGGACGATTTTTGCAAAAAGTTATTACGTTCAGGATTTTTTTTTTTTTGTATTTACGTTGGGTATTTACGTAATTTTTATGCCATTTCAGTATTCTACTTGTTTTAGAAAATAGAGAATTGAATAATTGTGTATTCAGCATATATGAAATTATGAATAAGGCATTTAATATACTTCCTAATTTACATATTTCCTAGTAAATTGGAAACAAAAATACGTAGATACGAAAACGTAACCGAACGAAAGAAATTACAACCATGACAAATCTCCTACTCTATGTTAATATCAAAAATAGCGTATAAAGATTTAAACAACTGATTATTATCCACCAGCAAATACTATCCTACCAAATGAAGCAATATAGGTAAAAAATTAGTTACAAAAACATCAAAAATTGCGCTATATTTACTATAGAGAGCTGTATTCTTTGTAAGTCAATACGATTAGTTAAAAGAATTATTATAAATTATTAATAATATAATAAGTTTATTTAAAAATATATCAAACATTTCCTGAACGTAATAACTTTTTACAAAGAAAATATTTTTATCGTGCTAAAAATCGTCCAAAATAATAAAAAAAATATAGTAAGCAAACGGTTTTTATTTTGACCCATTGTAATAAAATTCACACTCATTCTGAGGAGTGCACGTTTTGAGAAGTGCTCAATTTGAGAAGTGCTCTTTTTGAGAATTGCTATTTTGAGAAATGCACATTTTGCGAAATGCACATTTTGCGAAGTGCACATTTTGCGTCAAGTGCACAATTTGCGAAGTGCACAATCTGCGTCAAACCCATCTAACCCAAGACCTCATGCTCAGCAGTCGCGTTTAAAGACCATAACACCAATGAGGCAGTCTCTATTTTACATGTTTTTTCTCCCATATGTAGAAATAGGTACATCAGGTTTTCCTATAATCAATGTAAGCAATTAAAATTATGCTTGTAATTAATTTAATAAAAAGTATTAACTAATTTCCTTTTTTTACAGTTACAGTGCCTCACATAGAACATAGCATAAAGCTAAATGATGAGCTGTCCGAGTTTCTGATAGGCGTCAAATATTCGGATGCATGAGTACTATTGAGTACATACTAATTCAAGCCCTGGATTTTGTACAGAAAGAATTAAAAAAAAATCGTGTTTAATATTTATCGTATTATACGAAGACTCAATCTTATGCTTTTGTAAATATAGAATAATGATGTATTTTAATTTTAAGTAATAAAATTATATTTGTATTTATTTCTAGTGTTCTAATTGAACTTCTAGTACAGCCATACTCAACCTTTTTTTTAAAGGGGGTCACAAAAAAAGTCGGTGTTGCTGACCGTAAAAAAGCTTAATTCAAAATTGATTCATTGCCATTTTGTAACTCCGGGTGGCCAACCTTAAAAGTCGTGGGGTCGCAGACAAATATTGCAAAGATCTTTTACATTTTTTATAAATAATTCAATGAATGCTGCACATTGTTCGCTTCAGTATTTAGTCCTCTTAGTGTAAAAATAATACTTACCTTAAAGAATTACTACACTGAAGTCTGTCTCACGAAAGAAGCCCCGCGGCAATAATTGGAACTAAACTGCTAACGTTCTAAGAGGCCGGATTTGACGTTTCTCCTACGTAATAATTTGAAAAATCCAATTCACAATCCTGAATAATTACTATGTTACCCATACACTATAACAACGAGTATCACTTGTAAACATTAAGTTTAACTTAATTTTGAAAAAATACACTCACAAACACGAATTAATTGCCGATTTATATTTTGACAAGACGTTTTGACAACAATACACAAAGGATTTTGATAGCTGTCAAATCCGGCTTGTTACAATGTTAGCTGTATAATTTAATAAATTTTTAATTTTTTAGGTTTCCTCTCGATGTTTTCCTTCACCGATGTCAGTGATATCCAAGATAAGCTTAGAAAGTACATTATGAATTGAAAAAGGCACATTGGTTGTTGCCAATAGAGTTTGGCAACATTCCGTGACATGACTGTAGCGCCGCATCTGCGAGACTTCTTTCGTGAGACGGACTTTACATTACCGTACCATAACTTAGTTGCCAGTAGTAATCTTGGATTAGTACTTTTTTTTCATACATACTCAAAATAGCTAGGCAGAAAAAAAATATATCATCGATTCTATTTTATTTATTCTGTTGATTAATAAAAAATGTATTGTCTATGAAAATTTAAATTTTATGAACATTCCAGCTCAGGAACTTGCACAATGATCTAAAGCATGATTTTATATCTATCTCTTTCACCCAAGTCAACAGCCTGTCTAAAGGCGCGTTTCCATTATGCAAGTGATTTGCATACAAGTTGCAAGTTGCATGCAAATTGTATAGTGGAAACAACAACTTGCAAACAAGTTGCAACTTGTATGCAATTAACTTGTTTGCAAGTTGTTGTTTCCACTATACAATTTGCATGCAACTTGCAACTTGTATGCAAATCACTTGCATAATGGAAACGCGCCTTAAATCTTGGGCAATTCTTTTCTTATCTCGACTTCCTTCTCACTTCTACCAAAAGAAAAATAATGCATTATGCATAAACAATATCCAAATCTTCAATCTTGTTTGATTGTTTGCAAGATTGTCCAATATTTTCCAAATAAAAATAGTGTTTTTCGTATGATTGCCACTTGTAGTACAAGTTCAGTTATGATATTGATTGTGCACGTAGCAATTAGGGGTATCTACGATGGTATAAATTAAGTTTTTAGAATAATTTGTAAAGAATAACCTATAAGGTACTTTTTAATAATGGATAGCGAAGGGATATTGAAGGCTGGGTCGGAGTCTCAAGACTCCGATGAGCCAGCACCACCAGGAATCTCAAAGGCCGACTTCAAAAAGGTAAGCTACACCCATAAATAATTCATAACCGCCGATGCATACACTGCAATTATAGACATACTTTGATATACATTGATATTTTTGTCTTACTGTTGGTATCAGTATTGATTTGGGTTTTATTAATAGACTCTTGTACCTATAGAAAGTATAGGACACAAAATTTATGATGGCGCCAAGTGATTGTGCACCTTACATTGTTGCATTTTGAAAAGTCAAACAATTAAGTAGTTTTCTAATATTGTTGTTTGTTTGTCATGCATACAATAGGCCGGTGAGGGTATAGTAACATTCAGACCATAATAAAATTTGTGTTAGTGTTTTTGTAAAAACAATAAATTAGTAAGTACATATTAATTCAATCCTTGGCAAAAAATTCACCATTAAATTAGTAGGTATGGTCTTTCTGATGAAGAATTTATTAGTTATTGTTTTGTATTTAATTCCAAATCATAATTGAGTGTTTAAAACATAAATAGTAACTATTTAATCTGGAAAATCCAAAAAATAAGTTGGTACTTTTGATTATTGCTATAAAAAAGGTCTTTGATGGTAAATTATAATATTCCAATACTTACTTAAAATGTTTTCTGTGGCATTGATACAGTATTATTTATTTTATTGTAATGGGACAACAAACAGCTACAATATACAAAATTAAAGTAAAGAAATACAAACAACTTACAGACACTAAGTGGCTCACAACTTCAAAAATTTGCTAAAGAAAACAAAACAAAGATGTAATCACTATCATCTAGATTTTATACAATTTTACTTAACTTGTACCTAATTAAAAAGCTAATTTTAATAGAAACAAAACTATAAAATCAGGAACTCCTTCTCTATTAATCTGTTTTTTTTTCTTTTTCTCGTTTCTGTTCAGATCATGCAATCAGTCCTAAAACTTTCTTCCTTTACTTTGTTGATATTCAAGTAATTTGACCTCGGAGTTCTTGATAAACCATTGAGCTTTGGACATTTGTTTGAGGATGTAGTTTTAAGATTGTTAAATAATATTAACATTGGAATCGTAGGAGCCCGTACAATTGAATTCCATGTGTCCACATTACTGTTATTTTTTTTATTTTTTTTAGACCAACATCACTATATCCAAACCTGGGTCATTATTACCAAAACCCAGTCCTACTACAACTGTTGGTTTCAAGTTAACTCCTTCGTTGAAAGGAGTAGAAAATGCCAAGAAGAGATTGAGAGCATTTTCAATTCAGAAGAAGACTCCCATCACACCGGTAATAGTACCCAAAGGACCTAGCGGAGGAAGTGAGTATTTAATTATCAAAATACAAATTAATTTATAGCAAATTAAAATGGTGCGAGTTGCGACACCAATTATTATGACAAGCTCGAAGTGCGGCTGGCTACACAGTTCGTGTGTTCGCCGTAGAAAAACACATACGGTTGTGTGTGCGCAGCACTTGTGTTTTTTAGTAGAACCACAATGGGAGTGTTTTCCATAGTCAACGGGTTAAATACTGCTAGCGTGTCAATAATATTAGTACATAGATATAAGTAATTATGAGCTGTGCCCATATTCTGCAAATGTTTCCATATCAATTGTGACCTTGTGAAGTCAAAGCATTTATTTAAATTAAACCATTTATAGGCACTTTTGAATTGTCAAGGAGGCTGTCAGTTAGTCAGAAAGTTGAAGCTAGCTAGTAAGGAAGCACTAATATTTGATAAATATTTATATCACACCTGTAATCCCAGAATGGTTAGGCAGAGGTGTACCCATTAGTACTCCCACATTTTGCCAGTTATATTGTTTTGTTTGATAAATATTGTGTTTCTTTAATACAATAAAATTAAAAAAAAAAAAAAATAATAATACCAGCCAATACTGTCCCACTGTAGGGCAAAGGCCTCTTCTTATACAGAGAAGGCATGAGCATTGATCATCACGATTGCTCAAGGCGGATTGGCGATTTCAGACTTACAAAGTCCAGGTTTCCTCACGATGTTTTCCTTCACCGATATCAGTGATGTCAAAATTTAAAATATCATAATTATATTATACATAGGTATATTGAGTGACTAAGTGGATAGAATACTTGTTAAATTATTACATTAAATACATCATAAAATAGATATTACAAATATAAAATTAGAAATTAACACTGTATATTTTAACAGCAATAAGTATCTACCTAGAGTGACTTATATTCTAAAATTACTTACATTATTACAATATAACATACCATACTTTCCATCCCTTTACTACTGTTTTTTTCCCTGCTTGCGTTATTCCTATGCAAAGATGATAATGAAAATAAAGACTAGCATCAACATTGTGTGTCAACAATGCAGCAATGGTTGCAACAGCAATGGTCTAATTGCTTATATTTTTGCTTCAGGCACCACAGTATTCATTGGCAAGCTCAGCAATGTGAAGGTTACTCCGAAACCTGAAGATGTTGAGCAGAAGAAGCCGCCGAAACCACCAAAGCCAGGTCAGGCTAGAAAGATTTTACAAGGTATGTATGTATAAAAGCTTTTGTGTACTGTTCAACTTGAAATTATTTTGGATAGTTTCAGTTACGGATTTTTAAGGAATTATTTAAATAAGATAAAATATTGTATTGGATGACTGACTAATATTAATCTAATATATGGATAACTAATAGAAATAATGAGAACTATTTATACATTGCAAGGGACGCGCGCGGCTTGTGTGGGGAAAACCTGTCATAGCATCATTTAGACTTCGTCCTGATCCGGAATTATTCGAAACTTTTCTATAAAGAAAGAAAGAAAGAAAGAAAGAAAAACTTTTTATTCACGTGAAAGTGACGCATACAAAATAAATTTTCAACAGCCCATACAAGTTGGTACTTAATCTAAAAAAACTAATAGTACTTAATAATAAAAAAAAAAAAATCGGTTACAGTTACAAAGCTCCACAACATCCCTGCTACACAGTATCATACTACATGGGATTTACTAATGTTACTGAGAAAAGATGGCCATGTAGATTACCATAATACCAATGCCTTTTATTCCTTCTCCAGATTCATACACAGAGCTTCAAAAGCGTACCCTCACGGAAATCGAGGATATGAAGAGAAAGATGGAGCTTGTTGAGTTAGGTATACCGCTCGGTCTCATATGCCCGAGCTCCACTAATGATAAGGCTATGCCCACTAAGGCTATGCCACCTATTAAGACGTTTTTGGGTAAGTTTTATTTTATTTATTATTTGTTGATGCATTTCTAATCACCATAGCACTTAAAATAATCAATCATAAGATCAAAATAAGAATTGGATTGAGTTTTGTATCTTTGATTTGTTTGTCAGATTAGAATTTGATTGCTGCGATTAAAAATATAGAAAAAAAAAAACTTTTTTTTTTTAAATCTATCAGAAATGTCGAAACCTGCACCCGTGTGATGCCGGGACGGGTCGCTAGTTTAAAACAAAATTAAGTTTTCTTTTTAGTTAAAGTTAGATCAATGTTATAAAAGCCAATCCTCTGTTTATTTTGATTACATAGTCTCGTCCAGCTATACTCAACCTTTTTTTAATAAAGAGCACTTTTCTGTCATGGTGTCGCGGGCAAAATTCTGCATATGAAAAGGTAATTTATGAAAATTAAAAATGTCAAAAGAAATATTTAAAAGTTTGACAATTTGGTAACTCCAGGTAGGATAAGTGGGCCGCAAGTTGAGTATGGCTGGTCTAGTCCAATGTTTTATTGAGTTTAAGTACAAGAATGAATCCATAAACTATGTATAATATTCTTGATATCTTCTTCAGCTGAGTTAAACATCATGCTTGTGCTGGGCTTTGTACTTTCATCAAGTTATGATATTAAGTCGCAACCTTGTCATGCAAAGAGCTATACTTGTAATATTTAAGTTGCATCCACAATCACTGTTCTGCACGTTTGGAAAATCTGGGTTGCTAACATTGGATATTTATCTTCTAGATATAGTGCATTGGGGTAATTACGAAACCGGGTAAATTCCGATTTTATTAATTTGCACCATTTATGTACCACATCTTATTTTGACAATGTTTTAAAGATGAAACACGTATAATTATTTATTAGCAATGCACGGCAATGTTTAAATCTGTGGCAGCGTTTGATTGAAATTAATAGAAATCGGAATTTACCCGGTTTCGTAATTACCCCAATGCACCTTACCACATTACAGGCAATTAATTTCGGACAAAATAGTCCCGATTCTCTTGTTCACAAACTACACTAAGATTAGGGAATTAAAAAAACTGAAAAGAAAAAAACAAGTGCGAATACAAACAAATAATAAATTCAATAATAAATTCGCCCCTATTACACGGGACTTAAATATAACTGGCGAAATGTGGGTGTACTAATAGGTACACCTCTGCCTAAACCCTTCGGGGATTACAGGCGTGATGTAATAAATTCAAAAGCATAGAACATAGCGAATTGAAGCCGATCTATATGTTAATGGGTCCCGACTGTTTAAGGGTCAGCTCACACCGAGACGCGACGCGACGCTGCGCGCACACTTTAAAAGAGCGACTCAAAATATAACTTGATTTTCTACACGAAAAGATACACATTTCATTGTGAGAATTTAGAATACGTTACACCACGCAGCACTACGCCTCGTGATGCCTCGCGGCGTAGAGCGACGCATCGCGACGCAGCGGTGAATCGCCGGTACGCGCGACGTGCAAGAACGGCGACGTTGCGATGCGTCTCGCGGCGGCGCGCGGCGCAGCGCGATATCACTGGCCTCTTCCAGTATCGTCACGTCGCGTCGCGTCTCGGTGTGAACTGACCCTAAGTCGCTATGTTCTAACCCTTTCCTTGCAGTCGGGTAAAAAGTATGTCAATCGATTGGTAGTGTACTAATTCGATGTTATCTTTTTCAATCTAATACTCCATTTCACTCTGCCTTTTCTCGCTTGTGTCTGCATGTGCATGTAGCGCGCGAAACGCGTGCACGTGCCAATGGGGCGCCCGCACCGGCCCACCAGTTGAACAGTGACAATATTGTCCACGTTAGTGACAGCGTTGTCCACGATAGTGACAATATTGTCCACGATAGTCACCCCTGCTTGACTGACTGTTTGTATATTATGTTTTCTTTTCATATTTGAACGAAACCAGGGTACTTGGAGGAGTATTTGAAATTGTGTATTGTTGCACGGAATGCAACGAAATGGAATCATTTATTTTAATTGGTCTTTATCAAAATAAATCCCTGGTTTCGTTCACATGATTCAAGTGTTGTGTGAAATTATAGTATAAAACCGTGGTTCCCAAAGTTGACTGGACTGCGACTCACCTAACCAAAAGTTCAAAATTCGGGACTCTCGGACTTTTCGGAACGTCACGAATACTGGGACAGTCCTCTTTAGAATGGGGCGTATGGCCACGTTAGGTATATGTAAATATAAATAAAGGACTGATCAGAGCAGGGTTGCGGCCCATACTTTGGGAACTACTGGTATAGAGAATGCTTGTAAATATTAAACTGATAATTTGACCCAATACTTAGACCCATTCATGTTTTAGATACATTCAAATATTTATCATCATAATAGTCATCGCTTATTGAAACAGCATCGCTACGGCACGGCCGTTCCAACCGTTTCAAATTGTCAGCGCGCCGCTGTACGCTTAGAACTTTTAAACTACGCGACGGATTTGAATGCGGTTTTCATCAATAGATAGAATTATTCAAAAGGAATTTTAATACGTATAGTTAGTACCTACATTGCACCCGTGCGGAGCCGGGGCGGGTCGCTAGTAGATTATAAAAAATATTTTAACGCACACTATTTAAAGCTCTAAATTGAATGGCAAATTATTTGCCGTGTCGAAGCTGTGCTGTTTAAATGGGCGAGGACCTTAATGCTTGCTTCCACACAATGGCACAATCTTTATCTTGCTGCTTTTTTGCTTGGTCATGTAAAAATCATCAAAAAACCTATATATTTATTAAAAAAAGTAAATTTTCCAGTTTTCAGTTTAATCCAGTTATGTTGTAGTAATATTGTAAATAACTTTTCAGACCCAGCAAAACTAGACGAGATCATAAGAGACGCTAAAAAAGCTAAGGCAGAGGGTAGGGAATTCAAATTCGATTACCAAAAGATTCTACCAGATTATGATAATCCTTTCCAACGCAAGAAAGAAGAACTCGAAAGAGCGAGAAAGATGTCTTCTGAAGAACGGGAAAGAGAGGTCCGCAGAAAGATTGTAAAAGACAGAGAGCAAGATAAAGATAGAAGGAAGAGTGACAAGTACGAAAAGGATTCAAGAAGATATTCAAGTCACAGGAAAGATGATAAAGATAAACGGAAAGATGACAGAGATAAATATAGAGAGAAGCCGAAAGAGAGGACAGAGGAAAGGAAAGATGATAAAAAAGAAAGAGATCTAACACCAGTTGCTAAAAAGAAAGTGGAAAAAACTGGAGATACGAAAGAAACTGATGTTAACTTAAGTGATTACTTAGTATGCGACAGTTGGTCGTTAGACAACGATGACAAATCAAACATGAGTCCTAAAATTGACGACAAGATCAAAAATATACCGATCCCTAAAGAAAGTAAACCGAAAGAGGCAACGATAGAAATTAAGAAAGAGAAAACAGATAGTCCACTAACTACGCCTATAAAAAAGGTCGCAAGACTACAACCGGTCATAGATTCATTCAAATTCGAAATTGATCCGAACGATGACGAGTTACTTGATATGTTCGATGAGAATTCCGGCATAGAGAAATTCGCGACAAAAACACGCAAACGAGATGACATGTTCGACTCTCCGATAGACATGAAAATATTTGATTTCGATCAAAATACTAAAGAGTCGGCAGACGCTTTGACTGATGACACATTTTTGGAATCAGTGATCAATGAGATAAAGCAGGAAGATATGAGTGATGAAGGGAGTCAAGACAAGGGGCTGGTGGAATATGACTCCCCTTCCAAGGAAAGCTCGAGTCCTCCCATTGACTCTAGACTATCTATAACCCCGGAGTTAGATGATAGAATGTTCATGAATCTACAATCAACCCGTAGCGATTACTCAGACGGATACAGATCAACTGAAAGTGGGTATAAGTCAACTGAAAGTGGTTATAAGTCCAGTGCCAGTTATAAGTCTGGGGATAGCAATAAAGGGGATAACTATAGGCTATCCATGGAGAAGGAGGTGGAACAGATGAATAAGTCAACTGTGGATTCGCTTGAGACTTGGAGTTTTGTTTTGAAGATATGTCAGCCATTGTTGTTTAGGCATGACAGGAATAAGTGTTATAGGTAAGTGAAATAAGTTTTAAATTGGGTTGTTGGTGATTTTTAAAATGGCGGCAGAACAAACCAAACCATAATCTTTCAATAATTAAATTAATAACGTGAACCTATTTCAATATGCCAAATGTAATACATTAATAATGCAATAACAGTTTAATGTGGGCAGCAAACTATACTTAGACTAGCTTTTCCCCGCGAAATTCGTCCGCGTAAATGTCGGACCCTTGTTTCATCCCCTTAGGGGGTGCATTTTGGAAAATCCTTTCTTAGCAGACGTCTACTAACTATAAACTACCTCCCTGCCAAATTTCATCTTTAAACGTCAAGCGGTTTTTGATATTTCGGAATGAGTGACCTTGACCTTTGACCTTGACTGACCGTGCGACCATTCGCTATTATATATTTAGATTATTTTTATCGTTTTACTTTTTTTTTCAGAGAAACACAATCAGCTCCTAAGATCTGGTACACGGAGAACCCCAAGTTGTGCACATGCGTGAAGGACCGCGCTATTGTCTATGAAGAGCTAGAGACCTGTAAGATGACCCTTGTAGACCGCGTGTATGGATGCGATCAGTGAGTTGATTTCCTTTATAAAGATTGTTCATCTAAATTATTAATATTATAAAGAGATTTGTGTTTTTGTTTGTAATGGATAAACTCAAAAACTACTGAACCGATTTTAAAATTCTTTTACCTATGGAAAGCTACATTATCAGCGAGTAGCATTACAAACATTTATAACATAACATCACACCTGTTATCCCCGAAAGGTTAGGCAGAGGTGTACCCATTAGTACACCCACATTTCGCCAGTTATGTTTAAGTCCCATGTAATATGGGGCGAGCATATATGCCATCAACCGGGCACAAATCCAGACTCCGAGGCTGCTACTGAAATGTGGGTGTGCTATTGGGTACACCTCTGCCTAACTCTTCGGGGATTACAGGCGTGATGTTCTGTCAAACATATTTTTTTATTTAATCTCATGTTAGCTATAATTAACTCGTAAGTTACATTTAAGTTGGCTCAAGTCGGCCTTAACAATCACTTCAACGTCTTAACAAGGTACCGTGGCCCCGGAACGTAAAGGGCAACAGAAGGAACAGGCTGGTTTTTTAGGCAGTAAAAGTCTGACAGTCCCTTCCGCCCCACCCAGGGCGGCAGGAGTCATAACAATCACTTTACTACTAATTTCAAAAACTAATTCCTAACCCCTAACCATTCATCAAACTAAAACCCAAATAACAATAAGAAATGACAGCTTTCTTCAGTCTTCAACATCTCCACAGGATCCCGGAGGTGGAACTCCCCAAAACCCGCACATGGTACCCTCGTTTCGCGAACTGCTTGATGGAGAACAGCTCCGTACCATCCCTGGTACCAGCATCTGATTGGGAGGCTGATGACAGCCAGACCGAGACTCCTCATTTGAATGATAAGAGAAGGTCCACCACTCCTCAGCGCAGTGAGGAAATATACCTGGATAGGGAGTATCAGAGGTATGTGGGAAGTAGGTAAGAGCCTTGTAGATAGCTTTTATTTTACAGATAAGTCTAACCAATAATTTTATTCAGAGTGACACCAACAATCAATTGACACAGTTTTTATGACCTGTCCAAACGTACTAAGGGGTACACATCTGCCTAACCCTTCGAGGATTACAGGCGTGATGTTATGTTATGTCCAAACGTTCCCCCATAGATTTTGTATGGCAATAGTGAACTGTGACGTCACTTATTTGCAAACTTAATAGATTATTAACTGTTTATTGATTTTAAAGCAACTGAAAATTGAATGTTACTGTTGTAAATTAACTATTATAAACGACATGACGCTCTCTCATGCTGCCATGCGCTCTCTACGCTACCACTCTCGACTCCCAGAAGTGTGCGCGCGCGCATACTATACACACCGTTGCTTCTCTGTATGAGCTGAAATTCGAATATTCACTGAGATGTTTCACGCCAACTTTTTTTGGTAATTTTTTAATTGACCATCGTATCTTTTTCATATTTTTGTTTAATTCACCAGAGGTACTTCCTCCAGGTTCATGCAAGCAGTATGGCCGGAGGTGTCAGAATCAAAGGCAGGCACGCCTCGCAGTACCACGCCGGTCAGACAAGAAACACGTAAGAAGAAGGCAGAGGATAAGGATACAGAAGACAAGAAGAAGGCCAAGAAGATTAAGTTGAGTAGCGAAGGGTGGAGTCAGGAGTCGGATATTGAGGAGGAAGTGGAAAAAAGGTATGTTAGAACAGATGATCAGGGTCGGGTGGGGCTGTACACTCTAAAAAAAAGTACATTGTTCCACATAAGGAATTTCTCTAATATCGTGGGTGTGTTTAGGAACATATAAACTGACAAACAGACTCAAAACAATTAACCGTAGACCATACAAATCTTTATTTCGGGAATTGAACACGCGACACATCGAAGCAGCCAATCGCTTAGTCTCAGACTTCTCTTTCTTAGCTAATTTAAAATTAAGAAATATTTCCATTTCTTACAGTAAAAAGACAAAAACAGACAAAGTGAAGGTTCGCAAGAGGAAGCTCTCGTCTTCTGCTTCTGATAGCGAAGACGCCATCAAGAAGAGGAAGAAGGCTATGAAGAAGAAGGCAAAGGTAACGCAGAAGATGACTGCATTTCTCTTCTTTACCCGAATCTCTTTCCTTGACTATTTTAAGTTAGGTTTTAAGCTCTAATAACCAGTGATGAAATACGAAAATGAAACACAATAAAAAAAAAATCTGTCAATCATTACATATATAGTTTTAAATCTTTTATTAGTTACTCATTACTCAAGTACTCATTGCAATTAGTTACTTAAGTAATCTGTTACAAAGTATTTTAATTACTAATTACAATGTAACTGTAATTTGTAATTATTAATCTAATTACTTTTTGCCCATCACTGCTAATAATTATTTACTAAAGGTGAGGACTAGTTTTGCTAAGAATAGTGTTATATCCGTTTATGCGACACCTAAATAATATGTGGTAAAGAAGCACTTGACAAACCATTAGGCGCCCCCTAACGTAACGACACCAATTTGCCGCTAAAGCTTAGACAACTTAAGCGCTACCTAGCGGCAATATTTAACACATAACATAACATCACGCCTGTAATCCCCGAAGGGTAAGGCAGAGGTGTAACCATTAGTAAACCCACATTTTGCCAGTTATGTTTAAGTCCCATGTAATAGGGGGCGAGCCTATTGCCATCAAACGGGCACAAATCCAGACTCCGAGGCTGCTACTGAGAAAATACCATTACAAAAACCAACCAACCATATTTACAAAATACCATTTATAATAGTATTATTTTAATATTTACAGACACCGAAATTGACTTAAAAAACCACAGATAAGTGTTAAAAATGTAGATTTTGATGCGTAGGAGTCGCCTAGTGATAAAGGGAACTGATTGCTTGGGTAACTCCTTACATTACTGAATCATAAAAATATTTTTAACGGATATTTTGAATTAAATTTACAGGAAAGTAAAAAGACGACAGCAAAGTTAGCCAAACGACGACGAATAAGTAAAAAGTATTTGAAGAAGCTAAAAGAAAAACAAAAGAAAAAAAAGAAAGAAAGACAACTGTCGGAAGACGAGAACATTGAAAAAGGTTAGTTCAAAATGTACTCTAAGTGCAGTAGATAAGTCACATTTTCTGTTATTGACTGTATGAATGGTAGTTAGTACTTATTTAGTATTAATAAAATATAAAATATTATTATATGCGGTGTAAAAAATCACATCACATTACACATAGCCGTTAATTTCACATATTGCCCATAAAGGCTGATTCACACATGTCAGTGAAGTCGCAGCTCTGGCACCGTCCGTGATAATAGGGTAGATGACACCACCAATCAACTGACGTACTTTTTCTAACCTGTCAAAACGCTATTCTCCCATAGATTTTGTATGGTGTAAATAACTATGACGTCACTTTTGAGTAGACTCAATTGACTAACTACACACATCAAAAGTGTCTAGGGATCAACATCCCTAATCAATGTTAGGGATGTTGATCCCTAGACACTTTTGATGTGTATATTTATAAATTAGAAAGCAATAAAAAATCAAAACAGACAGTTAATTGAAAATGAATTGGGTTATCAGGGCTAAAATAAAGTGTTTCTTTAGAGAAGTTATGTCTTGGTATTATTGGTTAGTGATGTCATCTACCCTATTATTCTTTCATACTGGGAACTGACACTGAGAGCACTGTGTCGTCACTGACCCTGACAGGTGCGGTCGCGTTCATAGAGAATGTATGAAAGATTAATTTTAACTGATACGGGATGGTGCCTGAACTGCGCCGAAACTGTGGCTTCACTGATATGTGTGAATTAACCTTAAAACTTAGGCAAAAATTGTTGCTGGGAAATTACTTTTACAATGAAGAATTGGCTTTGTTATGTGTTGTTTAAAACCCAATATTTAATTACTCAAGTCCCACATGAGGAGACACTATAGGGTAGATGACATCACTAACCAATAATACCAAGACATAACTTCTCTAAAGAAACACTTTATTTTAGCCCTGATAACCCAATTCATTTTCAATTAACTGTCTGTTTTGATTTTTTATTGCTTTTTTAATTTATAAATAGTTAGTCAATTGAGTCTACTCAAAAGTTACGTCATAGTTATTTACACCATACAAAATCTATGGGAGAATAGCGTTTTGACAGGTTAGAAAAAGTACGTCAGTTGATTGGTGGTGTCATCTACCCTATTGATTTTCTATTCTTCTGACTTACTGGTAAGTCAGCCGGGGCTTGACAGGCTAGGCAGGTTACGCCTATCAGCCATGCTTAACATGAGATTCTATTAATGTTATTCATTCTTCTACCTACTTATCTATCTACCTATATTATCCGATTTCCAGTAAATATGCATAAAATTCTATTTATCTTTACTACAAGACGTTATCCACTTTAACAAAAAAAATTTGACACCAGCAGTTAAATCACCATGTTCCACAGAAAACAGAAAAAAAGAAAAGAAACTACGCAAAAAGAAGCAACAAAAGAAGAAAAAATCACAAAAGAAAAAGAAAGTGCAATCCTCAAGCAGTTCATCTTCCTCATCTTCTTCAACCACTAGCACATCAGAAACAGACTCAGAAGCAGAGAAGAGGAAGAAGAAAAAGAAGAGCGCAGAAGTTAAGAAGAAGAAACGAAAGAAGTCGTCTTCTGATTCGGCGCAAAGCGAGGAGTTATTTGATGTTAACATTCTAAATAATATAAAAACTGAAAGATTGACGGACGATGAAAAGAATCAAAGTCTAGTTGATTTTTCGCCTAGAAGACAAAAGCCTAGGGAGATTATTAATGTCAAAGAACTACAAAATGACTTTGTAGGTAATAATAACATCCATATAAAGAAGGAAGCAGAAGAAAGCGTGGGAGATGAGCGGGTCAAAATGGCGGACCTTGAGCTTGAAGAGAAAGAGTTTGCTACAGAGAGATCGCCTGAGTTGCCGGATGAGTGTAATGAGCCTGATGTCCCAGATGAGCCGGATGTCCCGGATGAGCCGGATGAACCGGATATTCCAGAGGAACCGGAAGTCCCGGAAATGGAGGAGATTAAGCAGGAGATGTCGTTTAAGGTTAGTTGGTTTTATATTAAACATAATAGTTGTTGGATGTTTCGATGTTGTTGTAGATTTGACCAAATATGTGCTAGTAAGAGCAGTCAACAGGTTGTCTTTTTAAACCCGTTAGAGATAAACTACGATAACTTGGCGCGCCCCTCCACAATTCAAAACGTTTGAAAGTATTTACAAGACTCACAACGCGACGCGACTGAGACGGCTCTCGAAACAAAAACAAGTCAGCGTGTCATTGTTGCTCGACTAGCGGCGTCATTAATTACTCATTATTATTGAAATAGTATTATGGAGAGGCGCGCCATGTTATAGTAGTTTATCTCTACGAGATAAATAATTTGTCAGTTTTTTAAAGCTATTATTGTCTGCTATATCTGTTAGTAAAAAAGCACACCTATATTATAATTATTTTCCAATTTCATTTATCTGGCAGATACCGAAAACTCTGATACTGGTCTTGTTTAAGTCTCGTTGATAGCTTGGAGCGTAATAATTGACGTTATCCAGCACCAATTTTCCAAAATCAAAATACCAAAATTAATTATTTTGTTTTTTGCAATGTTCTAATAAAATTATTTTGTACACAAAAACTACACAAGGACAGATTATTTAACAGTCAGATAACTTTTATCTAAAGAATAAATATGACAGTTTTTACATTTACCTAGTCAGACCGCCATATTTATCGGTGAGATAAGTATTTATAAGTTATTTATGATCTCCAAACTTTGATTATTACTTATTAACTTAATGATCTCTTAAGAGTGGGGGTAGTAAGCAAAATTACCAATCTTTTTTTGATTTTACATGAACAATTCTAGATTTCTAGGCTTAAAATACAAATGTATGGAAACTACATGATATTTTCGAGGGTTCTCATTGATCAACACATAAAATAATAACATTTTCTCGATAGAAAAACATCACGAAGTAGCCTCAAATTTTTTGTTTTTTTCGATTTATACACGATATTAATTATAATGACTAATATGACGAAATTTGATAATTTGTTATATTTATACATGAGTGAGGGTTTTGTCTAGGCATTTTAGGTAATTCCTTTTATTTTTGGAGTTATTACGATAAAACACTTAACACGGGGCGCGCGGGTGAATTATAAAAGTTTGCTGGCTTTTGGCGCGCCCTTAAAACGGGGCTTCCTCTTTCCTACCCTTTTGCTGTGCCCTACTGGGTTCATAATGATCTAAATTATAAAGTTACCACCTAAGAATACATGTCATATGGAAAGCAATAAAAATATTGAGTATTCTAATAACTATACATATACATAGAATGCTTTGTCCTAAATGACTGACTGACGGATCAACGCACAGCCTAAACCGCTGATCATAGAGACCAGGGGTCCTACCATGAACTCTTATCGCGATCCAAAAACTGAACTGTTCTTCAAATACATCAATATAACGCATCAATAGAAGAACAGTTCAGTTTTTGAATCGCGATAAGGGTTCATGGTAGGACCCCAGTTCTTCAAATACGTCAATATAATGACATAAATTGATGCGTTATATTGACGTATTTGAAGAACAGTTCAGTTTTTGGATCGCGATAAGAGTTCATGGTAGGACCCCTGAAACTTGGAGGGTGTGTTCTTCGTATGACGTAGGCATCTGATAAGAAAGGATTTTCCAAAATTCACCCCGTAATGGGATGAAATAGTTTTCCAAAGTTTATATGGAGAAACCAACTTTGACGCTGACGAAGTCGCGGCCGGGCAGAAGCTAGTTCTTCAAATAAAAGTTATCTGACAATTGAAAAATTGGTCTTAATTAAAACATTCCTAGGAGATCCCACTGCCCGTCATGGCGCAGACGCAACAGAATAAAGACACAGAACAGATCGCAGCTCACAGACTACCTCAAAACACTACAATAACGACAGCTGTAGATAAAGTACGTATGGATTCTAATTCTCGTTAGGTTTGGCTTAAGTATATCATATTGTTGATCAGTCAACTTTTACGATACTGGTTGCGCTTGGGCAGGCGGTGGGTCGTCATAGACAAAGGCCTTTTATGCCGCATAATTGTCACTGTATAATATATCTACAGTGTACGAGTTTCAGCTCATATTTGAATACTCATTTTTTCATCCTAACCTAAGCTTAGTTTTAACAATACTAAAAACAATACATGTTCATAAGATTTAACATTATGGCAAAAAGTGGAGTCGTCGACGTAATGTCATAATATAAATAATTTTAGCGGCTACACTTTCTGGACCGAGGAGTTCAATGAAACTATTTACCCCTATCACATTTATTTTGCCTTATTTTGCACGATTCTGTCAATACTCTCTTCTGAACTCCCTTTCTCATTGGTACTTGACGTATTCCACTAAATGCGTTTGCGTTTTTGCGCACCATTTGTCGTGATGGTAGATGGTGATCATTAAGGCGCTTTGCACATAGAGCAACTATTGCAGCAACTGGCAACTGGCAACTAGCTGTTTACATATATTTCAATTGGACTGCGCACACATAGCAACTCGAGTTTCGAGTTCCGGCGATCGTCAACAGTTTTCAGTTGCTGCAATCGATGACTAAGTTAGTTGCTAATTGCCGCAACTAGCAACTGTTAAATATTATACCGGTTTTTAAAGTTGCCGGTTTCCTCAACCGTCAATCGCAACGCGTCGGGCGATTTCACACCCTCCCTCTCCCTGTGCCCGGTAATGCCAGTGTCGCTACAGCAACGGCATACGGCAACTTGGCTGTGAAAGTTGCTCATAGATTGCTTTAAAGTTGCGGCAACCGTAAACGTTATAGCAACTATCAACTTTTACAGGAAACCTTTTAAGAGTTAATAGTTGCCTCAACTTAAGTTGCTCCGTGTGCAAATCGCCTTAGTGGAATGATGATTATTCAAGATGTTTTGAATTTGACGAAAATGCAAAATAAACTGCAAACCTTGTATTTACAAAAACCCACGCTCATTCCTCAGACGATCCCCGAACCTAGTCCTCCGGTAAACCAGGTCGACACTAACATACCTGAACTGCTACCTCAATCACCTCTCGTAGACAAAGTACGTACCTATTTGTTAATATTGTTCACTTTGCTTGTGCACGAATCTGCATGGTCAATGGTTATGCTTGTCGAGTTATGCACGATATAATATCATGAACATTTAAGCAGGAGAATTCCTGGCTAAGTAATTACAGCACGGGTCGATCCATCAGGTTAAGCTACGCTTGCCGGTGTTGAACTGTGGATGGGTGACCATCTTTACACACCTCCGTGTCCCGGAAAGCACGTTAAGCCGTTAGTCCCGGCTGTCATACGTGATTCTTTGACAGTCGATATGGGTCAACGGGACAACCAGTCTTGTCAAGGGGTACCATATTACCCAGTTACTGAGTTTTGGAGGTCCGATAGCCGACTGCCTATCTGTCATGGAGCGACTGCTCCATGTAACATACTGGTATTCAGCTGCATCCGGTTAGACTGGAAGCCGACCCCAACATAGTCGGGAAAAGGTTATAGGTAGATTCATTGATTTAAGCAGGCTATCATTAGGGTCAGTTTACATTTAGATGTGACGCGAGTCGACGCTTCAAAGTCTCAAGTCTTACCCGCTGGCAAGACTGCTTAAAGAAAATTAAGCCAGCATCGCCGCTTAGTAAATAACAACAAAACAGCAAAATTGCATGAAAAAAAATCTCCACATTGTTAGACTATTACAACTCATTAAATTTGCTAAACTGCTGCATGATTGATAACTAAACTCCATTCAATATAACATTAGAATGATAATGTACAACACTATTATTATTTCAGATCGCATCGTGTTGTAGACTATAAAGCATTTACAAAAAAAAACACTAAAGTGCAGTCATTTCAACAATACAGCACAATCATTGCCATTATTTTTCTAAAGCTATAACAAATTGAGTATACATATAACAAAACAACCATCAAATAACTCGAAACAATTCACAGGAACCACAAGAACTACAACTCCCCCCACCACAACTGGCCCCCCTACCCGATGAATCAAATCTCTCTCAATGTTCATCCCAAGAATCTACCGCCAGTAAGGATGTTCCCTATGAAAAAGATGACAGCCACCTTCGGCCTTCGTCGCAGAACTCCAACTATAGCTTCAATGACGTCATCAACGCCAGCCAGAACTACCAGAAAGATGATGAGGATAAGTTCCAGGAGTATGAGCAGGGGAACTATGAGATGTATGAGCAGCTGGCCATGGCTTATCAGAGCGATGTCGCGAAGCAGGTTGGTGTTAGTTTTGATAGGTTTTTAAGAGACCGGAATTCAATCAAATAATATTAAGAGTGGTTGTTCTTTTTTTTCTGAAGATAAAGAAATACAATCGACCATGAATAGTTTGAACAAAATAGGAAATAGTATACTATGATAACAGTGAGGTGATAATTTAAAAAATATTTACACAAAAAACGATCAAAATAAAATAAAGAATTTTGCGATTGGACAATTGGGTGGCAAATAAATATGAATATGACAACATCAACCACTTATTTTACGCGTGAAAACCCGATTAATTTTAAATTAACTATTTTTAGTTGCTTTTAAATCAACAATTAGTCAGTTGCCGCCAAACTGTGACGTCAGTTTACTATTGCCATACAAATTCTATGGGGGAATCGCGTTTTGACAGCTCATAAAAAGTATGTCAATTGATTGGTGATGTTAAATGCCAAATTATGCTGCTTTGTAAAAACTTAAGTGAATAGTTAAAGAAAAAAAATCGGAACTAGTTGGATAACTTCGCCATTTTTTGCACAAGTTCTAAAATATTTATTTATTGAAATAAATAAAAATAATATTTTTTTTAAATTAATATTTAGAATATAACTTATATGTATTTTGAAATGAATAAAGAAGATAATGAAAAGAAATATGGTTGAATGTAGACCTATTATCCTTCACAGTAAATGTTTTCCAAATGCGTTTCAACTCCCTTATTTCTTCTGAACCAGTCCGCCATGCCCACTCCATCCACAAACGCCGAACCATTCTTCATATCTCAAGTTTCCCAACGGATTGAGACGGTGGTCCGGGCGAGGTCGCGGGGCGAGATCAAGTGCGACTGGCGCGCGGGAGATGAGCCGAGCACCCCGGTGCCTAGCAGCAACCACAGACCTTCGAGATGGGGTGAGACTCATGAATCTAATCTATACTGACCCAGCGACCCAGCTGAAGCAGAAAACCGGTGCCGTGGTTTCGTGCCTCCGTGCACGGGCCACGGCATTATGCTGAGCGTCAGCCGTTTCGCGCGATAGTGACGCATATATCCATTTATGTTTAATATTTCTTTTATTTTTTTCTAGTTTTTACACGACTGCCCCAAAAAAGGAGTGATATGTGTTCAGGGTTAATGTATGTATGTATGTATGTGAGTTTCTTTATTCCACCATAACTTTTAAACGCCTGAACCGATTTAGATGTATGGGGTATCGTTACAATCCTTGCATCGTTCCGAGTAACATAGGGTAGTTAAAAAGAAATCGGTGTGGTCACTTTAAAAAGTTAATTAATACCAGCCTCAATTTATTTTTTTAATGAATCTGGTCGTGTCTGTGTTTATCGTCTAGAGTTTGACAAGTAGATTAAAAAAATATATAACACTGTAAATAAAAAACGTCGTAAAAAAAACTGACGAGTAAACAAAGTACAAATATGTGCAATTTTTGCAGTCGTGTTTTTTAATTGTTTAATTATAGTAGCTTGTAATACTTGTTTTCGGCTAGAGCTTTAGTAAACAAAAATATTTCTATGTTTTGTGCGTCACTTTCGCGGAAATAAATAGTCACGAAAAAAGAAAGAAAAACTTCTTTCTTTCTTATCGTGACTAAAATCCGACCGGGAGTATTATATTTTTACCCGACTACGGCAAAGCCAAAAGGAGGGTTATGATTTTGACCAGTATGTATGTTTCGTTTGATCCCTAGGTCTAAAGCCAGGCGAGGTGAACATAGTGCTGACAGGCGGAGATGACGACCTGGTCCGTGGTGTGGAGCCTGTGTACCAGATACAGACCATCGCCAACAGAAGCGAGAACAATAGCTCGGGGTGAGTCGAATACTGCCCAACAAACTTAAAAATTATTGCTGGGATCCGACTTTTATTTTTGTTGTGCCGCGAGTTCAGAAGTCATTAAAAAAAAAATAGAGAAATTATAAATTTTGCAATATAAATATTGAATATCAATGATTAAGAATTAATTCTTCGCATTGGTTGCTTCATTTTTTGGCGGGGCGCGGGGGAGCTAATGATGCAAATAAAAGCCCTGCGCCCTGGGGGAATTTGCCACTGACCTCAGATAGTACAGTTACGCCACTGGGTCCACTACAAAAAAAAATTCACAATGATCTTCTTTTCGTGTCGATTGACTCAAAGGTTACGGCTCTTTTATGACCCGGTTGACAAAAGTTACCGTACAAAGACCAAATAAATTTTAAATTACGGCCATATAACCCACCTTTCATTTTATGTAAACATTTTTTGGAAATTCAATGGGAGACCACGTAAAAAAAATAAAAAAGATTTGGTAAACAACTTTTTTAAATGTACTAAAACTGCAATTTTTACTTTAATCTTGTAGTTGAATTTCATCTAGTTGAGTTGAATTAATTGATTAATTGAATTCTAGTTGAATTAATTGAATTTAATCTAGTTGAGGTTGTAGTTTTTTCGAAATATTTCGACACCGGGAGTTGGTTGGCAACAAAGTTTTGATAAGTGGGAGAATACAATCACGAAATGACAGGAGCAAACAATATTATTGTTACTTAATAGTAAACCCAACGGGACATGGTAGAGAGAGGGTATCGCGGGGTACTACTGCTCGTGCATTCACGGCCGCCGCGCCATTGGGAGCTGCGCGCACGTAGCAGATCTACTACTTTTCATCTTGGACTAGACATCAAGAAAACATACACGCACCTGCGGCCTTTTTGGATTATGTGACCATACCCTTAGATCAGGTCGAATAAAACAAATACAATAATATAATAGTTGCCCTGTCCCCGATGCCGGTAGGCTACTATTTTTATATATTTTTAAATGTGTTTACTTTTTTATAAATATTTAAAAATGCATTTAATATGAATAGAAAATAATTGAATGGAATCATAATGAATTTTATTTCCTTATCACCTAATTCCTTAGTAATAAATGCGCAAAAACGTTCCCTAGGTAAACTATAAATTCTGTAAATAGAGCTCGATGTCGTTACTGTACGCCGTGAGTATGGTTTATTTCTTAGAAAATCTAGCCTTATATGTTTTCTGTAAGGGTTGGATATGGTTTTTATACTTAACTCATAGCTAATCACCCATAAAATATGATACAACACATATTATGCACTCACATAAAAAACAAACTTTTTTATTTTTTTTACCGTCTTGTACAATCCCCACAGTAATGCGACACATACCATTGCAAACTATACTTATTTCTCTGTATATCCCGCACTTTTTCATGTCTGTACGCCGTGGGTATGGTTTTCATACATTGGCGGGCCATTACCTTTTGTCCGACCAATATTGAGCAACCTGTACAGCTCGATCATTGGCCTCATTGAGGTCTTGGAGGGTGCAGGAGGTTGTGCACGACGAGCAATTGAGGAGGTGACGCATGTCCTGTGATGGTACTCCACATTGGCACTCCGTTTGGGATGGGTGAAGAAAACCCCATTTTACAATGATGAAAAGAGTATATAATCACTTTTGGCTTCGTTAGTTAAGTGTCTTTTACACCATTCATAAAAAACATATACATAATGGCTAAATATTCTGTCACATGTAGAAGTTACGATGAAGCGTACGAAGACATGTACGGCGCGTCGGACCGGCTGCAGTACGGCGACTGTTTCAACACGGACATCGAACCCGAGCCTGTCGAGGAGAATGGCGAGCTTCTGCATACCAGCACGCTGGATGATAGGATCAACAAGGCGTTGAGGACTACCGGTGAGATTTTTTTTCTAAAATCGTAAAACGGAAACAAGAAATAACTGATAACAAAGAGAATTGAATTTAAGGACGTTTACTTCGCACTCATACTCATTTTTTTTTTAATATTATACCCATCTGTGCAGATGACACATTCAGATACTTAGACATTGTACTTTAAAAAAATATTTTTTTTCCATAAGTATGCATAAGTGGTATTATAATTAAATTAAAGATCGTTATGGATCGTTAGGAGAGAGGAAGGTCTGTTTTTGGACCGACTTAAAAAAGGAGGAGGTTCTCATAATTGAGAACCTCCAAAAACAAAAAAAAACATACTGCCCAAAGACCTATGTTTTTAAACTCTTTACTTTTAAAGATAATGTGTTCTACATTATGTAAGCTTTAATAACTGCTTAAACCCAAACACTTAAAGTTATTGGATAAAATATATGTTTAATGTGTACAGTTCTGGGCGACGTCTCTAAAGATGCTGATGAAGTCGACGGTGATAAGGATGGCCCAGAGAAAGGAATATTAGTCGTGTGAGTATTGAAAAAGATAACAGCACATTTTATAGGACTATTTTCGTTTGAGATTAATACACACATCAAAAAAGTCTAGGGATCAACATCCCTAACATTTGTTAGGGATGTTGATCCCTAGACTTTTTTGATGTGTATAGTATGCCACATTGTAAACCCACAATCTATCGAAAATCTATGTCAAATCATCTATACATCTATATACAACATTATTTTTAGTATATGTGAAACCTGAATATTGTTTGTTCAGAATCAGTAACTGATTCGATTCCAAAAATTTTTACACCAAGTTATTTTTTTTTTCAAAAATATTTTAATTAAATTTTATTACCAGTTAATTACAATACAATCACCGTACGGTTAGGTACCTATTGCCAAACTATTATCACGAGTGTATAACACAGGAGACGCGGTTTACGCGGGTGTACCGCGAAATGAGCATGTTTTTGAACGGACAACCAGGTAATATACAAGTTTATAACTTTGTGATTTTTTATGATACGGTTTTAAAATTTTGTACATAGATTTTTTACACAAAAATACTAGACAGGTGTATCGGGTTTCGCATAAACAAAAAATAATGTTGTATATAAAAGAAAGTCGTGTAAGACTCAAGAACGGCAGAGCCGATTTGGCTGAAAATTGGTGGAGAGGTAGCTTAGAACCAGGAGACGGACATAGGATACTTTTTATCTTTTTTATTTTTGATTTTATCCCGTTTCCGTGGGACGTGACATAAAACATGGTATAATAAAACGCAACTGACGTGGAATAACAAATAAAGGTAGGGTAGAGGTAGGTTAGGGGTAGGGTAGGGGTAGGATACCATGCAACCGAAGTCGTGGCGAGTCAGCTAGTAATATATATAACTAGCTGTCCGCCGCGGTTACACCCGCGTCTTTGGTTACTGCTCCGCTCCCGTAGGTTGTAGCGTGATGGTATATAGCCTATAGCCTTCCTCGATAAATGGACTACCCAACACTGAAAGAATCATTCAAATCGGACCAGTAGTTCCAGAGATTAGCGCGTTCAAACAAACAAACAAACACTGCAGCTTTATAATATTAGTATAGATTTATTCCCAGGTCAGGCAAAGTGTTATTGGGTTTTTCCATCAGGAATTTCTCAGTAGCGGCTTTGCAGTCTGGATTTGTGCCCGGTTGATGGCAATAGGCTCGCCCCTATTACATGGGACTTAAACATAACTGGCGAAATGTGGGTTTACTAATGGGTTCACCTCTGCCTGACCCTAAAAAACCCTAAAAATTAAGATCGTACCTTCTTTGACTTTCACTATTACATGGGACTTAAACATAACTGGCGAAATGTACTCATGGGTACACCACTGCCTAACCCTTCAGGGATTCCAGGCGTGGTGTTATGTTTTATGTTTTTCTGTGTTTTTGCAGTAAAGCTGTGCCCGAGAGCCGAGGTGCGAAGCGTGTGAGTTTTGCTGACGGATACAAACCTGGTCAGGACTCTGATGTTGAAGAACCTCCTGTTAAGAAGGTACCTTTATTCCTTAGCCTGTAACATTACACCTATATTTATGGCTGGAGTCTGGAGTGTCCATTAGGCAGTGTGGGCAATTGATAAACTAGAAAAACCGGTAATTTGAATTGAATGTTGATTTGAGAATTTTTTTTTATTTCCAGAAGAAAAAGGCGCGCCGCCACGGCTGCGCCTGGCCGTGCCCGGCGACACACATCGACCACGTGCCACTGTGGGACGCCCTGCCCCCTCCACCCCCGCCCCCCGGCTCACCCCCTCCCAACATCCGCCTCGCCATGCAAGCGCAGTTGATAATGATGCAATCACCAAACTTGTTACAAGCTCCTAATATGATGCAACAACCTCCACAAATGATGCAACAGCAACCGGGCATGTTGCAGCAACCGCCACAGATGTTGCAACAACCACCACAGATGTTGCAGCAACCGCCACAGATGATGCAGCAACCGCCTCAAATGTTGCAGCAACCGCCACAAATGTTGCAGCAACAAGGAGTCAAGTCTATGATGCCTACGCCGCCGTTCGCAATATCCCAAAAACTGGGTTAGTGATAATAATTGACTGGTATTCCCATCGATATTGAATATTGTTATATGTACAGTCAACAAAACAAATAGGTATGCACGGTCTTCAGATATAGTTGAAGTTTTCTTAGAAACCGATGGATGTTTTCAAATGTAATTTAATTTGAAAAGTAGATAATAAACAGTTTATTAATTAAGTTAAGTTTCAATCGAAGATATCCATCGGTTTCTAAGAAAACTTCAACTATATCTGACGACCCTGAAAACCTATCTGTTTTGCTGACTGTAATTATTTTGTGATCTGTAATTACCTATATTAGATGTGCATTGCAAGATTGTAAAGAAACAGAACGAAGTCGCGGGGTAAAGCTAGTGTTATATATATTTAATATTTTTATTGATGTGAATCATTTATTGGTGCACTTTGGTGGTATTATCGACAAGTAAGCCGTGACGGCAAGCGGCATGACGCTCTCTCATGCCGCCGTGCCCCCCCACCCTCTACGCCACCGCTCTTTGCTCAGCTTTATTTTTATTTAATATTGATTTCTTTGCCAACAGATCCCAGTGTATCACTACCAAGCTTCCTTCCATCGGAGCCTCCGCCCGGACTTCTTAGTTTCCAGTAGACTTTATTTAAAGTAACTTACAGTAACTACCCGACAGTATATATTATGGCACTTCTAGCTTAATACATTCACTGCCGGGCCAAAACTGTTGAAGGTCAAACCTCCACTAGCGTCGGTCAGCGTTGACCCGACGCGGCGTGGAATGTGTTAAGGGCCTTTTTATTGTCATGCGTGTTTGCGCCCGCGTGCAGGCCAGGTACGCATGCGTGCTGCGGACCGCACGCAGAGCATTATTTTCACTTCGCCGCCGCAGTATTGTGCGTGTCGCCAGGAAGAGAACCCGTGTCAAAATGAATGTTCATATTAATCATACAACCTGCGTGCGACCCTCTTGACAATAAAAACAACACTGACTGACAAGGTTCGACACACGCACACGGGTGGCACGCATCCGTGCGAGCCACCCGCGATCCGCGTGCGTGTGGCGCGCATGACAATAAAAACATGTATGATACGATACGTTGCGGGCAGCACGCATGCGTGCCTGGCCTGCACGCGGGCGCATACACGCATGACAATGAAAAGGCCCTAAGACCGTTTACGCCGCACGGCTTTTCATACAAACTTTCAAGTCCTTATTTTTCGAAATGAATAAACCGATTTTAATGAAAATTCTTTAGCTAATACGAAACTACGTTATCTGTCAGTGCTATGTTTTAAGGTATACTTGATTTCCAAGCAGACAAAGTCGCGAGCAAAAGCTAGTTATTTAATATCATGAGTGATAATTACTATTATGTTAGTATAAGTTTATTTTTTAAAGACACTGTAAATATATAAGCATAATATGACTATAAATTTGGTTTTATTTCTTAACTCACACTTGTTAAAAAGTACTAGGGGGCCTACTGCCAATCTGGTCCGCAAATGTAATCTAATTCCGCGCTAATTTGACACAGACTGTGTGTTTACACACGTACTAATTATCAAAAGTAAGTTCATACGCATTTATTCAGAATATAGTCGCTAGAGATGAGTCGTACTAGGTAAATTTGGTACTAGATGCACCTAGTCCAATAGGGTAGATGACACCACCAATCAACTGACGTACTTTTTCTAACCTGTCAAAACGCTATTCTCCCATAGATTTTGTATGGTGTAAATAACTATGACGTCACTTTTGAGTAGACTCAATTGACTAACTATTTATAAATTAGAAAGCAATAAAAAATCAAAACAGACAGTTAATTGAAAATGTATTGGGTTATAAGGGCTAAAATAAAGTGTTTCTTTAGAGAAGTTATGTCTTGGTATTATTGGTTAGTGATTGTCATCTACCCTATTCCGTACAAATACTCGATCCAAATACCTGTTCCACCTAGTCCATAAAGTACGCATACTTTTAAGTATGCTTTTAGTCAAGTGTTTGCGTACCACCGATACGTGAAGGTACGGATGCAGTACTAATTAATTGTAATCTTCCCTTCATACTTTACACAGGCTTTAGCGTGTAGGCACTGAGACTAGGTGGATCGAGTATTTTAAAAGTTGGAATAGGTGCTACCTAGTCTCGTTAACCTTTTCACCGCCAGCGAACACAGAACGCGATGCCTCGCCCAGCGCCAAGCTATATGATAATAGTTAAAATGAAGAGCTTCTAATGAAGTCGTGGCGCTGGTGGCACGAAAATCCGCAACTTCTATTGAAGTCCGTGGTGGTGAAAAGGTTAAATACCTAGTCCCTGGATCTGTTCTAGTATATCTATATACCTACGCTTCATCTCTAATAGTCGCCATTCTATAGGTTTTTAACCGCTAAAGGCCTTGCTGTTATATCAGTATGTTAGAACTATAGATGATTCATTGTCTCATTACTCGGGCTTTCAGTAATAATCCTTAAAAAATTGTATCAGTTCATTTTTTCTTTAAAAACGATTTTTCGAGGATGTGTGAGAAAATGACCTATAGTACTGATTGGTCACTTTCATACATATCGCCTCTCTGCGCATCCTCGCACGTATCGAATACGTCATACGGTACATACCGAAATCCTGGGAAATAGGTGTTCCCCCTCCTTATCAGATGCCAGAGGTCAGCGGTGACCATTTATGTGTACGCCGGCTGATAAGACTGTAAAGTCAAGTAGCACGTTTTGTGGTTATCTTTCAAGGTTGGTCCCATAGTAAAAGTTGTTCATAATGATGAGTACAATGACCCCTTTTCAGGTTTCAGGTAAATTATGACCATGTATATGTAATTAATCAAAAATTATCGCCTAAAAGCTACATTAGTCTAGTGGTTACAAACGGGATTGCTGAGGGTAGGGTTCTAGGTTCGTTCGAGTTTCTGTAGAAATTATACCCCGATAGAATAGTTATAAAATTAAAATTGAAATGAAACCCATGTATACTTAATAAAATTAAACCAATGATTTATTGTAGTGTATAGACAAATAGATAATAATTAGAGTAGGTACACATACCTACTTTTTCATTAGTACTATACCTACCTGTGCCAATCTTATAGTGTCAATTATTTAAACTTGGTAAACAGAAACAATCATAAAGTTTTTATTACATCACTATTAGCTAAAGTCTTGAGATAGAAATCTGAAAAAAATCCCCTGCACCCGAGATAATGTATTTCTTATATCGTATTTAACTATTGACAATTAAACAAACGTTATGACACGATTGAATGAACTTTTTATCGGTACATGACACCGATGAGGAAAGTTTAATATAAATAAATAACGGTTCGACAGGTTCTTCCCATTTTCTTACGAAGCGTCTCGCGCCAGGGTAAGAACCTTACTTTCCTTAAGACATCGTATAAATACTCGACTTAAACTAACACAGCTATCATTGCAAGACAAGTCGTCGTAAGCAACTATTCAAAATGGGTAAATTGATCTTAGTACTATCAGTACTGGCGGTGTTTATGATCGCTGAATCAACATGTCAGCGTTTCATTCTGCCTACCTACCGCCCTCCACCTGCACCAAGACGTCCGATAATATTCAGAGCCCGCCGGGGAGCTGACGACGAACCGCTGTGGCTGTGGCAAGGAGACAACATTGACCGAGCGCCAGCCACGGGAGACCATCCGTTCCTGCCGTCAGACATCGACGACATCAAACTGGACCCCAACAGAAGAACTGCGAGGAGTCTGAGCACTCCTAGCGTGTCGCGTGGTGGTGGAAGCCGTTCATCCTCGAGCCGGGACACCGGGCCCACTCACCCAGGGTACAACCGTCGTAACGCGAGGTCGCTCAGGCTGCCAGGGTACAAGTTTCCCCTGCCGACGACGCCACCTTTCAACCCTCGTCCCAATTACCCTATCTACGTTAAAAGCAGATTTTAAGTCCCATGTCATTTTTATTGTGTTAAAGTTTGTGCAGATAGAGTAGCCATTTTCTCGTTTTTTTTTTTATTAATCAATTGATAATTAACTACTAAACAGCAATGGAAATAGAGTTGATAATTGCTTATTCTGTTCAAGATAATAAATGTCGCATGAAATTATATCTTGCACACAATTGCCTACTCTATTTATTGTGATGTTTAGTTTATTATTAATTGTTATTAATGAAAATTACTGGAGCATATTGCTGCTTTATTTGCACTGACCATTAGGTGTAAAGTAAAGTAATATATTATCAAATAATACCTACTTGATGATGTATTACTTTTGTGTCAACAGTTTATTTAACAAAAAATGTATCTAAATGTAAATATTATGTACCTACTTACTTTTCTTTTTATAATACACGACTGTTAACACAATGCCCTCTTTTATTTATTTACCGTAGTGACCGAATTTACCCGCCCGGCTTGGCACGGGGGCATTTTAGTAAGTGTGGCTAGCAATTGAGATTTTCATACAAAAAAATACCTTCTTTTCCGACAGGATGCCAAAAAAAATCTTTCATACAAACCTTTTAATATACTCGTTCTTAAAAGTAACTCCGTTCAAATGTCGACCATTATGGACTAAGATTTCAGAGTCTACAGTCCAAGATTACTTTAATATGCTTAAAATGTTGAGGATAGATATTTGAGAGAATACCTATGTCGTTAGGTAAGTTAAGAGGTATGTACACACAGCAAAACAGATAGGTATGCAGGGTCGTCAGATATAGTTGAAGTTTTCTTAGAAACCGATGGATGTTTTCGAATGGAATTTAATTTAAAACGTAGACAATAAATAGTTCTTTACTTAGGTTAAGTTTCAGTCAAAGACATCCATCGGTTTCTTAGAAAACTTCAACTATATCTGACGACACTGCATACAGGGCTGTAGCTAGAGTCGAATTTGAGGTAGGGCAGCATTGGTTACAGGTAGGGCGAAAGTAAAAAAAAATGTCATAATAATTATGACTTATCAATTATTGATCTGCCCTCGAAACATGGTCTCCTAATCAATCACCATGTATATCTGACATCTTATGATGACTCTGAAACTAGGAACAAACAATTTAATTTATAATAATTTATCTTATTTTTGGTATTTTTAAGGTAGGGCATTGTGATTTCAAGGTAGGGCATTGCCCCACAATGCCCCCCCCTAGCTACGACCCTGACTGCATACCTATCTGTTTTGCTGACTGTACATCTGCGTACAATGCCAGTTTTAATGCTAGGCCCTATTTCAGGTTCTAGGTACAAAGGTACCTTACTCAATACGCATCTTCTTAGCTACATAGATCCTCTAATAAAAAAGCTGCAGGTCTTTGATTGTTTTTTGTTTTAAACACTAGGTTTTTAAAATCATTTATTAAGCGCTAAATCCTTATTAGTTACTTTTTTAACTTAGTAAGTACCTACCAGTCCTTTTCATCATCTACCAACAAATCTTCGAAAAAACTACTTTCAACATTTATTAGGTAAACGATTTAGAGGTACCTAATATAAATAATACCAGCTTTGATCACCATGCTTGCTCAAGGCGGATCTAAGGCGATTTCAGACTTATATTAATTTTAAGTCCAGGTTTCCTCACCGATGTCAGCGATGTCCAAGATAAACTTTAGAAAGTACTTAAGAATTAGAAAAAGTCGTATTTGGTACTTGACCGTGCCCGCCGGTTGCGAACCAACAACCTCGAGCATGAGAGGCGGACGCCTTAACCACTGGGCCACTGGGATAATAAAGGTTTTCTTTATTATCATTTTTATGAGTTCTTGAATAATTAAATGATTTTCTCATACAATAACATAGTTGCATATTCACATTAATGAATCAAACTGACTCTTTGTTTGTCTCGGGAGTAAAGGGGGTGAGGGGTCGTGGGGTTTTAGGTTCGATTCCCAGGTCTGGCAGTGTTATTGTGTCTTTCCATAGGGAATTTAATAGATGCGGCTCGGAGTTTGGAAGTTGATGGTGTGGCACCCCCTTTTTTTTTATAGGTGGTAAAAATCATCAAATGACTCCTTCCGCCCTGGGTGGGGCGGAAGGGACTGCAGACTTTACTGACTAAAAAACCACCCTGTTCCTTCTGTTGCCCTTTACGTTCCGAGGCCACGGTATCCTACTCCGGAAAGTACGTTAAGTCGCTGGTCCTGCACTTGTTTTCTATCCGGACGTGTCGGATTGCCGTCATATCGGACTATGAGAGCTTAGAGAGGAACAGGGGATTGCATCTGTGTTTGCGCACTTGTATACTTGCTCTTGCACACTTGGCTACTTGACCAGTCTCCTTTGAGATTGACCGCCAAATTCGATCGGGAAAATACACATTGTCATTATTACTATTTATCAAAATCCAGAAAAAAAACGAGGTAGGTAGTAAAAGTAAAGTAGGTAGAAGCAAAATCACTCTAATCACTCGCTTCAAAACTTTTCTTTAATTAAAAAGATGTCTCCTGATTTTAAGACCTGTAAAGTTATTTATACTATAGTTGCTTGCGTAGTTATGCCGAAAAAAAATCAGTTTATTAAATCTGAAGTGTTAGAAGACTTTTGTCTTACGCAGAGCATAATAATCTATTTGCCTCGTATACTTTACATTGTTCGAGATATCACTGCTAAGTGCTACGGCAGCACCTGTACAATAAAATACTTTCGGCATCTCAACGGGACTTGCTACTTAAAACAAGTTTACTAGGTATGTGAGAGTTTTTACTTCACAGCAAAAACGTTTCGTTCGGATAATGACATTGAGATAAATTAAAAAAGAGGAAATGTTTTAGACATAAGTTTATTTTAATACTTAGATGTACATTTTTGGTTCAAATTAACAGTTAGAAAAAGTAATGGCTAGTATCAGAGTCATAAGCAAATACATTTCAAACGTCATTAGTTAGTTATATAAACAACATTATGAAGTAATTGGCACTTCTATTTTGTTGGTACAGCGAACCACAAAACCCCGGCTAATTAGTTTCGAGCGTAGAGGGGGAAACGACCGGGCCTTTCATCCCAAGGATACCTAAGACGCGGGTTGAAAGGTGGCAGCGTAGGTAGAGGAAAGTCGTACCCTGGCAGCCTGAGCGACCTCGCGTTACGACGGTTGTACCCTGGATGAGTGGGCCCGGTGTCCCGGCTCGACGACGGACGGCTTCCACCACCACGCGACCGACTAGGAGTGCCCAGACTCCTCGCAGTTCTTCTATTAGGGTCCAGTTTGATGTCGTCGATGACTGACGGCAGGAACGGATGGTCTCCCGTGGCCGGAGCGCGGTCAATGTTGTCTCCTTGCCACAGCCACAGCGGTTCGTCGTCAGCTCCTCGGCGGACTCTGAATATTATCGGCCGTCTTGGTGCGGGTGGAGGACGGTAGGTAGGCAGAATGAAACGCTGACATGTTGATTCAGCGATCATAAACACCGCCAGTACTGATAGTACTAAGATTAATTTACCCATTTTGAATAGTTACTTACAACGACTTGTCTTGCAATGATAGCTGTGTTAGTTTATGTCGAGTATTTATACGGTGTATTGAGGAAATGGAGGTTCTTACCCCGAGATGAGACACTTTGTGAGGAAATGGGAAGAACCTGAATAACCGTTGTTTACATTGAACTTTCCTCTTAACCCGGTCTCTTACATGTACAATTAAGATAAGATTTGCAGTTACACAAATAGATGGTGAAACGAATACAGAGTATAACTACACCTAACATAACATCACGCCTGTAATTCCCGAAGGGTTAGGCAGAGGTGTACCCATTAGTACACCCACATTTCGCCAGTTATGTTTAAGTCCCATGTAATAGGGGGCGAGCCTATTGCCATCAACCGGGCACAAATCCAGACTCCGAGGCTGCTACTGAGAAATTCCTAATGGAAAAACTCAATAACACTTTACCCGACCTGGGAATCGAACCCAAGACCTTATGCTCAGTAGTCGCGCTTTGCGACCACTAGACCAACGAGGCAGTCAACTACACCTAAGTACGTAGGTATTTACCTACAAATGCGGAAAAATACTTGGTACCTATATGATGCTCAAAAAATACAAACAGAAATAAGAATAAGAGATTATTTGTGGAAGAGAAACTTCAGTTTTATTTTTGAGTCTTTGAAACCTATTTATTCTTAACTTATTATGTTCAATTCAACTTATTTTTCTTGTATATTATGACGTCGAAAAGTGCCTTTTAATGGTCTCATGATTTGACTTTGAAAATATCTTCCTTTTGTAAAGAGAATTACTTACTTATTAATTTAATTAGCACCTTGTTCTAATATTTGCATGTCAACTTGCTGAATGCGTCACTGTATAAAACAATTCATACCTATACCTAGCTACTTACCATCTTTTGTATGACTGAATTTAAATGTTTTGACTTTGACTTTGGCTTTAGGCTCAGCCTAGCGCTACAACAATTAGGATAAATAAACGTTTGCAGACAGGCCGGTGCACCTGTAGTAGTAGTTTGTAACTATTGTGTCTGTGGTATAGGTACTTATCTACATGAACAGAGCAATAAAAAACCACATGAATAAGTAGGTACATACCTATCTAGAATTTACTTTATATAAATGTGTTTCATAGCCTACTAAAAGAATTTAGGGTTTATGTTATTAACTAATCAAATGTTAATTGAGAGTTGATCATTGGTCAAGTGGTTGCAAGGTTCGATACCCAAGTCAGGCAGTTATTGGGTTTTTCGAACTGGAAATTTTTCATTCTCCAGTATCTAGTAGTTAGGATTCGTGCCGGGTTTATAGCAATTTTGGGCTCACGTGGGACTTGCAATATGTAACAGAAAAAAATATGTGAGTTTGGACAACCTTAAAGGGAATTAAGCGTGATATTATCTATACATATAATAAAATTCTAGAAAAGTGGTGTCTGTACAATGGAAATATATAAAAAAAAAGTAGCAGGGGTTGTTATTATATCGATGCTGAACCCGAAACTGTAATTAATTTTTTTTTTGTCTGTTTGTCTGTTTGTCTGTGTGTTTGTGCACGCTAATCTTCGGAACTACTTGACGGATTTGAATGATTTTTTTTTTGTTGTATAGGTATTAAGTCCGGGCAACATATAGGCTATAATTTATCTTGGAAACTTGAACACCTGATGCAGAACCGCAACAGACCAGCTAAACTATAAGATATACAAAAATGGTACCATAGCAAAAATTGTTTCACGTGATGAGCATTTTCTGCTAAGAGAATAAATTTGAAGATCTGGAACACCTGATGTGGAACTCCAAGAGCCCAGCTACACTATAACATATATAGGAATGACGTCTTAGCAAGAGTTGTTCAGCCTGATGAGCACTTTCTGTTGTCGTATAAAATTTGAAGATCTGGAGCAGCTGATGTGGAACTCCAAGAGTCCAGCTATACTATAACATATTTAGGAATGACGTCTTAGCAAGAGTTGTTCAGCCTGATGAGCACTCTCTGTTGTCGTATAAAATTTGAAGATCTGGAGCAGCTGATGTGGAACTCCAAGAGCCCAGCTATACTATAACATATGTATATAGAAATGACGTCTTAGCAAGAGTTGTTCAGCCTGATGAGCACTCTCTGTTGTCGTATAAAATTTGAAGATCTGGAACAGCTGATGTGGAACTCCAAGAACCCAGCTACACTATAACATATATAGGAATGACGTCTTAGCAAGAGTTGTTCATCCTGATGAGCACTCTCTGTTGTCGTATAAAATTTGAAGCTCTGATCTGGAACAGCTGATGTGGAACTCCAAGAGACCAACTACACTATAACATACACACATCAAAAAAGTCTAGGGATCAACATCCCTAACATTTGTTAGGGATGTTGATCCCTAGACTTTTTTGATGTGTATATATAGGAATGACGTCTTAGCAACAGTTGTTCAGCCTGATGAGCACTCTCTGTTGACGTTTAAAAATTGAAGATCTGGAACACCTGATGTGGAAATCAAAGCTTAATTTCACTGTATAATTATAAAATAACATAAGCTGGGAGTACCTCCACGCGGTGAAGGCGGTAACAGTTTAGGACTGATTTTCGATGAAATCTCGCTCATCCCGTTGTTTTCCCGTCCCCAGGTCTTAGAATTCTACATCAGACGTTTCAGATCTTCGATTTTGACGACCCCGTTGTCGCTGGCATAAGCAACAGGATCCGCGTACGAAGTCGCGGGCAGAAGCTAGTGTAGGTATAACATCATATTGTTTTCTATTTGCATAGTGTAATTACTCATCCAAGGTATTCAACTAAATTTGTAGGTACCTACCTAATATGACTTTGGTGCTACTACACTGATTGCTTGATCCGGGATTCAAACCCCTGAACATTACACTCAGCAACCGAGCTAACAACTACTAAACCATCAAGGCTTATTTTAAGAAGTTTATTGTATTAGATGCTAACCCATGTCCATGCTTGAACCGGGATTCGAACCCTGCTACCCGAACAAGCAACTACTAAACCATCATGGCTTTTCTTATACAAGTTTATTGAAGCCCAATTGACTTTTAGCTAGATTGTATGTAAATGCAACGATTATGGTAAAAAAAAATCTGTTTGTTGATTTTTCAGAGACCAGTTACATTTTGAATAGTTTGTCTATTTCAGTATATGCCTTCACTTCAAACAGCAGTAAGCGTTTGACTTCATAGTCAGACACTGACTAAGGCTGCCTCTCCATTGAAGCGTAGTGAGACTGCGGGGCGAAGAACCGGAGAAATATAAACCAATGGAATTGCATATAATCTGCGCTTTGCTATTTAATGCAATCCTATTAGTTAATATTTCTCTGTTTCTCCGCACCGCAGCCTCGCTCCGCTTCAATGGACAGGCAGCCTAACTACTAAAGCTAATTGCGATTGTTTTTCATACAATTTGAACTTTATGCCCACTGTCATAAAGAAAGATAACTTGGGTGTAAACATAGACTTATTTCTATAAAAAGGGGTAAGTACAAATAAAACACACATATAAAAACAATAAAATAGATTTTCATTTATTGTGAGACGAAAAATACAACAATGGGACTTATCACCTAAAATGGTTAGTGGCAGACTGTCGTGTCAAACAAATTGATAGTTAGGTAAAGGATGGCGCGGCTGCACGCATCTCTACGTAGATATCCGACTCCTAATTATTTATGTCTTTCATTGGGGAACTCGTGGTAACGAATATCAACGAAATAATATTATATAATACACAAAACGATACCATGAACTCTCTATTCACTGAAATCATAACTAATATTATTTTATTTTTAAACATTGTGAAGTTTCAATAGTTTCATTTTTTTAACTAATTTTTTTTAAAAAGGCTTTATTGATTCGAAGCTAATACTTAATTACTTACAAGATTGTTTAATAGTTTTAATAGTTGTCGCGCCACTCGTCCGTCCGTCGGTGTCGGTCGCCGGGCCGTGTCGTGTCCGTGTCGGCGTCGTACGGGGTGCGCCTACCAACGAACCTCACAAATCAAACGTAACAACTCTCAAATACCGCTACTATGAAACGTTCTATACAAAATTGAACATTGCCGATTCGCTAGATCGTTTTGATTCTCATTATTATACTCATATTATACTATAACAAGTGGCCGGCCAGCGATCGGTTCAACTCGTCACTAACTCCATTAAGTACATGTCTTACTTTATAAGTTGAAAATGCCACTGCTGCGATTCTACGTCGCCTATGTAGAGCGCGGCGCTATTGCTCATAGACAAAAAATTCCGAAATCAATTCGTTACACCGTAGACTATATCATGTTTAATAAACTTGAAGTATTTATCAATAATCAATAAGTACATTATAATAATTGAATAATTAGTATTTTGTTTCATAAGAGACTAGCATTACAAATAAATACCTTCAGCTATACAATTTTAATGTTTATTTCTATTTTAAACATTTTGAAGATGTTCAAAGTGGACTACGTCGGTTTTTACACAAGAATGCACTTCGCTAACGGTTCTTGTATAGAAACTTTACAGTTTATGCGTCTACGCTTCGAGATATGACTTAAATGTATACTTAGATTTAGGGGAAAAAGGTCGTAAAAACAAAAAGTTATTGAAATTTATAACAAACACCTTAACTAATACTTCAATAATTTAGTTAAGTATATATATTTAGTTCCGGCGGGCGGGGGCGCGGGCGGGGGCGCGCGCGGGCGGTAATATCACTCGGCGTACGTACAAACGATGATCTGCGCTACAAATGAAATAACTTTATACAAAAGATGAGGGTCGGCGCCCCGCGCCCCCCGCCCCCGCCCGCCCGCCTCTCTCCCACAACATGTCTTTGACAAAAGCAATATAAAACATTTCATTCCGTGTAAGAGATGACACGATGGTATGCGAAAACTTTATTTTTTTTTTCAAAAAACACACGTCCATTCGCTCATCACTGCGCTTAAATCTAAAATTAATAATTAGACAATATTTTTTTTATTTGTTCAACAGACGCGCGCATCGCGACGCGCGCGTATAATAATAAAATATTTTCAAAACAATCGAATAATTAAACACACTAGTTAACAATATAACTTATGCTCAAGTACACTGTGGCTGCGCGACGAAGCGGGAACCGGCTCGACCGGCGCCCTCAACCATACGTGTTCAAAATCAAATACCAAACTTGATCATCCTCGTTACCTTTCAAAATATGATTTTATACACAATCGTTTTAGCATTATTATTACATGTATAATAATATAATTAGAGCGATGGCAGCGTAACGGTTCGTATCGTGCGCGGGCACGGTCGGTGTCGGGGCGGCGGCGTCCATAATACTGATATTAACGCTAAATTATTGCATCGATGAGCTGCGGCGCGCGGCACACTATCCTACCGCTACGTGCGTGCGTGCCGTGCGCGGCTACACGGCCGTCTCCGTGTGGCTGTGGCTGGACAGGCGCTCCACGTCGATGTCGTGCGGCGCGAGCGTGTCGCGCGCCGCGTCGGCGTAGTCGATGCTGGACGAGTGCGAGAACCGCTTGGACAGCGCCGTCTGCTTGCGCAGCGCCTCCGCCAGCGCCGCGTCCGCCAGCGAGCCGCGCGAGTCCAGCCCCTGCCGGAACGCGTTCACCACGCGGATCTGCGACGCGCGGGCGGGTTAGTGCGGGCCGGCGCGCGGCCTGCAGCGCTCCGCCGCGCCGGCCTCACCACTCGACTCACACGTGTACGACACAACACTACACATGTACGCTACGTTTTGCAGAGGATTTACAGTGACACCGAATTGTATTTAAAGAGTCGAGTCGTAAGTGCCGGTGCGAAGATTACCACTAACAGAATTCCACATTTTTGAAAATTTTGTAGACATTTTTATATTGAATTTATGCCAATCAAATCGTCAGTGGAAACTGCAGTTAGTGTGGTAACCGTTCAGAGCGCCACGCAAGCCGCAGTCGCCGGTGCCAGTCCCTCCGGCTGGTCTGCAGCCACACACTCGTATGACAGACCAACGGGAGGGACGACCAGACCAGAATGTACAATGTCAACATATAGAAGCACACCGAACCATAAAAAAGAGGCAAGAAAGCGTTAGGTATCAAAATTCCAGTCACAGGATAGTTTGTAGGTGGCGAGCCATGCCATGCAGTGAGTGGCCGGGGCTTCACCTCAACGCCTCTGAATACAGACACCTTGGCCGTGAGGATAGGAGGGACCTCCGTGTTCATGCACTCCGCACCTCTGTGACTGTATTTACTTCTCCACTATGTGAGCTACGCGCGAAAGCTCTATGTTAATGCTCTTGCCCTACTTACACAATACATTGCACATGATACGAAGCAACATCGCTTTACCCAACGTCCTATATCCGAAATTATTGTAAGCAAGCTGACAAATACCCTCCACGTTCTTCGACTTCCTTTTACAATACACATACGTAGACGTAAAGCGTTGTACTAGCCTATGACAGATATAGAGAAAAATTTGTATTACTAAAAGCTATTTAGATTAAAAATGACCTTGGATGCGTCTAGTATTCAAAATGAATTCAAAGCTATTAGGACGAATCCCTGGCTTAGTTGGCGCTACATTAGTAGGACCCCACGAATTGACGAATACATCGCCTTGGTCCCTACATCGGTGGGTAGTTGCGGATTGATCTGTTGTAAAGGACGGTAGTCAGAGATTTACGACAGAAAAATGCGGGTAGTCTGATGTAGGGACCAGGCGTTAGTGCATTATGTGAGGCAAAAAAATTAAAAAAATACCGCTATGCTATGATGTATGGTTGCCAAAATAATATAAAAGCTTTTGTATCTACTAAGGGACTTTTTCATAACTTGTGTTTATAAATTGACTATTTACATTGCCAATTTTGCCCATAAAACTCCCTAACAGAATCCTAAATGTTATTTAGAATTATTTAATAATCCATTGTTCGAAATTTGTGTTATATTATTTAATTTATTAGACTATTAACACATAAATCAAAACCAATGTTAACATTTATAGTTAAAATAAATAATTACAATCATTCTCATATATTTACATTGCATTCAACAATTAATAAATCGACCTCAAGATATTGTTATAACAAAAGACATTTGAAAAATATAAACTGTAATAGTTAAAATAATTATTTTCAATTTAATAATAATTATTTGAAGTCGATTAATGTACAACACAGTTCCACATAAATTCCGATCACAAATTAGTGTAAAATTATGCTTTTATCGACACCCACATCACCCAAGTGGATAATATAAATAAGTATATAATATTATGTATAACACAGCGCATGCGTCAGGATTCATGCCAATGATTGTGGTAACATGCCGATGACATTGACTGGAGCACTTCAACAAAATATATTATAATATATAGGGTGCATTTTTTTCAAACGGATCACTGCTGCAATTAACTTGACTTGAATTTAAAAATTGATGGCAAGAAATAAATATTTTAAAATACTAGATAGATATTTAAAAATAAATCTAGGTTTACGATTATGACAGCTGTCAAAGTGATCCAGATAAAAAAAATCACCCTGTATATACGAGGCAAGTGTAGTGTATTCTAGGGTTTAAAGAAATAAGCGTCAGTGCAGTTTAAAGCTTATAGGATACGCGGTGTCAAAGCTTTAGGAGTTTTAAAGTGTAATATATATATAAATGTGGAAGTGCACAGTCAAATCTACAACACACAAGCAAGTGGGATACAGATATAGTACAGACAAGTTGTAGGTATAGATAGATAGAGTACAGTATTAAAACATTTTGAAAATATAAAAAACGAAAAAATGTTAACATAAAAATAGTAAAATAAAACATAAATGTGAGTGAAACAGGCTGTCCTCTCATAAATGTGAATCTTACAGCTTGATCAGTTGAAGTCTTGCTGTACGGGACGGGTATCAAGCGTTCTTGTAACTCGCCACCTATCACCTTCCGTGTGCAATTGGGTATTCATGGAAAAGAAAATAAAAACGAGAACATGAAGTAAAGGTACGACACAGAGAGGCGCGCGCGCAGTCGAACGGCCGCCGCGTGGAAGGGATACATAGATATATAAATATATATACTGCGTGCTGGGGGTCCAACGTGATTCTACTTGTATTTGAATATTAAATTAAATATACATCGACAGAAGCAAGATTAAGGTTTTCTGATATCATTTTAAAATTCTGGGGTAGAATAACGTTCGACGCTATAGCAGTGATATTTTTTTTAAAACAGAGTGTAATATCAGAAGGTATAGAAGTTTATCAGGGGACTATACGAAGCAGTGTGCCTCGCGAAGCGATGAGCAGACATTAGAAGAAGTATATATATAGATACACAGTAAACAGAACTAAAAGTATAAGACGCGGGGTACATCCTATTAGGTACCTTAAGAAGCACATTCATGGGGTGTGCACTTATATACTAGAAATTTTTATATATTTTTTCCATCCAGGGCTCCGTTACATCCATCTTTATAAACGCAAGAAATAAAAAATAACATAAAAAAATAACAACTAATTATAATAAAAAAAATACAGTAATACATGAACATTTAACATTGAACACTTATCCTATGCGTTCGCTGATCGGGTTCCGTGGTACTTTGTTTAAAATAAATCGTGTTTTGTGTGTCTGTGTGTTTGTGTGTTGTTGTAAACAATCGGCACTTGTGTTTGTATGTTTGTTGTCATCATGCGATCTATTTCTAGTGAAGCACACACATATATATCGTTTCGACGTAGTCGCTCACATACCAGATCAAATCTACCTATTGTATACCGGTATAGGACAATCTAATCAAGCTATATACATCTATATTACAGAAGCATACATATAATACATAGTGGTAACTAACAACAATGATGCCTATACATTTATGTTTTCTGTGATTTTTTTGGGTTGTCGATTAATTTTATGTGTTTACTATTTACATATATTTTGGTTTAGCGTGGCGGTTAAGTAAAAGCTGAGCACGTATCTATTTCTAGTTATTTGTTTACTGTCAATGCATATATGTTACATACAATACATATATATATTATAAAACTGCAAGGCTTACAGTATGTGCGGATAAGAAAAGTATTACCTTAGTGTCGAAAAAGTTGCAGTTTTCGCAGAGTGTCGTATGTGCATCATATACGCAAAGACATGTGTATAAAGTCCATGCCAGTCCGTGTAGCGTCACGACTACTGTACAACGTCGCGTGAAAGCGCCAAGCATTCTAACATCGACTAGACCGTACGACATACAGGGCCCATGTTGGCCATAGGCCGCCAACAACAAACATTTGGACCAACATCGACACATCAACATGTTCTCAATACTGCAAGTTTACCTTATTATTGCAGCTCTCCACAATGTGGCAGGTGAAATGAAAGTTACTTTGGAGTATAGATACTTTATTACTAAAGTTTAAAGGACATAAAGCGTTAGAAATAACGAATTAACAACAGTACCAGTTTATTATACCGAGTAACGATAGTACGTATAGCGAGAAATCATGCTTTGCTATGGTTTTGTTAATTATATTTTACGTGATATATCACTATCGGCGTGTTCGCACTTACTACAAGCGTAATTATTAAATTTTTGAAAAAACGTATTTCATATTTGTTTACAACTAACTTTTGGTGTACACCAAGACACGATTATTCATCCATAGTTTTAAGTATAATAGTTATTAATGTATACTATACTCGTCTAGTCTTACACTGACGTAGCAGGCAAAGTTTTAGTCTCTACTTGTGGTGCATTAAACTTTAAGAATCAATACACAAAGGGTTTTTTTTTATTAAATATTTAGTATATACTTAACATATAAACATATTAAACTTTACCACAAAACATTTGAATGATAATTAAATTTGCTTGAGATACCTTGGTGAAGAGGAAACAAACAAAACGGAATGAGATGGAAGATCAAAGGATAGAGGACAGTTGTGTAGTGTGAGAGAGAGAAAGGTACATTGGTAACGACAATGCAGAACAAGGTACACATCATCGTGCAAATCATTACCAAAATACACAGTAAATACAAAAGAAAAAGACAGATTTTTATAATAAAGATCTCCGATTCATGCAAAATGTATAAAACTATATTATTGTGCCATATAACAAATATGCATACAGTTCTACTGTCTTGCTAAATCGATGTATAGTCTATAAAAATATGAGCATAGCGTTTGTGTTTTGTAGTTGTGGCCGACACATACAGACCAATCAAATCCGCCAACTACTTAAAGACAAAACACAACGAGCTTCTATGAAATAAGACACATCATCTAACACTAAATATTTCACATCTAGATATTCGCATTCTTCAGATAAAATAAACAAATAATAAATAACAAGCAAATTTAAATATCACCTTAATATTAAAAACGTTTATAAAAGCACTTGAGTAGCACAAATTGTGTATTTTCGTTTTTTTATTTTAATTTTATATATTATAAAAATGGCACATGACTTTATCCGTATTATATACTTTTATTTTTAACACACAACAGTTATTTTAAACATATTAATTACAAGAAAGGATGAGTTTAAAGATTTATATATTTACAGAAAAATTAACACGATATCAATTTAAATATATTATCAGAAATTTTAATATTTCGACATATTATTAAATACCGGTCATAAAATAATTTGCTCGAAATCTAATATACTCCATCTAAATAGTGGTGCACCATAGTTATCATTATAAATCTATTCAATATATTGTTGCGAATCGTCTAATGTTTACTTATATTTTAATAAACAATTCTTAACTACCTACTGCATTTACATTTTTAAGAGATTTCAAAAAATGATTTTTTTACTTTTAGAAATTTTAGCGAAAATCTGTAATTATCATAATTTTAAAAATATTCGTTTAGAATATTTTGTTTTAGTTTTTAAATGGCAGTAGTTTGAGTCCGTGTTTCTTTAACTTGTTACTTTCACTTTAGTGTCGTTTTATAAATATTTTGGGGCATTTAATCATCGCTCTGATGCGATACGGGGCTGAGAGCGGGCAGGGAGCTGCCGCCAGATTGCACGCTGATCCTTCGGTGCTCCGCCAAATAATTATTGACAAATATCCTGCGACCGGCCAATATGTCCGCCTTTTGCTGCAAAACAACATGACGGACGTGTCAGTACGCGTCCGGCAGGCGCCAGTGTGCGTCACCTAACTACCACAGCCGCATAACCAAACTGCTTTGTCGCCAATACACTAGACATTACGTGGAAACTCGCCAATGGCATTCCAAAATCAAACGCTATTCTCTTTTTAAAATAACAAATCATGATAAGAAACATCATTTGTCTTTAGAACACCACAACTACTGATAGTGAAGAGTTGTAGCTATAGAAAACTATGGAAATATTTTCAGAAAAGCAGTTTCGTTAGTAAAGTGCCTGTACTGTAACTAGGAAGGGGGGCATTCACTAGCTGGGTTTGGGTCGAGGGCATCCAGTAGCAAAATACTAAATATATAAACAAAATAATAATGTAAAGTATAGTTTAAATACCGTGTGGGAAACTACTGCTACTCAGGTAAATTATAATCGTCCAGTATGTGAGCTACTTCGCGAATCATTTGCTTCGGCGGATTTACTATCGACGTGTCCGAGGTAACAAAAAATAAAATATCAACATTTGTCAATTAAATACTTTTATTATAATGAGTTTTTATTTACTATAGTGGTTTATAGTGCCGGTTAAGTATGTATTATTAAAACAATCAAACGTATCATTACAGTAAAACTCAAAAAATAAATAAAGATTACGAAAATCAACTTATTATATAAGTACATACACAACCGAGTTAATGAAATAAAATAAAAAAAAATTAAGTGGATAATGTAAGAGCCGTTTTGTTTTATTTATTTTAAATTATAACACTTAATTTACTAGTTTGGTGTAATAGTGGAGATAATATTAATTTATGCGTTCATTTTATTTTTTTCATGTAAATATTTAATCAGCTTAAAAACTACAGTGTTAGAAGTTTTGTAAGTTATCGTGGCTATATATAAAAACCATTTTTGATTAAATGCTGAACTGTTACAGTAATAAAAAATGAAAAATTCGGATATAAAACCTTTCACGAGAGTCTGATAATAAGAAAAATGTTATTGAAATAAAAAGTATATTATCAGAAACTCTATAGACTTCTACTTACAATAATAATAATTAAAGAAAAATAAAAATACAAATTGTGCAATACTCACAGACGTCAGTATACATGCATAACACTGTAATAAGCATGATCACACTGTAAATGCGAAGCAAAAATAATTAAAAACTAAAAACAATTAAAGAAACAACATTTTGTACCAAAAAAATATACATTTGCTCCATTATAATGCTTAGTACTTACAATCTAGTCGCAGCGGCCATTTTGTTGACGTGACATCACAAGATGGCCGCTTGCGTTCTCACCTTTAATGGTGTACGTAAAACGGCTTATTGAATGATATACAATTGTTATTAAAACTGGGATAAATAACTGAAAACTGTTGGTCTTGCATTAAGGATAAAAAAAAATCGTAACAACTAAATACAACATTGTTTTTAAAAAACGAGAAACACACTGTGTTCTAATACAAAAAGTTATTAAAAAATAGGATTATGCTTTTAAGTTTCTCGTACAATATTGTTATATGAAGTGTGTGCCAACAGTGGGACAATTGATATGATTCAAGGAAGCCGAGGAGACCGAAGACGCTGGGCAGTCAAGTGCAGACACCACGGATTCCATGCTCTAATCAACTTATTGGTTCAACGTGTACCTACATTTTCCGTCGTGATACTTACAACGGTACGCTCCCTATGCGTCAGACCTAAACTTACCGTCAACATCTGAAATAGAGCGTATGGGCTAAATGGCCACCCCCACTAGAACATGACAGGCGAAAAAAAATGCTATGGAATTTGCTTACAGTTTTATTTTTCAATGTAAATATTCTTGTAACATTTTCGCAAAAACCAAGAAGTTTTTCAAAGATACACTTTATTTTAGAGCTCTTTCGGTTCTTTTTTTCGTAAGCGTGAAGTGTCTCATTCATACTAAACTTTAGGCGTATACATAAGAATCTATTTAAGTTTTTATAATAATTATAATGATTTCTTTATAGACAAATTACCGTCTCATAACCGATATATAATGAAGATATAGATCTCAAAGATAGAAAAAGGGTTAAAAGTGGTCCCAAAATTTACTATGAAACAAAACACACAAGCTGCCAAGTACCCTCAATATCTCATAATAATAATAATATTTTCTCGTAACAAACTACTTACACAAAAAGCTAAGTAAGTGACGAAGTTGAAAACTTTCAAAAGTTTTTTTTTAAATTTATTTATATTTTTCGTAAAATTTCGAAGATCAAGGATTATTAAAAAAGTTTACAATTTAAATTGGAGTTTCATCATTTAGTTTCATATAGCTACCTATACAAAATATCACTGCTCCGATATTAATAAAAAGACGTTTTGAAGATCACTAACTTATGTACAAATATGTTCATCTCTAAAATAGCAGTGTTCATTTATAATGACCGGTAGAAAGAGTCGTATAACCTACGTATTAGAAATATAGGGGTCCCGACACTAACGTATGCTCATTCGTCAACTATTAAAATATGCAAACACTTCTCTATTGAAACGTTAACATCGTTTGAAAACATCAACAGGTTACAAATATGATTTGAAAATGTACAGTATGCGCTCACGCATGGGCGGCGCGGTAACAGGCACAATTCGGTCTAGGAGCCTAACATCGGGCCGCTAACATCGTCTAGTAGTTTATTGCTCTATCAACTACCTAGCACTAAAAAATTTCAACACTTAATAAAAATTCTTAACGTACTAAAAATTAAGAGTCGATTAATCGTTTAAGCGTAAACGCGATCGAGACAGAAACGAGATAGGGGCGCGGCGATAGCGATGAGATTACGCGGGAGATTGCGGCGTTAAGTACGATCGACGGCCGGGCCGCCGGGGACAAACGAAAAACTTGCATACAATAAAAATAAAACGTCGTCAAGTGCGTTCTCGTGGTCGGTCGGTTCGGGTCGGGAGGGCAGCGTTCAGAATATGGTGGTCTCGGTGCGGGCGGCGGCGGGCACGTCGTCGGCGTCGATGAAGGCGATGTCCTGCGGCGCGGCGCGCAGGCGCGAGCGCAGCCCCGCGGCCGAGTGCGCGGACAGGCGCTCCTCCATGTCCTCCAGCGTGGACTTGAAGGCGCGCACCACGCGCAGCTGCAACAACCACCAGCTCACCGCGCGCCCGTCGCCCACCCTCGCTGCTGACCTACTCACACCGCCGCGATACCGACCCACCGCTACCTTTATCTTAGAGTGTGGTGTGGATGTTCTTTGTTACGACCTAGTTGTCTGTATTCAGAGTTCGGGGACGTCTGTGGAGGGGACGATGGGACGGCTACGTCGTGGCTACGACATGCAACTATTCGAACCTCGTTGCTAACTATGCACTACCGAAGTGACGATGACACGATGAGTGGATCCGGTGCTGGGGTAAACGGTGGGCGCCATGCTCGCTCAGCTAAGTAATACAGAAACAAAAGAGCTAAGGTGCTGCGATAACGGCTAAAACAAACACTGTGGCTAGATGACTGGCTGACTGGAGACAGAGTGAGATCACAAAGCGGGACGAGATGGGACGCGGTCGGGGCGACATGGGTGGCACATGTGGTGGAGGCGTCGATTGGAGACTGGGTGCTGATCAGGTTCGGGCGGACGAGACGGTGCCAGTACAGGAGCGAAACACGCTGTAGTAGGAACAGGGCGAGATCTACAGCCAGAGTAGTCGTGGGTAGATGCATAACAGACGAGAAAACAGAACTATTGAAATGCTAACGGTTACTCGACGACACTCTACTAGCTTTTGTATCTACTATGAATATCAACACACATGTATTATTTTGCACATTCAAATAGAAAATAATTTTACTAAACCTTTGTTCCCCATTTTTTAGAATCTGCAACATATCCAATTCAACTCGACATCTCTTGTTATTAAGCTGTATTCTTAAATCTTCTTCATTGCATTAAAATCATCAAACAATTGTGCCAGATGCAACAAACAGTTGCCAATTTAAGTCACAACTGTGCCTAATCCAGCAACTTGAGTGACCAGATTCTGGCACATCTGTGTCAAGTTCGAATGTGCAGATTAGGTTGAAAATCGTGCCGAATTCAGCATAGTTTTAGCGACAGGTGCACTTTAGCTACAAGTGCTCAAACGTGCCAAATCTGTCCACAAGTGTGCTATTGCGATGTTATTGAGGCAGTCGAGTGTCGCCGCAACCTTTGCACGGGAGGTTTGGAGGTGTGGTCACAAGGATGCTACGCGCTAGGGGCTAGGGCACAGAATAGATAGGGACAGAAGATCGGCTTCAAACGACGAGCGAAAACGCACACACACATACCATTGCTCGCTTCAGTAGCGAACGGCATTCAATTTTTGCGCCGAAAGTACTCGTCTATGTGTGCATGCACGTTTTAGCTCGTTGCATGGAGTCAGTCTTCTGAACCTAAACTTGAATTCAGAAACAATGATAATATACACAAATTGCCACCTTACTCGACTACTTACACTATACTTATTGTTATATCGTCATATATCGACAATACATTTTATTGTTATATCGTTGTTCATTTTTCAAGTGATAGAAATTATCGAGTGAGTTTGTGGTGGAAAAATATGCTAATTATCAAATATTCTGAAGTCAGGTGTATCTATTGTGTGCTGGTGTGGGACGCCGGGACGCGGGGACGCTAGGGGGCGGGTGCGGTACCGTCAGCGTCCTGTGCACGCAGCGCGCCGCGAGCCGCCGCGGCCGCCACTAGACCTCCGTCTCCAGCACCGGCCGGGGCTGCCAACAACATCTCTCTACGACGCGCGGCTCCACGCCCCATTCGACACCGTCCTACGTGCGCAGCCCTAGCTTTACAACTGTCGCCGGACAGATATGGCACGGGGTTGTGAATCAAAGAGGTTTGTGGCTGCTACCGGCTTTCTTCCGGCTTTCCCAGCCAGGGAGACGTCGTATTGGTGCGGTCATTAACAAGGGCAGTGTCGTCATTCGCCGTGTTTTGTTTTTGTTTGTTTTGTTTAGTGACGTCATCATCTCAGTGTGGGTTTTGTTATTACATCAGTGGGTTGGTCATGCATCTGAGGTAGTGCATACTGATGGTGTATTGGAGAGAGAGTTGCTTTTGTTTGTCTGACCAATATGACCGATGTTTCTGTGTTTTGTTCAAATTGAGCTCACTGTGTTGTCAAAGGAAAAAACAATACCCTTTTCCGGGATAGTCGGGTGAAAATAACACACTTTTTTAGATAAGGTTATAAGTGTAAGTGTTTATTCTGTAACTAAAGTTTATTTTTTAGTTCTAAAATAATTTTACTTGTTTTTTAAATTAAATTTAATTAATTTTAGTTTAATTTAAAAAGTATTTTAAAGAAAAATTTTGAAGCATTACAAAAAGCTTCTTTACAAGAATTGAACACGCAAACAAAAAAGAGTGAACAATGAGATGATGAGGTCGAAAAAACAAAAACATTTATCAACATTTTAAACATCAGAACAACTGTTCCATATCTGTCCTAGCCACTAGCAGGCCAACACGGAAAAACAGACCCTTTATTAAAACAAAAAAATCAGGAAATAATAACGAAATGGAATAATGTGTATCGTGTATTACTGATGGGTGTATAGGCCAGGGCTGGCCAGTGTCGCGTGATACGAATATGACCCGGAAGAGTGCCAACGAAGGAGAAAAGAAAGAGACAAAAAATAAAAATAATGTGAGAAAATAATAAGAGGTACGAATCGAGGCCTTTGCTACCCTGGAGATCGATTGCCGTCTACTCTACACCTACACAACGCAGGGAACGCCTAAGATGCTTGGGTAAGGACAAGGGTGCACTAAACCTGGCTTGGGTTACACCTAGTTTTAACTGCCATCAGGCTTTATATATATTTTATTAAAAAACAAATATACAGTAACGTTTATACTGATTTATATTTATGTTTATTATCAAATTCCATATGCGTTCTATGGTGGTGGCTCGCTAGTCCGCATATACTTGTGAAGGTACTTACACTATAACATCTACCATGCCATTTTTATTGTAAACTTTTTGTTAAACATCTATTTAGGAGCCAAGGAGGAACACAACGTTATTTTTAGTATTTGAACAGTTTTTTTATTGTGAAAATATCTTTTAATTAAAAAAAAAATAAAGTTCTGTTTTAAAAAACAAAACAAAAATAATTTTGATATTTGCACAATCTTAGAACGTCAAAAAAAAGTTAGAAAGCTAAACAAATCACTTTTTTTGTTATTGTTATTTTTTTTTTAAATTTTAATTACTGGTTATTTTGTCTCTACATACATACTATACTTACCTGGAACGCTGCATTAGAGCACCGCTATATACATTTACAATATTGGACACTACATCAAGCCTAACAAGACTACGCAAAATAACACAAAGAAGGCAACTTCCAACGGCAAGGCAATGCAAACTACGGATGATGGCCCTCGCCGCCCAGTTTGACGCTGTACCCACCTGACCAAACACACCCCGACATAACACGCCACTACGGGGACAACATTCACAAAAAACAAAAACAAAACACAAAAAAAATAACAGAAAATAAAACAAAACATAAAACACTGACAACAACACAACGGCAAAGGAAAGAGAGGTTCCACCGAAAACGGTTAGACTTTGGTGTTAGTACAGAGCACACTCGGCATGCTCTCGCTACGTGTGTATCTTTTTACTAGTTTTTTTTTCTCAAGAAAAATCCACTCCACACTCAAAATTAACGTTCATTGTAACAGCAGTAACTGAACACAACTTGGTACAAAATAATATTAAAATAATATGTAAGTGGATAAATTATTATGAATGTGATCAAGTCATGTTACTGCTAATTAATTTGATATCGGTAACGCATGTTAGTCGGTACGCCGTGCGGGCCTGCCACTGTCAGGTTCGTCCTAACGGCGTTCATTTACAGAGCTGGGTTGCTTTGGATCAGTAGCGAGGATGTTTCGGGTTGGCGTATCACAAGCAAAAAATACTATTCTTAAAAATAAAAAATAAAAAACAGACAAAAATAAAACAAAAATAGTAAAAAAAAATCAAACAGTCAGTATGACTAGAGTTAAATAAAAGATAGAGAAAGAGAGAGATAGCCATATTCATACCGCGATGTGGTTTATGTTGAGTAATATTATATTATATCTATCGGGGTAGTCATAGTAACTGTTTGAAGGTAAATACGAGGGATAAGTAACATTGTCACAGCCTAAAAGAGCATGCCAATGGGTAGTGGGAGGGGCGGTACAGTCAACTCAGGTATTAAATATAGTAAAAAAATAAAATAAAAACGGGAAGCGTCAGACTGTATTTTTTATACTGCGGTTCATGCATGGCGGTTACTTTCAAGTCTATCTAGTGACACTAACGGGGAAGTCCCGGTTTCATGACAAATAGGGATTTAGAGAGCAGGAGACAGCAGGATGTGTATCTGAAGACTGAAATACAGATATAGATAAAATATTAAGTTCTATAAACAAATACATACATGTCATGAAACCAGGAACTGAAGAAGTAAAATGAAAAATAGTTTTGTTGGATAAATAAAAGTTCTAAAGTTCAGTCTTGCTCGGTTGCCAATTTATATGTTTCATTTTTATATATATATATATATAAGAAAAAAAGATGTATAAAAACAAAATTAGTGACCGAACAATTAGTTAGTTTCTACGTTAATTATGGGCCAAAAATAATAATAGCGTATATACTACTATTTATTACTTTGTAAAGTGTTTCTCTGTGTAGGTATAAAAAAATGTCTTGAAAAAAACAGAAGTATAGGAGAATGAAACGAAAAAATACGAGACGTAAAATTAAAAGGAAATAAAAATAGAAAACAAAAAAATAATCAAGAAAGAAATAATAAAAACGAAAAAAATAACGTACAGTTATTTTTGAAATTCGGTTTTTTTACGGATTAAATTATTTGTGTATTATTATTATTATTTTGGTTATGAAATATATATTATTATTCGACTCGTACTGTGAAAGTTCCCGCTTACTGTACGGACAAATCAAAGAATGTGTAATATAAAGATGATTGAGCGTAATCTCTATAGATTCTATGACGATATATTCTATATGGATGCATAATATTGAAAAATGGTGGTTATATTCGTTTGTATGCAAAAATAGTAAAAGTATATATAATAAGGACAATAATATCGTTGACTTAGCGTAAGGATGCCCAAGGTATCCGCAGTGTTGACCTGTTGACCTTTGCTGTATATATATTTGTATGTATTATAGCTGTAAACTTAAAACTTATCCCTCTTTCGAAAGCTCGAACATGTAAACTGCGAGTCCTAATATTTTTTATTAAATGATTCGTTTTTATTTAGATTTTGTTGATTTTTATTATTACTGTGACATGTTTACTCATTTTTATACTTATACACACATTTGTATTTTGGTAAAAATGCACAGCAACATTCTTTTTTTTAAATTTTGCTGGAATGTCATCATGTTTTTTTTTTATCAGTCTTAAAAATCACAACCAGTAATTATTACATGATGTTACCCATGAGGATTTACTGACAGCTTCTTCAATGTGTACGATTGGTTTTCTCTATTGAATTTAATAAAACTGTATAATTCCAAATTTTCTTTATTATTTATTTATTAAGAATGCCGCCAGTAAAATAAATAACTGTAAATAATAGTCAGACACTTTACATATCTTCAAAAACTTTCTAATTTTAATATTTTCGACTATTGCTTGCAGTTTTAAAAATTTATTCAAACCCGAATAATTTATTCAGGCATGAATAAACTTTGTTCAACCATTGAATTCCCCCCAAAATGATGATGTACATCAACCCCAACATTTATCCCAAGTTGTAGAGTGTTCCTAATTTCCCGATAATTTCATATAAAAATTGTGATCAATTTTAATATGAAATTATAAAAGCCCCAGACAAAATTCAGTAACCTTTCAGCCGCTGAATTTAGCCACATAGCAATGTTTGACGGATGAGATATACTTTTATATGAAAACATTTTTTTTTAACAATTTATGTAAAATAGCTACACTGTTATGTATTTTATGTATTTTTATCCTTCGTGTCTTTAAAATAACACTTTCAGTCTATCCAAATGTTGCTTAACGCAATCATTTCTTTAAAAAACGTTTTCTGTATGAAATCTTGTCTTGAATATATTCATTTAACAAAGTGGTTCCATATTTATATACGTAATACATGCTATTGGTCGACTGCCTAGGTACATTTAACTATATTCCCTGTCTTTTTTGCGAGATTTTTAACCTTTTAACCTAAGTTTTTTAAGGAACTGTGTGTAAAGTACCCCATCCTTAATTGAAAAAGGAAGATTCTTCGCCCAGACCGATGTTATGTCTGGTGGGCTACTGTCCGACGTTTACTGTCGAGATTTTAGTAGACATTGATATCGCGATATACGAGTATACGTCAGTTGTAATTCGCATGTTGTGGAATAGATGTCGCCACAGCTTATTAACGTTTAATCAAAAGAGTAATCAACTCTAATTTGAACCATTTTTGATGTCATAAGCATATCTCATCCGTCCCATATGTCCGTGTCCCGTGTGCGTTCGCTCGGTGTCGTGCGTACCTGCGTCTGAAGGCGCGTCAGGCCTCGGATCCAGAGGATTTGGCCGGCGCGCGGTTTCTTATCCAGGTCCGCGTCGTAGTCGGGGCCCGGCTGGAGCGTATTGGCGTCGGGCTGACCTCGGCCCCATCTGGGTGCGATTTAGGGTACTTGAGTTAGGGGTGGAATGATAAATAGTACGTTTTAGAGACACTCGAGTAAAAAAAATGATTACAATTATTTGTTTGCTTTTTTCCGTTGTGTTAAATTATTTTCTGTTTAATACAAAATTACGATGTTCGCTACATTTGGTAGAAAATGAGTCGAACTAAAAATCGTGACATTACTTTTTGTAACATCAACCTCTTTGTTGGGTCCCTGAAAACAATAGCATTATAGCACAGTACACAGCCGTTCCAATGTAAAAAGAAGAAACCGCGATCCCTGTTTTGAATCTTGAAGTTGCTAATAAACGCAATATTATTAAAATGGCTTTAAATCAACGACCATACAGCCTATAGACGCCTAATACACGATCTAACGCACGAAAACTATTCTGCCAACTTGCTGAGGTACGAGGGGGACGGGGTAATGCGTTCTGATTGGCTAACTCAAGGTCAGTGCATGTTTACGGCTCACAGGAGTGGTCGAAACTAATACGAACTTGGTGACTATTGGTGAGTGACGACGGTTATAAGACTTTTTTGCCTAATGTGTTGACAGACATCGGTCGTCTGTTATTAGGAGTCTAGGTATATATAGTCGTTGCTTTAAATAAACTTGTTATTATTTTTAACCTATTATTAAATGGCTTTAAATAAACTCGTTTTTACTATCATTAAAGCATTATTAAAATAACTAAAATGGTTTTAAATAAAACCGTTATTATTATAATTGCAAACAAATTATTAAAATGGCTTTAAAGAAAGTTCAGGTTTCTGTATTTGTCTTCTTTTTTATATTTTAAATTTTTATCAGTTTAGTCTTTAATTATTGTAGTTAACCGTTATAATTAAAGTAAATAAATAGCTGCTTGTTGTGTGTGGTGTGGTACTCACGACAATCTCTTGGGTATCTTCTTGGTGGGCACGGTGGTGACGAGTTGTCCCCACACGAGTGTGCCGGCGCCGAGAAAAAGGCACCACAACCACTGGTCTATCGACAGACCCGCCGTACTGAACGCCATGCCGCCGAACTGGATGATTACCACCTGGAATGAATGATGGGTGTGTATAGTGTTTTGAAATGAATGACAACTTTGGCTTATAACGTAATCAAACAATTTTTTTTTTATGTACGTCAATATTAAGTTTAAATGTCTCCTACTAAACCTGTAATTGGAACTATCAGTGGCAACTTTTTTTTCGGGGTGAATCCTTTTAAAAGGCGGCTGGTCTTCAGGCTTAAATCTGGGAATGTGGGATTCTCACCCCACTAAAACCCGGTGATGACCCGGTGGTCACCATCCGCACATTAAGAGGGTTCCGTTCTCTCATAAGGGCCACACCAGAACCCTTCCTGTGCAACGCCTGTCCCACATTCCCGGGAAGACTGTATGTGCTAGTCTACACGGCGCGTTGCGTCAAATACAAAAATACGCAAAAAAAACGAAATGAGCTTGCGTATGTCCTCCCTATCAACGCACAAACAACTGATCGCTGCCCGTTCCAGCGTCGCAATGAGTACACCTCGCCCGCTTCGTCTCGGGGGCTACAGTTCAGTCGTGTGTGCGTAGCGTCGACGCAGCGACAGGGCTACGTCAACGCAACGCGCCGTGTAAACTCGAAGGGGGTCTCCCCAGAGCCTCGCTGACCCAACATACCTGCGATGCCGCCGTCCCGATCCATATAGAATAGAAGATAGGATTGGTAAACAATCCCTGGAACACATTCCTCTGGCCGTGTATCTTGCGCGCGTTGATCTCGTTGAACAGCGTCATCATGACGAACGTGTTGAAGATGATGGTGAAATGCTGCGTGGGCTCCGTGCCTAGGGCCTGGTAACGGCCTGATGGGATGTTCAGGAGTCTGTCGCCTGGGAGAGGAGACAGATGGTCAGTTTCACATTCATTGCAATGATTAATGGCTAATTTCAATTATGTAGTAATTCTATTCTCTTTTAGGAACAGTCTCGATCAGTCAAAAATGTATCTAATTCATTTATATATTTTGGCATTGATTGTCGCTGAAATGAGATTATGGCAAGATTTAGAACATTGTTAATTAATAAAATTGGTCTGCAGGTATTCGTGGAATAAAATTGAAGTCTGAAAGTTTTTGTATGAAAGAATTCTCGTAATCTGGCACTATACTGTAGCTGCATTTTTTTACATAGATCAATCGATAATGAACTTTACACGAACAGAAATCGAATTGAAAATAGTTAATCATTAATTCATTAATGTTATCTTCAAGCATACTACTGGTCAGTTTGCACTGACACTTAGCAGTGGCCTTGCACATGTGCCAAACATGATTAACAAAAATCTTCAGACACGATACTAACACAAAAACCATTAGATTCCTGCGAAGATCTAACGCGCAGAACTCAGAAATATACGGACATCATCATCTGCTAAGCCTTTTTTCCCAACTATGTTGGGGTCGGCTTCCAGTCTCACCGGATGCAGCTGAATACCAGTATTTTACATGAAGCGACTGCCTATCTGACCTCCACAACCCAGTAACTGGGTAATACGGTACCCCTTGGTAAGACTGGTTGTCAGACTTTCGGGCATCTGACGACTCGTAACGACTGTCAAAGATCTACGTATGACAGCCGGGACCAACAGCTTAACGTGCTTTCCGAGGCACGGAATGATGTCAGTAATGTCTTAGATAAACTTTAGAAAGTACATTATGAATTGAAAAAGTCACATTGGTACTTGCCCGGATTTGAACCCACAACCTCATGCATGAGAGGCGGGCGCCTTAACCGCTAGGCCATTACGACACTTTCACAGAAATATACGGACATTCAAGGATTAAAATAACACTTACCAACAAAAAGCAACGAGAATATAACAAACAGCTGGTAGATGGCCTGTCCGAGGATGTTCTTCATCATGGTGCGGCTGATGAGCGGCTTGGTCCGGCCGTAAGGCTTGCGCTGCAGCAGGTCCGGCGTGGGCATCTCGGTGGCTAGCGCCAGGGACGCTAGCGTGTCCATGATCAGGTTCACCCATAACATTTGTACCGCCTGTGTGACAACGTAAAGAATTTTAGTTTTTGAAGTGAAAACTTCTTTAGCGGCGTTGAGCACTTTTCTGTAATGGGTATAAAATCTTAAACTCGCGTCAGGACACGTGACCTGATCGAAAAAGCGTAAGACGGATGGAGAGTAGACAGCTATCCCCTCTCTACGGCGCGGCGAAAATGTATGCCTGGGCCTACTGTTTCGTTTAGACAGCGCAGGGCGCTTGCGCGAATGTTCGTGTATGTTAAACGTAAACGTTAATAATCAAGTTTTCACTTCTGCCGGCACTCCCGGAGTGCAACCCGTTTTTTTTACATAACATCACGCTTGTTCTCCTCGAAGGGTTAGGCAGAGGTGTACCCATTAGTATACCCTCATTAATTTTAAGTAAGTTTTAGTAAGTAAGTTTAAGTACCATGTAATAGGGGGCGAGCCTATTGCCATGAACCGGACACAAGTCCAGACTCCAAGGCTGCTTCTGAGATATTCCTGATGGAAAAATCCAATAACACTTTGCCCGACCTACGAATCGAACCCAAGACCATGCATCATGCTCAGCAATCGCGCTTTGCAACCACTAGACCAACGAGGCAGTCATCTATGATTATATAAATAAAATGAACGGCTTAATGTGTCTCTAAGCGCAAAACTCAAGAACAGCTGGACCGATTTAGCTGATTCTTTTTTTGTTGTGTTCATAATTTCCCCGATTAAGATAATATGAAATTATTATTTTTTGGAAAATTTGCCGAAAAAGTCAGAAATTTGCACCCGTGCGAAGCCGGGGCGGTTTGCTAGTTTATAGCAGTATTAGGATTATCCACATACCTTAAGAGGACTGTCCTGTATCGCACAGGCACCGATGAATGCCACAATGACAGCGACCACGTTGACCGTCAGCTGGAACTGTAAGAACTTGGCGATGGAGTCGTACACGTTCCGGCCCCACATCACGGCCTTCACTATCGACGAGAAGTTGTCGTCTGTCAGGATGATGTCCGACGCCTCCTTCGCGACGTCTGTGCCGGCGATACCCTGGGGGCAAAACCATAGGTTAGTTACGAAGGTCAAATTAATACTATACATTACATATACTATACATAATAATCTACTTTGGTGACGGTTACCCGAAATAAGTTTACTAAATGTTATTTTTCTGTTCTCTGACCTGTCAAAACGCGATTCTCCCATAGATTTTGTATAACAAAACTCAACTGTGACGTCACTTTTGTGCAGACTCAATTGACTAACTATTTATTAATTTGAAAGCAGTTAAAAAATCCAATTTTACAGTGATTTGAAAATTAATCAGGTTTTCAGGGCCAAAATAAAGTGTTTCTTTATAGAAGTTATGTCTTGGAATTATTGGTTAATAGTGTCATCTACCCAATTATACCAAAATGTACCAACTCATGTCAAATATCTCTCATTTTGGAAGTTATTGCTTTTATTTATTTAACGCTGATTAATTTTAAATCAGAAGTGGTAGTGGGCCATATAACACGCAGAACTGATGGCCGATGGGGCCATGGAGACCACGCACCGGCAAGCGCAGAGTAGGACGTCCACACACAAGGTGGACAGACGATCTGATTAAGACCGCAGGATTGAGCTGCAAGCCGTTTCCAACCAGTCCTAATGGAAATCTGTAGGGGACGCCTATGTTCAGCACTGGACGTCCTACGGCTGATATGATGAATTTTAAATCTATTGTAACCATTTGTTTGGGATGAATATTAAACTTACAAAACGTATTTTAACTTAAGTAAAAGCTTAAATCATCGAGCCACTTTTTGCATTAAGAATTTTACCTTTATCAGAATAAAGTTCAAAATACAGTAAAGGTTTGAGGATTTAAGCTTGGACTAAAGTTACAACAGTTTGTAGTAAGTCAGATACTGTTTAAAAATCCATTCTCTGCAAACAATTTGCAACTTTAACCCTAAAGAAATAAAACTCAACTTACCATAGCAAATCCAACATCAGCTTTCTTCAACGCGGGCCCGTCGTTGGTACCGTCTCCCGTCACAGCGACGACCTCGCGCGTATCAAACGCTTTCGATTCAATCATTCCTTTAACCAGTGTGTATTTGTCTGTGGGCGACGAGCGGGCTAACACACGGAGCTTCGGCCATACCTTGTCTAGTAGATGTTGTTGTACCTGATGGAAAAAGAGAATTATAGAAATCGGTTCATCATCGTCTGCGTAGCCTTTTCACAACTATTTTAAAAGCTGAATATTATTTAAAACTTATTTATTTATTTATTTAAAACTTTATGCAGAAGTAAAAAAATATACTGTACAAAGGCGGACTTAATGCCTTAGGCATTTTCTACCAGTCTACCTTAAGGTGATGCAGAGACAAAACATGGTAGGTGCACAGATACAGAAAATTCGAGAAAATTAGAAATATAGTATTTTACATGGAGCAACTGGCTATCTGACCTACACAACAGTTACTCTGTGATATGATACCCCTTTGGTAAGATTGGTTGTCAGACTTTCGGGCTTCTGACGACCCGTAACGACTGTCAAGGATCTACAAATGACAGCCAGGATCAAAAGCTTTACATGCTTTACGAGGAACGGGGTTATCACGCTACCAGCTTAAAAACTACGGGCGGCTAATGACAAAAATATAAAAAAAGAGAGAGAGAAACACGCGCACGCCACACGGCTTACAACTATAGCAAAAAGTGTCGTTACAACTTTTGGTCTTAATTTTTTCCGTCTAGCCCCCTTTCGCAACGCGCGATAAGGAACTTCGTTCCAAAACGCTATACTTGACCTGGAACCCAGGAACCCACGTTTAGAAGTCACGCTTGCGACTACGAGACTAACAAAGCACCTGCTCTGTTAGTCTCTAAGAAAACTGCAACTATATCTGACGACCCTGCATACCTATCTGTTTTGCTGACTGTACATAAACAAAACTGACCTCTCCATCGGTGTCCCTGATCCTCTTATTGAACTCCTTGCCCTCTAGAATGAGGAAGTCGTCGGTAGGTTTGATAATGCCGCACTTGACGGCTATAGAGCGTGCGGTGTTCACGTTGTCGCCGGTCACCATGCGGACCGTGATGCCAGCCTTCTGGCATTTCCTGATAGCTTCGGGTACCTGTGGGAAGTTACATAATATAATCACGTACAAAAACATTAGGACACTTGGCAAATTTTCATTCGGAAAATTCGGATTCATTAGATTTGAAGTATGCATATTAGGTTTAAATTAATTGAATTAATGGTCGTTGTTTTATGTCACATCAATTAATTTAAACCTTATGCCAATGTAAATAAATCACACGGCACTCAATCGTGATATTCAACGGCTGTACATGGAAATCTTTTTAAAAATAACTTTATGTAGCGACAAAAATAGTTTTTAAAGCGTCCTCATTTTATGTGTCGTTTGACAGTTCGGAGGCATTATCCTCAAATATTTTAAGCGATAGTTTATTCGTTCATATAGCTTTATAAACGAATAAAGTATCGCTTCAAATCTTCAATTCGTCATCATGACTATTTATAAGCAAAGATCACTTCAACATATCCTCTACATTATAAAGGATTACTATGGAGACATCCTGATATAATAGGGTAGATGACACCACCAATCAATTGACGTACTTTTTATGACCTGTCAAAACGCGATTCTCCCATAGATTTTGTATAACAAAACTCAACTGTGACGTCACTTTTGTGCAGACTCAATTGACTAACTATTTATTAATTTGAAAGCAGTTAAAAATCCAATTTTACAGTGATTTGAAAATTAATCAGGTTTTCAGGGCCAAAATAAAGTGTTTCTTTATAGAAGTTATGTCTTGGAATTATTGGTTAATAGTGTCATCTACCCAATTATTATAAGTCTGTAATCGGCCTTGAACAAGCGTAGTGATCAATACTCGTACCGTCTTTATGAAAAGAGGCATTTGCTCTGCAATGGGTAAACAATAGGCTGTTATTATAATTATAATGATAGGTACGTACTTCTGGTCGCACAGGGTCCTCAATGCCGACAACGCACAAGCAGGTCAGGTTGTTCACGATATTGTCCTCGTCATCCCAGTTAGGTTCTTGGTCTATATGCACCTGAACACAAACATAATTTGTTAGTAATTCATTTAGTATATGAGCGATAAGATAATAATATCGCCCCAGACAGAATTTCAGTTTTACATAACATCACGCCTGTAATCCCCGTAGGGTTAGGCAGAGGTGTACCCATTAGTACACCCACATTTCGCCAGTTAAGTCCCATGTAATAGGAGGCGAGCCTATTGCCATCAACCGGGCACAAATCCAGACTCCGAGGCTGCTACTGAGAAATTCCTGATGGAAAAACCCAATAACACCAATTAAATTTCAGTTTTATTTTACTTATTAAGGAAAATCAACCATTACACACTATACATGGTTAACAACAGTGTCATTTTCATAGAGTATGTCAATGCAGCTAATAATAATGAGTAATCAATGACGCCGCTAGTCGAGCAACAAATCGCTGATTTGTTTTTGTTTCGAGAGCCATCTCAGTACGCACACATGCATTGTGAGTCTTGTAAATACTTGCAAACGTTTTGAATTTGTGGAGGGGCGCGCCATGTTATAGTAGTTTATCTATACAGCATGTAACAAAAACCCTGTCCGATCCTTAAGGGTATTATTCGGCATCGTACGGCGTACACATATACGTAACCATTTAATGGATTTGAGATTATTATTTTTCCCCAGTGAAAAAAAAAAAGAAGAAAGAAGAAGTAATTAAATTAAAATGAAACATAAAAACTGATCAACGGCAACACTGATCTGACAGGGTTTTTGTTACATAGTGTATAGATGAAAGACAATTTGACTTGCATTACTTTTTTACCTGGTTAATCTCAGCCTTGTTGGGCACAAAGTCCCTGTAAGCAACGGAGATGGTTCTAAGTCCGTCGCAGGCCATGGGTTCGATGACCTGTCGCACCAGTCGCTCTTGCATATCGCGTGTGAACTTCTCCAGACGACCTTCGTGACCGTAGATGAATGCGCATCTGTGGAGAGAGGGTAAAGGTAGATAGAGGGTAGAGGGTAAATTCATTTTGGTTTTAAACCCCCAACGCAAAAACGTGTGTGTCTGTCTGTGGCATCGTAGCTCTCGAATGGATGAACCGATATTGATTGTTTTTTTTTTTTGTTTGAAAGTAAATTAATCGCGAGTGTCCATAGCTATGAAAATCGGTTACGGATGGTCGCCGTCGGGGGTAATTTATATTTTAAACTAGCTGTCCGCCGCGGTTACACCCGCGTCTTTGGTTACTGCTCCGCTCCCGTAGGTCGTAGCGTGATGGTATATAGCCTATAGCCTTCCTCGATAACTAATCTATCTAACACTGAAAGAATTTTTTAAATCGGACCAGTAGTTCCAGAGATTAGCGCGTTCAAACAAACAAACAAACAAACACTGCAGCTTTATAATATTAAAAAGTATAGATTTAATTGTTCTTTGATCATTAACCTTTTGAACGCCATTGTCACATATATGTGACAAACGAAATCTGTCCCTGAACGCCAACGTCACAAATATATGACAAAATCACGTCGCACCATATTATGAAATAAACAATTTAATCAAGTTTTGGAATCCCTATTCTTTATAAAGGTAATTTGACAGAAAAAGTGGCCTGGCGTCAGGGGTACGGCGATACGTTTATACTCTGGCGTTCAAAAGGTTAAAGAAATGAAACAATATAAGTTTAGACCCCTCAAGTTTTTGGCAATATGTGAAGGAAAAGCGGAAAAAAAGGCAACATATAGAAACACATACTTATAATGGTAAAGCTATAGAAGGCCAGCACGCCATTGACTCGTTTGCTGAATATTTTAGTTCAGTGTATACTTCTCCGTTGTTAGATGTGAAGGCTGCTGAGGAAGAGGCTAATCGCTCAGGCTGCCTATCAACTGTGACTGTTGAACAAGTTACAGCTACCGATCTTAGGCGTACAGTGCGCCGACTAAAAGCTTTAACAGCTTGTGGTCCCGACAACATACCGGGATTTTTAATAAAAGATTGCTTGTCAGCTTTAGAAGTCCCTTTACTTCATGTATATAATTTGTCACTTAAACAGTGTCTATACCCTAGTGAGTGGAAAGTGTCCAGAGTGACTCCTTAAGACTTGCGCGTTGGTAGACGACAACATAGACTCCTCTGCTACCCACCTATGTGGCGCTCTCCCCGAACTGACAACAGCCCCACCGCTAGAGCAATTACCTTATTAAACGACTTCTTAAAATGTTGTCCAGATGCAGATATATTTTTTGACTCTCAAAATGCAATTGTAAAGCATGCATATTCTTATTTAAATGTGATGAAATAAATAATTTAAGATAGCCCCTAAGTATGTAAATTGTAAATTAGCATAGATATAAGCGATTTGGTGTAAACTGTTAGCTTATATTTAATGAAATAAATGAATTGAATTTGTTACTAGTATTTTTAGTAGAGATTTTTTATTTGTTTAAACTCTAGAAATCTTTAGAATTACCAGACGGATTGGAAAAAATCTTTTGTTTATGATAGTAAGATTCATGAGGCTACATAATATCACACCACGACATGGGAGCGGAACAGTTATAAAAAACGTAACTGAAAGCAGGTGGAACCGCGGGGGATAGTTATACATAGTAATAAAATTATTTACTCAGTTGTCATTATGCTACGTGAAGCGATAATTAGTCTCAATTTAGATTCTTCTTAGAGCGATTTTCAGTCTCTACTAAATTCTTGTTAAAAAGTATCATCTAAATTAAAATTATACTTACTTCTTCAAAACAATCTCGGAAGCTCCCTTAGTGTACAGCCTATACCCTCCCTTGTACGGTATGACGGTGGACATGCTCTTGCGCACAGAGTTGAACGTGTACACCCTCGTGAACGACTCCTCGGGGTGCCTCTCGCGTACTGCCTCGTAACTTTGCCCGAGGTTCACTACGAAACCGAGGAGGGCGCATTCGGTTTTGTTGCCGACTTGCATTGGAGGACCCGTAGGGTCTTGATTTGGCTGTGGACAAAATAAATGTTATTAAGACTTTCGATCGTAAATTGAGTGTGATTAGGTCTTTTATTCTTTGGTCCAATGCCGTGTGTTATCGAATTTATGCAATAATCTATCTTGTCAAACATAAATGAAGACTGCCCAAGCGCATATCATTTGTAGTAAATCTGTACATAAAATGTAATATTGGTTTTATTCAAAATACTTCGTATTCCTTCATCACAATTGATGTTTACAAAATATATATGTATATTTTTAAAGGAGTTCGTCTATGGAGTTTCTTGGCCATTCTTCTCCATACTAAACTAACTTTAGGAAGGAGCAACTAGATCTATATTTCGACTTTCTATTCAGTAACTTAACAGTTCAAAGAAAAATAATGTTACCATACTACAACTAATAGTGTTGGGGTGGTGAACGATTTTGCGTAAGGAACGAATGATAAAAATGGTTTTTAATACCAAGTTAAGTACATTATTTAAGTTTATTCAATTTCGTTAATTCTTACACCACCTCACTATCTTTTTTTTGTCAAAACTTGGTAACCCTTTAACTGGCAAGTTACTGAATAGAATTAAAAGTCGAAATATAGACGTCCCTGGCAGTCAAAGGTTACGTTCGTATAAGAGTGAAAGAGTAAGAAACATACTCACAAACATTCGCATTTACCATGGGTGGCCAAATTATTAGGGACAGCGCTCATAGAAATGTAATATCTAGTTGAAACATTATTTTTAGGGTTCCGTACCTCAAAAGGTAAAAACGGAACCCTTATAGGATCACTTTGTTGTCCGTCTGTCTGTCTGTCTGTCTGTCTGTCTGTCTGTCTGTCTGTCAAGACCTTTTTTCTCAGGAACGCGTGGAGGTATCAAGCTGAAATTCATATCAAATACTCAAGTCTATGGTCTCTTGGAGCTGTGAAAAAATCAAACTTCTAAGTCAACGCGATCAAAAGATACTCCCGTTTATGCCGCAAATTTTCGACACTCGCAAGGGAATCAAAACCTACAGGGTACTTCCCGTGAACTCAGAATCTTGAAATTTGGTATGAAGCAACGTCTTATAGCAGAGATATAGGAAAAATTGCGAAAAGTATAAATTTTTAGTTACATCATATAATAAAAATATTTTTAATAATTTTAAACTTACTACCCCTTTCCTCATGAACGCGTAGTGGTATTATATTGAAATTCATATCAAATACTCAAATCTATAATACCTTTAAGCTGTAACAAAATCAAACTTCTATGTCAACGCAATCAAAAGAAACAGGAATTAAAACCGCATATTTTGAAACTCGCCACTACTCGCAAGGGAATCAAAACCTACAGGGTACTTCCCGTGAACTCAGAATCTTGAAATTTGGTACGAAGCAACGTCTTATAACACAGATAAAGGAAAAATTGCGAAAAGCATAAATTTTTAGTTACATCATATAATAAAAATATTTTTAATAATTTTAAACTTATTACCCCTTTACTCATGAACGCGTAGTGGTATTATATTGAAATTCTTAACAAATACTCAAGTCTATAATATCTTTAAGCTGTAACAAAATCAAACTTCTACGTCAACGCAATCAAAAGATACAGCAATTAAAGCCGCATATTTCATTTAGCAATAAAAATACCATAACTTTTACTTATATACCTACAGGTTTGTACGGAACCCTCGGTGCGCGAGTCTGACTCGCACTTGGCCGGTTTTTTTAAACAAAGTAATAGATTTATACGGGATTTTTTTTATTTGATGTTATGACTGATATTAATATTATGTTTTGATGTGAAAAAATTGTAGAGCTGGTACCTTTTTTTTAAAAAGTGATGTGACTTTCTCATTTAGTTGATTTTTGTTGAAAATTACTCTTATTGTAGCAGTATAGAAAAAAAATTCAGATTGACATTGCAAGTTTATTTCAGCTAACCGTAGTCAGAACGTGAGTAATGTTTCGTATAGTGGTACTATTTTTAATCTTAATACTTGAATTTTCATGTTATTCAAGTTATAACTTGAAAACCCTTAAATTACTTTTTTTCTAGTATGGGCAAGGTTTCAGACACGTCTTCAAGAAAAATTAGAGAAATAAAAACATTAATACTGCACTCTACACATGCCCAGAGAGGTATAGCAACAATTGCAAGTGTTTTAAGGTTTGTAGTTATTCTAATAAAAATGTAAACTGAGCAGAACAATACTCTCTCCGTGTGAAAAAATGTAGCAGAAAAAGGATCACCACTCTTCGTACAGATCGAAAAATCAGAGATATCTGCCTTGAAAATCGTAAAACGGGTGTTGCCCGTTTGTCTACGATAATGAACGATGAAAGAAAAGGAGTTTTCGAAAGGACAGTACAAGCGCGGTTGGCCGAAGAGAACTTGATAGGTCGTCGGCCAATTAAGACACCACGCCTCACAGAGAACATGAAGAAGAGACGACTTCAATGGGCCATACAACACCGAAATTTGTCTTTTGCAGGCTGGAGTCAGGAAAGAATATGTCTTTTTATAGAACAGCACGTGGTGTTTGTCACTGTATTGCGATTTTGTAATATTTTTTCAGGTATGCTTCCGATAAATCAATATTTCAGATTTTGCTCGACAAAATTTATTTTGTGCGACGACGCCCTGTGGTATAACTTCATACAGACTCTGCATGAGCTGCCTTGTAGGGGGGGCTAAACACCCAATAAGTACCATGGTGTGGTCTGTGACCTTTTCGAAAGGCATAAGGCGCCTATACATCGTTGTGACCGTGGAAGGGAACATGAGGCAGGACCAGTACCAACGACTTCTAGAAATCAAATAACGTATAATTTTTTTTTCCAAAAATAATTAAATAGTATTGCCTACAAACTTGATGTTTTTATTACCTCAATTATTAAACCCTTTAAATAAAAATACCCGTGGGGCCTAAAACAACCCATTTCCCTGAAAAATTTAAACAAACTAGAAATTATTAAAATCTCGGCGCTGTCCCTAATAATTTGGCCACCCACTGTATAATGGTAGTCAGATAAGAAACAAAACTCACCATAATCCTAGAAGTGAAAGCAGCATTAACAGATATTGCTTCAATCATAGCCTCGGCTACATCGCTCGGTATGTCCCTATAGTTGGGCATGACCTTGCACAGCTTCTCGCAGATGTACGACTGTACGACAGTCATGCGATTAGTCGTGAGTGTGCCTGTCTTGTCGGAGCAGATGGCTGTCGCGTTACCCATGGTCTCGCAGGCGTCCAAGTGACGTACCAAGTTGTTGTCTTTCATCATTTTCTGTGGAGGAAAGAGGCTTTTGTAGTAAGGTCTTTATTTGGGAAAATAATAGAATTAGGAGTAATTCACAATCAAAGAAACTTTTCAAGAATAACTGCTGTTGCATAGTACCCTTGAGTGAAACTCGGAATAGTTTAGCATACAGTTTAAGTTCATTATATTGGTTTGTAACCACCAAACAATTGACATAACTTTTATGAGCTGTCAAAACTAAATTTTCCCATACATTTTGTATGGCAATAGCAAAATGTTACGTCACTTATTGCCTAACTATTTATTTATTTATTTATCATGAACAATTTACATTGTGTTTGATACATAAGTAAGAAAGAAGACAAAGAAAACAAAACAAAAACAAAAACACATGATTACTATAACAATACTAATAATAATAGCAATTCACAAAATAGAAAATGAGATATTGACATTAACATTAAATTACAGGTCGTCCACTGAGTATAGGTTTCTATCCATTAGAAATGCTTTGAGCTTGGTCTTAAAAGAGCTAGTGTATAACAGAGTTTTTAAATCCGCCGGCAGTTTATTAAATATTTGTACAGCTTGGTAATGAGGACTATGCTTGACAATGTTCAGGTTAGGACCAACTTTATTTTTAAGGTCCATTCTACGAGTGTTTTCCCTTGCTAATTTTTCTTCCTCAGACTCGTATTCATGGATACATTTTTTTAAGTTAACCATTAACACAAGTATGTATAGACTAGGCAATGTTAGAATATTTAAACGCTGAAAATGAGATCGACAGCTCTCTCTTTGGGTGATTCTGACAATTGTGCGTATAGCTCTTTTTTGGAGAATGAAGGCTCGCTGAAAATTATATCCATAGCTTTTCCCCCAGAACTGTATACTGTATCGAAGTCTGGATTCGACAAGTGCATAATATACCATCTTTATCTGTTCTGTATTTATTTCGTCTCTCAATGTTCTCAACGCGTAGCACGCAGATGATATGGTCGAGTCTATATGTGCCAGTTCTTTTTTCCAGTTTAGCAAATCATCTAAATGGATACCTAGAAATTTGACATCTCTTACTAATTCTATCTTTTCATTGTTAAGGGTTATATTCATATTATCTTTATTGCCTGCAGTGGTTCGAAACAACATGATATTAGTTTTTTTAATGTTTATTATTAATTTGTTTGTATTAAACCAAAACTGAAATGCTGCCAACGCAGTATTAACCTTGTCAGTCAGTTCACTAATACTTTTCGCCCCTACTACAGCGTTTGTGTCATCAGCAAAGACTACAAGATTTATGTCTGGAATGTTTTTTTTAATATAATTTATCAAGTCGTTAGTGAAAATAATAAACAGAATGGGACCTAATATGGAACCCTGCGGTACGCCAGTGGTAATATTAGTCATTGATGATTGGTATGTTTTCCGTTGTCCATTCTGTTCTATAGTGCTGGTTTCTACATACATTTTCCTGTTTCTTAAATACGAAGTAAATAATTGCAGGGCTCTGCCTCTGACACCATAATAATTTAGTTTATCAAGTAGTAGATTGTGATCAATCGTGTCAAATGCGGATGATAAATCCAAAAAAATCCCTGCCACCTTTATTTTATGATTTATTTTACTGATCACATCATCTAAAAGTTTATAAATGGCATCTCCAGTGCCAATTCCTTTCTGGTAACCGAACTGCCTATCATGTAGTACTTTATTTAAGCGAAGATGAGTTAATAGCCGAGATTTCAATATTTTTTCAAAAACTTTTGAAAGTGTGGGTAGAAGTGAAATTGGTCTATAATTTTTAGGGTCCGTTTTTGAACCCTTTTTGTAAACTGGCACAACTTTGGCAATTTTTAATTGTTCCGGAAAAATACCCTGCTCAAGGCAATTGTTAAAGAATGTAGATAGTGGCCCAGATAATATGTTTATGTGTTCTTTAAGTATAGCTATAGGGATTTCGTCATATCCACTGGAGTGCTTGTTAGCCATAGTTTTAATTATTTGTGTTATTTCTTTGGGTGTAGTAGCCGTGAGTGACATATTATTTGTAACCGATTCACAACTTTGTTGAAGAAGCATTTGTACTATCTCCGTCTTAGTTTCGGCTGAATCACAGTTGTGGTTAAAGTGTTTTGCTAACGTATTTGCTACGGCAATTTGCGAGTCTATGATTTGATCATTGACTTTTAATAAAAGTGGTTCTTGTTGCAATATTTTTAATCTGTTTGTGCGTTTATTAATTACTTTCCAAACTTCTTTACTTACATTTTTAGAGTTATTAATTTTCTCTGCGACCGCCATTTTTTTGGCTTTGGTCATCACTCTTCTATATATGCGAATATATTTATATTTATAATTGAGTACACTTTTATGAATATGATTACCCATATTTGTGCATAAAACTCTTTTCATTTTGCTAGACGTTTTTACTCCTTTAGTTACCCACTTTAACTGTGATCCCCTTTTCAAGTTGATTTTTATTTCCCTTTTTTTGTAGCTTTTCCGAAAAGCATTATTAAAATTTCTCAAAAATGAATTTATTCCCATTGAACTCCAATTTTGATGCAATAGTCTGTCCTTAAAAGACAAAGTATTTCTACTATTAAAGATTCTTTTATTAATTACTAAAAATTGATTATTTTTATTTCCTATCATATTTTCTAGTACAAATTCACCCAATTGAGCTCCATGTCCATCTCCTAAACCATTGTGGTCAATTTCACTCCTTAATACCTGTTCTTCTTGTAGATTCGTTATTATATTGTCTAAGCAAGAATACGAGTTGTTACGAATAAAAGTGGGGCTATCAAAAAGACATCTAAAATTGTAACATGCCAGTAGACTCAAAAACTCAACACGTTTTTTGTTTTCTAGAAGTAAGTTGACATTATAATCACCGCAGATAATGCATTTCTTATTGAATAAAAACTCAAGTAATTGTTCCATTTTCCTCATAAAAATATCAAAATTCTTATCATTAGGGTTACGATACACACAACAAACATACACTCCAGTCGTGGTATCCTTTATGCAGCATACCTCAAAACTCTCTACAGCGTACAATCTATCAATTGCTATCACATTTTCTACTTTCCTACCTGCTTGAACTAAGATTAAGCTGCCTCCTCTCTTTTTCTTATTTCGTGTATTATAAGAAGCTAATTTGTAGCCATCTAAGTTGAAAGAAGTTACTGTCACACTACTTAAGAAATGCTCGGTCAAGCAAAGGCAGTCTACCTTTTTCCCAAGAGTTTGTATATAGGCTTCTAATTCGTTTATCTTGTTGGAAATACCACATACATTCTGGTGCAAGATTATTAAATTTGTACAATTAATTGTGACAGTGTTAACATCGTTACTACATTTTACAGATATATCATTATTACTATTCACGAAAAAAAGCTGATTGAAGAGAAATGTCGTTAGTTTTAATCACCGTATCAACATCATCAGTCTGAACCCCAACAGTTTTGAAACATTTTGTTTGTACGGTAGCATTATTAGTGGACTGTAGACTACTGCGACTATGTAGAATTTCAGTATAAGTTTGGTATTTGTATTTATAATTTACATGTAGAATCTGTCTATGTATTAATCTACAAGCATGCAATTTATTTACGTAAGGCATGTAAACATCACTATGTAACGTTAGAAAGGTAGAGTTTGTACAATTACCGCACACAAATTTTAATAGTTTATTAACACTATTTACATTCAGAGAATTGTGCTTGTAAATTTGACCTACCAAAACATTTGTGGATTTTAATAGACATAATGTATAATGCAGATAAGTTTGAATATTCATGGGATTGTTGTCATTTGAACCAGCTAATATTATCACAAAATCGGTTTTACCAAAGTCTTTACACATACTTGTACATGATTTCAAAACCTCTTCAGTAGTTGCATCTTGCTTAATAAATGACGTCACGGCGAAATTTGTTCCCAGATAGTATTGCAGGATTTTACGAACACCATATCCAGTTTGATCAGCGAAGATCATGACTCTTTGAGTCGCTTCCTTTTGCGAATGCGTTTGTGTGGTAATCGTCGATTGCTGGTTATCAGCAGGAGTAGATTTGATATTAATCTCTGTCTTCGTGGTGGAAAAAGGGTTATCCATATATTGCGAATTCTGGATTAATTTGACCGGGAGTGTGAATGAGTCACAGATGACATCTTTCGGCGACTTTGCCTCCAGGTTTCCCGCAGTAACACATCCAGATATGGCTGAATTGAATGAATTGTCGCAGCTATCACTAGCACTCTGTGCCAGTTCAACATTGTTAGGTAGATAATTAGTCACCTTAGGAGAGGAATTTGTCTTTGTTGGCGTCGAAAAACAGCTTGTTCTCATTAAATTTGATGGGCGTGACGATTTTGGTGTCATGCTTTTTCTATCCAATACGCTTACTTTCTTATATGTTGCAATTAGTTTTTGATACTGACCAATATCCATTTTCAGACGGAAATTCTCACTATTTAGATTTTCAATCTCCTGGTGTGCGATTTCTAGTTCTGAGGTTAATCTATCTACTGTATCTTTTAAATCCACGGTGGTGTCGCTTTCATTCAACGACGTGCTTGGCAGACTCATCATAGTAGTATCTAGTAACGTGGATTTATCATTGAAAATATCGTCTAAAGAGGTTGATTTCTGTGGTCTGCGAATAGTGACGTGTTCGGGATCCATTTCCATTATCAATAAAAATATAAAAGAAAAATTAAAAAAAAACAAAAAGTATATTTATTCCTCGTTTGGGTTTGATCGTCAACCGTGCGACTTCTTTCTTGAGTGTGCCGCGTCTGTGACCGCTACGCCACGGTGCTACATATGGAGCGCTTCTAAATTTCGATTCAGTTGCTTGGCTTGTCTAATGATTCATCGAACACGGGTCTACTTATAACCATATATGGTAATGAATCGCTTCGGCGCACTTGTTGATGAGTCACACTGAGTCACTAGTTCACGAGTCACTTTGTAGATTTTGTTGTGATTATTTTTGCTATTTAATTAAAAACTGTTTAATTTATCGCGACACTGTTTTGACAACACGTAGAATCACAAGTTTGTCTTTCGATTAGCATCGATTTTAGTAAGAATTAGGCGACATTTGTAATTTATTCTAATTTTTTTAACGGAGCTCTCGCTACATGTGTGCGTACAGCAGTGCGCGCGCGCGACTGTTTTTTGTATTGACTTCAAAGCAACTAATAATCTAATTTTACAGTTAATTCAATTGGATTTACAAGACTAAAATAAAGTGTTCATTACAAAAACCTTGGAATCTCTTGGAATTATATGTTAATGGTGTTTACCACTCAATTGAGGCGAAACTGAAGAAATGTATGGAAGCCATACAAAAAAAAAAAGATTAAATATCCTCACATAACATCACGCCTGTAATCCCCGAAAGGTTAAGCAGAGGTGTGCCCATTACTATATTTCGACTTTTAATTCTATTCAGTAACTTGACAGACAAAGGGTTACCAAGTATTGACAAAAATGATAGTAAAGTGGTGTAAGAATGAACAAAATTGAATGAACTTAAATAATGTACTTGAATTGGTATTAAACCATTCTTATCATTGGTTCCTTACGCAAAATCGTTCACTACCCCAACACTATAAGTTGTAGTATGGTAACATTACTTTTCTTTGAACTGTCAAGTTACTGAATAGAATTAAAAGTCGAAATATACACCCACATTTCGCCAGTAATGTTTTAAGTCCCATGTAATAGGGAATCCTCACCTTGACAGAATAAGCAAGTGACAGCGTGACAGCAAGCGGCAACCCCTCCGGCACAGCCACGACCAGCACTGTCACACCGATGATCAAGTGCTTCACCAGGTTGTTGATGTACGTCGCCTTCCACGGCTTCTGCTCGATGACGAACGTGTGCACGCAGAAGTTGATCACGAGGATTATGACGGTGAGAACTGCGATCGTTGAGCCGGCGTAACCGATCTGTGGGGGGAGAAGTGGGGATTAGCATAAGAGTGAACAAAACCATAGGAATGTGACAAAATAGGCAGTCATGATGACTGCTTACAGAAGTGAAAACTTGAAGTCCTAGTAGCATGTCGGTGACGCAGGAACTTTGGTATATAAGTGACGCGATCACTTTAGCAACCCCGTGACGTGGTCACATTAGCATGCCGGTGATGATTTCCCAATAGCATATTAGAGGCGCGGTCACGCTAACATGTCGGTGACGATTTAACAATTGCATTTAGTGACGCGTTCACATTAGCATGTTGGTGACGAGAACCTCTACAAGTTTGGTCTCTACCAAAAATCCCTCAATGCGGCTAAAGAAGTTTTCACTTCAAAAATGGTATGATTGGATAACTATTTATCTATCTCGTTTCTCGGCGACTCATCAAGCTTCATGCCTTGACGCATTTCTGGTAGTCACCACTGCCGATTCTGGCTTTCAGGACTTGCAGTGGTCGAGAATAGTGTGGTGGGTTTTATTCACCTGGTAATAATCAAAATCGGAAGAAGAATTTTTGATATAGGGATACTAACTTGTATAGCCAACTTGGTAAGCTTGGCCTGCAGCACAGACTTCTCCTTCTTGTGCGAGGTCTCGGCGGGCGGCTTGTCGCTAGGCGGAGGCGCCACGTGGTTGTCGTCGGGGCGCGCGTGGTTGGCGCCGTGATTGGCGCCCGCGGGCAGCGTCGCGTCCTCCTCACCTGTTTGTTAAGCTACACTTAGTGGACTGTGTTGGGGGTGTTTGAAGCGAAAATAGCCCAAAAACTAATTATGCACTAAACAGATTCATTTCTTCATTTGTTCATCTTCAACAAAGGCAACAATTGTAAGAAATTAATAACTATAGAAACAATTATTTTTAATCAAAAATCCTACCAAGTAAAACCAAAACTAAAAAAGAGAATAATAAAAACTAAAACACGGACCAATTAAGACAATAAATATTAATAGGCTATATTTGTCGTGATACTTTTTCTTTTATGAATTGAAAATGGTCCGCGATCACGTATAAAAGTCGCTATACACATAAGCAAGCAAACAACATTCGGTTCGGTATTTTCAATGAGAATGCCGGACCGAACAAGTCGACTAGCATATTGACCCTCAAATATATGGGTTGAACAACGAATTAAGGAAGTTTTGTATCTGTTTAACATCATAATTAGTCTGGTTCGAGACTGAGGATCACAGGATTAAGAATCCCACCAGTTGTATCTTCACGGTGAACTCCATTCCAAGGGCAGATTGTAAGAGAAATGGATTCACAACACAATTAGAATTCACAATCTGTAGATCGCCAGTCGACTCTTCATTCATCAGGCTATTGTCGCTTCAACTTTTCAATTTCAATCTTTAATATTGCAATTATAAAGCTCAGATTCGAAATACGAGTTTTTAAATACTACACCAATAGCGAATTGAATTTACTGTAAACAGCCTGAAATTAAATAAAACTTTACGAATTATTATTTTATTATTCATTTTAAAAGAGGTGAGTGAGTTCAGTTAATATAAAAATTTTAATTAAAGGCTGTCAAATTTTATTTGAATTTTGGAAAAATAAACAATGTAAAATAAAAATATCATTTTGAAATTATATTTTGGACTCTCACAAAGGGTGCAACAGGATGTTGTTTTTTTTTTGTATTTAATTCTATCTACAGTTGTTTACTTACTTTCAGTTAAGATTAGGAAAGATCAAGATGCTTAAAATATACACTATTATAGGTTAAATAGGAACACTACAATAAGTGTTACTACAGAAGAATGCACTAGGATGCTGTTATGTGAAAATGAAATATGGTATTTATATTATTTTATATTTATTTAGTATTATTTAAGAACCTACTTTTTTACCGCCGAAGAGAAAATTAGTAAAATTACTTTTTAATCTACAGTTCTATTACTGTATTAACCAGGATCATACTACTGTCATATTATTAAGATTGTGCCTTACAAGTAGTATGTCATTAAAAGTACACTAAAGGACAGATTAATCTACCCAGTCCCACAGGTAAGCTCGAAGCCACAAAACTAAGCACCACCACCGTTTTATACGTAAAATATAATAATAATAGGCACATATTTTCTGGCCCTGAGTGTACGGAGGGTAGTACGTAAAGCGGGGCATAGCAAAGGAGGTTACTTACCAGATATACTCTTGCGTTGCGTAGACTTGCGTTGCTGCTTTTTAGCTTCTACTCGCGTCATTTTTCCAATATCCATTGACATATTTATCCATTATAATATCAGACAAGCATACACATTAATGACAACGATTGGATAATATTTCGATAATACATCATGCAGTCAATACGACAGTTACACGATGCACTCAATGTGTATGTTTTTATTTAGTTTTTAATTTTTGTTTTTTTTTAATTTATATTTTTTTGTTGATCGGCGACATGGAGGTGCGTGCAGCAGGCCGGGGTCGGGGGTGGAGAAAAAAAAGTTGGATGTCATTGTACGGATCACACTATGTTTGGTCGTGGCACTAAATCTAAGGGTTTCATGTAATTAGACTGTTAAAGCATTTGAGACACCAATATACACAAAAAAGAAATTTTAATTTTAGTTTTTTTTCTGTCTCATTATAACATTTTTTTTTAAATAGGGTAGGTGACATCACCAATCAATTGACGTATTTTTTATGAGCTGTCTAAACGCGTTACTTTCATAGATTTTGTATGGTAAAAGACAACTGTGACGTCACTTTTGTGACGACTCAATTGACTAACTATTTATCATTTGGAAATCAATTAAAAATCAAATTTTACAGTTAATTGAAAATTAATCGGGGTTTCAGGGCTACATAAAGTGTTTCTTTAGATAAGTTATGTCTTGGAATTATGGGTTGATGGTGTCAACTGCCCGATGGTGTCAATTGGAATCCGAAATAAATTTGGGTATATTTTAACTGCCTCAACTGCTCAAACATGGCGCCTAAAATTGCATTTACAAATGTATGCTTTTAGGATCATTTTAATTATAATTTTATGATTGGAAAGAGATTATTTTTTTATTGAGACGAAATAATAATTTACGTATTTAACAACATCGATCGTACACATAGTAATAATAAATGGAAAAATATTCACTTCAAAATATGTCATGCTGTCACAAAACATTACAGGCTATTAGTTAAAACATAAATAACATAGACAGACAACGTTCAACAAGACTTTATAGATAAAGACATTAAACTCAAGACAAAAAAAAACTTAATGACATTTTGTATTATTCAGTCATCAATAAATAAAATAATCTCACTTTAAAGACGAAATTGGTAAAAAAATCTTTCTTTTAAGAAAAAATTACAATATTATAGAATGTCACACTTTTCTTGGCTAAAAGTGTAAACTAATAATTTTTACCAATTTCGTTATAATTTTTCCCCTTTCAAACAGGAAAGGGGAGTGCGGTGGCTCAATGACAAGGGGGAGGGGGGTCATACGTCACTGGTTACACTAATGTATGCAACAAGCATCGGGGCTTACTATGCTCATTTAGGCAAGCTAGATTATACTTAATCGCTTTGACTTAAGGTACAATTTTCATGAAGCATGTAGAAAGCGTTAACTATATGAGCAAAGTAACAGCTAAACTATGTTGCAGGGTTTTTGCTATAAGGACAACCTTTCTGATGACGTTATCACAAAATTTTACTACAAAAAAAACTCCCCATTTTGTTTAACAACCACAAACAAATCACAAACAAGAACATCACATGACCATCACCTAGTCATCAGAAAGGCGGTACATGTACTAAGGGGACATTGTCACTATGCTACGTTAGCGAGCACAAAACTGGGGCACTGACCTTTCTTCATCTGCTTGATTTCCTTGTCTTGACTCTCTACGGCCGCGCCCAGTAGAGTGAAGATAATACCAGCTTGGGAGTTCACGCCGACCGCTGTTACCAGCATTTTGCCGGAGCCTGGAATATTTAGGTTATAATTGAGAACAAATAGTTTTCACAGTATAGAAGCTAGCAAGTACCAATGTGACTTTTTCAATTCATATGTACTTTCTAAAGTTTTTTTTGGACTTCACTGACATCGGTGAAGGATAAACATTGTAAGGAAACCTGGACCTTATACCAGCCTATTACTGTCCCATTCAAACCATGTCAGAGGCCCTTGAGGCGGTTCAGAAACTCCGACACTAGGGTGTGTGGGGTCGTAAGACCTTACTGCCCACACGATAAAGAAAGAAGAAGTATAGAATAGTACTTCTGATAGCCCAGTAATGGTGGCCCATCTTAGCGGAGACCAGGGGCGTAGCTACCGCCGTATCTGCCGTATCAATTATATGGGCCCCCCGGCCTACGGGGGCCCCCAAGGTGCGTAGGCAAAAATTAATAAAAACTTCCCAAATTTTTCCCAAATTTCCGAAGGTAATAACAGCATGCTTTTTATTTTTGACCCTTCCAGTTACAATCGCAACTGCTGAAAGAAGTTTCTCGAAATTAAAACTGATAAAAAATTATTTTAGAACTTCTATGGGAAAGGAACGCCAGTCAGACCTGTCACTATTGTCCATAGAGGCAGAAACTTTAGAAAAACTAAAGTCATCATCAGCTATGAATGATTTAATTAATCAGTTTGCCGAAAAAAAGGCAAGGAGAGTTAATATTTAATTTGAATTGTTTTTAAAAATGTGACAGATAGATAATAAAATTATGATGAATAAATATTTCTTTTAATTTTATGCAAACATTTTTTTTCTTTTTTGAGCCCTTTCTAAGGGCCCCCAAACAAATTTTTATACGGGGCCCCGCCAAGTTACGCTACCCTTCTGGCGGAGACTTAGTCATCGACGGAAGAGATATAGAGCACACGTGGGTGCGCAAATACAGATGTGCACTCTCTCTTTCCTCACTCTCATAGTCCAATGGGACGGCCATCTGACACTGCTGAATAAATAACCCAATAATGCTGTTCCACCTCGGGTTTGAACCCAGGTTTAGCAGTCGCGCTTGAGATGCCAAAAATGATTTACTGTAATCACCAATTCGTTTGACAAACATGGTAATATTATTGGCGTTTCTTCATACGAGGATACCTTACGTCTATAGTTTTTTTTTTTTTTTTTACGTTGGTAAAAATCATCGAATGAGTCCTTCCGCCCTGGGTGGGACGGAAGGGACTGTCAGACTTTTACTGACTAAAAAACCACCCTGTTCCTTCTGTTGCCCTTTACGTTCCGGGCCACGGTATCTTGTTAAGACGTCCCGCAACCCCATGTGTAATGAGCTGAAGATTTTAATAAGCTTACTTACCTAGATTTTTTTAGTTTATAGCTGTCGATGTCGACCGCATTACCTCTATGGTTACTGCTCATCTCCTGTAGGTCGTAGCATGATGTTGTATAGCCTATAACCTTCCTCGATAAACGGGCTGTGTTGAACGGTTTTTTTCAAATCGGACCAGCAATTTCTGGGATTAGCGCGTTGAAGTAAACTTGTCAGCTTTATATGGGGGTTTCAACGTACCTTCCATAACGTGTGTACCGGATAGCACCATGGGATCAAATGCTTCACCCTTTTTGACATGGTCCGATTCGCCAGTCAGCGACGATTCATCAACCTGGAACATACAGTGTACTATTGTAGATTTCTGTTGATTTTACACATAACATCACGCCTGTAATCCCCGAAGGGTTAGGCAGAGGTGTACTCATTAGTATACCCACATTTCACCAGTTATGTTTAAGTCCCATGTAATAGGAGGCGAGCCTAATGTCATCAACCGGGCACAAATTCAGACTACGAGGCTGCTACTGAGAAATTCCTGATGGAAAAACCCAATAACACTTTACTCGACCTGGGAATCGAACCCAAGACCTCATGCTCATGTTCTAATTAGTCGGGATTGTTCTTAGCTATGTTTGATGAAAATCTTTCCAAGGCCGCCGTCGAAGGTTTTATATATCTTTAATTTTATACATTTAATGTAATAATAATCGAGGAACAAAAAGTATTTTTATGTTTGCTGTTTACCATGTTGACTTTTACATAACATTTGCTGCAACTAATTACCTACATAACCTACAACAATTGTTCCAAAAGAAAGCCTTAATCAAACAATCACATGACATAATTCTTGCTAAATCAGCACTCGACAAATATACACATATAATAAAAATAAATGATAAAAAAAAAATACTGCTACAAAATTGTTGTTATCTAAAACTTCAGTGGTATCTTAAAATGAGGGCTTATCGGATCAATCTAGGCTTGCTAATGACTGGTAATGACGCAAATCGTACAATTATGTATGTGTATCTTGGCATGCAGGCAGCTGGTTTGACAGTAATTCTTGATAATGTTTTGCTTTGATGTGTTTTGATAAGGATGGCAATAGTTACTTACAAGTAAACGACGTATTAAAAGAAACATCGCATACCCTGTAACTACACACATCAAAAGTGTCTAGGGATCAACATCCCTAATCAATGTTAGGGATGTTGATCCCTAGACACTTTTGATGTGTATATGTATAACTGCCCAAAAAACTAATTAACATTGCGCAAAAATTATTGCTGGAAAACATTTTTTTTTTACATATCATCACGCCTGAAATCCCTGCAGTAGGCAGAGGTGTACCCATTAGTACACCCACATTTTGCCAGTTATATTTAAGTCCCATGTAATAAGGGGCGAGCCTATTGCCATCAACCGGGCATAAATCCAGACTCCAAGGCTATGCTACTGATGAATTCCTGAAGGAAAAACCCAATAACACTCTGCCCGGCCTGGAAATCTAACCCAAGACCTCATGCATCCTCATGATTGTTTTAATTTAGATTTTGCCTCATCTATCCAACTAGACTGTTAACCATCATCTGCCTAGCCTTTTCCCAATTATGTTGGGGTCGGCTTCCAGTCTAACCGGATTTTACCGGATGCAGCTGAATACCAGTATTTTACATGGAGAGACTGCCTATCTGACCTCCACAACCCAGTAACTAGGTAATACGATACGCTTTTTTTTTTTTATGTGGTAAAAATCATCAAATGACTCCTTCCGCCCTGGGTGGGGCGGAAGGGACTGTCAGACTTTTACTGACTAAAATACCACCCTGTTCCTTCTGTTGCCCTTTACGTTCCGGGGCCATGGTATCCTGTTAAGACGTCCCGCAATCCCGGAATACGATACCCTTTTTTTTTTTTTTTTTGGTGGTAAAAATAATCAAATGACTCCTTCTGCCCTGGGTGGGGCGGAAGGGAACCCTTAGGTAAGATTGGTTGACCAAACAACAAAAAATGACTAGACTCAACAGCAAATATTTTCATTTTTTTATGCCAACATTTTCAATATAACATAGTTACAAGCGATAACCCAATAACACGTTATCAATGTTTGATCGCAAAGGCATTCGGTTATCAATTGACGCACGCTGTATCAATACTGTTACAAATCAGATAGCAGTAACAACTACCTGACTATTAGAAGATATTGACATTGAAAGTAACCGCAGTATTACGAATTTTCGATACTAGTGTTCAAAGATGCTTATATTGTTGTAATGTGTATCAATGAAAAGCGTAGTGTGAATCATAATGTCTTAGATATTATGTAACAGACAGTATCTTTGTGTGACAAATGATGATAACGGTCGTTTTCGACGGCAGAATTTCGGTCATGGCAGCCAATCTTGGCGGCGACTAGCTATCAATGCAGAACACAGTGCACAAACACGTGCGCAAATACATGTGTAGTTTCTCTTTCACGACCGGGGTGTCATCAAAGTCAAATCATTTATTCCAATTAGACATTTAACATGCACGTTGAACGTCATCTGCATGAAAAAATAATTGAATCTAGTTGCTAGGGGCTGGACCAACGGTTTAACGTGGTTTCCGAGGCACGGGGTGCGACACAGCCAAATTCCTAACACCACACTACTACTGAGAATTTCTTAATGGAAAACCTCCCTCCTCACTTTCATAGCCCAGTGAGAATGCAATCCTACACTTCCAGGGACAGATCAGGCGTTTAACCAATGGTTTAACGTGCTTTCCATGGCACGGGGATTTTACACCGCCAATTTTCTAACTCCATGCTACTACCGAGTAATTGCTGATGGAAAACGCAACAACATTTTGCCTGACCTGGGAATAGAACCCAGGATTATCGCCACCCGTTAGTCTTGAGCTTGAGTGTAATTTGCGGAACGAATGAGGTGCGCGCATTTTTATCCATAACATATAATAGTTGATGGTATTACCTTCAAATCATTGCTCTGCAGAAGTATACCGTCAGCGGGAAGCAGGTCACCGTACTTGATCTGACATATGTCTCCGCAGACTATCTCGCTGATCGGCACTTGTTTCACCTCGTTGGCCCGGATCACGGCGAACTTGTGCTCCCCTTCTATCCGGGATTGCAGCCCTCTGGAACATGGGAAACAGAAGAGAATTAAGAACTGTAGAATAATCCAGCTTGAAGTTTATCAAGAAAGCTTGGCATTATCCCAATAGTAAAGTTATTTACTTCTTTTTCTTTTTATTCAGAGACACATATAATATCACGCCTGTTATCCTCGAAGGGTTTGTAGGCAGAGGTGTAGTACCTACCCATTAGTACAGCCACATTTCGCCAGTTATGTTTAATAATAAATAATAATAATAAATCTTTATTCAGAAACTTAAAAGATAAAATACAACATGAATCTTAAATTACTAATGTAGGTTTAAGTCCCATGTAATAGGGAGCAAGCCTATACTAAACTAATATAAACCAAAACCTAACCTAAACTAATATTATAAAGAGGTAAAATTGTTTGTTTTGTACGAGATAATCTCTGGAAGTACTGCACCCATAACAAAAAATCTTTCGCCGATAGAAAGCTGCATTATTGCCAAATGCCATACGATATGTACTTATAGTTGTTACAGACGAAATCGCATGCAGAAGCTAGTAAGAAAAAAAATAAGTTTACACACCTGAATTGCCTTTCTTTCGTGTAATCGTTGAACGCAGTAACTATAACGACGACTATGACTGATATTAAAATCGCCAGACCTTCGATCCATTGGTAGTGACCTTCCTCTTCGTCAAGATGAGCTGGAAAACGTATTAATAATAGTTAAACATCTGATACAAACTTTTTTTTAAAGGCGCCACACTTCTGATTAAAAATGTTTACGAACATTTTCTAACAAGGCTCTTTTTTACAAGCTTTTATTTAGCTTGTACTGTTCGTATGTAAGTATGTATACTTACAGTATGTATGTAAATGGGTTGTCCTATCAAAATTTGCAAACCATTTTTCAACCATTTATGGGTATCCGATTGAGCTGAAATTTTGCATACACCTTTAGTTCTGATGACAATACAATGTCCAATACTCAATATTTTTAAAAATATTTTTTTTTATTTGGTTTTTTCAATCGTCAGATAACTCTTAGACGGAGGAATAAATATGGCGATTTGACAGCTTTTGTATAGAAAATATGTCAATCTGTCATATTTATTCTGTGGATAAAAGTTATCTGACTACTCAAAAATCAGCCCTTATACATACATTAGTGTTAGAAAATGTTTGTAAACATGTTTAAACAGCAGTTTGGCACCTTTAGAAATATTCGGTAGGTACAATCACAATGTGGTCTAAAAATCTTCTAAAGGGATGGAAGGGGTATGGTTGCATGGTAGGGGTAATACGTAATAGGTTTAGGTTTACATAGATATATAAATAATTATCTAATAAACATACACTAAAGTTTTTACATAACAACACCAATTTAGTTTATATTTATTTAGATTTAGAATAATGTTAAAAAATAATAATTTTATTAAATACTAATTTAGATTTCTTATTTTAAAACGCTTATTTTACATTACTTATTTAGATTTCGATGAGTTAATAAATAATACTTTTAAATACTAATAATAATTGTACACTTACTCTCTTACTTTTGTTTAGAATTCTTATTTTATTTCGCCCAATAAACTACTCTTATTTTCAGTTTTTGGAACGTACGTTATTAAAAAATGCGCGTGCGCTGCTGTTATTGGTTCACTGAATTATCAACAAACATCACAGTAGCGTACGCGCGTTTGACAATATGTCACATTAAGTTTTCGTTAAAAAAACCGAGGATTACTCGTCAACACCCTAACAATTGAAGAAAGTCTCCATTTTTGAGTCTACAATATCAATTTTCTTCTTTCCCATGTACATCAGCTGAATATACCAGTCAGTCAGGAAGTACTGAGGTCCCGATAAGGAGTGTAAAATTCATTAACGCATCGAGCGCTCAATGAATAACGAATGAACTGGCCACGATAGCCAGTATCCGGCCGACTATCGACTAATACCGCGGCTTTATTTAATTAAATACTCTTTAGTATTTCATACAAACTTTTTCGGTCTTTGTGATGTGGTTTAGATAGGACCAGAAGATTTTAATTAGTCGTCTACCGAGCTGAGCAGCGGTTTTGTTATTACATTTATAAGCTGACTTAAAAGCATCAACTGTTTCTGCTAAGCTTAGTGAAGAATGGTTGAAGTCAGCAATAGGCATAGTAAATATACATACTTACATACCTATTAATACATAATTTATTAATATTTTGAGTAGTCATATGAGACGCTATTTTAAAAGCAGTTGTTTTTTATACAGGAGTACAACAAATAACAGGTGCTTCAGATTAAAGTGTAACTCTAACTAACCATTATAATTAAGATATTTTAATTAAGGCATTTAGCAGAACATTTAGCGAAGCATAACAATTAAGACTACGTTTTAATCTCCGACAATCATTGACAATATAAAACATTCTTGATTAGTACCATTTATTTATCAGAATAAATGACAAAACATCAATAATAACAACACCTATAAACATTGATTACCATTCACTAAACATTAAAATAAACGTCCCTATAATACTCCATTTAAACAAACATCATTGACGAACATCACTACAAAGGTAATACAATCACACTACTAGAGGAAGACAGAGATAGAACAGACAGAAAGTGGGAAAGAGAAGGAAGGTGTCATAAACCGTATCAGGTGGAACACAGATTCAATAACGGTGTGGCACTCAATTTAATAGTGGCTGTAATATTCATTGGACTAATTGATGGGATGGTAATACTGTGACCGCGTTTGGTTGAGACTATATCAATTTGTCGTAAGATGAGAGTCTTGTGGAAGCTACGAAAGATACAGTTTGTGATGATCTATATATTGCACACAATACTATTGATATGGAACTTAACAATGATTTGTAAACTGCTAATGATAATACAGCGGATGATAATGTACTTGAAATACCTCAAAGAGTAATTGATAATACAGATGAAGCTACTGTATTTACAGATGTACTGCGAATACCATTAAATATTTCGGTAAGCTTTACACAAATATAACCGTCAGTAATAAGTACAGTTAATTGCGCGGCAGACACATAATAAAATCCTTTACAGCGGAGGATTACAACATCACAATTTCAACAGGTGACATTAAAAACCTCAGACACTCGACATTCAAAGGAAATAAAAGATAAAAGAGACGTTACGTTAAATATTATAAACGAATTTAATATTATATCAAAGAAATCGATGCTTGTGAAATGTAAATTCCAGTCGCACAAAATTTGTTGAATGTATGTGATCGTATTTCAATTTGTTGGCGACCATACCTCGTGGTGCGATTATGTAGATTCATTTCAGTTCATTGAATTCAGGCATGCCTCCACAATATCGGTCAGGTTTAACTGTAGTTGTAACGTCGATACTATCGTTCGTTTTGATACTATCAATAATGGATGAAGAGTTTATTTTATTGATATAGTCTATTCAAATGAAGTGAAAATCATTTTTAAGATATGTTCTTTTGTTAGGGTTTATAAGTGTGCCATAGTACAGAAGATTGCAGCATTTGACTAACCTTACATTAACTAGCAAGCGGACAGACAAACCTACAGGGTCGGACAGGGTTAGAGGTGCATTCTACGATGTGGTACTCAAGATATGTGCGCAACTAAATCAATAACATGCCCCATTACCATGGTCTTCTAGTAAGGACCACATAAAAGGTCGTAAGTCGTAACTTTTGAAGAGAAACTGCAATTCGTAGTCGAATCTAGCGGAAAGCATAATCTATCATTAACCGCTTTGAATTAGCACTGTTTTACAGTTAGCTTTATTCAAGTTTTGCGTTTCCGTGGCGAATTTCGACTAGTAAATGCAGTGGGTGGAATTTTAGTTGCGAATCATTTGATCAAGATGCAAATGTCGTAGTTTTTAGTGCCAATTCACGGTATAGTGCTGATATTAAGTAATTCTCGATACGATCTCGATACAACATTTCTTTTTTTTTATTTCCAACAAGCATTGGTATCTATATTCAGTTATATATCGAAGCAAGAACATATCGATATCAGCACTACAATTCACTTATGTGTCAGTAAACCATGGTATAGAAACAGACATAAAAATACCCGAACACAGACATTTAGTAAACAACAAAGTATCGATTTAGTTGCAGTTGCAAGTGTTGTGTAAAGGAATTTTGTAGTTACGCTGGGAGCAGACAAACCAACGAAAGCCCTTAACGTATTCTGGCCAACCTTCCTTGACTTCGTTTAGCGAACTTTCACGAACTAAACGAAGTCTTAGAAGGAAAGCTTTTCGTCTTTCGTTGGTTCAGTGTGAAACCAGTACGGTGATCTATCTATTGGCCAATTGTACTCGAGTACCTACATAGCTCTAACAACGAACAACCGTGTTACTTCTACGTAATCTTACCAGGATCGTCTAATGTTTCCATATTGTTATTGAAAAGAAAAAATACATTAATTAATAATACATTACCTTAGTCTAAAGGTTTTCTATAATACTTATTTTATGTAAGAAAGTGTACATTAATAACATTATTTATCTGGAATTTTCGATCCAGATTTCTGCATCTAGCGAATAGGCTTATTGAATAAATAAATTATGAATCGAAAATAAAACTTGAAAATTCTCTTGACATACCTTTCTGGGATAGTTGTTTCAGATAGTGCACCTACAAAGCTTTTATTCAGAATTTAGAGAACATCGCCAATTACAGTAAGCATTTTGTCAAATGATGGGGACCTATCTTCACCAATGCTAACTGAAGCTTTGCAAGGCTATATACACACATCGACAACATCAAACGTCTAGAACATTGATCTTGTGTCCAAGTTAAGACTTTGCATGTGGCTCACGCGTTAGAACGCGGCAAAAACTCGGCTCTGAATAATTCACATTGAGCACATGGGTTCTGCGATCGATCGTAACCTTTCCATGGTATCTTATGGTGACAGTTACGGGAATGAGTTTGTGGTACAATGAAAAAATGTGACTGGATATGTTACAGAATTCGATAATGATAAATATAATATAGAGAAGAAATTCGAATGGAATTTGTCTTTTGAGACTTGCAACGGTTGTAAGCACAGTTGTGTGAATTGGTGAATTTTTGGAAAAAACTTACATACATAATCTCACGCCGTTTTGGCAAATATTACAAAACGCTTCTTGTTGTCGTTCAGATTCATATATCGGGACTTGTTCAAAGACTGATTCTAACGAATCTTCTAGTCAAAAAAGTTAAAAGATTCCTTTATACAAGTACTAAAAGGTGCATAAAACTTACCAGCATCAGCAGGGTCATCTGCCGGTTTGTAGAAACTCAACCCTAAGGAGACCACGGCTGCCACCTCCAGGATAATGAGGGTCACGTCTTGCAGGGCCTCCCAGACTAACGTAAGGAACGTCTTGGGGGGCTTTGGTGGGATCAGGTTCGAGCCGAACACTTCGCGCCTGTGCTGCAGGTCGGCTTTCGAACCGCTAAGACCTGGAGACAAAGAGAATGGAAGGTTAGAAAAGGATAGAATATACAACAAAATTGGGTTGTTGACACCAGTATTGCAAAACATCTTCATTAAAGAAAACACTTATTAAGCGATGAAAACCCGATTAATTAACAGTATTATTCGATTTTTAGTTGCTTTATAATCCATAAATAGTTAAACAATTGAGTTGGCAAATAAGTGACGTCACAGTTCGTTATTGCCATACAAAATCTATGGAGGAATCGTGTTTTGAAAGCTCATAAAAATTATGTCAATTGATTAGCGGTGTCGAGGAACCCAATTGTAATGTAACATAAGTCACAAGAGAGTTCATTAGGGCAACAAGACAATGTCTTATCGCTAGCTGAATTTATTTGTTGATTCATATTGAAATTATAGCAAAACATAGAAGTCATACTGGGCGCCTACCGCCATCTCATATACCTAACAATATTATTTTAATATTACTTTTTAATTTCTGTTGTTGCATTTTCAACTCTCGGCGCTGATCCGAAAATCTCGGTTCGATGAAAATCGAACAGTGCGGAAGGCAAAGTAATATTAAAATAATATTGTTTTAGGAGGTTCTGGTAGGCCCCCTGATCCTTCAAATGATTGTATTCTTAGACAATCTTGAAAATAATACAAAGGTTGATTTCAATTTCATTCACCTTCAAGAACGTCTTTAGTTTTTATTACACAGTGAATGAGTGTTTGAATTCGAAAAAAAAAACCTATGACATGCCATGGCTGTACCTTACAAAACATGTCGAACAAAAACGTCTGTTTCTTTAATTAGATAAACAAACGAGAAAAGATCTTCAAATACGTTTGAAGTTTCCCCGCTACTGCGTCTGAAGCTCTTTAAATATTCCGTTCCAATTCATGTCTCGATTATAAGAGCACTTTAGGCATCGAATAAACGAAAATCGATGCAGCCATAAAGAATTTGGAACAGTTACTTCTCGAATATCACCGTGCACCTCTATTATATTCGAATAAAAAGATTAAACTTTTTATTATTCGACCAACTGTGACTACAAAAATACCCAATCATCATAAAAACACGATTTAAGCTCTAAATCGTTTACGTAAGACCTATTTTTGTGTAAGCTAAAAAAAAGAGTAATCGTAAAGTTGAACAGTTTGGAATGGTGGTATAAAAGCGACGTATTCCTTGCCATTCATATTGGATGAGCATGAACGGGTATGTGATAACGCAGAAACTACCCACGCTACGCTTGTAATAAAATTTATACTGTACAATGAAACTGTAGATTGGGAAGCGAGATTTTATATAATCTCGGACGGTTTTAGCAACGGAAATTATACAAAGAACGCTTATACAAAGTTATGGCTGCGGCTGTGCGTCAAAAAGCCAATGAATAGGAAAACAGTTTTGGAATTATGTACTGTGATCGGTGAAGGTAAACATCGTGAGGAAACCTGGACTTATTTTAAACATAAGTTTTCAGTTCTCGTGTCTTATTTCTAATTAGAATGAAGAACATAACATAATTTATAACAAATAAGGTTGAATTTGGCTTAATCAGCCAGAATCTCTAAAGTAACTACGTATACTAAAAGTTTTCCAATAGCTTGTGTTTCATGTGTGATCAAACGCAGTGACCTTCTCTTATTAAGGGTTAGAGATTTATTTTTTTACTTAACCCGTGAAAAACTTTTTAATTACGCATGTTTAAAATAATAGTCGAGTCTACGACATTACACATTACCAAACCTAATTTACATAGAAAATACCTTTTATAAAACTGGCTCATTTTCACGATTAACACTCAATAAATAACATCAACAAAATTCCGTAGTACCTAATAAAAATAAATAGTAGATAAATTTTGGTTAGAATGTAGCTTAAAAAATAAATAAACAAACGGAAGCTCCATGTCGGCTAAAAGGAAGCTAGCCATCATTATGTTGCCGCGAAACAAAAAAGCAATAGAGTTGCATTTATTAACAAAAAAAAAAGAAACAATCCGGTAGGATTACATGTTAATGAAGAGCACGCTCCACGTTTCTTTAAAAAAAAAGCTGAAAATAATTTGATAGCTTCATCGCGAAACTTCACCGAAGATTGCATGGTTGCTAAATATTCATACAGCCGGATAGAAGATGTAGTCACGCTAAAATATGAGAGCTCTCAAAGCTTTCTTCATTTTAGTTAAGTCAACAAGCCTTTGAGAAGTCAGTAGCTCCATTCATTTACTCCACTTTTTCGTCTTTCCTCAAGTAAATAAAACGAGTTTCAAAACTTGCTTTTAATATTCTGAGAGGGTTTTAAGAAACATCCTTAATTAATTTCTTTCTTTGGTTACTTTTCCATTTTGTGCTCTCGTCTGTCAATCATATCAATCAGGAACGTATGCGCATCAATCTGATTGATTGATTGTGTATTAGTTTCAGATAGAGCATCGACCCCAGTAACATTGGCGTGGTGCATAAATATATTAACGAACGATGTTACTACGAGTCCGAACTACTTATAACTTTTTACGATGAACTCTATGAGATGTGTTGTATAAATAAAAAAATAAATATTTTGTTTATGCTTAAGAGGTTTTTAGTGATTGGCATATGGCAGTGGCGTGAATCGACTCACCAGCTGAACGTATCTATATTTTTATGTATTTTATCTGTGCTCAGCCAGACATAACATTGCTATCAAGCATCCTCCCAACCCGTGATAAGGCCCATAACCCGTGAATTTTACGAGAACATTTTTCAATCCTGTTACCCACTTCCTTATCTCTTAAACTTGTGAATTTATTAGATGGAGTTCCTTACGAAATACCCGCTGACAGCGTGGGTTCCGTCCTTCTATGAATATTTATCATCGAGTCCTTAGGGATCGTCTTAGCGGATAGAGCGATGGAAATTTTAATTCTAGTAAAGTTTGAATATGGGTTTGGAAGACTTTTTCTTATTACTTATTAAGCAATTTGGAATGGGATGGGATTAGAAGCAAATTGTTAGGGGATTCGGTTTATTTATTGATTCCCTTTTGTATAAAGTTCATAACGATTTTCATGAATAAATTGGGCTGATGTCTATAAGTTGATTGACAGAGGCAAAAGGTCATAGTTTGACTAACAGAAGTGGGTAGGTACGCATGAACAATGGAATGACAATATTTGCCTACAATTAGACCACGCATTTTCCTTCAAACTTGCGTAGAACGAAACTGACCAATAATGAAGGTATTACCCATCAATGACTAGCTTCACCACCAAGGTGCTCGTGGCTAGGTAATAATAGCCACACAGGTCGAAGGTAAGGTTAGCTGTGCTTGCCGGGATTGGTCCGTGAACCATTTTTACACACCGAGACTCTTCCGTGCCTCGGATAGCACGTTAAGCGTTAGTCCCGGCTGTCATACGTGGATCTTTGACAGTCGTTCTCGTTACGGGTCATCAGAAGCCTGAAAGTCTGACAACCAGTCTTACAAAGAGGTAGCGACCTATTACTTGGTTGTCGAGATCAGATAGTCAGTCGCTCCATGTGAAATAATGGTATTCAGCTGCATCCGGTTAGACTGGAAGAGAACCCCAACATAGCCGGGAAAAGGCTCGGCAGATTGATTGATTGACTTCAACATCAAAAACCGACAACACAGCAACAAACAATTGCTCATCAAACTTTCTAATTAACAAAACACTAATTAGCCATTTTGTAACTGTCGAAAGTGTGTTCACTGTTCTGATAAGTAAACACATGCTAACAAAACAATTGTAATTATTATCAAAAGATAAACTCATGCATGCCTCCCCTTTTCATATTGTTTTGTGAATTGGTTCTCGTAATTTGCCAAATTTTAACGTTATGCTCGAAGCGTGGAATAAAAAAATGTAATTTGTTTGTTTTTTTTTTCTTTTTGTTTCTATTTCGGGACATTACTTTAGGAAGGGAGGGCAAAAGGAGGCAGCGACCGTTTTTTTAAGCTGTTTTCTTACAATCGACGGAACTTCTTTTTTAAACTTCGTGTTTTGAAATACCTAACTGCCGAGTTTTTTAATTAATTTATTCTGTAATAGCGTTTGTTGGTAAGACGATAAGGTTCTCTTTACTTGTCTATATCCTAACCTTTTTTTTAAGGTGGTAAAAATCATCAAATGAGTTCTTCCGCCCTGGGTGGGGCGGAAGGGACTGTCAGACTTTTACTGAATAAAAAACCACCCTGTTCCTTCTGTTGCCCTTTACGTTCCGGGGCCACGGACCACGGTATCCTGTTAAGACGTCCCGCAACCCCGGATCTCCTAACCTTGTCTTTACTTTCGAACAATGATAATATTATCTAGACCATGTTTTTTTTTGTATCAAAGAAAATTCATGAACTAAAACGATCTATAGGAAATCGCATGTAACTGATTAAATTTTATAAAAAAACAAACATTTACTAGCAATCCCCCGCGGTTTTACCCGCGTTTTTTATTACTGCTCCGCTCCCGTGGATCGTAGCGTAATGTTACAAAGCCTCTTCAATAAACGAGCTATATAAAGTAAAAATATTTTTTCTAATCGAAATAGTAATTCTTGAAATTAACGCGTTCAAACCAACTCTTCAGGTGTATAATATTACTTATTACATTACTTATGATTTTTTAGATAAATTACTGACGCCAAGGTTCTTCTTAGTTATCAATGGCAATTGTATTCGAGCAAATTTTGTATGGTAAAGTTATTTATAGAATAACCAGTTTGTATAATGAAAGTGTTGTTGCATTTCGTGTGCATGTTAGGCTACAACGTCGTAAACACGACACGCAAGCGAAATTTTTGTAATATTTTCCAAGTAGTTTTGACATATCGCTAGTAACTCGAATTTAGAATGGCATACCATTGCAAACTTGTAAACTAAACACGTTTTCTAGTAATAAAGATTACTAATATGTGTAGTTTTAATTTTATCAGCCATATACGTACTTATTTACTAAGCCAGTGACGTTAATCTATCTATACTCCGCTAATATAATAAAGCAGAAGTTTTTGTTTGTTTGTTTAAACGGGTCAAACTCTTAAAATACCAGTCGGATTGGAAAAAATCTTCTTATATATGATAGCCAGATTTTTGAGGAATAGTATAGGCTATAAAACATCACGCTGCGACCTACGGGAACGGTGCAGTACCTAACCAAAGACGTTACATAACGGCGGTGAAAAAAAAAACCAGGCGGACGAAGTCGCGGCCAGCAGCTATACAGTCAGTTCAGACAGTAAATACAGGTGTTCTTAAACTCATTGCTAGCAAATGTTAAATTCACGATAATAAATGTTAATTTAACGGTGAAAGAGTGATAAGAAACACACTCGATCATTGTTTTTAACACTTCTGAAAAGGCAACCAACGAATGAAACGTTGAAGATATCGACAGGTATGTAAGCTTAGTAGTATCACCTAATGCAGTGAATTTATTACAAAGACTATGGCAAGACATGTTGGATTTTGAAGAGGCTTATAAAAAACTAGCTGTCCGCCGCGATTACACCCGCGTCTTTGGTTACTGCTCCGCTCCCGTAGGTCGTAGCGTGATGGTATATAGCCTATAGCCTTCCTCGATAACTAATCTATCTAACACTGAAAGAATTTTTCAAATCGGACCAGTAGTTCCAGAGATTAGCGCGTTCAAACAAACAAACACTGCAGCTTTATAATATTAGTATAGATGACGTCAGATTATTTAAAAAAAACAATAATGACAAAATCTGTTGCTAAGCGCAAAACTCGTAAACATCTGGACCGATTTGACTGATTTTTTTTGTCGTGTTCGTAAATTCTCACATGGGTTAGATTTTATTTGGAAAAATCGAAAATTTGCACTTGTGCATAGCCAAGGCGGTTGGCTAGTATTATATGTATAAAAATGGCGCTAGATTATAATAGAGTAGAATATTTATTTGCTAAGAAAGTAGGTATACAAAATATAATGTTCACAGCATTTTGTTTCTTATACAATCTACTTCTATCTATCTATCTTCTTCTTGTAAGTGTTAAACCAAATTCCAAATGCCTAAAAGGGTTAAACATGCCTTGGCAATGCCCTTGGTTTCTGGTATCCGACCCTCACTCAAATGATCTACACAAACGCCATAATATAGTGATGATGTAATATTTGTGCATGTGTGATGAATATTAATTCTTGAGGCGAATTGTTTGCCATGACTCGTTTGTCTTGTGAAAAGCCTGTCAAGTGAGTGATATAATTATCTTTACTTATGGCTGTTAGAGCCATCTTTGTGAGTCAGTAATGAAATTACTGGCGACATAATTAATGAGGGTGCTTTATCTTTTTTTTTTGTTTTCGTAGTCTCAAGACGTTTTAGTTTCTCTTTTAACCGTAACCTTTTTTATATTTAGACGTATGGCCACGATTCGTCCTGCCAGCAATACAATCTAAACTAATACTTTAAAGAAAAAAGATTTGTATTTTTGTTTGTAATGGATAAACTAAAAAACTACTAAACCGATTTTAAAAATTCTTTCACCTATGGAAAGCTACATTATCAGCGAGTAACTTAAGCTATATTGTATTTCGAAATAAAATTGGGATCCTTAAGAAAATTCACGCGGACGAAGTCCCGGGCCTAAGCTAGTCGCAAAATAAATCCCTTGCTATAATCCACGCTACATCGTCATGGGATTTAGCAACTGGCACTGTTAAACAAACAGCAAGCACTGTAAAACAAGCACCGGCTTCTGTTTTCCTTTTATCCCATAAAGTGTCATGACCTGCATCAAATTGTTTGGACATACCGTTTAATCACGTCGTTACTCTTATTTTAGAGGTTCTTGTGTAAACTGGCCCAGAAACAGTGTGAAACAATGAACACAGGTACTTTATTGAATGCTGCTAATCTTGGAAGTGGAAGATAGAGAGGTAGCAATAAAGTCATTTGATCGATTTCTGAAAATTGTAAAGCTTCTCCATCACTTTAGAGCAAGGTAGTTACACATTTTTAAGCTTGACTCAAATTCCAACTTAATTGCTGTAGAATGAAGGTAATCCTATAAACAGGAGGACGCTTGGTTTATATAAAATAAATGTCTCAAAGACATGGTGCTCAAGGCAACACGTCATGATCAAAATGTTTTCCAAAGTCAATCGCGCAACTGACATTTGGAAGCTAAATCGTAATGGGTCGATTGCATAAACAATTAATAAGCTGACTGAAGTTAGCTTCAACGATAATGGCACGTTTACAACAGATTGGCATAATGTAACTATTTCTGCCCTAGATTTCAAAGTCCAGATAGACAAGAAGACAGCCAGCATCCTTCCTTGAGATGAAAACAATTCAGCTGTCACCAAACTGTTTGCTAGACGTAGTGAAGTCAATATTCTCTCATCTCAGTTCACTGTTGATGATTACAACGAAGCCGAAGATCAGCAGGTAAATGTTCACGTGGCTGATATCATATCATCCGGGCTTCCTCGATCGTTCCGCCATCAACTCAGATTCACCGACGAAAAATCTCATGAAATATAAGTAGGTACGTTCATAAATGAGTGAACAGCTGCATATCGAACCGGAAGGCCGGAACGGCTGTCGATAATCGTAAAATATTGAAGTGGAGTCAATGTACCGAGTTACTGAGCTGATGTTAATGTTACATACGCTTGGCATGTTAAAATGTTGGGCCTATTGATTTTGGATGTTTACTTTTCTCTGGGTAAAGAATGTTTGAGCGTAATGATTACTAAATGAGGAGTATGCGCAATAATAAAGGTGTGTGGGTAGTTCGAATTTGCCAATTGATTCTGTTGTTCAATTTTGTGATCAATTCAATAAGTCATTTTGTTGCACGACATATTATTATTGTGCACATTTTGTTCTTATGAATTTGCTTGAGTTTCATAACGTCATCATTCATTTTTTTCTTACATAGGTACATCCGTAACAGACTTAAAATAACAGTCTTTATTTTCTTCATAGCCATATCATCTTTTCATCTATCTTTAGTAGTTAATCCTTTTTTTTGAGTTCTTGGGCCTAGTAGGTGGCCACGTTTAACGCAACATCAGTGGCGTTTTAATATCCTCTAAAATGCAGGGACCTATCCCCTACACCTTGGGCACAGCAGCTGAAATCATCTCGTTTCTATTACTCCTATAGAACTATAATGTTGCTATAACATCTGCATATATCCCTAATTCAGCCACAGGATACAAAGGCTTTCAAACATTAACAAGGGGGCTTTAGTACCACTATTACGACCTACTAATAGTAGATTAAGATCTCTCTAATGAGTGTTGCTTCCCCTCTGTTTTATTATACGCAATAAGTAGCTTTGTTGATTATTATGGTAACTTCCGTGTTAACCAATGAGCATATAGGAACTTTTATTTAGTTAGCTTAAGAACTATTTCTGTGTTATTCTGTGTCGCTTTTCTAGATTTTGTGAATACATCAGTTGTAAGTTTTTTAACTTCGCTTTTTACTTTTACAGCGAATTCAGCTAACAGATCTTAAATATCAGTAATTTTCAGTGAGTCTAGTCGAGGTAGTTATAGAAGTTGGTTTTTACAAATTTTCTAGATTGTTCTAAAACTAAGACCTTCAAAGGGTAGTAACAATTCTATATCTGATTTTGGTAATTGTATATCATCAATCATAGTTTCGAGCTTGTAATTATCTTTAAAGATATCAATTCTATTTGATAATCTTTCAATTGTATAAAATTATTTAGGTCGATCACTGATAAAGATATAGCGGCGCCAATCTTTTCTAATTATAGATAAAAACATTGGAAGCCGTCGATAATTTTAATTACGATATTAATGATATAATCTGTCTACATAATGTAGAGTATATATGTTGAGATAAATTTTCCATAATGACAAAGACTGTCAATTTAACGTAGCCTAATGCAGACATTGTTATTCCTATACGATTTGAGGATCAAAATTTCGTATCGATTTCCACAAGATTTCAACGGAAAAATTCCTAATGGTTCAAAAAGCATTGTAACTACAAGCGCCTACATCCCACAACATATAAACAATTCAGATCTGTTCTTGTCAGTTTAATAGTCGTTAACTTCGTGTTACACCCACACACACGAGTAATGAAACGTTATTTTGATAATCGATTAAAAATCGTAAGCAATTTTATATTTGCGTACACTCTATCGTATAAAACGAGTACGAAAAACGGTTTATTGGCGATAAATCGAGTGAACGACTGTAGTCACGGATAAATGAGGCCTCTCGCGACGTACAAACATACACACATACCTGTGATAAAATTACTCGTGTAATAAAATCAAAATACACGGAGCGTGCGCGGTGCGCGAAATACGAGTCAGTGTTGGCGCCAACACAGCGACGGTTGGCGCCAATGTGTGACGAATAAATAATTAATTAACAGCTGTACCTCTATCTGTACATCACTTCATTCGAGAGTCCTAGACTCATGTTTGTTTGAGTCTCTGTATTTGTGAAAGGAATTTTACGAAGACTTAGTAGACTCTTCACCTGACACGTCAAACACAATTGAAATGGTAGAACAGAATCGAAAATCATGGAAATATGCTTCTTTAGGTCAAACATCTTTTACCGCTCTAACCTTTAAAGAAATAGACAGTCAAGACCTTGCCAGTGTTTACAGAACTTTGCGTTTTAGAGCGCAGTGACGATATTTTTCTAAAAGTTACTGTGTGCTTTTGAGTTCCCAAAGCTCGTAAAATATTGACCAATAGGAAGTGTCCTTGAACCGTGAACATAACGACCTTCGTGCAACCAAACCGGAGCTGCGGAGGTCGAAATAGTAAACGCTATCGAACGAATTATTAAAATAACATGACTTTCATTCGTGCTCACCTACCAGTATTATTTGTACACAATAATGAACTTTGTAATTATAGTTTAATTGTTTCGAGTTAAAATGTTCCCTAACTGCTTTCAGGTACTGAAACATATTTAAACTAATTTTAGTTAGCCTTGCGACGAATTGAAAGAAATATGGGGAGCCGACTGTCAACCTTTACTAGACGAAGTAGCAATTTAAGAAGAAGAAAATCTCCCAAGATATATTTTGTTGCAATCATTCAACGAAATAAATTGACATCGTTATTCAGTTTCAAATCAACACTACATCACAGGAAGCACTGGGTAAACTTACATTTGATGTAGTTGCCAAAGCGTTTGAGGGGAACAATTAAACAGAAGACAATGTAATGCCTATTAAAGACGCTGGCAACGATGTATTTCAGGCTATAAGCAACAACGAATTTAAACAAGCAAACGTTGAAAATATTTCAAAAAGTCTTCTTCTGTACATTGGAGAATTCTGAGTCAAATAGAATCTTCCAAGCGTCCTGATTGCTCAAGAGCGCAGAGTCGATGTCAATAATGATATAAAGAGTCTTTCAAGCACAAATATATCGCAACAATTGTGTTGTTTCATAATATTGCTGAAAACGAACTTCCTGTTAGTAACATAGGAAACTTTAATTTGATCGCAACTTAGTGTATTTCATTATTCATTTGATCATTATTCAACAATTTTGCAGAATTTACGAATTTTAATTTTGTTTTTGCTTGTGACTTGGTGACTGGTTTGTATACAAATAAATAAATACGTTAATAAAAAAGTTTAGACAACATTCATAAATAAGAAGCAATTGAGCAGTAAAGCAAAACAATCGATTTGAAATACCCATAAAAGGTCTTGTTTCGTCCACGGAACTGTAAGAGCGCTATCCAAGGTCTTTCAGTCACATGGTAGAGTACAATGGGCGATATCTGAATAACTGATGGACCATCACATCGACACAGCTGTCTGGCCGTGTATCGACGGAAATAGAACGTCGATACCGCCCGACCAGAGCGCCAGTGCCCAAGGAGACGACTAACTTCAATTTTCAACCGTTTATCTAACAAAATTTCATCAATTTTACAAATGTTAGGGCTATCAAAACCATAAGGTAAAATATTCATAAAGAAAATAGCATTCATGAATGAAGAATGTATGAGCGGCAGTGAACTGGAAGCGATCGATTCCGTTAAGGTCGTTCTAGTGATAACATAGTAAAATAATGAATTTCAACCTTTACTGAACGATCTCCATTTAGAATACTCAACAAATGCACTGAATATTACATATTCAATCGTTGAATCGTAATAAAATATAAGTAAATCACATAGCATTGAATTTATTTACTAAACCAAGGTAATATCATCGATAAACATCAAAGTACGAACAATGGGAGTATACAGAACATAAATAGTACATGTAACGTTACGTTAAATCTGAAATATCCTCGATGCGAAAGTGTATGGTGGAATGCCTCACTTCACAAGCTTGGTCCCATGGGGAGAAGTTACCGACCGGAATGATAAATTGTAAAAATAAAATACCAATCCCGGTATAAATTTTCCCCGTGTATAATAAATACGAGTATCTGACATTTTGTCTATGAATCCGAACCATATAAATGGAGTTATAGACATTGGCGTGGAATCGGTTTAACAGATTGTTTGTGAACATTTTTGCTGACCATTTTTTACGGCATGTGTTTTTAGTATCTGAAAATAGTTTTTGTGTGAAAATTAATAAGTACATATTCGGTGATATCCCCAGCAATTATGCAATAATTAGACAACAGGATACCAACAATTATGACCACAGACGTCAACGGAAGGTGGTCTTCATTAAAATAAATGAGTATCAAACGCGCACCCAAATTGCTGTAAGTATTCCATTTCGGCGAAAACCGTGTACAATGATTGTCAGAAACAATTTAATCTAAAGATATGCTATAAATTAGGTATAATCGAAACCAATGGAGATCATTTATATTGATAGGTCCGACAGCTATCAATAAAACACCACACCTTAAATCATTTACTATATTTATGATTATTGCTAGACTTGGATTTAGTTGCTCTAGTTTTAGACACACTTCATTAAGTTGGTATAAAGCCTTAGATGGCACACCTTCAAGTCACTTTAACAATGTTACAGCTTAATTAATTTGTACAAGGTCGTTTGCAAGTAGATTGGCTTTGATCATTAGACTCATCATCACCATATCATTTATCATCCATTTGTACGCTTAGACTCACACCACTTAGAACATTAACAAACACAATGGGCCTTTAAAAATGGTACCATTCTGAACAGAATAATAAAACTGGTAGTATTTTCCAATTCTCAGCAGTAATATTCACGTATATACCAAGTAACAAATAGAGGTATAACGCATTAGGCTATCTTGGAGGGAATCTGGGAAAAGGGTCCCGGTGTCCGGTCCCCAGGCGTCCTTACAATTGGCGTGAAAAACGATCCAGTTTCTGTCGACATGCGAAATAATGGTCAGTGAGAACCACTCGACACAAAGATTACTTTATAGATAGGGCCCTACTATATGCTTGATTACAATGACAATGTTAAACATAACGAATGTGGGACACAGAATGATAGTAGTCAGCAAGAAATATATAGTAATTGTTGTCAGGCTGAACTAATAATAGATAGTCGGAAAATATTTGTAGGTAAAACCGTAGCTATAACATTTGGGTAAGCCGCTATCGGACGTTACTTTATACTGATAATATATTTGAACAGTGTTCCTCGGGGTTATGTTTGGGTGAACATGTAGGTTGAACTATCCGATGGTCAAGTTTCCATATCAACCGGATATGCTTTTTACGAGGACAATCCTAAATAAACAACTTTACTCTTTTCGCCACAATGTCAATACTGTTGTACCCAAATCGTTTACTTTGTTGTTGAGCAAAGCAGAGTATATCAACTAGTCTTTCACTTCGATAAAAATCATTTCGACATTTCCATTTTGTGAAAGACAGATTCTATTCCGGCGAGTTTCAATCGTGGTCAGTTTTATGAACAGTGAAAATCACCAGTTCGTATCGAATTAAGATTGAGATATTCTTTCGAACAAACGTCAATTTTTATTGGCTTCATAAAAATTGTCTGGGAAATGATCTCATAAGTTTGAAGTGCTCAATGACGAGGTCCATCTGGGTTGGACTTTATTGTAAAAGTATTGTAAATTGCATTTATTAGTTGAGAGAATGTTGAAGATTATATTTTTAGGGAAAAGTCATAAAACCAGACTACATACTCATTGAAGATCGCTAAACAACTCATTAGCGAAAATAAATTATTTTTACACGAACACATTAACGTGGGCGTTAAATATGCTCCAGATAACAAAATACATAGATAGTCTAGTCGAAATACCCCGACAGTTTCCACGACCAATTTGCAGAGGCAGTAAAGTGTTGGCCAAATGGGATTAGCCGAGCGTCGAACCCAGGAACTGTGCGTAACCAATAACCATATGTTTGGTGTTACAATGGCTGCTAAATGCAGCGATAGGGCTCGCTGTGGTCAGGAAGTGCCCGAATATAAAACCGGGGCATTTATTGGTGATCAAAATCTCGTTTGCATAACGCTGTCGGCCTTTTGTGCGGTTCTTTGTTTAGGAGAATGGTGTTTTATATTACTTTGCTTTTATTCCCTCTTCAGTGTTGCACTTACTTTGTACTGGCAACCTTTGTGTCTTTTGTCAAAAGACTGAAAAATACTCCAGAAATCTCTAAAGAGTATTTACATATCTTGGTGATCTTAACAAAGACAAGTAATTTTCTGAAAGTGTCTTTTGTCGTAAAAATATAGTGTCAGAAGCTTTATGCCTACACTGTATCGTGAATATAGAAAAAGCGATAAATATAGTCGGAGACAAAATATTTGTGACAAACAACTTAGCGAAATCACTGTACATAGAGACGCTGATCCTACTAATAGTAGAAAAAGTAAGGACAAGAGTGAAGATGACGCAAATGACGCATATAAGAACTTACATACTACCATTACACGAGAGATGTAAGTCCGAAAATATACTTATTATATTTAGAAGACGGCTTAGCTTCCGCGATCCTTTCTCTACAATCGAATAGGAGCTTAAAAGAAAGAGAGTAGAGTCGATTCTTGTTTAGAAGAAACTAGGGGATTATTCAGAACAATTTACAGTGGCACAAATAAAACACATGTGAGTTCTTAATTAGCTGTCACTTACTGCTGCGAATATTGAGTATATTTTTGTATATCAATCAATCATTGTGACGTGCAGTTATCTGCTATTGTAACGTTAGCAAAAAGGGTAATCTAAACTAATTGAAACTAAGTATCGAGCTAGTAAGGGCTTGTGAAAGTACAGATGTTTATGACGTCATACGATGACGTGATTCAAGGACTGTTCATATTCCCTTATTTAAAATTGTATTTGTGAAAGTTGATTTCAGTCTTACATAATTCCTGTTGCGTCTCTGGGAGTTGGAAGGTAAGACAACAAGAATAAGAAATAGTCAGTCACCTTGAACCGTATCGTATAAGTATTTCACGAAAAGGTTTACGAACTGCCTAAATATCGTATCACAACGTTGCCTAAGCGAGAACGGAACTCTGACGTCATAGGGCGCGTGTCCCATACGATACTAAATCTGAAAGGTAGACCGGAGGATAAACACAATATCATGCAAAGGGTTACGAAACGAAATTGCTTCCGCGGCGTTAGCTTTGATGAAAGATCCTATTCGCACATGTTCAGATAATAAAATCTCCCAGACTTAGTACACAGATATTCATCTTTGACGCGATAACATGAACATCTTCAGGACTCATTTCAGCTGAAATGGCCACGGATATAGGTGGTAAAATAAACACACGAATTTGCAAAGCGATAATAATAACGAAAAGATTTCTGCTTTCTATTTTGCAGTAAAATGATGTTGAAAAGATATTTTCATTTAGCTGTTTCTAGAATACTAAATTCTCATGAGTACATTACATACAACCGAGCATTAGTCGTCCAATCTCTGTAATTGCTGTGCGTGATCAAACGCAAGCCGACAGACCGTAAGATAAGCTTCCACTTAGATTGAAACACCCAAACTTGCTGTAAGATAAGTAATACGACTGTGAGTTTATAAGGGAACTTGACCGGTCATCAGTTCCTAACATTTCGAAACAAGGACGAACATTACCAACCATATGTGCCATAAAGATGAAGCTAGATTAATCTAATCAAAATTCAAACAGACATTACAAACACAATTGTGTATTGCAATTCACATTTGAATTATTCCGAAGCAAGCCCCGCCCACGCGATTGCCTAGAGATTACATTTGTAATGAAGTATCAGAAGTCAGTGCAGATATTAGGGCGTCGATGACGTGCGTCAGTTACCTAACATGACCCGCGCGGGCGCACGTCCAAATGATAACAATTCATATGGATATTTTACCTATTCCCGTCTGTTAATAACGGTAGATCTTCAAGTGAACGCATCTGCTGATATCAGTTGAAATGTTTTAGCTTTTATGTATTGTGTTACTTCTAGGTGAGGGATTTGAAGCGGTAAAGATCCATTTGTTGGCACGGCGACTATAATAAAAGGGAATATAAGCATGCTCAAGGTAATCTCTCAACTAGTTACGAAAATATTTTGAAAGCTGAATTCGTTCGCTTTCCAGTCAATATTTATTTCAGCTCGGGTAAGGTTGCAGTCTGTAGCTAGACTGATATTAGTTAGGAGTCTTACGTTCAATAGTGCGTAAGTAATCTCTTGTGTTTTTCCTTCAGTGAGTAACTTGTACGGTGTCATAAGCTGCGCTCTTTTCTTTCATTCAGATATTCTCTGTCTTGAAATCATGGCTAGAGTATCTCTTAGGATATAATCGAGATCCTCAGTAGTTATTCATTTATCATAAACCATTGAAAATCTTTTCACAGCAACACCAGAGTTAATAAAACTAGCAACAGTGTCTAACTTTCCAGTAATATCAGGAATGTGAGCAGCGATCTTTATTTAGCCGTCTGGCGTGCACGTCATAATCATGACACGTGAATTTCTATAGTTATTGGTTGAGTAAACATGAAGCTGGTCTCCAACGTCACCAACCGCATTGACGTCCGCGACACGTCGTTCAACGTCGCGTCATCAAACATGGGTTTGGCTGACTATATGTTAATCGTCACGAAATTTTCACTTCTGGCATTATAAATGACATCTGTCAAGTATGTACTTTTTACATAAAACCGAATGTCAAAAATTACAAATGTTCCATCTGCTAAAAGGTGTACGAGTATTATTATACATTTTATATCTACAGTCAGACGATGTCGATGCCGGTATAAGCCGGTAGGCTCTAGTGAGATAGGACCAATTTTGGGCAAAGTTCCAATTCTCCACTGAGAATTTATGTAACAGCCAAGAAGACCTATATTTTTTCTCCTTAGAAATTCTTGTTACTAGGCAGCCAAGGACAATGTCTCTGAAGAAAAGACTCATGTGTATTGAAAGACCTTTATGCCATTGGTCGAAAGCTACACAATACCACATTTCCGTCAGCTGACTCACACAATTTAGGAAAATAAACAGCTGATTTTATGTTACCTCCGTTCCTAGAATAAATAATCACGGAATTTTCTATTGCTCCATAACTCAAAAGGGTGATACGATACGATACGATGGCGAGTTTTTATTTTTAAATTCCACGTGGATGGGGTGCTTACTGTTGTTTACGAGTGTTCGTATACACTGTTAATATTTAATGCCAGCCATCATTTTTGATGTTGTGATAAATTGGCCAGTTATCTCAGTGTGTGCTCTTCGGTTCAGGTGCGATAATGTTGCATACTTGTCCTGTGATGATTGTGTAGGTAGAACTTAATTGATATGAAGTGATTAGTAAATATCTGATTTAATTTATCAAGTAGATAAGCTTTACAAGAAATATTTTAAGCTCCTGGTTTACTCAAAGTATGCGGCTTGGCCTTCTCGCGGAATCTCAAATTCGCTCAGCAACGGAAGAGAATTTTAAATATTTTGAATTTTTGTACCGAAGGACCACTTTTCGTAAAGGACCAAACTACAGTCGCTAACGAATTACTCGTACCAACTGTTCCGTAGTTAACATCACCCGCACGCGAGCGTTGAGTTCACGTGTACTCGACCTAATTAACGTCACCGTAACTGTAATAGTCAGTGTTGGCGGCACCGGCCGCTGTTCACCGTTTTACTTTACTAATAGAATGTGAGTATTTTAATAGTATTTTTAATGCCAATGCCAATATTGGTAGGGGATCATTTTTTATCGTTTCTGTGGAGTTCGTATCGAGTTTTAGAATTGTGCTTTTTATCGAATTAGTACTTGAATGCTTTGTCTTGCAGTCCTTCGTATGCTTTCGAATTTATCTTTCACTTTTGGTATGCTTTTGATTTTTCTTTTTTTATTTACTCTTTGTAGTGTTCATATTGCCTTTTTCGTATAAGATGTTGGTAATAAATCTTAAACTGAATTTAAAGGCTGTCGTAATGCAACTCTTACAGCCTTTTTGGGCCATCATGATCAAGAACCAGTTTCTTTAATTGGTAAACCAGGTTTCCATATACGACTCTAAGGAAACAATGGGTACCCGTGACGCTTTTTAACTTTTTCTTTTAGTTATCGCATAAAAAATTATCATGAAGTGCCACATGTGTTCCAATTCTCTCGATTACAAACTTGTAACGGTCGACTAGATGGTTAAATCAAGCATGTCGAGCTTATCAACAACGATTTGTGCTCTCATAGACGCTCCTTGCCATATGAGATCATGACTACTTAGATTACTACGAATAGGTTACGCGTTTACGTTTACGCTAACGCGTACGTTAACTCAATCATGAGATTATAGTAGGGGTGTGTCGAATATGTTAGTTCGGTAATTGGATTATCGTTCAGTGTATTAAATTAAAATTTTAGGTTTTCGCTGGAATATTTCGTAATTTTCGGCAAGAAAACACCAAAAAATAGGTTTCATTTTACTAGCTAAAATATGAAGGTCTCTGCAAAAATTCTTACGACGTTTACGAAAAGCTTGATTTATTTTTAGCCCAGCATGAATATTTAGAGAAATATATTCTTGCAAGATTAAACAACCGAAATGGAAACACAGAAATAGGTACACTACGTGTGAAAATAACCGTGTGTTATTACAATTACATCCCCTGTCAAAATCGAAGAAGTGTAATTAGGCAAGCAACTGCGAATCTGGCACTTAATGTACTGAAAACATTTCCCTTCGGTACGACAAAACAATTTCAACCGTATCGCCTAAAGTTAAGGTTGAAATAGATCTAGCTGCAACACATGGGTGAGATTATTTGCTCATATTTATAGTATATGCACGGTCGGGTTAGAAGCTCGGAGTAACAAAACAGTAATTGAAACTGGCAGAGGTAGTAGGGCTGTTAAGTAAATTATTTAATAATAGTTTGAGTAATGTAAGCTACGATCGCACGTTAATTATGCAGTGTGTGAGAATATGAAGTTTCTATGTGCTTGTGAGTTTCTATGAGACCTAGAGAAACTTCATACCTTGCTGCCAATCCACCAAGGAATTGAAAATTCAAGGACTGTTGCTTCCACTAGACAAAACAGGCAACCTTTCCTTGCCTCCAATGCCGTCTCTGTCTTAAGATAATTATTTCCCCTTGAACTCTAGGTTGAAGACCTCATTAGCAAATGTAGATTTATTGTAATTTTCTTGAACTTGAAAAGTGTCGATAGCTTCTAATTTCGCGTTTGTTGTTGAATAAACAGCGGCATCCGAACTCGCTTTGACGATCGATCCAACCAAACCGGCTTTGGTCTGGAAATAGACTGATCGAAGGCTGGGAGATCACAAAATTTGCACTTTGAATATGTATAAGTATCTACTATTTCAGGACCTTTAGGACTTTTGTTCTAATTTTAGGATTCAAGCATAATTTAAGGCAGTCATAATATTTACGATGGACAAAATGTAAGCAGACCCAGGAATTATCGTTGTTGATTTAAAAACCTCCAAACACATAATTCTAATTTCCAACGTTACCAACATAAAGCGTAAACTAATTAATTCCCATACGAATCTCGCGTGATATGCAAGTCACATTGACCCAAAAATTGCCATAAAATCCATCATGTTACACGATACTGGACGAAAAAATCTCATTACATTTTTATAGGAACGATGGAAGCGAAACGTCAATGACAAATTGTCGGCGAACCCCATCAAAGGGCTGTGTGACATTGCTGAGCGACTGCTAGTCAACGCTCATCAAAATTCATGGAGCCACGCAGTGTATGTGCGTCATGTTTTTTATGAACAGCTACTGTATGTAGAATGCCTCCTGGAAATGAAGGTGGTTAAAATTGGTTAGTGGCATTTTCCTTTTGCTGGCAGTTCATCCGACACTAGACCTTCTCCATGGTCTTCTGTTAAAAATTTCACTGATTTAGTTTTGTTTGAATGGTAAGTGCTTTAATGTAATTTTAGAAAGATTATTGGACCCAGCTCTTACCGTTTGAAAAAGCCCAGTATTCTTGCATTTATAAACCTAAAAATATACCAGCAAGGCGTACAAAACTCGTAAGTCATAAATGTAAACAAAAATATGGAATAATATTTAACGCATCTGTTTAACATTAACATATAAATGCATGAAAACAAGAAACTGTTTATAATGCTTCAGCACGACCTTTACAGGTCACAGACCAGAAGTTAGTAAGTACACAGTGACATTGGTAAAGGAAAAAATATTATTATGCATTTCTGAGAAAGATGGCAAGATAAATAGGAATGGTCTAACGGTCTTCGAGGAATGCTAATGGGTGTGATAGGAATATTTTATATACAGTTTGTCTAGAAAAATCAAGAATTTAGTAGAGATTTTAACCTTGAACTAAAAACATGCAAAAATGTTCAAAGCTCACGATACAACAACAAACGTTAACGAAATTGATTGTCGTGAGGAATTTCTGCCGCTCTTCCAAGTATACGTTAATAAAGATAAAGAGATACCATCAAAACGATGGGAAGCAGCTTCATTGGCTGTTAGGTAACACATGCTGCACTCTCTTCATTTTCCAGGCGATCATAAAGAAGAAGAATTAAAGTTAAGAAGAAACGTATCCAAAGTACAGCAAAAAAAACAAAGACAGAGAAAAACAAAAGGTATTTCAACATTTAGCAAGGTTTTTCAAGCATTCACTACTACAAATTAACCTTGTCTATCCGAGAACCTTTCTGACATGGATCTGACAATCCCACTTCTCGTCTAACCCCCGAATTTAGGGAAAATAAATAAGGCACCTGATACACGCGAAGGTTGTTAAGAATAATGTACTCCGTTTAGTTGGTATTCATCCTTCTCTCCAGAGACGGCAGAAAAAATTACTTGGGGAAACAACGCTATCAAACATCCAAAGAAATACCGATGTTTTTTTTTATTAGAGAACGCGTAAACTACACGTTTCTGTTTATAGAAGAATCGTATGTGGTTTTTAAAGAGAATATAATGGATGTAGATACTGTCATCGTCGAATATGATGTGACTGTCTTTTATAGTTGATTTGTTCATTTGGTCATCAATGTTAATAACGGAGATATGAATGTACCTCATATACCAATGGATTAATAACAATAATGTAACATAGAAGCAAGTCTATAAATATTCAACCATTTCAATCAAACTATTGTTGGAGCAAATCGATCACGACCCTGAACAAAAAAAGGGATCGAAGATTAGAAAACATTAGACACAACCATTTGTCTGCCTCAATGAGATTACCCGGAGGATTACAAAAGGAATAGCTATCGCTGAACAAGTTGAGGTCACAACTAAATCGCGATTACTACGCCGCGTTCCGCATAGTACGCCGGTAATGTACGCGAGTAATACAATTTGTTACGTAATGCCAGTAACAGTTATGGAAACAATCCACTGATTGCTTACTGCAGTACATGCGTAACGTTGTGAGAGTGTTATTGCTCTATTTTCGGTATGTAATACGGTACTATAATTAGTAGCGAGGCAACGTCGATGTTACGCTTTATAAATATAAACGATTGTGTAATCAAAGATGAGTTACTGTCTATTGTTATGAAGAAAAATGTCAGTTTCAGGAATTGAACGTGGTCGTGTCGTGATTCTCCGGCAGTGACCTCGCGATAGCTTTCGATAGCATGAACCGTCTGTTTCGGACGCTCCCGACCTATTTCAGTCCGCCGGCCAACGGAGCTACACGCTGAAACAATGAAGTGAGTGCGCACGAAAGGGACGAGCTTACGTGCTTGGTACAAGACAGAGCGGGACGCGAACAACGCCCGTCGTCACAGCGCGAACACGCTTAGTACCCGCTGCGTTCTATTTCTGATCGTCGCAAAACATGTCTCGGAATTCGTTTCTATGTGTCTGGGAACATCAGAAATCATGTGACTAATGATCCACGAGCTAAAAACGTGAGGATTAAGGTGGGATGTGGAACAGTTCAGTGTTAATTGTAACGTAGGGTGGAATCCGCTAATTGTACTACTAACGCTATTACAATTACAGCTACATTTCAGCAATGACGTGTTCGCACACTATAAAAGCATTCAGCTCGTTTGGTATTGCTATTAAACGATATGAAATGACACAAGATAATGAATTCAGGGCTATTACCTTGGTGACAACAGGTCGTTATGCAACTGTAGTTAAAATGATTGCCGTTTGCCAAATTGGATGTAAACATATCGATCGTTTACTCGTAGTGGAAAGTTTTCACAATGGAAATAAAAACGTGAATAGCAATAGTATTGATTTTGCTTCCGTAGTGATAGATAGCGAACTTCAAAGGATTCGATGCAGAACTGTAACGTAGTAATGTGTCGGTGGAATCGCTATTGATATAGCAAGCATTCCAGTGCGAGGTATGGCGTCAAAAATATCTCGATTGTTTCATGTTGCTGTACCACATGAACCTGCAACAGCTGTAAATAAAATGATGTAGCACCTCAATAACGGGCTTGTGTAACGTGCGGTGAGGAACATTTTGGTTATTTGTTTTAGGAGGTAAGGCGGTCGTCCGTCTTTCGTTAATCTAAGGTTTATTTTAATCACAGCATTAATATTATGTACGAAAATACCTGCTAGCGTTCAATCATAAACCGTTTGTACCTGGTTTGTTTCTGTTGCGCACGAATTTAGAGTTTCGTTTTAGGTATACAGTTTACGGTTTATGTTTCCGTTAGCTCAGTTGTTGCCTAATGTATGTGTGCGTGTTTCATCGCGAGTACTTCATCATCGTGTGTGCAGGATTCCAGAGTTAACACAAGAATTCATAATTAAAACTATGCAGCGCGCGCCGGCCGCGTCACTGTGGCCGCCTCGTGGTACACCAAAAAAATAATAACGTGGTATCGTAATGGAATTATCCATTGAAAGCTACCAACCGTAAATCATTAGCTCAAGCAATAAGTTCTGATAAGATAGAGTTGGAAAAGTCCGAAAGTGTCGCTAACATATTCAGTGAGGGAAAAGATCACCATTTATGTTTATGTAAGTCGACGGAAAATGGAAAGACATTGCTACATAAGGAGCGGAAGTAGTCTTATTCCTGTTCCTAGTGGCAGGCGCGGTCCGGGGGGTGTAGGGGTCGGGATCGAGGGGGGTGCGGGTGACGTCATCATGGAAATTGATTCGGAGGCGAAAAACGGGGCCGCAACAAAGGCGCCGCGTCCGTCGACTAGACATAAATTAGTGGTTTATTTGTTAAGTCGGACGAAGACCGTCTTTTATTCTACGTAATGACTGTAGATGTACACGAGCATCGCTTATCATGTTACTATTTAGGTTAATGCCTTCAAGGAGATCAATAACGCCGACCTTGATACCGAGTCGAGGACAAAGTAAAAATTGCGAACAGAGCTACTGAAAACTGGGCTAATAAACATTAGGGCGAATTATGTAATCCTAGTATTCGTGACAAATACAAAATGTAGATTGCGGACCTAGTTTAACATAGCGGACGTGATGATAAAGCCAATTAGCCTTCGTTGTGTAAAATAATGCAAAGGGAGGTCAACGCACAGCACACAGTACACGCGAAAATTACATATACTAAAATATCCCGTGAAGTGAAACGTGCTATAAATAGAGCTTCAAATGTTATTGGAAATATAAAAATACTGTTCTTCTATTTCTTCAAAGTTTACAAGACGTATGAAACGTACTGTTTGTAGAGAAAACAAATGGTGTTCTTGCACTTCTGAAAGCTTTGATTTACAGATATTGAACAATGTAATTGTAGTAACATAGCTTGCTTGCTTGCTGTTATTTCTCATCCATCTTTTAGGTTGTATACATTTTCCGTGTTCATTTCTTGGAACAAAGGCTAGGCTTCATTCATGTTACGGTTTTGGATTAAATATCTATGGTTATACAATATGTGACTGTTCTTTACCTACAGAACATAACGTAATTTTATTCCAATAGGCACTTGTATGTTTACTATAACATTTTGCTTATTAAACTATAAAAAAACTACAAAACTATAAAATTATAATACCAGTCTATTACTGTCCTACTGCAGGGCAAAAGCCTCTTCTCATACAAAATAGGAACGAGCATTGATCACCACGCTTGTTCAAGGCAGATTGGCAATTTCAGACTTAAATTAAGGTTTCCTCACGATGTTTTGCTTCACCAATGTCAGTGACGTCCAAGATAAACTTGAAAGAAAGTACTCTATGAATTGAAAAAGTCACCTTGGTACTTGGCTGCTATTGAACCCACAATCTCATGCATGAGAGGGGGATGCCTTAACTACTGGGCCATCACGACAGTAACTATCTTTGACACATGATTCATAAAACTTTGAGAATAAATCAACACCAGTTCCAATAAACCTTAAAACAACGGAAATAATGCCGTATTTTGCTACGGCATTACCCATCAAAAATGCAACGGCAATTCCCGATATTCCATTCAAAACTATAGCAGCAATCAGTACACGGCATAATTGAACATTCTCATACATTATTACTGTAATTACTGTTGTCAACGCAACTAGTGAGTTCCTCGAAATTGATATAATAATTCTATTACATTGTCTTTCAACGAACAATCTGGGAATGAGTCATATTAGCATATAATAGTGTCCAATGCACACGCGGGTGAACACAATATGTCATGTATTTTTAATGTGAATTATCAGACGCATCGTAACTTGAACATGCAAGCTGAATATGTAATTTTATCAATTTTGATTGTTTGAACCACTGCTGAGCGTGAGGTCTTGGGTTAAATTTCCAGGTCGGGCAAAGTGTTATTGGGTTTTTCATTGAGAGGCAGCCGCCTCAACCACTGGGCCATCACGACATTGAATGATAGTTTAGTCTAGTGGATTAGTCACAAGATGGTCATAGTATTCATTCTCAGTATTAGTTATAGCATTTCTTGTGAGGTAATCAGTTTTTACTACAGTTGCATTAGTCATACTCCTATAGTATTACAAACACCGTGATGAACTTGTAGATATTGATATGGTTTTAACACTGAATGACTTGCAGCGGATTCTTTATCAGTTTCATGTTTGCCAATTTATTGTGCAGAAAAAGTTTAAGTACCTACGTTCACTGTTTTAATCAATGGCGTTGCTTTCACTCTGGCTTTAGTAACCTGCGAACTCTTTACTAACTCTTCATCATTTGAGCCAAACGTCGTCCAATGCTGGAAATAGGCCTCCCTCCTCCTTCCCTCCTCATAAAGATAGCCACTATGATCGGTCCTGCGCTGCCCACATTCAGCAGTTTCCCGCGACCTTCACCAAGTCGTTGGTCCACCTCGTAGGGGGCCTGCCCACACTGCACCTTCCAATGTCTTTACAATCTCCAACTAGACCAGATATCTATACAAAATACAGAAGTCAGCTTGAAACGTAGTCGTTGCTAACCAAATTATTTTTTCTTTCTTTAAAAGGATATGCTAAATTCCTACGTCTGTATTGCCATGGAACTCGTATTGATGTCATAGATATTTTTATGTATCACAAAAACAATGGCGCCAATTTGATCAACTGCCACATTGGATGACATCATACATACGTCATAATCGTATTCTGATCAGGTAACCTGTTTTGTGGAAATATGCGATTTTTTAAGTTAAGCTGGATCGCTATTTAGAAGTGGTAAAAATGATAATACTTGTCTATCGTTGTCCCACTGCATGGCAAAGGCTTCTTCTCTTACAGAGAAGGCATGAGCTTTAATCGCCCCGCTTGCTATGATATGGCGATTTCAGACTTATATTAATTCCAGACTTCCTCACGGTATTTTCATTTAATGATGTCCAAGATAAACTTAGACAACATTGAATTGAAAAAGTCACATTGGTACTTGCCTGGTATCGTAACCTCATGCATGAGAGGCAGGCGCCCTAAAATAGGCCATCACGACATTTAAATGTGGAATTCGGCATTAAAATTTGTTATTAGTTTCTTGTTTCAAAGTATCCATCATTATCAGTTAGTTATTTATTACAATGGAGCGTTAATAATATTGTAATTTTACGTGTCATATTCATATTGTACCTATTTCCATAATAACGTTACAATATTCATAAATTATAAACTACTACCACTTATGTTTGAGGAAGTATAGTTCCACACCGTTTCAAGTATGACAAAACAATTCTATTTAAATAAGTCATTTTAAAATGATTTATTTATTTGCATCTTTTAAGTTCGGTGTACTGTGGTCGCGTTGCTGCTGCAGAATATCTCAAACGGAGGCCATAAGGCCCATAAGGTTATGGGCACTCGGACTCCCACGACCTGTGAGTTTACACCCCAATCGGCTGGCTACCAAGAAGGTTACCATACTGTCTCCGTTCAGGGAATTGTCCAAACGGTTAGTTGATGCTTTCCGTGATCCAAGGGCTGGCTTTTATCTTGGCGAGAAGCTAAGCATTGCCATTCAACGTGACAATGCCGCCAGTCTGCTTGAGCACATTTTCGAAGGTCTTTTTTGATGCTATTTTGCTTTTGAATTTTACAGGTTATCTTATTTGTAAAGTCTATTATGTGTAACCTACCGATTTAATAAAGAGTATGTTTTAATATTGAGTAACATTGGCTTAATAACCCACCCTACTCTAACTTGGGCAAAATGTTAAGCCTTTTGCTCAAAGTGCTGTTATAAGCTTCTACCAACTTACAGTCGGGCTTCATTTTGTTCATGAACTTTTGAGCTTATTAAGTTATCGTGGCTATTAGACCGAAAGGCATGGTTACGTAATTATCAAGCTTGTGTAGATAGTCTTCGTTTTAGTAATAAGTTTGATTTATGGATTTGCATTGCAGAGGATATTAAAAACGCCTCTGATTCTGCAATAAACGTGGTCTTCTACTGGGCCCAAGTACTCTAACAGGATTAACTTGAACCATCGACTTGAAAAGAAGAAAAAGTTGAATTCATGAAGAATATTTATAGCTTTTTGTAAGTCTGTGTCATTACCTTTGCGTCATTAAAGACTTGGGTGACTAATTTAACCTACTTGGCGTGTAAGGCTAATGGGTGAATCGCAATAAAACAATGGGACAGTGTTAATCACTTCGCATCTTATGACATCACCACACGTCATTAAAATATTCTGGTCACAGCGTGACAGCAGTCTCCAATAATGACGGCATAGCTGTTTTATTTTGCATAATTACATACATTGTCAGGTTTTGAACGTAGTCTATGAAAGTGGATATAATATGTAGGATTTTCTCATAAGACAAAAATAGATTTAAGAATGTTGTTTCTGAATGATATGATTGTTAATTTATGAACGAAGCTTTGAGTAAAAGGTGAGGAGAGAGTGAGTGAAGGGTGAATGGGATTACGAGGCAAAAAGAGATAAAAGATGGACATTGATTTTAAGGTTGTAATACAAAAAAAAAGCTTTTAAAAAGGCTATACAAGAAACTGAAACAGAAATTTTTAATTTAAGATTTCAATGACGTCAATTATTTTAACAAGACACGACCTTAAAAGACCAGAGAGTATCTGAAACACGTAAGCCATTTTTCCAAAACCGGATCAAAACCTTAAAAGACAATTAGAATGAACATGTTAATAAAAACGTTGAGTAGAACTTGCCAGCTATAAAATTATCTAGTCAACCATTACTCATCCATGACGTGGATACTGCCTATTTGTGACATGCGTTAAACATTTCCGTCATCTGATGTCATAATCATTATAGTGTCACTATTGTTATCATGATATTTTACTTCATTGTTAGTCTTTTTTTATTAATATTGAGGTTTTGTCTGGCATTGCTACGGGGTCATAATTGTGCTTGATCATTGTAGTAACTCATAAGTAAGGAGTTCCTTGCCCATTCTTCTCCATACAAAACCACCCTTTGGATAAGGCAACTAGATTCACTTTTTTCTTCTTGTACATGACGTTCAAAAGTGAGTTTTAATGTTCCTTGAAATAAATGATTTGAATTTCGACTCTCAAGTTCAAGAGTCAACACAGCACAGCACAAAAGCAAACTTTTGATAATATACAGGAAAACCACAGGATTGGAACAGGAAACAGACAAATAAGTCTTTAGAAATAACATAAGCGGTTTACTGAATTATTTCAAAAGAACAGCTGTAACATCACAAGTGGTGTTAACCGCATTTGGCCTTTACTGTGCAGAGGGCGCGCGCTTAAAGCGTTTAACCGAGCAAAAGGGTGCAACTGGCTCATGGACACCTCAAGGTATAAACCTCGATTAGAGGGGGGAGGGAAGGTTAGAGAATCTTGACGTCATCCATCTATATACTAATATAATAAGGCTGAAGAGATTTCTCGTTTGTTTAAACGCGTTAAGACTCTAGATCTATCAGACGGATTGTAAAAATATTGTTGTATGTGATAGGCAGATTCATGAGGAATAGTTTATGCTATATAACATCGCGCTAAGACCAAGGGAACGGAGCAGAAATAAAAGACGTAACTAGCAAATAAGATAAAGGTGCAGTTTTAAACGATATTGATGAAATAAAAGAGATAGGAGAAATGTCTTATATGATTCGAAGGTCAAAAAGCTAATATTTTAGAAAGATTCTGGGAGATAAGACTTAACACTAATTAAAATGGTAAATAGAGAACACAGAAACAACAGGTAACATCATTCGAAAAGAAAGTAAAGTAAACACAGAAAAGTGAAACAATTTACACCAAACGAAACCACAAAATGAAGGTGTGAATTTCTTAAAGTTAAATAGTGCATTAGCAAACTTTTTGTACAGTATCCTGACACCTAACAAGTCTATTATCGTTTCAACACAGTGTTACTTTCAAGAACTGTTACACAAATTACTTTAGCCGGTTTTAGGTACGAGCAGCGTAAACAATTCGTATGCACGCGATCCAGGGTGCAATAACCACTAGCTTGCATTACTAATACTATTTACCGAATACTAGTCAATAAAGTTGCTTGGAAAAACAACCGGTTGTTTTTAAAAGGCAAATGTCTGTCTGCTTATCAATCAACAATGGCAAACATTTATTTTGTTTTCTTGAGACAGATATGCAATTCAAGTTTTGAGCCACGATTATTTGAGCTCAATTCTGAATACACGCGAACGAAAATACGATTGGTAGGAAGTTAAATTGTGGGTTCAATTACAAAGAGAAAAATAGGGTTAAAATATACCTTTTTGTTTTCAATCGTTTGGTTAGTGACTTCATTTTATTTTCAACCCTATGAAGCATTTAAATACGATCCTAATCTTGATATGACTCAGGTTGAAATGGTCACTTAGCATTGCAAAGTGAGGTATCAAGTCACAGCAGGTCTTTAACAATAATATGAATGATATCATTTCTAATTTTATCACTGTTCTCTATGCATTACACTCGACCTGTTTCGTACAAATAATTTGTATAGACCTTGGCTGTCTATCCATGATGCTTTATGGAGTAACAATATTCAAAATTCGTCAGTGTTATCAAAAAAAATTCTACTTTAATAATACCAGCCTATTACTGTCCCACTGCAAGGCAAACGCCTCTTTCTTGTACAGAGAAGGCACGAGCATTGATCAGCACGCTTGCTCAAGACAGATTGGTGATTTCAGACTTATATTTTATTATAAATCTAAGTTTCCTTACGATGTCAGTGATGTCAAAGATAAACTTGGAAAGTACATATGAATTGAAACTGCTTTTTTTATTTGTGATCTTATGATCTCTTCATCATTATTTCCACATTCTAAACGATTAAATGATTGACTTTGCCGGATCTCAAAGTCTAAATATTAGTACATTTTTCCTCTAAACAGAAAGTTGAATGCAAGGTTAAGCTGAATTATTAAACCTTTAACACAACGCCTAAAGAAAAGCACATGTACACGATCAACCCTGAAAATAATGCCCATAATTAATGGTGTAGCCGCGACCTTGAACACGATTACGGTTTTTTCTATACGTACCAATATGCTTATGGTACTCTTTGCCAAGTTCAATATTGAAATCGATTAAATAGGCAATATATGTTGAAAGCTGTAAAACAAAGGGGAATAGGTTCATGAGATCGACGTGATCGAGCATCATTTGTATGAGCTGTCAAACGCAGACATATGAGGGTAGGTTCGAGAGCATCAGAGTGACGTCAGAGGATCGCCCCGCCCCACTCCATAGCCGGACTCCGATCGAGATGCACGTTTGATGAGTGAATTGTTCTATTACAATCGGAATATTAATCTCGATGTTATGTTCAGTCGAGATGTTAGTACGTCGTTAGGCTAAAACGATTTGAACTGAGTATAATTGAAATGAGTCTTGTTGTATTTTATACTTGTAAGTTTCTAAATTAACATTCTGCTCGTTTCCCTTTATAGGTAGGGCGTGATCAGAATTTTACCTAAGTGCTAAAATTATCATACTATTATTGTTCTGAGCATAGTCTTCCTTAGATTAGTAATGGAATAATCTAGATCCGACTTGTTCCGATGTCCTTCTACTGTTATAACCCTTGCTCATCGACGTCACCCAGCCGCGAATAGCCGCACTGCATCGACCCTCGATTACATCTAATGCGATTTGTGTGTGTTACCTTGCTATCTGATCCGAACCAGTTTAGACAAGATATTCTATGCAGGAAAATGGGGTTGAACTGAATTAAATATTCACACTGTGGTCCATTTTTAAAGTTTAAAACAAAAACCTTCGAAAGAATTGAAGTTCAGGCTAGTTAATAGTTTGTTGGGAGAGAAAATGGTGTTTGTTAGTTTGAAAAGTTATAAAACTCTGTAGATTAATTACGAAGGAGAGATGCCGCAAAAAATATTCAGTTCAGGAATTTAAAAGTTTTGCATGAAAGTGGTCGTTGCAGCAACCTTAATTAAGAAGATTCTAGTAAAGAAACCGTTGTAACAAGATTCGACCAAAATAAAGATAAGACTACATTGTATGTAGATAGAACTGCAGTACCCAAGGTGTCCCTACACCTGCATTTTGCAGGACATTAAAAACGCCACTGATCCAAACGTGCAGGGTCCAAGTACCTACTATAAAAAAAGAAAAGAAACAGAGATTTACCAAAAACATTAATTCGTAGAAAATAAAATAGGTAGAACATAATTCAAAAGACATCGAAAATCCACCATTAATCAGTTGTTGGACAAAAAATGCTTGCATGACATGTAAATGCTTTTAAAACTTGTTTATACAGCATCAACATCACTAATAGCAAGAATATTTGATTTACAAGACCTCGAAAATGCAATAAATAGTCCGACATTATTGATCGCACTACCTAGGTGTACTAAGATTAAATTTCATTCATCCGTACTGATGCTTATTTCAATTGTAGTACAAGGTTCGCATAATTCAAGTCGTGACGGCATCCAACTGAATTTATTAATGCAAAAGATACGCATGTTGGATGCCAATGTTTGACGGTGTTTAGACAAACATTTGGAGTTATCGAAGCTATCCTTATGGCCTGCAAAGAGCGGTCAAGCGTTAGTATTCAGTCAAGTTCTGGGTTAGTTTTTCTATTGTCAAGAAAAATATATATTACTGTCCTACTGCAGGGCAAAGGCCTCTTCCCATACAGAGAAGGCATGAGCATTGATCACCACGCTTGCAATTTTTTTTCCAATACTGTTCCACTAAACCGTCAGCTGTGACATGGCTAGAGAAATTAGGTATTTCATACTACCAATAATTAATTGGTGTACTATTTATGACCTGTCAAAACGCTATTCCCTCTTAGAATTTGTATGGCAATAGTAAACTGTGACGTCACTTTTTTGCCAACTCAAATATATTAATTTCAAAGCAACAAAATAAATTAAAAATTATCCGATTTTCAGGGTTAAAATAAAGTATTTCTTTAGAGAAGTTATGTCTTGGAATTATGGGTTACTGGTGTCTAATACCAATTGTAGAATTTGTACTGTCAAACCGGTTCACTAGCTTTAATCGTTCGACAAATGTTTGTTGGTATTTGTCTCATTAAAGCTTGGTGCATGTTGGCATAACGGGGCATTGCTGTTAATTTGCACATTCCGGTAGCCCTTTGCATTTCCGAGAACCGATGGCGATTCAAGCTTCGTTACTGGAATAAATATTGGTACGGTGAATTGCTTTCGAGCTAAATAACGGCCATAATGGCAAGCGGATTACAGATTGTAAAGTGTTTAAAGGTTTTTGAGTGTTTTAACAGACATCTTAGTGATATCTTGACTGCTTCGTTGGTCTAGTGGTCGCAAAGCGCGACTCCTGAGCATGTGGTCTTAGGTTCTATTCCAAGGTCGGGCATGTGTTTTTTCACCAGGAATTTCTCAGTATCAGCCTCGGAGTCCCGACTAGTGCCCTGTCGATGGCAATAGGCTCGCCCCCTATTACATGGGACTTAAAAATACTGGCGAAATGTGGGTGTACTAAGTTCTTCTTTCACTAAGATTTCTTGACTTTTCTAATTGTCTTGAATCTTGAATTATTAATACTCTAATGAAGCATATAAGAAACTTCATAAATAAATATAGGTGAAAGGTACCGCACCATCCAATCACAGTGCAAACTTATTACGTACGAAAAGGTCGCGCTAGGATAATGGGTTCTGTACCGTTTCCACCTAATTTATTCGGTCGGGACGATTTGTGGATCCCTAAATTGGTAGCTTAGGGTGTGCCATGAATTATTCAAGTATTTACACGTATCTTCTGACCGATGCTTGGGAAATATACTTAAGTTTACGACGTTGTAAAATTTTAAGAGGTTCCGTTGAATAGTTGGGATAGCCTTACCTGGAAGTGATACCTTTGTTTTATTCAGGAAATGGTTTTGAACCACTTACAGCGTCAATGCAATAAGGTTTTATTCAATAAGTTTTAGGTACAGTTAACAAGAGATAGGTATGCAGGGTCGTCGAAGACATCCATCGGCTTCTAAGGAAACCTCAACTATATCTAACTACCATGGATACCTATCTCTTTTGTTGACTGTACGACAAATGAACAACTGGTACAAAGATCCGTAATGGAATTTCATAATGAAAGCGAGTAATTGCTCGCCGAATTCATTCAATCAATTAATTAGCCAGTTAACCAGCCAATACCACGAATTATTCTCCTGTAATTCCCAGCTAATTCTCCTTACCACCTGTACGTTTCAATCCGGCACCGTTTCAAACAAACATAACTATGTTATCGCAACTTTGGCATTGATCCACGCGATAATACACGCATTAGAACTACAGTTTCATATAGAATCAACTTAAAATCCTATAATCTAGTGTATAAAATGAGTAATAACCCGTTTTAGTCTGGATAAAGATGTTATTCCGCTAGAAGTAAAGAGGATCATTTTTCGCTAGCATTTGTTGGCTGAACAGTTGACAGGGTCGATCCATCAGGGGCAAAGAATAACGCTCCAAATGGTAAGTGAAAAACAGCTTTATATTTCAAGCGGTAAGAAGCAGAATTGCCCGTAGCTAACGATGCCCGAATTTCTTGGAATACCACGGTCTAAAGAGGTTGCGGGCTTCCGTAGCTTCGGCCTGTTTGATATTATAATAAAACCTTTGGAACAAAGGTGAATAATAATCATACGTTGGAATCGGCGGGAATGTAAATTTTTATATTATCATGTTTTCACAAAAACGGATACCTACCTTGTTCCGTGCGACGGATAAACTTTTTCTGACCATATCTTTGGATATATTCAGCTCCATACATGAGAATGTTTAAATCCACAAGCACTTTTTCGATGTTGAAAGTTTGTTTAACAAGCAAACATTCACAGTGAATACAAATATTTCCAAATAAATAACCACGTAAAGAAGAATTGGTATTCATTAGTGATGTTTTCGTGCAATCCAGTCTACACAAATATTTTGGAAAGCAAATTCATACCGATAGGAACGTTTGACGATAACCTAAAAATTTTATCGGCAACAGAGCAGCGATAACCAAATTACCATTCTATTAATAAACGACAATGGCGCTTATATCGGAGGTACAGCTTAATATTTATTGTAGTAATAAACCTTAAGTAAATTGTGATTAACTAATTGTCTGCCAAAATGTGTTGGACATGTCGATAAAGTGTTTAAATTATGTTCTACACTAAGGTCTTTAATCGCGTGTCTGGTCCGAGGGAATTTCGGCGGTCGCATATATCATAATGAAATATTACAGTCGCTATCGTACGTAGTGACAGTTGCTATTTGCACACGTAATATGTGCAGTTTAAACTGTCAAATATATGGGAAGGTGTTCGTAAATATTGTAATTTACAGTTTATTACGGGATACGAATTTCATTAAAACCGAGATTTATTTTCTTTACAGCGGATTTTTTGTGATATTGTTGAAGACACAACGGAAGTCTGTTAATATGACAACATTCGTTTAATAATCTGAAACTTTCGACTCAACTGTCTATCAAGTCAGAACACGACAGTTGGATTTCAAATTACATATTCACATTCAAAGAAATGATTACGGCGAAACGATTTAAATAATTCAAGAGCGTTGTCATGACTCAGATTAGCTTACAGACAACGTTTGAATGCTGGCTGCATTAAATTTTCATACGATATTGCAGTTACAAAGTTCAATTTCAATAGAACTTTCCTTGAATCGAATTGGAGTCAACGGACTGGCTTCCGAGTGGTTCGTTACCGGCTACCGGCGTAGATAGAATTTCAGCTTAGAAGGAAGACGTTTGAGAGCCCTCTGTAAGATGGTGTGATTGTATCAATGTCCAGATGTTTCAAATATAGTTTAAATACAGTTAAACGCATTTCGGTTTGCATGAAGTATTTGTTCTATATCGTTGTCAATGAATTTTGGACCATAACATAAGGAAAAGACAGCATGTTCAATCAATATTTGTTTGTCAAAACTCTCAATATAAGACAAAGAGCAACTTGGACCTAGTACAAACATCAAGGCTATTTATCGAGCGCCCATCTTTGCTTGTTACGTCACCAGTAGGTCTGACACAAATCGTACTATAAAGGAATCGAATCCAAGATTCTAGCGCAAATTCTTCTGCTCGAACAATATCAATAGCTATTCTATGTATTCTTGGTCCCTCGAGGCCTATCGAACTCTAAATAAAGGTCAAGTCGATACAACGTCTTTCAAGTTACATCGGCAATCCCCCCCGTATCCTCTCGGAACAAAACGCCGGGAATGTTGGAAGATATAAAATAGTTTCTCAGACTCATCAAGGCGGGATCCTAACTTGGGAACATAAAATTCGGGCCTTTTTCATGATGAAGGTAGTAAAGGATTTTTTTGCGATTGACGTGGGACATGACATGGATAGATGGCGTCCAGAATTAAGTGGAAGTCTGATTTAAAATTACTTTTGCGTAAAAAATATTAAGCTGACTTCATTCTTAATTTATAAGAAAAAAGATATGTGGATGATTTTTTTAATAAAGCGGTTAAGGTAGAAGAATAAGCATGTAACGTTGATATTTAACACAGAGGCATTATAGGTCGAACAGTGCGCTGAGTAATGCGTGACCTCATTGAAAGCGAGGACGGCATGGGGACCATAAAGTTCTACTAAATTCCCGTATTAGACCTTCATCGAGTGGGTGCAGACATTTATTAATTAGGGCGCCATGACACTATCCGAGAAGACTGTCGGTTCAGTGCGGCCTTCTAATGTAATTAAGCAAATATTATTGCGTGAGACAATATTCCGCATTTGTCTATGTCTTGAATCCTGTAGTTTGAATCCTTGAGTCTTGAATATGTAGTGGTTTATAAGTCTTTAAGCTGTTTTTCTTCCCCTTCGAATTCGTTAAATGATTGAATATTCTTGGAAAATATGAAAATTCCACGATGTTATTAACCTCTAGATGTTTTTCTGTCGCCACTGTCTGAGCCAGTGTGCAGAACGCCACGTTTTAGTCATAGCATATTTTAGTTGGCGCTAATTACTTTTTGATGAGCAAAGTGTGAGTAACAAGATTACGAGATGCATTAAAAGGACATGACACATTCCACGTTTTCCATAAACCGTTCTATTTTTACATACTTACCTAGCGTTCGTTAGCATAATGTGTACAGCGTGTTCACCTCTTTGTAGTACAGCTTTAAACAAAGGAGACATTACTGCTTCCATTTTCTAAAAGTACTTTACCCAATTAAGGCTGTTAGCAAGCGATGTATAATCTTGATGAATTGCTTCGCTCATTATCACTAATTATCTAGTAAAATAGAATCGAAATTCCAAGCGTCCTAATTAATGATTGAACACTGAATGAGATTCTGTCCAGTACCTCTTCGACGAAAGTTAAATCAAGACTATCTTGCACAGATACTTCATAAACTTGGTTAATAGCTTCTGCAAAGCCACCGTTAAATCTACTAAACTAAAGATAGAGCCGGACGTTTGAAACCGTGGAAAGTGCCGGTTTACAGAATGCTAATCTCGCCTCATGCCGTGGGATATTGCGGAATTGTCTCCAACCATTTTCACTGGGGAAACTTTAATTTCAACTGTTTACTTTGGCAACTGTTAGATAGCGCGGTCTGTTTTAACATCGCTTTCAAACGCTAATTCAATATCAGCGTCGATTGTTACGACGACTCAATTAAGACTATTTGTATTTCGCATTTCAACACTTGATGGTCCCATGGCTTTTTCGCAAAACCAGATTCTGTTCGAAATACTAATCACTTAAAGAAACAGACGCAAGAATACTGCCATAAATATATCGGCGCTCGCAATTGACCTTTAACACGACCGAATTAACGATCCTCTTCATTGTGGCCATTTTGAAAATCAAAGATTTCTGCAAGCGTCCTCTTTGGGGTCAAATAAGCCATTTGTCGACATTTAACGTGTAGGTACTCAGCCTGACCTTTCCATTTCAAGGGACGCTTTAGCTCGGCGCCTCACTACCGTTGGGCCAACAAAGGTTTTGTCAACATCAACTTAGGTCTTTCAACTTTGACATTGCGATGTAGTCAGTTTATATTTTTTCTACAATATTCCTTTGGCAGTGAATCAAACTATCCGATCTGCTGAAGGCAAGTTGGGTCGGAATAAATGGCCGCTGTCTGTTAGTCGATACGTATCGCGACATTTCCCGAACAATATCGATAAGTCTACTCCGATATTGTCGCTATGATGGGAATCGATGCCAAATACTGGACACTTTGTAATAGATACGACGTTTTGTATTTGTGAAATAGCCTATTTCGAGTAACCTACTTTGTAACTGAATACAGTAAAACAGTAGACAGTAAAAACAGAAATTACGAATAACATAAAAGAGCGAGATTAAAGGCAAGGTATTCCAAGTGTTTTACAATGATGTCAAATAAGAAATATTTCAAGAGGTAATAAAATTGCGAGAGACAAGGAAGAAATGCGACACGAATAAGGCGTCGTACTCCTTATCTTACATTAAAAGTAAATGACTGTACCTCCGTAAAAAGAATTCAGGGAGTAGGTAGATGTGAGTGGCGACAGGCAGATAAAAAGAGCACGTTCTAAGTCCAAGACTAGGTTATGAAGCACGTAGGAGCAGCACCATCCCCCGGAGATTTACCTCCATCACTGTACCGATTGTGGTTAACTTAACTGTGAGTGTAACTTAACCTGAGATTGTAGGTAAACTTGTATATTGTTATGGCGAGATTTACGACATCTGGTTCCCTTTTGAATTTAACTTTATTAAGTACGGTGTTGACAAACTCTCAAACTGTATAATGTAAATTTCAACACTGTCAAAATCCCTTTGTTGTAGAGAAAATTTAATCACATTAAGTATGGTCTGTACGTATACGTCAATTGTTCTGAACACATCTAAACATCACATATTTTATGAACAGCGATGCTTGTGACAAAAATAAACTTTTAAGATATAGTATATCTAGCATACGGAGCGGAGGAACGATAGAACCCTTTTTAGATTTAAAAGCCACTATAAATAGCTCGCAAGATACCGGTACTCATAAACTTCTATCCATAAAGGTTGATGCACTATCAAATATCGCTTTACGTACATTTTTATAAACAACATCAAATAGTGACATTATTTATGTTCGTAAATATCAATCATCTAGATTCTAGTACATTCAAAGCTTAGAAAATAAACGATGATAAAATACGCGAACAACCGTTTACCATTAAAATCCAAACTAAATCCGAGGTCGCTGAACCAAGAATACATTTTGCTAGTCAAAAAAATGTTAGACAGGAGATTAATTTCAGCTAGACATTAAAAAAGGACATTCAGCGGTCATTGTTGCGGCAGCATTGTCTCCATAAAGGACAACGACATTATGTGAATGGTTAATGAAATAACGGTAGCACAAGGAAGTGACGCTAACGATATAATATCTAGAGACCTACTTAAACAAGTTACTAGTGTTGCCCAAAATCGGTCTTGGTCTTGTTCTTGCATTTTTGCAAGACCAAGACCAAGACCAAGACCGACTTATTGTAGCAAGACCAAGACCAAGACTGAACCCTGCAAGATTTGAGCAAGAACAAGACTAAGCCTGCAAGACTCTTGCGTCTCGCAGTTAAGTCAAACTGAGATTTGGGCGTTATTAAGTAGGGATTTGGTTTCAATCCTGATTTTGATAGACATTCCCCAGTATCAAAACCGTATCGTCATAACACTAAAGGTATTGTATTGATTATTATAATATTTCGACTATTTATTAAGTTGGTAGCGTGTTACTCACAAATATGTTCCCATGTGATAAAAATGTACCTAGCATAACTTTCTGACAAAGTTCATTTCATACCTTGTAGGTAGTATTATATTATGCTTTTTTATGTCTAATGTGCAGATCTGAAGTTAGTAGGTTGGTAAACATTATGTAGGTACCTACTTATGTTTCAAAGTTTATATTATTCTTCTAGGGGGCGTTCAAGTATTACGTAAGCGCTTGAGGGGGGCGGGGGAGTCTTTGCTTTGCTTATTTTTGATGACATGGTGGGTGGGGGGTCAATATCGTGATCACGTCAGCAGTTATTATTTACTTTTTTACACAAATGGCATGAACCCACAAATTGTCTATGCTTGAAAACAAAACACACATGTCGGGGATTCCCACAAATAATGAATACGTTATAGGTGCTTGCTTAGAAGCGAGTGGGGGAATTACCGCACGCCACTCACTTGTCACTTGTCTAAATTCCTTTTTAAATTTTACATAAGCATGGGAGGGGGGGGGAAGAGGTTTGCTTACTTTTGCTGACAAGGGGAAGGGGGGTAAATAATTGTAAAAAATCTACTTACGTAATACTTGTATGGCCCAGTATTCAGCAAAATTTTAAACGAACAGCGAATCGAGTAGGTCTAGTACTAGTAACAGTTTTTACGCCAGCCAATGTTATGGTACAGACGCCAGCACATTTGCATACCTATGTCAATTTAAGCTCAATATGTACCTACTCTGTTTAGTGTTGCCCAAATGCAAGACCAAGACGAGACCTTAGCCAGTCTTGGTCTTGTTCTTGCGTCAATACACGTGGTCTTGGTCTTGGTCTTGGTATTGCGCTCTCAGTCTTGGTCTTGGTCTTGGTCTTGCAGCAAGAGTCTCGCAAGTCTTGCGAGACTACTACTTAGACTAGACTAAACGGAAAACGGACGAAACGTCGGGCTTATATTAAAGGTAAAATTCGCGATAAATACCCGTTTACATAATTATGTTTTATAATGTAGACTAGACTACTTGCAAATACCTACCTGTTAGCCTATTGCTATTTATTAAACACGTTAGTTTAGATCTTAGAACAACGTAACAGAGTAGGTACATATTGAGCTTAAATTGACATAGTGAACGACCAAATTAATAAAAATAACTTGTCAATAATCAAAAAAATGACGCAATTTAGTACTAAGGCGTACCTAATTACTAACTCTTCTAAAATATCAGCCTTAATGATTAAACCTACACCTACTAACCTAATACCTTTAATGATTTTCTGTACGTGTTTAGTGGCTGGCTATCCTAAACTCTTCACAAACAGCTAGCGGCTAAAATAATTATCACTTATACTTTTCATCTTCATCTGGACTTGAAAGGTACCTAGGTACTTTTAACTAATAAAAATTTGTACCTACTAATAAAAGTTCTAAATAAAAAAAATAAAAAAATTGTTTTAATCAAATAGTTTTGCTAATAAAAGTAAACTTAATTGTTATCCTGATCTCTATTATCTTTGAAACCAAAACTTATTTGTTTCCTATTTGATAAAGAACACCGTCTTATTCGTAACCATGGCAACCGGTGCTATGGGTTCGACCTTGAAAAAACGTAAGATTTCGCGGGCTACCCTGGAGCTTCCGCCTATTCCACCTTAACGCTACCAACTTAATAAATAGTCGAAATATAATAATCAATACAATACCTTTTAGTGTTATGACGATACGGTTTTGATACTGGGGAACGTCTATCAAAATCAGGATTGAAACCAAATCCCTACTTAATGACGCCCAAATCTCAGTTTGACTTAACTGCGAGACGCAAGAGTCTTGCAGGCTTAGTCTTGTTCTTGCTCAAATCTTGCAGGGTTCAGTCTTGGTCTTGGTATTGCTACAATAAGTCGGTCTTGGTCTTGGTCTTGGTCTTGCAAAAATGCAAGAACAAGACCAAGACCGCAAGACCAAGACCGATTTTGGGCAACACTAACTCTGTTACGTTGTTCTAAGATCTAAACTAACGTGTTTAATAAATAGCAATAGGCTAACAGGTATTTGCAAGTAGTCTAGTCTACATTATAAAACATAATTATGTAAACGGGTATTTATCGCGAATTTTACCTTTAAGCCCGACGTTTCGTCCGTTTTCCGTTTAGTCTAGTCTAAGTAGTAGAGTCTCGCAAGACTTGCGAGACTCTTGCTGCAAGACCAAGACCAAGACCAAGACTGAGAACGCAATACCAAGACCAAGACCAAGACCAGGTGTAATGACGCAAGACCAAGACCAAGACTGGCTAAGGTCTCGTCTTGGTCTTGCATTTGGGCAACACTACAAGTTACTATCAGTCCAGGTATAAGCGACAAAGCTATTAAGGAAACTGTTATCGGGGACATTATCGAGGGTGCAAAGGATAAGGAGCCACTAGCCTCCCCACCTGTTCGAGAAGTTCGGATAGCTATCGATCTGATAGCGGTTTTGACAACAGTTCAACAAGATTAAACTTGATGTTCAGGAAAAAATTGGACATTTATTCGAACATTTTCGTTAAGCTCCAATTTCCTAAAAGTTTGTTTGGATTAGATTGATGAATGAGCATTACGGACGCTGTTGTCGTGTTTAAACGGTAGTCCAAATATGACAGGGAGTGAAGTTGACATGATTGACGTTACGACCAAAGTGTGATATTTTCGAGACGGAAAAGAAACTAGGTCGTCAGTTCGTCACGCGTAGGTCACGTTTGAATAAATATGTCAAAATTTTATGCGAGACTTCTTAGGGCTATCAATAATCCGGATGAATAACCAGATGCTACGAAGTATTTACACAGTTCTAGTACGAAGAAATACACTAAATAGTGCATATTGTAAACAACCAACAACTGATTGACAAACCCTTTGTGTGTTCATGTAAATATTTGACTTCAAGAATAGTTCCTACATATGCATAAACCAAGCATTTCGTGACTCATATTTCCAACATCAGCGAAAGCTTTAAACATTGAAATACGGCGTTATATTTTTAAAGAATTCGTATTTAATTTACAGCTATGAATCAACTTGTCAAATCATCAAAGGGCGAACAATTTCTCTTGTGAGTTTATGAAATTCTGCGGTCTACGTGGAATTTACTAATGAAAGCTACGAAAGTGTTTGGTGGTACATATAGGAGTTGAGTTTACCTCTTTATTTATGTTCTGGAGTTACAATACCAGATTCTTACGACATTAACCACAATAACAACAAGTAAACTGTAAACATAGTTTCAGATAGTTGCCATCAAATCTGTGAAAGCACTATGGAGTTTAGGAAAGAATTCAATGCTCTTGATGATGTTGGTACTGCTGCTGTAAGTGAGGAGGCAAAAAAAGAAATAAGAATTGGTACGGACCATCTGTGGGCGATGTGTAGAGCTTCTTGCATATCTCTTGCGGACCACCGAGCGCGTTGATCTTGGCCATGCCCTCGGCGCCGCGAGACTCCATCAGCTCGCGCAGCTGCCGTAGGGTGACGCCATATTGCGCCGGCCGCCCCTCCACCGTAGCCATGGTGCCGGGCTCGCGGCCGCCGCCCGCACCACGCCCGACAACCCTCTAGCTCTGAAACAAATAACAGAATCATTAGCACAATCAACATGTCGGTAAACTGTTAAGTCTACCTATCCATCTTCGGTCGTCATCTATTGCCGCTGGTCGCCTCTGCCATAGCTCTCATCACAGAAATGATAATAATAGGCTTCCGGATAACAAGAGGATTTAGGGCTTGATTCAAAAAGCGGTACGGAGTGTTTTGTTCGAAGATTCCTCTCTTGACCATCGTAACTTTGACCTTGTTCCCGATACTGGTAAGATTTTTGCCTTTTAAATGTATTTGTTTTTGTACTTATTTATATTTATTTAAGTGAAAGAAAGGAAACTATAGTAATGATTTATCCTATGTATATTTACCAATCTTTTTAGATTCGAGCAAATAGCAATTTTTTTAGTCAGTAAATAAAGTCTGCAATCCCCTACCGGTGTGGGCAGAGGATTACAAAATTCTCCTACACCTACGTTCCATCTCGCCTACGTAGTCATAGTGGGCAGATGCACTCACAGCTCATTAGAGACAGTAGTAAAGCTGAGTACATCGAAATCGACAATAAAGAAAATAAAATGAAATCCAGAATATCATCAACTACTAATAATCTCGAAATTTTTACTGTGAAACGCTAAATAATGCTATAGGTACCTATCATTACTAAAAACACTCGCCTTGGGCACAGCCTTGGGTAACCTAGTGCATGTCGTGCACTTGAGAAAATCAATGATCAAGTTAAAACTGGTCAGTTCAAAAGGAAGCTTTGAACTTAAAACACGAAGTCACAATTCTGAAGAACGCACCTGCGTCACACGTACCAATGACGTTCACGAAATATCTACAAATTGACAATGCACATGAATTTGTAAATAAAATTACACTTTCCGCGAATTCCTGACGTTTGTTGCCTTAAATTAAGACCGTAGTGTTTCTGTGAGAGAAGTTTATGATACTGTGACTAAAATGAGTTCCGGAAAGCCGGTGACGAATCAGCTTTGCACTACACAGATGTTCCCGACGTAGTTTGATAGAAAATCTGAATCTGTTAAGGGATTCAGTGAAGTAATATTTCTACGTTATTCTCATTGTATAAGTAGAAACGTGGGCGCTATTTACGGCACTATAAAACTTCCCGTCGGGTGCACTTTAGCGTTGAACGGTGCATAATTAAACAAGGGCGGGGGATCTTCGCACCTACTCTGTAGGGGCGTGAGCGCGTCCCACATAATTACTAGTAAAGGTAAGGATATTGAATATAATTATTTTTGTGTGGGTTCCAAGGATTTAGTAGAACTTAAAGGAGCTTATTTAAGTTTGAGAGTAGCAAATTAAACATAATATCTGGTAAGGTTAGAAGTCTATGCGTAGGTGTTAGAACAGTGAAATCATAATAAAAACAATACCAGCCTATTTTAGTCTTACAGTACAGCCTCTTCATATCAGAGAAGTTACTTTCTTCACTATTTCAGACTTATGTTAATTAGATTTTTAAGTTTCCTCACGATGTTTTTCTTCACCGTCGTCAGTGATATCCAAGATAAACTTAAAAATAAAAAGTACGTATGACTAGAATAAGTCACATTGATACTTGCTTGGTTTTGAAACCGTAACTTCATGTAGGAAAGGCGAGCACCACCTGGTCAAAATGACATGGTCATAAAATCAATATAGTTTTGTTATTAATTGAACTATTCCAACATGGAATATACAGAATATAGATAACAAAACGGATAATGAAGATGAAGAATATAAGTCACACTGCTGATAAAGATTCAATAGTTCTCAAAAGACACCTTGCCTCATTCAAAGAAAAACCTCCAGTAATTATTTAGCGAGATTCCTATCAATTCCTGACCCTAACAACAAAAGTTCCTCATACATCACCCAAAGCCTCTATCGATCATTTCGAAGAGGGTCAGCTGCGATACACACCTGCAAACCTATTACATTCTTTTATAGCGCAATAAAGCCATCATATGGTTTATTGCAGTGTCGTACATAATTTAGAAGTATCATGAAGACAGATCGTGAATGATATAAAAAGATATGTCCATAAATGTTCTTGTTTTAAGAATTTGTAACACAAAGTAAACATTTAATTTTTCCATTTTATGATGACTTAAGTAAGATCAACATTGTGAATAATTTCCTGAAATACGTTGACAGCTGAATACACGTCTCATAGGTTTAAGTAGTGAAATCATGAGCGTTTAAAACGTTTAATGAATTCTTTAAAAACCACAGAAATCTTGATATTGAGAAATGGACATACATTGCTCTTCATCTACATTGTAGTCACATGCAGAAGCAACCAGAATATTGTTGCAAAGATTTTGCAAAAACTTGAATTGAAAAGAGTGTCAGTTGAGTTCCTTGCTCGTTCATCCCCATAGGGACATGCCTACGTTTTTGAACGAGTAACTAGATTCAAATTTCTGGCTAACAGACCAACTCCCTGACAATTCAAAAGGGCCTGTAGATGATTTGATTTAAATAAATGCTTTGACTTTGATGAACTAAACATAAGATAGATGAAGGCTAATAAACGTAATGGGAATGAAAAACCTCACATACATAAACACGATTCAAAAACAACAGGAAACGTGAATGATTCAGAAGAACTCATCAGCTTAATTAAACAATAAAAACATCGTAAAACAGACAGCTGAGCCTACAAAGTAAACCCGAACAGTTGGAGGTTCCGCACCAACGACGGAGACTTAGCATACGTTTGATATTTTACGACAGGTTAAATTAAAGTGGGCCTGAGCTTTTAAAATACCGTACTGTACACATGATCACTACAATTACCGCTTAGAAACATGGTCGCCGGGCGGGGCTTGCCAAAAAGAGAGGGTTAAGTACTCCATAAACCGTACTGAATACACAATAGAGGGTGTGTCAGGCGTGGGGGGTGCGTTCTGCCTCGTATTTTATATACGCAAAACCAACTCGAGCGGAAGTTATGGGAGACGTGTAAAGTTAAGATGATTGCAAATTGTGTCGTTATTTCAAAGCTCTTTGTAGTTATGCAAAATGAAAGAGGTTTGTGGATTAAGGAAGCGTTTTGATTAATTTTTTGTTTCTATTGATAAGCTTGTAAAGCCCGACTTTCATGCGAGACTGTAGGACAAGTAACAATCTAACTTTTTTAAAAGTGCTTTTGAAGTTTATCATGGAAATTACTGGCATCGGTGAAGGAAATCGACGTTCGGAAACCTGTAAGTACTTATAATTAATCTAAGTCTGAAATCACCAATCCGCCTTGAGCAAGCGTGGTAATCAATGCTCGTGCCTTTTCTGTATGCCTTTGCCCTGCAGTAACACAATAATCAGCTGATATTTGAGATAATTATGTTTCAAAGGCAAGGATTCTGATCAGACAATTAAAGACAAACTGACAGTTGTTGTCAATAAAGTGGGAATCTCACAAACTTCACACATTACCAATAATTTACTAACACCTGAACACAGGTCTCCTAAATTAGCACTTCAAAAAAAATATGAACGTCCATAACCAGGTTTTATTTTTAGTGCAGAGATTCATGAGTGCACTATTTATGGTTAACGAAAGTCTTTGAAATGTAATCCAATTAATAAAGTCACTAGCCCAGTAACAGCCATGAATTTGATAAGTGACCTTGTCGATAACACACCTACCATCACTTAATAATTACTCCCTAATTAACCACAGGCATATAAGTGAGGTAATAAACAAAAACGAGGCCAATATACTCACAGGGGTAACGAATTTGACTAAACTAATCCACTAACGAATTATACATGTTTTACTAATTACTAGAGGTAGATAGATAGGGGTGGATAAACATTTTAATGTAACATTGGTAAAAAAAGTTAAAGAAATAAAGTCCGATGATGAAGCAAATGTCAAAGCATTTATTCAATTAGGTAGATCAATTACAGGCACTTTTGAACTGTCAAGGAGTTGATCAGAAAGTTGAAGCTAGTTGCTCGCTTCAAAACGTTCTGGTAGGCCTCTATAAGGAGGAGAGAGCAAGAAACCCCACGGACAGTCTTTTCAATTAGGTTTATACAAAATTTTAGTTACAATATTAGAGTAGCTTTCAGATACCTACGTGTCGTTAACGTTGGGGTAGATCAGTACAGATGGCCAGTTTTTCAGTTGATTCATATATTGGCTTGCATTGAAAACAGTGCTCGTAGGTCAACAACAAACCTTATACGAAGTTAATGGTATCACTGAAAAATGAAGTAGACACTAACGATTCACCAAAAAAATCTTCAAGCACAATACACTTTTTCACGAAACCAACACATCAGAAGCACAATAAATTCAGGCAATCACGACACACATGGATAAGACAGAATCGTACACTGAGAATCCAACTCCCCAGAATTGATAAACAAAATTCAATTGTTAGTTCGCGTCACTAACCCAACAATATTTCGGGTACATACTATTATCCCTCAGTAAAGAAGGCTGGTGAGGAGGGGGCAAGAGGGGGCAGAGGAAGAGCCTGAGAGCCACCCTGCGAAGGCTGCCAACAGCATCCGGGTTGAGTGTCGTTGAACGGCCAGCAATTAGGTCGACATCGCCGTCTCAGACGCGCCTCCAAGACGCCCCGAGAATCTTTGAATCTTTGGCTTGTTCAACATGTTTATTGGCTTTTTATTGGTCTATAAATAACTTGTTGGCTTAGCTCTATGCATTGTGCTTGGTTATGATTTGCTGAGTCTATGCCGGCTGCCATGTCCGCACATAATGCTTGTTAATATTCGTTGCTCCTTCATTTTATTTTATAAAATTATGCCTGCATGTGCCTCCCTCATTCATTTTAGGGTTCAATTTATGTTTTTATCATCTATCAGCAATTTCGCTCATCCGGTCGAACGCCCAGCGATTATTCAGTTGCAAAACATATGGATAAATTAACGAACTAGTTTTCCGAAAATTAGTAATGGGTTGATATTTAATTTAATGGCCAGAGCGATTACCACATTTCATTTAATATTAACAATAACTACCGATTTTCCGGTCAATTCATCCGGTATCCAGTATTAGTTATAGGACTGTTGGGGGTACAAACCAAGTAGAGATAGCAATAGTATATTTGTTGAAAACAACAAACACGGATATAGAACTTATTTTACTACACTAAATAACTGGTTTGGTTGTTTAAATACTGCATTAGCTTCTACTATTATGTGAAAACCCAATGTCGAATTTCAGGATATTCTACGAAGGAAAGCAGTGTCAGGGTAGTATAAATCAGTAACAAATATGAAAGAACCAACCAACCAACTAACTAAAGGACACATATACTACAAATACAGAAAGTTGATAGTTTGAAGACAAAAATATTTGGAACTGATCTGCCCTAACATACGTTAGTGACAAAGACAAATTGTACTACAGACTATTATAGTATCTATTATGACGTAGTCCACAATCACGAAGTAATAATACCAGTCTTATTGTCCCACTGCAGGCCAAAGGACACTTCTCATATAGCGAAGGCATTCAAAGCATTGATCACCACGTATGGCTCAACACGGATTGGCGATTTCAGATTTATATTAATTATTAATTCTAGGTTTCCTCGCGATGTTTTCGTTCAGCGTTGTCCAAGATAAACTTCGAAATTACATATGGTTTGAAAAAATTATATTCATGGTTTCAAATCTACAACCTAATCATGACCTATTGCGTGTGAGGCAGGCGTCCTATCCCACTCCATAAACGCTTCGCTTTTAAGTCCACGATAGCACCCACGCATTAATCCCCATGCAGTTCAAACTGAGCGCTGTTTAGAAAGCAATTAAAAGGACCCAACGGACGAGGTTACCGACGACAATATACCCAGTGCCACTAAGTAGGTCAATCATCGCGTTTCTCAGCAAACTTGGCACAGCCAAGCAAACAATCTTGATTGAAAGTGCCCCTAATCGGTTACACTGAACGGGATAAATCGAACGAGCCTAACCGTTGCCTGCTACACTTAATGATTAATGATCGAACTGATGTGATATATTAGGTGGCGTTGAATTTTGTAATTATATTCGTCAGTGGCGTGACAGTTATTGGAGGTTTACGTTTGTTCTTAATCTTGGTTTAGCTTGCCTTTGTGTGTGAGCTGTTTGGTAGGGGGAAATGTGTAGCACTATACGAAGCTCACTATAATTTCCCTAGCTTTATTGGATGCTATCAAGTTTGAGCTTACATGTAACATAAATCATATGCTCTCTAAAATATCTTCAACAGCTTTCAACCCCGGTTCTAACATAACAGTGCATAATGGAGGGTTAAGCTCATCAAACCTCACTTTAAATTCGGTTTAAACACGAGTGGTAACCTCTCGACATCAAAGAGACACATCGTGATGCGACTCGAATATTTCCCGACTATAAATACCAAGGATGAAGCTGGCGTATAAAACGTGTGGTCTGTAAAATTGTCTTGGAAATTGGAACGTGCACATCGTAAATGCTACACATGAAAAATCTTGTAACAATGTTTTGGACAGTCCTGTTAAAGAATTAATGTACTTCGGTTGGCAAGATAATGAAGAAAAGCGTGCAGAAAATTTTGCTGTTCGCTCTCATCACAATGCATGAAATAAAAAAATACACAATTTCATCTATCGTGTTTTAAATAAAACAGAAGCTACCGTTTCTGATTTTACATCATAAAATACCTTGTAACTGTCAGTCATCACATTCAGCCATGTTCCACTATAAAGATCACTAAGCCATTGACAAGAAACACTGGTTCAGCATCAAAAGAACGTGGGTTCTATTTAAACCCGAAACAATTCCAACGTTAACTGTAAACCAATAAATCGAATACATCGATAAATTCGAAAACTACAAATCACTCGATGCGCAAATGGTTTTCGTAAAGAAAAAGAAACACTGGAGCTTTTACTAAGCGAAGGTTAACTAACACCTATATAATTTATACCAGAATTCAATAGTTCTGATGTACGGTCACATCGCGTGCTTTGTTGGGTTTTATCAGGGCCACACCTAGAATTTCGCAACTTAGTTATTAAATGTGGGCTCGTCGATTTGGCGAGCGATTTTAGCAATTACAGTCCAATAAAGTAGTTAAGTAGACATTAGATGGGATATCTAACTAGAATCAAATAGGACTCTTAAAGTTATAATCTTGTGAAATATATACTTTAAGCGTGAACTGCCGATTGCTTTGATAACATCAAATATGTAGTTACTTTAGCGCACATTTTCTTTTACTTTTACCAGAAAAGTCTTCACAGCATTTTTTTTTCTTGGTACAGCTTTTTTTTCACCTCGGTTGTTTAATATTGAAAGTCTAAGTAAAGATCCAAAGTGCACGCTCGACATGACTCGATCTCGCTGTTAAAAGGTTACTTTTATTCCAGAGTTTACTCCAGTTTTTTCAATCCAATCTTCATTCGCTTGAGTGTAAACACTTGAGTGCAGTTATTTTTTTCCTTGTGGCACGAACGTGTAAAGTTTCTTACTTTTATCTATTTTTAGTTCTTGTTTTAAATTTTCAGATTAATACCCTACAAACCTGTCTGTTTTACTTTCTTCTACACTACATTACCATTTTCTATTTCATTGTCTCATGATTACTCATAACCACCATCTACCCAATGCAACAAAGTAGCAGTATTGTTGTTATCGCAACAGCTACAATTACGATTACTAACTGCTGTTTCGTGTTGTTTCTATGCAAGAACAATCGCGTGTTCATAAACCTTAAAAGGCTTACGGCCAATATCGACACGGAACGATGACGTCACGTCCGGGAAGCGGTCGGCCCTGAATAGGAAACAGGGGAACGAAGTTTAAAGTGAAGTTCGAAAGAGGTGTCAAAGTTTCTGATAGTGACAACGTAGATACCCGTGTTCAAGCGTCTTGGATAGAAATTAAGCTCATTATAATTAGAAGGAGAACATGCTTTGCAAACCACCTAACATTGATGTAATGTTTTTCTTTTAAAGACATCATTGAATGCTAATTTAAATTTGCAGAAAACAACAAATGTTTTCAACAATCTGCACCTTGAAAAACACAATAAAAATATACACAATGAAATTACACAGTTCCATTCCTGTATTGCAAACGTTATAAGACACCAAAGTAATGCAACTAAAGAACCAAATACAATCTTCCAAGCAATGATTTATCTTTATTCATGGTGTCATGTCCGATTCATACGGTACCCCGGAGAACGTGAGAGGAAAACCACAATATACTTATTATGTACCCCACGTACTCTGTGCGACACCTTTATCAGGGAATATGTATGTCTAAAACGATATATAGCAGTTTATATCCTCCTGATATTCGGCAGTATTAAAAATGTAAGACTGTGTTTCAATTTGTCCGCTGAAATCTTTACTGACTATCTGATTTTCATTTCGTTAAGCATATTTTATATATGAGAGGAATATCTAAGTTATTTGTATTTCTGTTTATGTCAAAGTCAGTTTAAAATTTACCCAGCAGATTGCGATGCAAATTCCACCTCTTGGCACCTAAACAAGCAAATCATGCCGAACATGACAGCTGATTACATCTATCCTTGCCTTCTCTTCAACAATCAAAGTCAAGACACTACTGGATGAATCTGTAAACCATCACAAACCCAATTGTTTGTGCAGAATTTGATGCATGTCTTAAATATAAAGAATATGCAGAATCAGAAATCGACTTCTTGAATGTTTAAATTCAACACAACACAATCACCTTTCTGAATTTAAAATTCCAACAGTGAATTTACGAGAACGACAAAACAGAAATGCATTGTCGAAATCCTACATTGACACAGATATTTAAATGGCAACTCTGTTTACTGACAGACGAGGCGTGTAACAGCAGAATCGCATTTTGAACTAATGAATCGGGTGTATCCAAAAGGCTATTGGAAATTTTAATTGAAGTCGAAAGCTATAGAGGAAAATAATTAATTGACAAAAATGAATAAATGAATGTCGCTTTTTCAATAACAATGAACCCAGTAAATATCATTTAATGAAAATTATTTCTGGTCTTTCGATAATCACTGGGAATTATTGGACACAGACAAATCTTAACTAATATTATAAAGAGAAAAGATTCGATTTTAAAACTATTTCACATATGGAAAGCTACATTACCAACAAGGAACATAATATAACTTGTGAAAAAAAAAAAGTTGGGATACGTAAAAAAAATTACAAAGTCGCAGGTAAATTGATTGTAGTTTATAAAAGAAAACGTAATTCAACCCTAAATCTAAATTCTGTGCTAAACAAAAACTCCCAATTCCGAAATATACAAACAATCGAATATAGCATTGATATACCAGGCGCCCAGAACTAAAAAGAGATATTGTATATTCAACGCACACCTGCCGCAGTCGGTCCGTGTCACCGCTAATCAGTATATCTCTTGACTGCCAGCCCTATTGCCCTGCGGCATACCGGCTCGGATGTGTACGGTCGTAATGGGAAAATCGTGGATGAAAACCGATAGTCAACCAGAAAACACGATAAAAGGTACACAAAAGCTTTTGATCTGTTTTTGATGTAATTCGGAAAGGTTTAACGTGGACCTGATAAATATATTACTGAATAGTTTGTGCTTTTAACTAGGAGAGTTTTGGAGGAGAGTAAGTGTTTAATTGTTTCGTAATTATGAATCACAAAGACAACATTGAACAGGGGGACAGTTCTAGTTACTTTTAGGAACTTTCGCATTCTAATTTAAATATGTCCGCCTACAGTTTTGACAAGATTTTAATTTTGATTGTCGCTGAGATGAGATTGCGACTAGATTTTGAACATACGGTAATTGGCCTTTAGTTAGTTAATAAACTATCTGACTATAATAACCATGATCAAAATCTCCCTTTGTAAAACAATATAGGAACTCTTCCACGTTTTTCTGAAGGCTTATATCAAATTACTTGCTCATAGACACAGGGATCAATATGAGCTAACGGTCAGCACGTGTGCCGTAAACATTCGGGGCACGTTCCGGTTCAGTTAAACCGGCTCGAACTAATCAGGACTCACACCACGAGAGCACGCTTTACCAGAACTAAGTTTTTGATTACATTACTTTGTCAGTGTTGGAAACTTAATATAAATGCAAACTGGACAACATCCTATTTGTTTGTGGGTCTATTTGATAGGTGTCATCACAGTTGGGTGTAGAGATTAGAGAGAAAATGACTATTGGATTAGGATTTTATGTTTGTGCTAATAAAGTGGATGGAACGTCCTCTGTTGGAGCTCAGGGTGCTTAAATTGGATGTTATGTAGATGTTCTAGTACTTCTTTATTAGCCTGTTCTGATCCACACCTGGGCAAAGGCCAGCCTCCACTCCTTCCAATTTTCGCGATTCAGTTTTGGACGAATCGATCCAATTCGTCCCGCCATCTCCTTCGTGGCCTGCCGCGATCCCGTCTTACTCTGTTTCTAGAATTAGACATTCCAAACAAAATCCGGCAGGATTTGAGACGAAATATATCACACATTTCAAAACATTAAAAAAGAAGGATGCCGCCATTATGCACTTCGGACTAAAACGAAAGACGCGAAGAAAGTCGTTTAGTAAAGGCCCTTTTCTGTCAGCTTGCTCTTAAAACGTGTCCCTCACGTTGACTTTCCGGCTCGGAATCTCTTCATTTTATGGAACAGTTTTCTTAATCTATTATCCCAAAAATAAACTGAGATAACATTCTCCTTTAAAGCTACTTCTGGCCGTTATAAGAAGGCTGGCTTCATTAAAAGTTGAACGATCGACATTTTGTTTTTAGTAGAGCTAAACAATATGAAAAAGTTAAATCCGTTAAGGGAAACCTGGCCGGTTAATTAACCTAGGTTCGACACAAAACCGGGTGTGTTTTAATTATATTAATTCCCCATATAAATTGTGTTAAGTGGGGTCGGTTTGGTGGCGTTAACTGTTCCGAAATCGGTAATTTTTATTATACTTAACCACAACAAAGGTTTTCAATCGAGGAAATGTAGTCGTGGACATAGAGAAATTAGAACGGGTATTACGTCGATGCTTTTAAAACGATCGATGACCACAATACATAGTCTATTCCATTTTAAATCTATTCTGGGATGTTTTTTATGTCAATGGTGAAACTGTCATTTGTAGGCAAAGCGTCAGTAAGTTGGGTCAATCATGATTACGTACGCACGTACGTATTTAGTTATCAATGGTCGTGAAGCTCGTACTAAATATTTTATTTGGTCAAAGTTTAGCCATAGAATATTGATTGATCAAACAAAAGACAAAAGGTTTTTGATTATATGTCTAGAACTTAAGGCATATGGAGGCAATTTTCACCTTCTAGTAAACTAGCGTCCAGTTAATAATAGGATAGACATATCGATCTAGATAATTGTTAGTTTGTCTGAGTAAATTATGTACGGTGCTAGCAGACGGTGAGGTGAACCTACATAAACATATTTAACCCTAAAAAGAAAATCAATTTTGTTATGTTATCGAATTAAGTTCAATGTCTTTTTGTGATGTTTGCGTGGTTAGGACGGGGGGGAAGGTGTATTTATTGGTAGAAGCTAAGTTGGATCGTGATCAACAAATAGCCTGATGAATTAGTCAAAACGTTTTATCCTTCAATAAAATTTTTACTAATATAATAAAGCTGGAGTTTGTTTGTTTGTTTAAATATATCTGGAAGTACCAGTCGGATTGGAAAAATCTTTTATACGATAGCCAGATTAATGAGGAATAGTATAGGCTATATAACATGACGCTAGGATTCACGGGAGCGGAGCAGTAACCAAGTAAAACCTCGATGTATGCATAATTAGTAGTTTGAAAAATTTGCATGACAGAAAATAAAATTGCCATACTAAAAACAAACACATACAAATAAGGCATTGAATTGAATACCAAGCACAGAAGATTCAACCACAAAAGAAGACGACGAATCGAACACAATGAATCTCCCTAACCGGTCAAAAAAACATGAGTTCATGGAACTTTCCAGAAATCTAGTAGACCGTGACGCATGTACAGTTAAAAATATTTCTTGTAGGGTTTTATTTCCCAAGAAAGCTCGTTCCAACACTTCGAAGTTCGTCGACATTACTTATAATGTCCCCTGTTGACAGTTTATAGAAATAATTGCGGCTGGAACCACAATGGTATGGGAAGTATTGAATCTAAAAGTTTCTTTTTTAATTTTGTACTTAGGTGAATTAGGCATACTGGCTGGAATATTAAAACGACAAAACACGCTGTGTTTTACTAAGAATAAGCAAAGGCAAGGTCTTATAGAAGAAAGGCAACAATTTGGCGAAGTACTTCTAGCAAGAAGGAAAATTAAAGCAGAGGCAAAGCCGGTAGAAAGCCATCCATTTGGCAAACTACTTCTAGCAAAAACGAATATTAAAGTAAAGACAATAAAGCCTATAACTCAAAAACTCAATCATCAAAAGATGCAACACGTTCGATAATACAGTCGAAGCGAGAGAACTCGAGTTTTCTATAGCGTCACTATTCACTCAACCAACGTTAATAGTGTCAGCCATTCTCTTATTCAGACTCGTAACTAAGCCAAACTAACCCGTAGTCACGCAGGGCGGCTTCACACGACACCCCACAATATACACTACACAGAAGCACCATTCCAATAACTAGTTTCTACTGTATAGTACAACCCTTAATTGATTGCAGCCCCGTTACCGGGATGGGAGGACGGAAACCGCATATGTATGTTACTTTAAACAATAATTATCTACCTATAGTAGTTGTATGAAACTGGCTTTTAAATTAATGAGCCTAATCCAATCAGACGACGCTTTCCAGGATTACGTACGAAATAACAATCGACAGAGAAGTCTTTTAAAATTTACATTGCACAGAATTCACATTGTTTTAAAACAGAGGACTTTTGTGACAATGAGAAGAATGTGATTCTGAATTGATTTAAGAGGAAGACAAGAGTCCTTCTGAAAGTTTTGTCCCATTTTAATCTTGAAATGCATTGGGATATTTTATTTGCTATCCGTAAAAGCTTCCTTCACTGCATTCCAACATAAATTCTACATTTCAAGGCATTCCCGAACACGAGTGACATATCACTGCAAGTATTTTTAAGATATCGATTCCATTTCCCAGTCTTAAAAGATCAGCCTTTGAAAATAGTCCATTTGATACCGCAATAGAAATCATATTTGAGAAACTTCATAGAAATTGTGATAAAATTGGACGTGTTTTGAGTTGAACGGATCGTTCTTGTAATTGGATTTGGTTTTCAGTCGGCTTTATGTTGTGATGTGCAGTCAGCTCGGTTAGATTGATGATGATGAAATTTAATTGGATGGTGTTGCCAGGAACTCCTTCTCCGATCTCAACTATTTTGGAGCAAATCTTAATTGCTTTGTGAACCATGCCGCGACGCGTCTCAAGTCTCAAGTAGAAAAACATGGAATTTCTAAGCATACAATTTAAGGAATCTTTCGTAAATACACGACCTTTACCTAGTTTTGAATTTACAATTAATCATTTTGTATGTATAAAGATTCCTTACAATACTTTGGTATTCCAAAGCAATTAATCATGTGGCTTATTGTAAAGACGGTGCTATTGAAACACAGCTCTCGTTTAACGACATTATAGTATTTTCCTCATACAACACAAACCCAGAATGGCGATCTTACGCAATTCCGCAATTTAAATCTTTATTACCGAAAAACAAATCTTCATCCGAATCCTATCTAGAATAATGGACTGCAAGATACCCAAGTAGAATGGGTTCAATTTATCTTATATTTTAACCCAGCGCACTCCTATGTCTGCAAGCGAGATAGGAATGGAGGATTACGTCGTGCAGTCGACATATTGTAATCGATATTCGTCTAATCGTCGAACGTAAACCTTCCGTGCATTGTTAGTGCAATCTAAATGGAAGCTCTTCTATACCTTCGCCGAGTACAGGCGTGGCTTAATTCGATTTGCGGGAACCTCGGCACTGTTCTGACCGTGGACGTGATATGCATGAACAAAGGTCTCACTTTATGCTTGAATCTATTACAGAGGGATCGGTGTAATGCTACAATTAATTTCCATTTCAAAGATCTCAAGTTCTGTATAGTTAAGGTATTATGAACGTTTCATGAGGCCAACGAACTGCCAGAGCAAAACGATGGAAACAATTAAGTTCATGCAGCACCTGAGAAATTAAATCTTAAGAAAATAAATTGCAAAAGGAAATTAGAAAACCGGTAGCGAAAAAGGAAGACTTATTCTAATTAAAAGTTCATTTGTAGAAAACAGACGGGTTGTAGTAAAATGGAGTGACCTCGAATGCAAAAATCGATACAACAGAGGAGAAATTGAATTTGGATTGGAAACGTGTCATTGAATCTGATGGTAGGCAAAAAAGAATTGACGTATCGACAGTTGAAATACGAGTGGTGAACGTATCAACCTTAAGTGAGTAAATGTAGCGGAGTGGGGCAGGAGAGACGGGCATAACGGACGGGGTAGATAGTGTATTGCAGTTGAAGAGGAGACAGCGCTTATTGTAAACATAGGACACGAATCGGAACTACTCGTAGATACTACTGTTGCAGTGTTTCAATACAATGGGAACAGAGAACTCCAAGTCCAATGGAGACATTACAAAACAACCTGTTTAAAAGACCCCAGACTGTAAAAATGGTAAATATTATGTCAGCGAAGAATAAAGAATATTCTAGTTCTGAGTAAAAATGAAATTTTAAACCAGCGTGGAACTCGGAATATTATGTGGTTAATTTATATTCCAAAAGTGACTTCATAATTTGGAAAAATTATCATATTTCAGAATACCTGTTTTGTGAGATGAATTAAATTTTTTGTGGAATGTATTTCAAATGTTTTGGAGGTATTTTTCCACTGGGAAACTTAATTGTGTTCTCGGAACGAACTTCTGCATGTACTTTACATGTTTATTTTTGACAATAGTTAACTTTAAAATCATGACGAAAGCTGTACAGAATTCAAATTCGAATTCAATTCTTTCAATCTTTTTATCTTCGGACGATTATCTAAATTGATGGATATTTCTGTCTTTTTACCATTTAAAGTAACAAAACATACGTACCACGAGTGCGTGTCGCACCCGTCTTTCCGCCGCGGCGTATGGCTCCCTATTATGCTGCAGGTTGCGAACTGAAACAAGGAAACAACAGATTTATTGAAACGAACAGGAAAAACATTCTTTAGCGTGTTCCTCAAAAAGTGGAGCAAACAAATAGGACTGGGTCGATCACGTTTCTGCTGAAGGTTGGATAAGTCAAAGATTTCGAAATATATCATATTTTTCTTGAAGATTTTGCTGCCAGATTTTTCCAAACTTTTTTTGCTTACATTTAACATCGGTGTTCTGTACAAACCCAGAAAAACTCAAGATGTCTGCAGTTAATAGGCACTTGTACGTTTGCTGAGGTGAAAAATTGCTTAATTGTCATTAGAAGACCAAGAATGTTAATGTTATACCTTTTTCCAGTATATTTGCATCAGTGGTACTTAGAATTTCTAAATCTCTTCTCCACTAGAAGTTAACGGGTGAACTATGGTAGGTTAACTTCCATATTATGCGCATTTATTAGCATAGTCTGGAAAGCAGTCCTAGTCTGATTTGAGCTCAAACGTTCAAAAAGTCGTACTTAGCATCAATTAGTGGTGCAAGACTTTAAAGTTAGATTTTAATTCTACGTGTTTTATGTAAATGAGTCTATCATGAGAACTTAATAGTTAGAAGTGTTTAGATAAATACTAGAAAGTCAGATTTGATAGCAAATTGAGAGAGAAAAGAATAAGAATTATTTTGGACATCTGACAAATCGGTACAGAAAAATAAAGGCACAAATGTGGTACCAATATTATTTCTAAGCCACACCACAAGCAAGATGCGATCTATTTTCGCTAAGACTCCCGAACAAGACAAGCCCATTTACCGCCAAACCATTACCGCTTGCAACCAGGCCGTTTTATATTTAGAGAGTGGATTCCTGCTGCGCTTCCGTGTTCAGACGCAAGCATTAGTGGACCGAGTGACTAATTGCAAAGCTGTAGCTCAGAATTGTGCCGGATACTGTTCGTGGTACCGCGATATGCTCGGTTTGAGATGGCCGTAATACATTCATGTGATTTTGTTGAATGGAAGCTGTTCATGGTAAACGTTGGGTGGTTTGCTGTAATTGATATGTGGATTTCCTATTCGTGAAAGCGATTTAGTTTGCTTGGAATTTTTGGTAGGTACAGTATAATCAAAACAGCCCGTGAATGTTTTCGACAATCATTGTTTCAACTATGAAAACCCGCATTCAAAGAGAAAAATATATTTATTGAAAAAAAAAATAAAGCCAAAAGCCGTGAATGAAAATCCCGAAACTTTTAAAAATGCTGAACATATTTTTTTGCCAATTAACGGCGCAAAACAGCTTTTAAAACAAGGAATCATTCCAGTATTTTCATTTTTGACCGAAAAGCTTTTAAAAGAAAAAATATTCTGCATCCATGCTTCACGTTTGTTTGCACAAAATGTTGGTCACGACCTTAATATTTATGCATACATAAAGATATTAATGTTGGAGATACGATCTTTTATTTCATTGTTGTACAATGTAAGAGCCATTAAATCGTTTGTTCTTGAAGCAACTGAGGGAAACTGGCAACCGTGACAGCAGAAATATTGGATTAGAAAACAATAAATTCAAAGCATAATATTACAAGTAAATAAAGTTTCAACTAGAATGCATGCTCGTTTAGCGTAGATAGTAAAAAGAACAATTTGAAAGAGTCGTGAATTCAACTGCCAAGTAACAATTACAACTCAGCTTTTTTCCCTGGAAGCAGTCTCATAGAACAACTGAATGATATTGTTCACTTCACAAGAGAATAACGCAACGACCCGCGAACATGCATCACAATAGATTTGTTCGCAAATCCAGCGAGCACAGAACGCAATGTGGAGCATGCCTTTGTCTAAGCCAGAATATCAGTGCATGTATTTAAAGCCAGTCCTATTGGCTTCAGTGGAGAATTAATTAATTGTGGAGCTGGAATACCTTCAGGGTATTAGGATTACACTAAACTTGGTGTTGCGAGTTCAGGTTACGGGTTTACGGGATAACATTGAGCAAATAACTTCGTTAAAGTTATGGAGTGTGATTCTGGACACAATTGGCTAGAAACGTTTGCGTTGATTCAAAGTTTTGCTAGTCGGAATATTATAATTCCTGTTAACAGAAGCGCTTATTTGTGGGGTTTACTCTTGAATTGTGGTGTGTTGACCCAGTAGTTAAGGCCTCTCATGTATGAGGTTGTGTGGTTGTTTTTAAACCATGTTTAAGTATGTTCTTAGTTTATCCTTGACATCATTAACATCGGTGATGGAAAACATCGTGAGGAAACCTGGACTTTTAAGACCTATAAGTCTGAAATTGCCAATCCGCCTTGAGAAAGCGTGGTGATCAATGGTGCCTTCTCTTCAAGAGAAGAGACCTATGCCTTGCAGTTGTATTATTATTCTTGAAACCATTTTTCTTTCACGCATTGCTAACTTTATGTTTTCCATTTAAATGTTGTTTATACAAACTTCAGAGGAAATTAATTACAGTAATTGCTTGTTTTTTTTTTCTGCACTGATTTATTACGACACCGCTTTTAAACCTTGGACGAATCCAACTTTACACGGAGGGAGCTTACAGCCCCATTTATTTTATTCCAAGCAGACAGTTACCCTCGAGAGTAAAACAAATCGAACTCACGTGGATATCTAGTTAGTTAATCGGAACTGGAGAAACTCTTGAGTCGTTAGTTTTACTGGAAACTAGTGTTTGCCTGCGACTTCATTCGCGTGGTGTCGCTTATCTACTGGATATATTTTTATGCGCATTTCCTAACTTTATTCTAAAATAAAAGTACTCCTAATTAAGGCCCAGCCGTTTAGTAGATTAACTAGAACCAACAGAAAAACAGACAAAAAAATAAAATTGTAACTTCATACCATAACGCCTGTAATCCCCAAAGGATTGAGCAAAGGTGTACCGATTAGTATTCCCACAAAAGAAATGAAAATAAAACTTTGTGTGATGAGCATAATTGTTGGTTCTGTGTCTGGGTGTAATTTATCTATAACATGTATGTATAAATTATATAAGTATGAATCAGTTGTCTGGTTACCATAACACAAGCTCTGCTTAGCTTGGGATCAGATGGCCGTGTGTGAGTTGTCCCAAGATATTTATTATTTATTTATTTATAATTTTTTTTATTAAATTTGCAAATGCATTAATTTAGCAAAGAGCTAAGCTGTTATTTTGATATTACAAGCAGACACTTCGACTTTATTTATTTGTATAGATAGATGATGTTCTTATATCAATTGAAGTATTGACAGATGTATTTTTATATGGCCTTGGGTTATAAATAGACTACCATATGTCATAATCACAACAGACGACAGATGTCGTCACAAGAATAATCAAGTAACCATCTTTCACAAAGACGACAAAGTAGCGTTCAATAAGTAGATAAGTACAGTCAGCAACAAAAGTCGATTAACAATGTTGCTTTTTTATATCATTTAAACAGACACTAAACACATAATGTACTGGCTTTCAGAATTTCAGGCAATAGCTAAGGTTTATTTTATTTTAATTTTATATTCATTGCGTTTTACTTTTAATATTTGTACCTAATAATTAGGATTTATAAATCATAAATGTTGATCGACTTTTGTTTGCTGACTGTACTACCGTTTCGTAGTATACGTGACATGCCAATCGATATAAGATTACTGAAATACCTTCAAACCAGTCCTTTTCTTCAGAAAATTGATTTTCGATATAAGCCTTTTCGAATAATTACGACTCGAAACCTGAATGCCTCGGTTAATTTATAACCTGTCCGTTATTACTTTATCGACATATTTTATTGGAGGTTTCAAATAGTTTTGTAAGTATTGCTTTTAATTGGAACTTTAGGTTGGGTGTTTATTTGTAGTATTATAATATTATAGTTATGTAACACGACTTTTAATATAATAAGTTATAAAGGAAAAATATGAACCAAATTTATTTAACGCTGGCAATATTTTCGAATAGGACTTTTATTTATAACTAGCTGTTGTCTGCGATTTTGTCCGTGTGATTTTTTTCACCCGTGTTAAGATACGCCTTTGGAGACTGCTCCGTTCCCGTGTTACGTAGCGTGATGTTTTATAGCGTATACTATTCCTCGTGAATCTGGCTATCATATACATAAAGATTTTTTCCAATCCGACTGGTAGTTCAAGATATAAGCTCGATTGAACAAACAAAAAACTCTACAGCTTTTTTATATTAGTAATAGTTTAAAGATAGTTGAATAATAACTTCTAATAACGTATTACGTTATTATTATGTAATAGACAATAATAAATAATAAGAAAATAACATAATAATCAAAATAATCAAAAAAATAAATGATAAATAATCATCATCATCATCATATTAATAATTATATAATCATATATTCCAAAAAACTATTAACTAAAATTATTTCAAGTTTTTCGCAACCACTATCAGACATTTGATACCGAAAATTAAGACAAAATGCTTAAGAAGATTTTATCTTAACATCCCTAAGAGGTCATTATCGGGGATGGGTACAAGTGGGGCAGGGTGAAAGAGCTAGTCCAAACAACGATAAGGTCTCAAGGCGGGGTAAGTAAATGTGCTAATATTTGTCGAGTGTCGTATGGTGACGCATTACGTCTAGCATCTTATTTATTTTTGGCGTCATTTTTATTGGATAATTGGACGTTAGTTGCGCTTGCGACCACCTAGGAGATGAAGGGATACATAGTTTGATTATAGGGAAGGTTTGTGGGGGTGGATGGATGTTGCTTTGAGAGGTCAAGAACTTGTAAGAAGTTTGAAAGAATCGACGCGTTCTAACGTTTTTAAAAAAACACTAGCTCCTGCTCGCGTCAAAGTTAATATTTATATTCCACGGGAACCGTACATTTTTCCAGACCATAATCCATCTCTGTGCTAAATTTCATCCAGACCCGTTCAGCCGTTCTGGCGTGATTGAGTAACAAACATCCATACATTCAAACTTTCGCATTTATAATACCTAGTATCACAAGATTACAGAGAATTAGACCAGGGTATTGTCGGTAACTCCAAGTTTCGGCTCGTTCGTATAGGAAGCGTCTTCATTCGAGCCACCCCAGCTCCACAAGGAAGGCCTTCACGTTATTAGCGATCTCTTGGAAGGTACAGTCGCGGTCATAAGTGGAGTAGCAGTTTACAAAGCAAATGGATCGACACTTTGGTTAAACTTACGACCTTTCAACGTCGTGTGCCAATTTTGAGGTGTACGTAGGTACTGTGTTATTACGTTCAAAAGTGCCATATTTAATTGCCTAATTAAATAAATTATTTGACTTTGACTTTAACTTTGAATACATCACTTATACACACAGATGTAGGTATGGCCTGTAACCCGTGTTCACAGCAATTTAAACTTTAGCATGCTACTGCACTTATGACCGCGACTGTACCTAGGTTACCGAAGAGCTTACTTAGCCTTGGACTAGGTTAACAAAGATTATTAACGTTAATGTAACTTACATGATACGACACAACGACGTCTAAAATTCACCGGTTGAGAAAGCCCGCAAAAGATACTATTAAAATAAAATAATATAACATTTCCTTTATCTTTATTAAACATATCTTTTATTAGTTAAAGTAAAATAATTAAAAGAGATTGACGCTAATTCCTTTTGTATAAAACACTAAACGTTTATCTCTCAAAGTAAATAACTGCACCATATCAAGACACATGTATTTAATGTCTTAATGACACATGTTTAATGTTCTATTTACTTTAGCACATTATTTTTTAGGTTATTATCACGTAGAGATTGAGAAGCTTGCTACATAAGTACTTAAATCAATGCAAACATAAAAGTATTATAAAAATGTGTTACTAATGTAATTACAAAATAAATTTAGCTCAAGGATAGTTTGCTTTATTAAAGTCTAGATAAAAAAAAATATTAATTTTGATAAGGTACAGTCAGCTACAAAAGTCGATTAACATTTGTGATTTTTAAATCCTAATTATTAAGTACAATATTAAAAATAAAACTCAATGAACATAAAATTAAGATGTAATAAACCCTAAGCTATTACCTGAAATTCAGAAAACCAGTAAATTATGTGTTTAGTGTCTGTTTAAATGATATAAAAAAGCAACGTTGTTAATCGACTTTTGTAGCTGACTGTAGTAAGATTCTACAGGCAATTTAATTTGGTCTTGTTGCTATGGGACAAAAAACTTGCACATGAAGGGTTCCGTATCTCCATTCTATTTATTATTAAAACACTCGTTTCTTATATGGGGACCTCGTTTAATTTTTAACTTTATTTTATTTTTAATAGTACTGTGAAAATTTCAAGCCTCTTCCTATTTCATTTCAAAAGATACAGCCCTGAGACAGACTGACAGACAGACAGCGGAGTCTTAGTAATATGGTACCGTTTGGCACTGTAAAAACAAAAAACTAGAGGTTTGATTATTATTAGCACAGTTGTCAGTTTTTGTTTATTTTCAGTTTCTAAACTGCGTCAAGGGCTCTCTGACATTGTCTGAGTGGAACAGTAAGTCCAGGATTCCTCACGATGTTTTCCTTCACCAATGCCAGTGATGTCCAAGATAAACTTTTAGAAAGTACACAGTGCAGTGCTTAATCCATCCACCCACGTAAAGAGTAGGTAATCTATAAAACAGTTTCACGTGACCAGTTCTCACGTCCCATATAATAAAAACTAACACACACAGACTGACAAATAGCCTATTATTTGTTCTACATTTTGTGCAGATGTGACATAAAACACGTCTGTTGCTCTTGACGTTAGATAAAGTTGTTGACAGTACAAATATTGCGGTACTCTGGTGTTTGCGTGTACAGTACATGTTAAATTAATGTAATTACAGACTTCCTGGTAGCTATCAGGTAAATGGGTAACAAATACGTGTATTGTAATTAAGGCTTAAATTGTAACCTTGTAATATTTTCCTAAAAGACTTACAAAAACCCTTTTATTTATGAATATGTGACATGTTTACTTTAAGAATTATTAAGTACTAGCTTCCGCAATTTCAACCGCGTGTGTCGGTTATCGGTGGTTTTTATTTTTTTTGCGCGGATCCCTAATTATTTTTTTTAAGTAAAAGAAGCCTTACTGATTATAACATTAGCTATCTGAGTGAAAGTAGGCGACAACTAGACGCCATATTGGAAAAAAAATAATGTCGACATAAAACAATGTTGCTAAGGTATCATTGAATAGATATTTGAAAATCATAGATTTCTCTTATCATTTTTCATTTCGAAATCCTTAGTAAAGTATACTGTAGTAGTACTGCCAACGAATTCCGTAACCAGCGTGCTTGTATGACAGGATGTATGATCGTGGAGGAAGCGAAAGGAGTATGTAAGGATAGTAGCAGGTCCGGGGTTGCGGGACGTCTTAACAGGATACCGTGGCCCCGGAACGTAAAGGGCAACAGAAGGAACAGGGTGGTTTTTTAGTCAGTAAAAGTCTGACAGTCCCTTCCGCCCCGCCCAGGACGGAAGGACTCATTTGATGATTTTTACCACCTCAAAAAAAAAAAAAAAAGGATAGTAGCAGGTGGCGTTCTGTGTTTCTGCCTATGCCCATAGGAAAAAGGCGTGAGTGTATGTATACATTATGTATGTATGTATGATTTCAGTTGCTAAATAAAAGTTTTAATTGATAATAAAAATAGGTATATGGTATCATTTTCGTTTGAAGTCTCGAACCGTCCGTAGCCAATTTTTTACATTAGACATTTATGACTAGTGTAGGAAGAAGATTATTAATTTAATGGTATATTCATTCATTTTTTAATTAGAATAAGTTTTTCATGGATTTGAAATCGATATCGCCTTGGCATGTTTGCTTATCACTTATGGCAGATGATGTCAGTTTTGGGAGTACATAGCAAGCTTACAGTAACTGCTAATTTTTTTAACCGATTAATCGATGCTAAGTCTGGCGTTAATCGATTGTTGCTATATTTCATATTAAAGTTTGCTTTTGCTGTGACTTCGTCCGAGTAAGTGTCGGGCCCGTTTCATCCCCTTACGGGGTGAATTTTGGAAAATCCTTTCTTAGCGGATGTCTACTAACTATAAACTACCTCCCTGCCAAATTGCATCTTTACACGTCAAGCGGTTTTTGATATTTCGTGATTCAGTTTCATTTCAATAATACAATTAATATGTACCAGTAATAAAGACAACTTGATACTGGTTATAAATAGTGTATTAGTAATACTAACCGAAGGTTTAACGCACGGTTGACGCCGCCAGCCACGCAGCTATATGACTAGGTATTTTCTTTGCGAATGATTCATACGCAAACAGTATTCCATTATTTATATATTATTTTATCATCTTGCATAAATGAACATTATGCTTAAATTATACATTTTAATATTGCCAGATTTTGTCTAGAAAATTAGTGAGCAAAAGTTAGAAATAAAAAAGTTTGCAATGCTGCCAATAAAAAAGGTCAATTTTTGGCACACTATATTCATACTATCACAAAAGTTTGCGTTGTAAATGATAGGATATGATTTGGCAGACTCACTGTAACATATTTTGAGTTAATTAATTTAATAGAAAATATTGTACCTACACTAGCTTCTGCCCGCGACTTCGTCCTCGTCCTCGTCAAAGTTTATTTCTCCATACAAACTTTGGACCTCCGTTTCATCCCCACAGGAGATGAATTTGGAAAATCCTTTTTCAGCGGAACTCTACTAACTATAAACTATCTACCTTCTCTAAGCTCAAAAACTACTGTACCAATTTTGGTGAAATTTGGTATAGGGTTAGTTTGAACCCCAGAAAGGACATAGGACACTTATTACCACGCGACTTCGTTTGTGTCTGCTATAACCGACATTTACGCGAGCAAAAGCTAGTACCTAAGCTATATTTCGGTAGGCAACAAAAGGCAATACTAATTATATTATTGACGTCCTAATGAATAATTAGGTATTTCAATATGTGACGTTCAGTTGACATATTTGCGTACAATAATACCGTCATTTTCCCTTTAACGTGGGCTAACAAAATAGAAATAATAATAAGGCTAACATCATGTTTATAAACGAGCTTACAGGAATGACGGAGATAGTTGTGGTTTTCAAATGAGTACCAAACAATTAAACAGGTACCTTCATCTTACTTCTGATTAATTGTTTTGTCATTTGGAAAGTATTCGGTAAAATAATGCTTGCAAAAAAATTATCGGAATAATATCAAAGTTCACTTTAAAATGTGTCACGGAAGAAATCAGATGCTTTTGGGGGGCTTGAGGCCGTTGCCCCCACCCTTGATCCGTTACTGGGTGAAACTGAATACTTACAAAAGTTAGTAGAAAATAGCTATTTTATTTTAAGAGAATAAGTATGGAGTTTCTTGCCCATACTTCTCCATTCAAAACCACCTTTTGGAAGAAGCAACTAGATTCAATTATCTTGTAAATTACGTTCAAAAGTGCCTTTTAACGGTTTAATTGAAATGAATAACTTGACTTTGACATTGACTTTGGGTCTCTGAAAAATTTGCCATGACAAGTCCTATAGATCATCATGAAATATCATCAACACGATTGGATGCAGAATGTAAGTATTGAACTTCAAAACCCGCTAAACTTAGAACATAAACTAATGGCCCAATAGGTTTAGAATCATAACCGGAATGCAGATTATAATCTTGAAGCAAATACTGGCAAAGAGCATTCACCCACATTCTTGGCTAATATTTTATACTCAGTCCGACATTGAATGAAATATTTGTATTGCAAAAAGGTTTTTAATAAAATAGTATTTTGCTGTTGAAAATTTCCTAAATTTCTGAGCAGAAAACTAACCCATTCACCGCCATACAGAATAATAAAACGAGTGGACAAAAATGATAAGATAACCGCTATCATGGTAACCAACTAATTCTGTAATTCCAATGGGATAAAATGCGGATATCCCCAAAAACATATCTTAAAATTGTTCAGTGGGCGTTTTTATCTCGGTGGCACAGTCCAACGCACTTCCAATGACCATGGTAACAGTTTAACAGCACCCTTATTACGTAGTAGTAAGGGTGGTTTTCGTAGGTCAAGTATTGACGGTTGCGTAAAAAGGCTCTGTACCGTACCGATGATCACATCGTCGTATCAATGCTAACCGGTGTCGGAGTCAGGCCAGTGTTGAAGTGAATCAGCCTCGCGTGCATACAGCCGGGTGATGTCATAACCATGACGTCACTGGAACAGCTCGATACTGCCGTCATCGCTATTACATTTAGAACAATTCCATTTACAATTCCATGAATTCTGCTACTCGCATTTAGGTCATTTCTAGTGCCTACGTGTTTTCGGAGTAGATTTAAACGTTAACATGGCGCTACTATCATAATTATCAATTGTTTTGTTTAAGAATTGGTCGTTTTCGAAGACCGTAGGACATTTTCAGTAAATACATGAGATACGATCGATGCCACAGACGAACTCGGGTGAGTCACATCTCCAGAACCGCCCTTGTTGGCTCGTTGTATAATTATTATGTGTCTAGACTCCCGGCGTCGGCTAGGCGACTATGGAAATATGACGACGCCAGGATATTTTATTAAGAAGTAACACATACAAGATTTCATCGAAATGAGGTTAACCGAGCTACGCCGCCGATTCGCCGCATCGATATGGTAATCGGTAACAATCGAATATCGAACCTTCTCAAGCACATACCTGAAAATATCACGAGTGCAGTATCAAGGCAAGAGAGTGCACAGGACGGAAAACACGAAGAGGTGATGTTCCCAGAACAACTTCTTATCTCCATATCACTTCACAGGGGCACCTCATAGTCCTCGAATGCTGAGTTCCTCGCACATCGCTAAAAGCGACTCCGGAATTCCTTTCAGGCATCAAATTTGTCACCTAATTTATCAGGCACTTGACTCATAATTGGTTGTGAATTTTCGCGCGGTACCAAGGGGGCACACATTATATTATGAAATAGTAACGGGGACACGTGCTCTCGCGGCAGAGAGGGACGGATTCACTGAACGTCCTTGGCGAGGGGGCGCGCGGGGCGCCTGCGGCATCAGACGTTTCAATCATCCCCGGGGGGACAGGGACGGGACTAGAGGCGCGCGGCGCGAGCGAGTGAGATGGACGAGACCGTGCTATTGACCGGCCCGCAGACCACGCCCACCCGGGCGAGACACGGGCGCGCTGATGCTCCAAGTGAAAATCGAACGTCGGCCCGGGCAGACGCGGCGGGAGGCGGCTCAGCTGCAGCACCAAGGTTACCCCCACGTACTTACTACTCATGCACTTCCTGTGCCACTTACGATGCCGCTGCCACTTGCCAACCACACTACCATTACTGCTATTACATTTTTGTCACTGTACTACAAGAATCTCATGTAAAATCTATAAAGCTGGCTAGGTTGTACGGTTCGATATACAGACTTGGCACGGAAACAATATAGGTTGCCAGAAAAGGACGTAACCGTTCGCGAGAGAGAGGAGCTGAAAGAATAATCGACGTGAAGTTACGACACCCGACATAGGACCTTTCATATTTAATTAAATCCCTACGGAAGGGGTTTGTGATGATTGGATGAAAAAATAACGGTCAAGTCCGACCTGTGTGTTGGCAGTACGAATTTTTAAACCAACCACGAGGTATTACGTAATCAGTGGTTTAAGGATAATTAGTTACGTAGTTTTTAAGTAGTTTTCGACAAGCGTGCTGGTTGATAAACCACGAAGTACGAGCTAGACTATAGCAACTTGTAGTCGTTTTAAGGTTATGTAATAGTAGTCTTCTTTACGGCTTAATCGTGTACGTGAGGTTTTAGGTGTGTAGAGCATTTAGTAACCAAGGTAGTCGTACAAGACTATGTGGAAACTGGGTAGATGGCTATAGATTTAACTTGCTATCTTTATGCTAAGATTTTAAAGCGCTTTTCTTAAAGTAAGACATGGTTGATTTAAGACCTTGCTGCCTTCTGTCTTCAATCAGACTAATGCCAATAAAACCATCAGACAAATTGTAACTAGTTTAACTTCATATAAAAATCTAGTTTGAACTTGAATTACCTGTGCGTGTGTGTGCCTATTTTTAAACAGAAGTCTGTCCTGTGAAGTCTAGACTGGTTCGTGATATTTTTTTTGGATATTAGACTAATCCTGTAGAATTTATAAAGCGTCCATTAGACACGTTATGTTTTAGACTACGTCATGGCAAACTAACCTTTGTTAAACTATTAGTATCTTATTATAATTGCGAAAGTGAGTTTATTTGTGTTTTTTATTTGTTTGTGTAAAATCTATTCAGATTTTAATGTTTGGTACAGACTACCAAAACCGTTGGTCTATTCTGGTTGGTGGTAGTTTGGTTGGTTGTATGTAGGTGTACTAATGGGTACACCTCTGCCTAACCCTTCGGAGATTACAGGCGTGATGTTATTTATGGTACAGGCTAAGCTTGAACCCAAAGAAAAGACATAGGCTACTTTTTAATAAGCGACTTCGTCTGTATCCGCGATAACCGATATTTACGCGGACGAAGTCGCGATCAAAAGCTATTATTAATAATTCAATCACGTGCTTCGAATAAAAGGTGTTTCGTTAGTAATAATATTACGTACGAGTAAAGAATTGCAATTTGTATCCGACGTCATGTTTTTTTTTATTAATACGATGGCTGTTATCAATGCATTTGCATGTTGTGTGTTGTGATGGTCGAGTTGAGTCATGAAATCGCGATAATGGTTTTGAATGGATTAAAAACAGTATTCAATAAATATTATGGATAATTAGAAGCAGGGATTGGAGGTGTCTGATACACACATCAAAAAAGTCTAGGGATCAACATCCCTAACAAATGTTAGGGATGTTGATCCCTAGACTTTATGTATATTTTCAAGGATTTTATCATGCGTGTGTCCTATTGTAGTATCGTTAGGTCGTGGCGATATGAGGGGGAAGGCATTACAATGACAAATTACTTATTATCACTTCTATCCTTAAATACTTCTGAAAATAGAAAAGATTACTTCAAATTCAAGGATTTGAGCCACGAATTATTAAGTAATGGTACTTTTATCGTAAGGCTCTTTGTGATTACAAGAATATAAGTAGGTAAAATAAAATAGAATATAATTTCTTTATCGGTTCGTCAAAATATAGACATTTCACAGCGGGTTTGTTTCTGTATAAACTATCTTAAAATTAGGCATGCAAATGTTGAAACTCAATTAAATTAGCACATATTGTTACTGAAACGTGTACATTCTAAATAAATACCTACTTTATTTTTACTCAAAATTTACAGAAAAGGCTACAGTAATAATCTAATAATCCAAATGTTTTTGAGTGTAAATAAAATAAGACAATACAATAACACGTATTTTGAGTGGAATAGGGTGTATTTTATTGTACTGTTTTCCTTAGCAACTACACCAAGGTATAATAAGCACCAAGCTAAAAATAAATATGATACAATACAATACTTAATTCATACGTGTACAAAACAAAATGTCCGTAAGAAATAAGTAAATTCGTAATTAAAGTAGGTAAGTTGCCAGAAGCACATTTTTTCTCTGAAAATTAATTTCTTTAATCCACATGAAAAGAAATAATGAATTTTTGATTCTTTTCATGTAGATGAAGACCTGGGGGGTCAAAAGCAAAAATAAAAAAACAAAGGCCGCAAAAAATTGGGCCTGACTTTCGCCATTTTGTTGTAGAAGAAGAAAGAAAACTTATTTGCTTCTCTGTCTTGCTAAAAAATTTTGTGAGACAAAAATTTAAACCCGCATAATTATTAAGTAACCATTTCCTTTTTAAAATACTATCCACGCTTATTATAAATATGCAAAGGTAATTCTGTCTATCTGTTTGTTACATCATCACGACAAAACCACTGAATCGATCGTAATGAAATTTGACAAAGTAGTAGCTTGGGATTTGGACAAGGTCATAGGCTACTTTTAAATCCGTAATTTCGTCTGCATTCGCCAAAATCAAATTACCTGCAGTGTGAATAAATTATTTGGGAAAAGAAGATAAAGCTGGTCGTGCTATTTTACTTAAATGGAGCAACAGCTACCCTACTGGGGTAGCTGTTGTTCCAAACTTTCAAAAGATAGAAAGAAATTGCTTGGAATCCTCACCACTGGAAAAGTAGGTCTGTATTACCATCAGCAATCGCCATACCAATCATAATGAATCATTGGAAGACCTTGACCAACACAAAACCGCCAGTTAAATTAAAAGCTATATTTCAAAACTGAATTATAGAGCAAGGGAATTGATGCAGGTGTTTCTATTCCCTTAAAGAAGTCTACTCACTACACCGTACCTTACCATGACCGTGCTATGAACGTATCAGGCACGGAAAGAAACATGACACGGGCTGCAACGCCCATTAGAATGTATCAACCGACAATTACCTAGTTTCTTGACATCATAAATCAATAATTCCAAGACGTAACTTCTTAAAAAACACTTTATTTTAGCCCTGAAAACACAATTAATTATCAATTAATAGTAAAATTGGCTTTTTAGTTGCTTTGAAATCTATAATTACCCAATTAATCAGTCGAGTTGGTAAATGAGTGACGTTACTATAGCCATGCAAATCTATGAGGGTATTACGTCTTGGCAGCTCATAAAAAGTCAATTGATTATAATATCAGCTTATCTTTGTCCCATTGCAGGGCAAAAGCCTCTTCTCATACAGAGAAGGCATGAGCATTGATGACGCTTGCTCAAGGAGGATGTGCGATTTCAGATATAAGACCAGGTTTCCTCACTATGTTTTCCATCGTCGATGTCAGTGATGTCCAAGATGAACGAATGAAAAGAGTGCCGTGGAGTTTCTTGCTCGTTCTTCTCCATAGAGGCCTACCTCCGTTTTGGAACGAGCCATAGCTTTAACTTTCAGGCTAACTGACCGATTCCTTGGCAATTCAAAAGTGCCTGTAATCGGTCTATTTACAATAATTGTTTTGACTTTGAACTTAGAAAGAACACTTATGGCGTAGAAAAAATCACATTGGTACTTTGCCTGTGTCCGGTTGTGAACCCACAACATCATGCATGAGAGGCGGGTGCCATAACCACTAGGCTATCACGAAATTGATTGGTAGTATCAAACACCTAATTGTTGCTCAAGTGGGCATAATCTCCTGTTTCATTACAAGGCATATTATTTTGTCTAATACGTTCCTAGTACGGTCATTGTATGATACGGTGTAGTGGGCAGACTCCCTAATAGTTGCAAGTTAGATTAGTTGGAACATGCGTAGTGAAATAACCGGCTGCCAGTCCCCACGTGTATTGACCGGGTTTATATTTAGCTTAACCGTAGCATTGAGGATTATGCTAATTGTTAGTTAAGGAAAGTTCCTATGGGTGCTTTTCAAGATCTTGATAGGAATTTAGCGGTTGCTTTTCTAGTACCAAAAGAAATAGAGAAGAAAGAAAAAATGTTTATTGACACACGATGGGCCCACAAAAAAAAAAGGCTATCCAAACAAAAAAAAACGTTATTGTGTGTTCCACAGCTGCGCCAAACAGGCCCAGTTCAGCATAAATGCCACTTGTACCTGACGCTGGTTTACCGAACTTTTTAGCCAGGAATTACTAGTGTAACCCTTTATGGCTGATTGGACAGACACGGCTATATAGAAAGACAAGAAAACAACTGTGGCAGATAGGCGTAAACATTGACATCAAGTCTCAATTTCAGAAAAGGCTATTTTTACACCCAAAAAGACAATAAACAGCCAGAACGAATTTCACCCAAATATCTATACAAGCTTATATTATAAAGCTAAGTCTGTTTGAACCAGCTAATTTCAGGAAATACTGATGCGTTAAGGCACGACTCTTAAGACTCAGGGAGCGGAGCAGTAATTTAAGACGCAGGAACTTAAGGCGAGTGAAACCGCAGTACCTATATTGCTAGTAAGATTATAAAGTGAAAGTTCTCCATAAATTAGGTACCACTTAACAAGCCCAACCTAACACCTAAGGCATTGCAAGACCGACTAAGTGACTAACACCGCCAATAATTCACATCGACCCATATTGCGCCCCACGGTTTTTCGGAACCGGTCCTAAACCGAATGAGCTTGCAAGAAAGGGTGGGGCACAAGCGTACACCTTGACCCACCTGGCGTGTTCGCTCGTTTGGCGTGCACAACATCGTAAACATTTTACGGTATTGCATTTAATTTTAGTGTTACAATGACACGCTTGATGCATGCTTTGTTAGTTTTTGAAAACTGGTTTTCCAAAATCGACATTTCATTGACTGGCGAATTGATACTTTCGTAACAAGATGGCCAGCTCACATATTATAAGTAGTTATTACGAATAATACTTAATTTAGTTGTTTTTCCTTTCTTAATAAAATACTACTCGTACCTATATTGTTTCATTTACTTAATTAAAACTTAATTTGACATATGATTCGATGTTAAGTTTACGAAGAAATACTAGATTATTTAATTGGTAGATCGCATAGAGTCTAGTCAGTAGTTGTAAGTTCTAATTAAGTTTGCCACCTCTGCTATCGTCTATCCTTTACAGTACGGTGTGATAGTATAAGCTTTTAAACTACTTATAGGTATTAACAATACATAAATTACCATAACTTTCCTTTCCAACATTCAAATTACCAATCACGAACCTGATCGTATGGAAACGAACCATTCAGTAAATGCTGCCTTCTAGAAGGTTCCTTCGCTTTTAAACAAGTATTTACTTAACTTCGTTTAGCCGGCGTGAAGTTTGCGTGTCAGAATGTAAGTTCAAAGATTTTATAACAAACTGAACTGTAGACTCACACTCGTTACACTTCAACGGAGTCGGAACTCGTGCTTCGAAAATCAGGTCTTTCAAAAGGTTTACTTTTAAATAAGTCAAAGTTCAAAGACTGCAATTTTAACTAACTGTGATTTCGTCCGTGTAGTTTTTTTCACTTGCGTTAAGTTACGTTTTCGGTTACTGCTCCGCGTCTGTAGGTCGTAGCGTGATGATATAAATCCCATACTATTCCTTATTAATCTGGCTCTCATTTACACAAATAATGTTCCCAATCAGACTGGTAGTTTCAGAGATTAGCCCGTTTAAACAAACAAACAAAAAACTGTTCAGATTTATTATACATGTTACTCTAGTATAGATTTTTTTATTAGGTACTACTGAAATCGTATTTACTCATGATATTGCAGTACCACATTCATCTACAAATCTCATGATATGCCAAAACGCACTTAATTCTTGAATGATACCCAACTGTCACCGTATCTTTACCGTAACATCAACAAACCAGTCGCTCATACTCATACTATTCTATTACTAAACGATTTACGATTTCAGTATCGTAAACAAATAGTAGGATAGGGACCATGGTTATGCAATAAAGCACCAAACATTTTGTAAAGTTTAATGCTCGAAGACTTGGCAGCTTGTGTTCATCCGATTGTTTTACTGATACTATAATTCTTTATTAGCTATTATATACCCAGCCCTTTTGTTTCGTTTTAAGCGCAGGCCACACCGCCAGCTAGCGGACGGGCGGGCTAGGCGGGCGGGCGAAGCGAACGAAGGAAACTATACAAACTACGCGAAATATTGGCGAGCTAAACTATGGGGTTCACACCGAAAACTACGGACAGACGAGCGACGGATATTTCGTTAGCTTAGCTCGTTAGGTTAGTCGGTAGCTCGCGGTGTGAACCGAAGTATGTAAAGAGGTGAAACGATGTTCGCCCGCTTAGCCCGCCCGCCCGCTAGCTGGGAATCGTCGGATATTTCGTTAGCTTAGCTCGTCAGGTCAGTCGGTAGCTCGCGGTGTGAACCGAAGTATGTAAAGAGGTGAAACGATGTTCGCCCGCTTAGCCCGCCCGCCCGCTAGCTGGCGGTGTGGCCTGCGCTTTATGCGCGTCGTTTATTCAGTAATGGATGTATAGCGCGACATATTATAGCAATTCATTTTAAATGTGCAGTCTTAAATGTCATGAGAGCTCGTAAGTCATAGTAGGAATGTGTAACGGCGTACACATAATGGCCTATGTTGGCCTGTCTTCAATTCCCATTCGTGGGCGTTGAACTCCCAAGATTTTGTTCTCCAGTGTTATATTATGTTACTGCCCCGAATTAGAAATTTCTCAGTAGCAGCTGGATTTTGGAAGTTGGTAGTTGACACCTTCGTGCCTTCGTGCCTCGCACATGAAGCCGGTGGTCCTGCGCCTGATCTATCCCCGGTCGTGTTGGATTGCTGCTTTTTCGGACTATGAGAGTGAGAAAAGTGGGAGTAGGTGCACTGTGTTTGCACATTCACTTGTGCACTATAATATTTCTTGCATACTTGGCTAGTCTTCATTGAGGATTAAAATTCGGTCAGGAGGATATTATTATTATGTCAGCTAGATATTGGTAGATATAAATACTAGGTTACCTAACATACTATGTTCCTGATATCACTATCTGACACTATGAATGCTGTAATTATTTAGATATACACTTGCTATAATCACCTTGATGATGATATTTCATATAAAAGTACGATTTTATCAGTTTTAAATCAGATTAAAAACAATCACGCCATTGTAAGCCTACACAATGTTGATAAACCGGTAGATATCTACTATATCTATATCTAACTAGGTAACTAAGATATATTCATCATGAGGATAATGGTCACAACCGCCTTGAAAGATAAAAAATATTTATAAATAATAATTAATTAATAAAATGACTGGCGCACTTTTATAGAACACCGATCTCCGAAAATTACCGACCAATGAAAATACGTTTAATCTTGTTTATTCTACAATAGGCCCTTGAGTAAATTAATTTCCCTTTTTGTGATAAACCAATATAAGAGTGGGGTGAAAATCAACTTTTCTTCCTTCGTTTTTTCCATCTAAATATTTTTAATGGTAGGTACGTTAGCTTTTTTTTGTGAAAGGCAAGGCGGATAATATCAGTAAAAAGGTATAATGAGGCTTTTAAACTCCTTTTCTATGGACTTTTATGCCACATGAGTAAATATCAACCTATAATTTATTGAATCAAGATGTCATAATAATATCTTAAGAACATAACGACGAATTTGCTGACAAGTCTGCGAAGTTTTCCGAGCTCTTGGATATAAAAGGGAATTCTTTCGAAAGAAATTCAGAAATCTCACAAAAACCCATCAAAAGCGAGCTAATTACGTCAATTACCAACACATTATCTAAGACCTCACAAAAATATGATTAACGAGATCAATCTCTACGGTATCATGTCAAAGTTTGAGTACGAGAGCAACGAAAGCGTTCTTTACTTAATTACACCAGTACAACATTCCAGTTGGATCACAGAATTATAGTCAAGGGCACTTGTGAGTGAATCTTGGTAGGAAGCTTTGGTAAGCTGTTGTACTTGTTCTCATTGTGAGAATTAGGTACCATTCTACAGTTACAGTTTGGTGCAGGGACTCACCAATGGCGGTTCAATACCAGTTGGGGGTGTGGATCATGCATTATGCGAATACCGGGCTCCCGACTAATGGTATCAGGAGAAACCGTGGGGTATCCATGAGGATATCCGCAAGAGAAAAAACAAATCAATTCTGTTTGTCTGAATTTTTCTCAAGAGTTTTACTGTTGGTGCATAAAGTATACAAGGAGTGAAGGGTCTGATGTTTAGAGCTTCATAGCTAATAAGATTATTAAGGCAATATCCTCTCCAATATACGTAGTACGTACACAATTTCAAGCCTTCATCCTGTCTAATATTAAGATTATTAGTGTCGTGTAAGGTTAATCTAGCACAAAGTTCAAAGATCGTATTAGTCTTCGCTGTAATTGGTTGTTATCTATACTAATATTATAAAGCTGCAGTGTTTGTTTGTTTGTTTGAACGCGCTAATCTCTGGAACTACTGGTCCGATTTGAAAAATTCTTTCAGTGTTAGATAGATTAGTTATCGAGGAAGGCTATATACCATCACGCTACAACCTACGGGAGCGGAGCAGTAACCAAAGACGCGGGTGTAACCGCGGCGGATAGCTAGTATCAAATATTATTAGATACGAGTCCTAGTTTTTTCCTTCAAGTGATGGAAGCGAGAGGTCTAGTGTATGATACTTGATTGGGGGTGGGGGGGGGGAAGGTGGAAACAGTGGGTTCTTTCCCCAGAAACAATGGCTATAGACAGTGAAATAAAACACAAACATTTAGGTGGATTTGAGGCTCAATCATCAATCTAATTGCAGATAGTGGGACTTCCTAAATAATAATTTAATACCGGGCTATTATTTCTGGACAAAAGCCTCTTCTTATAAAGAGAAGGCATGAACACACGCTTGCTTTACGTGAACACACACTATAAATAAAAAAGATATCCACAACTAAGCAACTAACATAATAATTACCAATCTAGACGTAAAAACTAAAATAAACTTCCTCATTTAGTACCAAACTAGATCAAAGGTTAATTAAAAGGCAACAAACTTTCAGCCAACTAAATAAAACAAATCGTTTCCACCAATCGATTCTAAGTGTGTTGCGAGGATCGACATTACCATAGCTAGGTTTGCGTGTCAAACAATTCAATGAACGAACAGCTCATTCAGTTGGGGAGATCGTAATGGAGTCACAATAGGAAGATTGAACCGGATTGGATAAATATTACTTTGAGATACTATGTCGGAGACGTTTATGATATTGGACTCACAAAATATATTAGGAACACAAAACTAAGTTTAAAATGGTTAAATTTCACATTTAACATATAATATAACATCACGCCTGTAATTCTCGATGGGTTAGGTAGAGGTGTACCCATTAGTACACCCACATTTCGCCAGTTATGTATGAGTCCCAAACTATCAGTAATTTTTTGAGTTTACTACTTAAGAATTTTTCGCTTCTACTCTTATCTGGGCCACTCCACAGCTTTCGCTGTCTGTCCTTTAACTCTTCTAACCAAACCATAATTGGCAATAATAGCGTATTACTTCTTAATCTATTTGAGATCGGGGCTAATCGAATCGCCAAGTGTCTTTAACTGTCAGTCTTCATTATCTTATCATTCTCTCTCTTGGATCAAACCATTCACTTTTCCAATTAGGGGAAGGTTAGGTATGCGTAGTAATTTTCTAGCTAGAACGATAAGGGTTACTATCCTGTAGTCTAGAGGTGCTAAAGTAATTTCGTATATTAGTTGAAATTATCTTTGTTCTGGTGGCATATTTGGTGGTTTTCTTTTTTAATAAAAAAATACTGTAGACGATTGCTTCCAGTCCCGACGTATAATTTCGAAGTGTAGGTATTTGTAAAGGTAAAAAGGTTTCGCACCCCGTGTCCCTGAGCTTGCAGATTCTCAATATGAGGGATCATCAACATTTTGGTCACATTGGCGGAGTCAGAAGGTTACTCTTGATTGCCGCATTGTCAAAGCAATTTGATACACTAAACGGTTGCTATATTATACCAACAAGACGTGTTGCCAAATGCAAAATTACGTGGTAGATATTAGTGGGGAAAGCTCATTTTTCATAGAGGGAAGTCGAAGCCCAGATGGCCTAATTCTTAGGTATAGTTAGGTACACAACTATTTTTAGTCAAACAACGAAATTGAACACTAGTTTTATAAAGTTTTTGTGTGATGGTGTATTTGATGTGAGTGGCAAAGCAGGGAGGGACGCCCTAGAAAGACCTACACTGACCTTGTTTATTTATTTATTAAAAGAAGCATGGAGACTTCCAGCTTAAAAACTAAGTAAAAAGGAAACCATAGTCGACAGGAAGGAGGTTATTGGTGAGATTCTTCAGAAAGGTCGGGTGAGCAATACTCGTTACCGACGTGTTTGTATGACCAAATGTATTTAAAACGTGGACGAGGCGAAGCAGTATTTAAAGATCGTAGCAGGTGGCGTTCTGTGGTTTCTGCTTACTCCCATGGGAAAAAGGCGTGAGTTTATGTGTGATGTACCTATCATGTATTTAAAATAAACGACGGTAAAGGTACCTAGCTTGTTATACCGAGGGGAAGCCGGTAGGAATCGAGTTGTATGGAATCCCCGCCAATTGTGCCTTTCTAATCTGCTACCCGCATATACATTTCAAGAAATACAACCGTTTATTGAAGAAAAGACGTGTTAACGGAATAACATTATGTCCACCATTTTGTTTTACGATAACATTGTTTGTGTTTAATACAATTTTCAGTTAGTTTTGCTGATAGGTTGGCCATTTAAAACCTTTTGAATGATATTTCATTTCATTCACGACCAGAATACAGGTAATTTTTGTCATAAACAGAATTATAAGCAGTTTCCAAAGATACGTTTTTACTGTATTAAGGAAACAGGTTTATTATATTTTGTATAGTATATCAATCGATGTTCACGATTGCTAATATACAAGAACGACATATTTCACATTAGTAGTCGCATCGTAATTATGTGTTGAATAATATAAAGAGTTCGTTGACCAGCATACGGATATCAATATGTTTTTTATGAGCTGATGCAGATTATATAGCCAGAAAGGTTGTGTGATACTTAGATAAACCCCTATTGAGATATATGGAGTAATAGATACTACCTAGACCTCAAATAGATTGTGATTTATTTACATAGGATATCCAACAAAAGATATTCATGTACAAATCATGACATACAAATATTGGACCATAAAAAGTATAAAAGATGTAGGTACTCCTTTACGTATATGAGACCACAATATGCACAATACAGTAATCAAATAGCTAACCAAGTACTAAGGACAATAAGGATCAAATTTGATAAAATTATGAAACAGAAAATAACCTGAACAGGGCATATTGATAAGGACCAGATGACGGTAGATTATTTTCATAATCTGTGCTCCAGCGAATTGTTTCACCGACAAAGCAACCACAAACATAAACTTAGTAGTAAATTACTCCATATTTCCCTAAGGTCTGATTAACGTATCCATCCGTCATCCGGTAAGTCTTAATTCAAATCAGAAATCGCAAGTCTTACATGGATAATAGGATTAGTTTACGTAAGAGTAGACATATCTCAGGGAAAACCGTTCTGGAACGACGTAGGTTTATATCGAGAGATTCAGAGGCGATATGAACATTTTATTAATCGTATCACATAGAATATTCAAGTGACAAGTTTCAAATTTCTAATTCAGCGAGCCAGATTCGGATCAGGCTCAAAATAACTGGACTAAAGGCACACTTGGCGCTTTTTATAAAACGTCACCCAACACTACTTTAGGAGCCAGCGACGTCTCTTCAACTTTTAATAAGCTCCTAATGGATCGCAGACGATTTTTTATACTCCTTCTACTGCTCCTAGTTATTTAATTAAGTCATTCGTCTTTTGAGCAGAACAATTTTCGTCTGGTATGTAGACGACAGATTCAATATGAAAAACTTCGAGGTTGTAATTATGGCGATAGTTCAAAAAACCAGGATAGAAAAGACTAATCGTTTGCGCATTATACCCAAACTAGCTGTCCGCCGCGGTTACACCCGCGCCTTTGGTTACTGCTCCGCTCCCGTAGGTCGTAGCGTGATGGTATATAGCCTATAGCCTTCCTCGATAACTAATCTATCTAACACTGAAATAATTTTTCAAATCGGACCAGTAGTTCCAGAGATTAGCGCGTTCAAACAAACAAACACTGCAGCTTTATAATATTAGTATAGATAACTAACTGTAATTACGCGTACTAATAAAAGTGATTAGTCCCTAATGTTTCTCGCAGGAGTTCCGGCGTAAATCGACCCTTTCATTAGAGCCCACGCACGAAAGATTACGACATTTTATAACTCAGATGAACCAGCTGAAAAGTGTTGGCGCGCAACGAACTTGTTTTACCTAACGCTACTGTTTGGACAAGCGAACTGATGTAAAGCGCGAATGCTTTTGAAATGTTTACGCTTTTTGCATCAGTCTATAGTGCGGTGAATCAACCGACGGAATTTTTCTCCCCGAAATGTATCGATAAATTGAAAAAACGAATACATTTCCAAGTCCACAAGTTCCGATCATCTGTTAAAATGTTTGGCTGCTATTTTCATTCAAATATTAGCTGCTGTAGATTCAATTAATCCAAAGCAGCTGCTACGAATTCAGCTAACAATGAACAACCTTGATAGGAAATGAACGTCGCAGTTGAAATTAAACCCTGGCAAAAAATAATGCAAATATACGCCAAGGACAGTGGTATTTGAGTTGTAATTTGAGGAAATAAAAGTCGGTCGTTTGTGTTGGATAAAGTCGATGTTTCAGTTGGCTGATGGGAAAGTATTACGTCACTGTTTGCGGATCGTCGTTAATAATAAACGCTTTAGTGTAAACGGAGCTGGATGCAGGTAGCCCGCCGTTAACATACTTAGTTACTGCGTGATTCACGAGACGCGTTTGTGAAAACACGTAAAATTGTGTAAAGAAGTTGCTGGGATCGGGTCCAAGTGGTGTGAAGACAAGATACGATTGTAGTCATGGACGGAAATAACATAGCTAGTAATAATTCGTGGGAAACGACAGTAGTGTCGGAATAAGTTGTCGCCTACGGGTAGCTATTAAGTTCGTCACATCATCAACATTTTCGAGGCCTTCAACTGTTTTGATGATAGTTTCGAGGGCATGGGACTCATGTTTTCTTAAATTGTTTTGTTGTTTTCGAGTTGATGAATTTTGAATACTCAACAAATTGTTTACTGAATCGGTTAAATTATTATCATTATTGTGTGCATTTTTTTCACAATCAAGTGGACCTTTGCGTTGTCCAATTTACAGCAAAATACGAGACAACAATCCAAGCAATTAAAATTGAGCCTATTGACATCACTACTAAGCTTCATAGTTTTACAAATTTGAGTCTGCTAGACTTAAGAGTACTAACCTAGAACAATCACTAAATGTGCCTAAAAGACTCACAGTCTCCTTGCTTAATCAATTTATTACAAAAGGCTCTGCGTCATTGAAATGTGTACCTATTATTGAAAGAAACACAAAAAAAAACCACAGTAATGGTCGATTCTCTACTTCTGAGTCAGACGTCGGCAAAATAATAATGATTATTCTCAAGATTTAGTTGCCAAGTGTTTTTATTACAACATTTTGGATTTTGTGTTCAAGCCGCTTAAAGCAAAACAACGTGTTATGAATGGATGTGTGTGCAGGGAACGATTTATCTTACCGTATACAAGGTCGAATGTATGAGCGAACTCAGCTTACATAATACAACCTTTAGTATCCATGTTCATTATGCGCCCGCCTCTGTCTTGTTTAACCTCACCATGCAATTAACCCAAAACAGAGAAATTAGTAGTCACAGCATAGCAACGACATGTCAGCCAATCCGAAGTCAGCAAACAGACTGAGATCAAATCAGAAAGCCTCAATCCGGCTGAGTTAGCCAATCAGACGTGAGCACCACATAGCGCGTTACAGGACTGACCTAACGTGGTTGCTTTGTAGATTATCTTGCTTGATTTTTACACGTAGAACAATAATTTTCATTAACACTTTAACGATTAAGACTACGCAAAGAAATATACCATATAGTTCTAAACAAGACCTTATTAACAGACGAGAAGACCTTCTTTTGAGAGTATGATTAGAAACGGTAATCTAAGTTTATCTACATTAATCTTAAGTCAGGTATTAAATGTCAGTAAGTAGTACGAAGCAGTAGACACAATGATTAGGTAAGACTTGATCATTCAAGTTTTTACTAGTGTAGGCGACGGTCTGGCAGCCAATCACAACTACTAAGCATTTAATGGTTTAAAACTAATGTATTCAGACTGATTGCTGATTAGAATTGCATGTCTTTAGTATATTTAGGTGTTAATCAAGTAAATTACTTGACTGGAAATAAAATATGTTTGGATACTTAAAGTCTTAACGTCCCTAGTAAACCCTAAAATATTCCATCAAGAGCGTCAGTAACTTTAAAATGATCTACCGATCAATTCTCTTCCTTAACTCATAATCCGGCTGTATAAATAAACAGTGTAAAAAGGAGAACTGCAGGCTCCCTTTGTGCAAAGGCAGAAAAATAAATAAAGCTGAGAAAAAAATACAAAAAGGATGCACTGCAATAACTGGCACATATTATACCAGCAACAATTCATGAGCAAGAAACAGTTTATCGCACCACAACCCAATTCCACTGTAACTTTCCCAACCGACATCGGGTGATACGCCACTTTTCAGAGCTGGCCCAGAAGATAAACTTACAGATATTTCAACGACGTCATTTACAGTTTCTAGAAGTTTCTCGCACAATTGTATGCAGTAAACTGTTGGAGCGTAAGTTCGCCGGAAACATGGGGAGACACTGCCAAACTGTGGTTATTCTTATTATTAAAGTTTCGCATAGTTCCCGCGTGATGCGCCCGGGGTGAATTCGTCTCATGTAAGTGTCGGGAGTTCGGAAAATTTTCGTTAATGATAGGAAATTTATCGTTTAATGTGTCCAGAAATATTGGAAGAAGAAATTAATGGCGAGCGATAACCTTATTGAACATTTGGAGTGCATTTATAGAGCGGTTTTCAATGAATGCTGTCTCAAAGCAGTCACCCTCCTCGATATCATCTTTGGTTACTGGATTCTTTCTAAGATGTTATGTATTCTCTTGTCTCCAAGATCATAAAAGATCATTGAATATCGGACAACGTCTAACGTAGATTTTTCTAAATTAAAATAATTAATGAGCATGAAGGACTTTGCGATTACAATCACGCCAACATCTAAGAGTGACTGAACTGTGACAACCAAAGGATAGGTACTAGTGTCAGTAACAGTTTAACAGGAGTTAAGGATGGGATGATCGAACCCAAAAGTTAAGCAATGTTTTTGAAACTTGTTCGCAATTCAGATTTATCAACAGATTGCTGGGATTTAGGGGTAATATTTTGGGGTAAAAGATAATAGTAGCTGAAATCTGTGATAGTAAATCAAATAAGGTTAATTGAAACAAATGTTGGCAACCTGAAACTGATGTAGGTAACCCTGTGTCTCATGCTCGTCAATATAATAACCATCCACAGTTGGGCAATGGGCTTAAACTTGCAGCTTAACCTTTTGTCCTTGAATGGTTTAAAAATATTACTTTGTACAGGCTAAGCCCAAAAATATTCAACCTACAAAAAGCATTTAAACCAACTGCGGTCTACATCCGCTCCGCTACAGAACATAAGAGTCTAATCCCCGGCTAATGGATACTAACGCGTTCCGAGATGAGTGTCCAACGTAACACGAGACGTCGAGCGGTGACGTCATCCGTAGACATTCAATCCTAGGTCCAAGTGTACAACCGCAGCGCGTCATTGAAGTTAGAAAGGCTTAGCTTTTCATGCAACTTATAAAGTGTGAAGTTATTCAAGGTAAGGTCTATACAGTATCTGTTGTATGAAGTTTTTTGGATCTTTTTTAAATTAAAATAGTTAAAATAGATTGTTTATTTCGAAGAGGCAATCTCAGGAAGTACTGGTCCGATTACAACAAATCTCTCTGAGTAATAGCTACATTATTTCCGAGTATAATAGGCTATGTTGTATGTTACTTATAGAAGCTAAAATCATACAGTATGACATACACATACATAAACTCACGTCTTTTTCTGTGTTATTACCTTTAGAAAGCAACATTTTACTTACAAAACCTACTCTTATTGCTTCATCCAAATCTAATGCTTTGTTTGATAGCCAGACATGCTATGTAGATGTGACCATATAACGTTAACTAGATGTCAAATCCGCCATTACCAAAAATCTCATTCTCAACCACGTCAAAAACTCATCATTACATTACATAACACCACTATAACTGCCGTATCCCCTCAAGCATGGCATTAAGATAATACTGTCCATCACGTGGCTAGGCCAATCACCTGTCGTTAAAAAGCTCTGCTGTTGGTTCTTACGTGTTCCAGTGGCTGTACAGAATTAGTGACACTTCAATTTTGTTACAAATAATGATGAGCACTGAGAATCTGAGATAGGCTGTATTTTTGTTTCTTTTATTTTTAGAAGCCTAGTAGAAAGATCTTGTCTTGCAGAGGACGTGGGGACTGATAATGATGATAGTAAAACAGCAGATAGAGAGAGTGTAAGAGAAGACCATCGCATGCAGCAGTGATAAAATATTGGTTTAAAATATAAAGTAGGTCACTTAGGCTCAAGCGACAAATACTAAACTTGGACTTAGTTGCTAACACGAGCTGTAATTTTGACAGGTGCAAGCACGCCTAAGTATGTCTTAAGTGGGTTAGTGTAGATTTGCAAGTTCGTAAATCTGTGATAACAATTAAAAAATGAATAAGATTTTTAGATGACTCTGTTACTAAAAATAACGATGACACTGTTTATGGTTATGACAGTAAACCTACGGGCTTGACAGGAAATGAGAAAACATAACAAGTTTATATTTATAATGCAATTTGAGGCAAAAGCGATGACAGAAAAGCAGTTTAAGCTTTAATTTTACACCATTAATTAGTGATAGTAAGTGTTATTTTAATTTTACCTTAAACCCGGTTACATGAAGTGGTACCGTTTGATATTACAAAGTCCCAAAAAAAAATACGGGTAGAAAAAAAATAGCAGCAGGCAGTTTTTTGTAGGAGAGTACCTACATTTTTATAATACTTAATCACGTTGAAGCTTACGTATAAACATTTATATCGGCTTAATCGAAGTAGATTAATAATTAGTTTTCTCAATGTAAATGATTGCATCTGGTAAAATATTTCAAGGGAAGTTTATAATAAATACCATGGCGTAGGTAGGTAGTATCATTATTGATTCACTGAGCAACTTACAGAAGTTGAGTGGAGGTTTGCTCCTGTCAGAATTTTTAAAAATATCCAAAATAAAAAAGGGGTAAATCAAACATTTCCTGGAATATATGGAAATCTTATGATATGCGTACCAATAGTAGCGACATCAAACGAACCATCCTGCACCGCACGGCCCAACGCAAGACGCGTCGCGAATACAAAGCCAAATTTTCAATACATACCTATTCGAAATCCAAAAGCTGCGGGACGAGCCGACGTCGGTCGGACGCAAAACGAAGCCAACACTTGGAAACAATCGGACCGGCAAAGCGGGGTTTATTTGTTTAGAGCGCTAACAAAATGGAACAGCGAGAAATCGAACAAACTGCGGGGCGACGTTGCCGTCAGAATGCCGACACACATTCGCTGAGCGGCCAATCCTAAAAGCCGAAGTGGATTTACAGTTAAAAATGTTTCTGAGGCATCGTTCAATCCTTTATCCGTTACTGAAGAGTATTGCTTTAACCAAAACGGTGATGCTCTTGAAGTTTACAGCACAAAAATGGGATCACGTAAAACCGACGATGTGATGTCAAAGTTGACAGTTTTGTAAAGCCTCGAACCTTCAGTCTCTCGACTTGCAAATGAAGATAAGATGACACACTTTTGCTGCATCGGAACACAGATGGGGCTACGATATTGAGGTCGTATGAAATATTTGTTATGCAAGGACATTTACTATCGATAAAGATAGGATAAAGAGATTTTGAAGCGACGTTTTCCTTAATTAGCTCCGAAAGATAAGAGTGCCATTCTGGTAGCAGCCTTGGTGCATGACGTAACTATCGATTAACGGATTGAGCGGGGGAACAAAAATATTCTAGGTAATAACCGTCAAAATAAATATAGGCAAGTTAAACGTTGTCAGAGAACTTGTCAAACTGGATTTTATTATAGCTCTTGAATAACTTGGCTGCTTTTGGACAGGATTTGTCATTCAATGACCTTTTGCGAGGCACATTAAGTACGTCTAGATTGAAGTTTTAATCATTAAGTATTACGTTGAAGTCATCGTTCATGAAATCAGCATGACACGTCTAACAATTTTCTTCAGCAACTTCCAATTTGTTCTATGGATTTTTTGATTACAAAGGGGAACACATTGGAACTCGGGACCGATTTCAAAGCATCGTAACTCGCAATCAAAGTGTCCAAATAAAATCTGATTTACAACACCCCTGCCGATGGGGAACTTGGAAAAGTTCTTATTGCCAAACATATATTTTTATGGCCGTAGGTAAAAAAAACTTGATTTTGAAATACTAATATTATAAAGCTGAAGATTTTTTTTCTGGAACTACCTACTACTCGATTGTATAAAATATTGTTGTATTACTAGGATAGCCCGATTTATGAGGAATAGTATAAGCTACATAACATCACGCCACGGCTCACAGAAGCAGAGCAGTGAAAAAAACAGGGCAGAAGCTAGTATACTATAAAAACCGGAGTGAACAACTTCGACGAATCTTAAAGCGGATGTAGGAAAAAACACGTACCGACTGTGTAGTGCCTTTTTAAATTTAAGTAGACGTTTTTTATTCTACGCGAGTAAATGTTCCAGCAAACGGTCATAGTAAACACGAGTGGGTCCGTAAAAAAATTTGCAATGATGTAATGCTGGGCGGTGACCTCGAGAGGTTGCGGGCCTCTGACAATATAACCGAGACACGTGGGATGAAACAGACATAAAATCAAGAGATCAATATGCCATACGCCATCCGAGAGTTTTATTCAAAGGCTTCACTATTGCCAACACTAAGCTTAAAAGACCAATCATTTGGCAGCCATTTAAAGTTAAATGGAGAAGTAATTTCACTCACGAGCAAGCTACTAGAATGACAACCAAGTCTAGCAATGGTATGACCACAAAAAAGTTTAAATGCGCTTTTTACATCACTTCGTGCCAACCACGATCAATCGACAAATTATTATCACAAACAAGTTTTTTAATTTTTATTTATGAAACAGATAACAAGCGCGTTGCATAAACTCGGCTCGGTCTGTTGCCGATAATTACATATTGTTGGTCCGCCATCTTTGTCCGTGAGTCACCGTGCGATCGAGCACTCCTACGCACGCCAAAGTTGCCAGACATCGGGCGGTTTAAACAGTACATCAAAATTTATACACACAAATACAAACTGACGCCGCTCCACGATTCGGTTGGGTTACGCTAATAAACAAGGTGCCAGTCATCTTTCATCCCTTTCACTCGAACCCCCGTTTTCTATTGTTATCCTTTGTCCATATTAATATTAATGTATGCCGCGTAGGTGTTCTCTGAATATGAAATTAGTTGCTTTAGCTGTTTCTAGGTATCTAAGTACGGATATTTTAACTTAAACAACTTGGAATACAATAATCTTATCGATGAGTGAATTGAGATTTACGTGACTGAAATATAAAATGGTATTCAATAGAAAATAACTAAGAGAATACCTGAAGGTAGAATTTTTCATCTCATCATCGTCGTTTTTCGCTTGGCTAATGTTATTTCAAGCGTTTCAATATCACTTATAGCCGGCATCGTCTCCGTCTTCAGGTAATTAAATGTCTGTCAATCATTCACCCTCCAAAATGATACTCTAAGTTTAAAAGGTGTAGTAAATGATTGCCTGTCATTTTAATACAATTTCGGGCGACCGACTGAACCTTCAGTTTCCAAGCTAAGTAATCTTCCCGTAACTATCTCTAAACGCCTCTAATTACAATTACTTAGCTAGAAATTTAATTAAACCGCCCCTGTGACGTCAGAGAGGTTAGAGGGAACAATGGATATGTCCTACGGAATATGTAAGAGTAGGAGTACATAGATGGAATACCATACAGAATGCAGCATTGCCATACAACGTGGCAATGTTCTTAGCCTGTTTTGCACTCGTCCCATTGAGTATTGCGACGAGATTTTTGGTGCCCTATAAGCTTTCCTCTTCTCTTTTATAAATTGCACATAATATCTCATATTTTTTTTGTTTAGCTATAAGTTATGTACCTATTGACAAATAAATAAACAATCTCCATGATTAGTGACGTCAGTCTAACCTAACATTTACAAGAGAATGATCATTTTAAATGATAATGTTAGCGCCAATTGTTGCGGTTAGAGTACCCTCTTTACAGATTATAAAAACGTAGTCTTGGTCAATACCAAAACAAGTTCAATATTTACCTTAGGACCGTACGTAATTACGACAGCTACGACTATCTTTAAATGATGTTAATAGCCTTCTTTGGCATCACACCTTCAAGGAGAAGAGTCTGTCTTAAGAAACGTCTTTTATTCATAAGCTTTGAAGACAACCATGTGTCTGGACATAGGGTTGCCAGAGCCTAAATCTGGAAAGCCGAACCACCAGCCAATTAAGCCGGACTGTTGGATAAAATTGGGTTAAGAAAACCGTATTTTATGTTTTAGAATGATAGCAGTGCTATTTGTTTTTTCCGATCCTTCATCATTAAATCAACTCAAATTCTAATTAAATGTAAAAAGCCTAGGGATAGCCGGACAGGCACGCATCCCAAAAATTGGACTATGTCCGGCATTATTCTGACGCCTGGTAACCCTAACTGGACATAAGGGCACTGGACCATAATGTAAAATAGTTCAAAGTAATTAAGGAACAATTCAATACAGTAGACCTCATTGAACTAGTTGCAATCGATAACGCTTCAAAATAAGGGCAATTTGTCTGCAATGCCTAAACGTCTTTCATTCCAGTCAGAACTCGATTGCACCCATTTAAATATCTTATCACGTTACTGCATTAATTGGTTATTTGACTAGGTTAGTTATAAATACAGTAATTTGGCCGTAATCAGCAGTCTTCGCCAGAGTGTAAACAAAATCAGAGGACCTAAAGTTTCATCAGCTCATTTAAATTAAACAAGTCTTAATTACATTGCTTTAATTTATTCAGCAAGTTGGCGCCTAAAAATTGTGATTGTCCCTTGCGTGTTTAAGCCAATTTGACTCGTTTCGAAATTGACCCGTTCTTTAATCCTTCAGTGCACTAGATCTAATCATAGTAGCCTAATAACAACGTTAAGTGTAAAGGTGACTAATCACAAATCACCCCCACATGTTACTTTAACTAATCCTCGATACCTTGAAGGTCGAGATTAGTATTAGAGCCACGGAAAGGTCAGCAACCTCTTAATTGAAAGGCCAACACCCACCTGCAATGGGTTCTTCTATGATGATGTCACCATGACTTTGGCCCCTGACCTCGTGGTAACTGAGTCATTGAAGCGATAACAATGATGATAATATACAACTCTTAAAATAACTTCAATTCATTTATCGTGTTTGTCATAATTAGGACATATTTGTGCGTTCACATTTTGTGTGAACCGACTAACTAACCCTCTTATTTAACAGTAAGTGCTAAAAGGATCACTCAGATAGGTCCAAGTACAGATATGTCAATAAGCTAAAATCGATAAACAAACAGTGTTGCCAATAATAAATTCAGTCATTCCACATGAGTGACAACTGTGAAATATGATTGGACAAGGACGAGTAAACATTGGAAGGTTGTTTTGATCAATAGATTCGATGGAAACCAACATTGACGACAGAATTCCTTCAAACTTTAATCCTTGTTTAGAGGATTTATTTCCTTCTCTCTTGAGAACTAAACAATCGAGTACCAGTATAGCATTTCGGGGAGAGATCGGTTACCGACTACCACCGAAGCTTTTCGTTTCTTTTTTGGGATGCCACAAAAAATAAAACAACAAGAAAACAGAGAGTAAACTCGGCATTGATTGGCAGCATCGAATTTAGTATGGATAGAATTGCTTAGGGACGAAACCCGGATGGATTTCAGCTTTATTTAGTTTAGGGTTGCGACAAACAGTCTGTAGATTTACAAAAATAACAATAAAGTAAGACTCAAATGTGATAAATGGTCAATTCGGAGCCTACACAGCTCTTACACGTCCTTGGAAAATCTCATTTGTCATAGTCCGATCTGATGGAGAGAGTATTCCACACCTGGTTAGGTAGTTAGATAGGTAGGACCCCTCATATATTTTCGTCCATTTAAGAGTTTCCACCAAGGACGCTTTATCTCTGACGATAGTTTGAGGTAATAAAACCAAATGGGAGTGTGCTACGGAATTCGACGGGTCGTAACGAATACTTTTGGGATTAAATTGTTCTCAGTTCTGACACTATATTTCACTGCAAACTTGGCACACTTTTAATACCTTCCTAGGAGAGAAAATACTACTTCTTAACATGAGTTTGGTTAGTTTATTAGTTCAAGTATTGAAGAAGATTTAATGTTAATTAGTTGAAGCTTTAAATTAACGTGTGTAGTGTGACATTCGCATTAAATAAGGTACATTGTTTGTGTATTAGAAGAGTAGGTACATAATGTTCGTCGACGTTCCCGTCACACATCCCGGGGATATGTCACGAACTCACACTTTCACTACAATCAAGTAATGTGAGCCGTCCGTCACGCATAGCGGGTGGCGTCATCCTATCCGAGGGTCACCAGTTTTCTATTCGCGTTTAGAAGTGACGCACGCGCCGATGACGCTCCGCGGCGAGTGGCCCGCGCATACGCTTTAAATACACCGCATCACCCCCCCAACCGCAATCGGTCGCGTAATTAAAGGCATCTGGAACAGCGTCACCGCGGGGTAACGGCCGTCTAGTAGCCATATTTCAGCTGAAATCACCGTCGCATAGCCTCCCCCCCTTTCTCTTACATTTAATTTTCAGTCTGGTCACTGCAGCGCTGCACTGCCAAATTGCTTACAGAGAATTACAAAGAGGATTGAATTCTTCTAATTTATAGGGTAGCCATCATAACCGTTATGAAATTATTGAGGACAAAGTAGGACTAATCTAAAATTATATTTAAGTAGTAAAGTAGGTACATATTTATTTTGCTCATGTTTTCCTGATTAAGTACTTACATATGTAAACCCGTCACCGAATATTATGACCAAAACATGATTTAGATTCAAATACATTTTACATTTCTGACGTCCATACTGATACATAAATAGACACTTAATTGTTGGATTTGCATAGAAAATAACAAAATTCGTCTTTCTGACCTTCGACTTTACTTTCCTACAAGCTTTAATTCACAGTCGAAAGATTTGACTGCAACACAAACAAATCATCTTCGAGCGTTCAACTATGTACCTACAATAAAAGAAGTGCTCATTTAAATAACCTACCTACTTCGCAATAAAACTAAAAGAACTATTACAAATCCAATCGTTACTTGTTAGGAGTCAAACTTTATGGCAAGTTGCGGCCACATGTCAAACTTTATGAAGGCGAATCAACAATCGTAAGTAGGTAGATCTGTTTTACTTTGTCCGCGCTGCCGTGCCTTCATGGTCACCCTACCCGCTCTCGACGTGTACCTCTCTCCACGTTCCACGAGAGAAATGAGGCCATACTGTAGGTACCAAACTCCAGTCGCCGTTTATGAATAAGATAGAAAAGATTTATAGCAATGAATGAATACTTAATTCAGACTACAAGTTCAGATTCCATATTACATTTTGGCATATGGCCAAGCAAAATATCAATACAAATTACACATAGGAATAAAATATGTAGCCTCGAAACGCGAACTATTGAATGTCTCGTGTTTGTAATAAATAAATGTCTTTTGTTATTCCTACAGTAAACTAGCTTATTACATGTTGTTTTAATGTCGAATCCTGAACATAATGACTTGAGTGTGATAAGAAATAACAGTGTACCATATTAGCCTACCTATTTATTATTACTATTGAATATAAATGTAGAACAATATTTTTTCACATCTAAGTAGTACTTAAGTAATGTAATACAGCTGCCTAATTACAGTGTACCAAATTCATTGTTTTCACTTTTAATTAATGAGTAGATAGTGTAACAAAATAAGAATGAACTAAAATGTTTGAACAATTTTTAACGTTTCCAGCTCAACATGTTTTTTATAAATTATTAAGTAAGTTTTGTCTGTCGTGTCTTTTATAAAGTATTGTAACATTCCTAAAATAGATTTTGAATTAATTTCAATCATATTCAGGTACCTTCTCAATTATAGAATACTATAAAATTGACATTGAGAGGGTAGGTAGTTTGGTAATAAGATTATTGGTCTGAAAAATAATTGTTTCAACTTGAAATACTTATGTGAAAATTAATAATAAACCATTCTTATAATGTAAAAACTTGTCACACAGGTTTAGAAGGAAACTACCTATGTATGGCAGTTTTGGTACAACATAATAGGTATTTCTTATCATGTATCTAAAAAATATTCTAAAAAAACTTGTATTTTAAGTAGGTAGGTAGGCATGAAGATAAAAAAACCCAAAAAATATTTTTTTTAATTTAGGTTTAAAATACCTATACATTTTTGGGAAAAGCAGACCTATATAAAACACTAATTACAATTATGTGCGGTCATAGCACCACATTATGACTGTTCCTAGGCTGATAACATGGTTTTTCCTAAAAATGTCGAAATTAGTTTTATAAGTAGTGTTTAAAGCATTTACAAAACAAAATGTGGTGTCTAATAATTGAATTTTTGTTCAATTTTGACTACAGTTAAATACCTATGTTCCAAGAATTTAATATTTTATTCATAAATAACATTGAGAAGAACAAAATATTTATCACAAAACATGGCACAACCATTTTCATACTGAAAATAATGATAAACCTTCATTTTTTTTAACAACACTGGGTATTAAAAATCACAATCTTAATAAAGATAAGTGTCTCACATAGAATAGTGATGGACTGCAGATCATCCGGCTGATCTGGCTCTCTCAGACGAGATCAACAAACATAAAATTATCATGAAATCATGATTAATCCTATCACAGTTACAAAATTACAACACATCAGCAACATAATAAATGTCAGACCACGTATCCACGGTACGTTACAAAACTGAGACACGGTACATCAGTGTGTTTTATTTTCAAATAAAAAGAACTGATCACTGTAACATTTCAGATTTGTTTATTGCACATATGGAAGAAGATATAAATGTCAGTCTTAATACGTAAAAAAAAACTTTCAAGTTATAATAGACTTTGCAAACTGGTTACGTACATTCCGATACCCTGGAAAGTTGTAAAAGTATTTAATTTCTTTAGAATATTAAATTCCGTTGGAAGAAAATGTGCTAGACAAAATTAATGATTTTTAATTAATGATGGTTAAAGATAAATACAAGCTTTTCAACCTATACTAATTAAATAATAATATCTACCTACTTAATAACATAATCCCGGAAGGGTTAGGCAGAGGTGTACCCATTAGCATACCCACATTTCGCCAGTTATGTTTAAGTCCCATGTAATAGGGGACCTACTTACATTTAAAGAATAAATTAATATAGGTATAATAAAGAATAATATAATAATTAATATAATAATTAATAAAGAATAATTTAATATAGGTAATTAAGATCAATTAGATCAATACAATATATTATTTAAAATAATTATGTCATGAATCAAAACAATTTAGCACTTTAGACCTTGTGACAGGCACAACACAATTAATTGTATAAAATTGTGGCCAATTGAGCTTAACTACAGTGGTCACAACCACATTTTAGTAAATCTTTGATTAGCAGATGGTCAGGGCGTGTGGCTTTTGAGGGGAGTTGTAAAAAAATCTGATAGTCTGTGCGTTTCTTAATCAGTAGTCCGTGAACCGCTGCTGGTTCTTGAAAGCAGCTGAAGTGGTAATGCGTAGTGGTAGCGTAACATCATCATACATTGTGTACATTTTAATTTATAATTTATGTGATTGGTTTTGAGTTTTTTTTTAATCTCTTTTAAAATTTAGTTACCTACCTATTTTACTTTCTTACAATAATTTGCACCTGCCATGTTATTTCTTCACCACCTTTGGTTGACTGGTAAAGAATGCCTAAGGCATTAAGTACACCTTTGTATTTTTTATTTTGTGACATAATATTTAATAAATAAATCATAGTTCTATTAAATAACAAGAAAAAATCAGATTCAGCAGTAGGTAAGCAGTATGCACTTACAAAAATTGCATTAAAAGTACAATTATTAAAGTACCAAATTTTTTTATAATAAAATATTTTTTTATGCCTTTAATTATAGAAGAATCTTATGAATACCAAACAGTTGGTGGTCCATGGAAAGACAAAAAAAAACACTAAAAGGTTAAGAACCACTGGTGTAGGGGGAATGGATCCTTACCCTTACTAAGTCATTGAACTACTTAATTCCCCTATTCATTGAATGATTGAATGATTATACAACAGCAATAATCAGCAATACAAAGCAATAAAGTTACAATAAAAGTGTAACAGAATTATTAGGAAATCAATAAATATATTAGATTATCTACTTGTTTTATGCAGAAACCTACTTAGTAAGTACAGTTTTTTTTTACAGTTTAGTCTAGCAAAAGGAAACTATGTCAAACTATGGTATTTAAATTTGAAGTCTAGTTTCTAATGGCTTAGAGGAATTTGAAGCTGATTCTAAAGCAAATGTTGCCAACAATTTTATGTGAAGAATTCTTACTGGCTAGAAATTTATCCTAAAGAGCAAATATTCACATTTTTTGTACTGATAACCTAAGTTTTAATTCTTCTGAATGAAAAGTTATCAAAACAGAATTTTGGTACTATATTCTCCACAATTACCTACTTATTATCTTAGTGAGCAAAGATGGTTACTAAGTAGGTACCTATATAATTTCTTATCACTAATGGCTATTTATTCGTCACGTGTAAATTACCTCGCGAACTGGGGGCTTAGTGCAACTGTACTTTTTATTAGCCTTGAACCTCTTCAAACATAACCTCACCAACCACGGTATTGTATAATATGCACTAATAATAACGCGTTGTCCTCAGTAAAGCCGATTTGTCTACTGGCCGATAATACCCGTGTATTTATTTTTACCCGTTACGCACTCTCAGCTGTCTGTGTCGTCTCAGCCCGGCCACCAAGGAAAAATCACTAATTCCAACAACCTATAAACATCTAACTACCTATTCAAACGTTTATGGGCTCGGAATAAACCTGATTTGCTATATTTGGAACCCGTTTGTGAGGTCCACAGAGAAATCGTACGCCCTAAATTGCAATAACTGAAAACGCTTATTTCGCCACTAGAAAGTTTGTATTAGCATGATATACCGGCACAGAGCATCACTCACCTCAGTCGTTCCCGGCAGCGGGTGCAACTCGTCCACAAAAACAATTTCCGAAAGAGAAATCACAAAAATTCTGCACAACACGCGAGAGCAGGTACACAGGGCGTGCAACCACTCAACTCACAGCCGGCGTGGAAAATTCACAAACGAACAGTCGTACACTTAGAATCAACAGAAAATACACAGATTACACTAACTTAAAATCTATGATTTCCACAAGAAATATCAAGTTGAACCAAAACGAAAAACGCGCCAACTGTCAAACTAAAAAACTACAAGCACCGACACGCCGCGCGTCCGCGCGATCCGAGTCCGCTCTACTGACTGATGAGGGCAGCACACACGATCCGTCACGACATCCATGCGCCTCATACACTATACGACATTCGGCTAAACTAAACGCTACATGCTTTTGTCGCAATTTAATTTTCATTTATATAATATGAATAGTAGCTGTACCGCTATCACATAATTGATAAAATATTATACCAACGTCAACGTTATCTATAATACGATGCGACAAAATGAGATAACCGTTCGAACGTGAATTCTGGCAATAAAGTAATGCGGCCACGATGAAAAGATCTCAGCGCACTACGAAAATATGTACAAGCCAACACTCATCTATATCCGTACGGGATAGACGTTAGCCAGACGCGCATGCGTCAGTCGGGCCGCGGGTACGACGTCAGTGAATGACAAGCCCTGCGCTTGTATCGGTTCGGTTAACCGATCGATTTCAAAAGAAATGTGCTTTCTTGAGTACCTACGAGTAGCTACGTACTCACTATTATATTTGGTATAGTTACAACCGTAGTGTAGAATATTATGCAATAGTACAGTCAGTACAACGCGGTGCGGTACAGTATAAGCTGAAACACTAAAAAGAAAATTGAAGCCGTATGAAAGCGATCAAAAGTATTGTTTACGTACGTTATGATCGTTTAACGTTTAAACTCGAGTTTAGATAAAAATCTAATAGCCGAGCTTATTTTTAAATGGAGATATAAATGTATTTATGAAATTATGCCACAATATACTTATTGAAAAAAGTTTATTTATCTAGTAGTACAGTCTGCCTGTATTATTATCATGTAGGGGCTGTAGCTATGCGATGTCCGATATGATTAGGCGAGATTACCCCAGTCAATCGGGCAAGTCATGTAGAGGTACCTACTACCTACATGCACGATACAAATTTTGGGCGGTAATTAGGTAGATAAACTAAATTTTACTGAGGTTAAAAGGTCTTAGCGTGGTCTCATCTGCTTTGCCTAGTAACAGATGAGACTAATTCAAGACTTTATGTTACGTTCTACGCTATAATGTCTAAGCCGTGGTGCTTTTAGTTAAATAGGTCGATTATATACGTGCGGCAAACAGGTTGTAATTTTAATTTACCAGACGGCAATAATCGCTAACGCAAAGTTTTACAGCGAACATGATTTCTAATATTTTAATAAAAATATTGTGTAGATATTTTAGATATTGTGTATAATAAATCTGTCTGAATGTTTGTAATTTTTATAATCAGTTTTTTAAACATTTTAGTCTAAATTCATATAGCCAGATAATTAAAATATTTTAGTTCCTAACACGATAAAATATGATGAAGTGTATCTCAAGGTCTGGGTTGTTTTAAGCCGTAGCAGTTCATGGGCCATGTGATTGGAAACATAGCAAGAAAATCATTTCATACTTTTCTTATGCATCAATTCCAGGTTTTAAAAGTTATGAGTAAGTAATACAAAACAAACCCTACCCATAATGGCTGACGTCCATGGGGACGTTAGTACATTATTCGGGGACCTCAGTAGGTCCTCCGGAAGAGTTTTTCTTATGCTGCGTACACACCGGCCCAACGAATGCCAACGAATGCCTTCGTTGGCATTCTTTGGGGCGGTTTGTACGCAGCATTAGAATGAACATGGACAAGTCGAAAATCATGTCAAATCATGTCATCCATGTATGACGAATTGTTGTGTTGAACGTGGACGAGGCAAAAGGAATCTAGTAAGGATCGTAGAAAGTGGCGTTCTGTGGTTTCTGCTATGGGAAAAAGGCGTGAAACTGCTGGATGCGGGCAGCGCAATCACTGTGGCTATCTTTAGGGGTGGCCTAGGTCCACTGCTAGACATGGACTATGGATATAATAATGATATGATGAACCTGTCCATCGGCGCAGCGTGTTGTCGGTTTCTTAAGGACAAGACAACCTATGTCAGGGGAGGACTGTCATACCCTAAGGTGGATTGTCCAATGCATTTCAAAATATCATACCTAGAATCTTATAATTTTATAGCAATAACGAGTTTATAATCATTCGTTTTTTTTATCGAAAACGAGGAAAATGTCCGAGTATTAATTTCTTCTCATTATCTCCTACTTGTAGATAGTATTTTTTTTATAACAAGTTGTAGGTATACATATTCGAAAATTATAATGAAATGCCTGTTAATGCATATATAACTATAGATGTAGTTAACACCCACCTATAGTTTTTTAGGTGAAACTATAATTAGGTAATTATTTTAGATACTAATTTCAAACTTGACTGGCATATCATTACCGCGGTAGATATACTCTAATGTCGTTTTTACCCTATCTTTTCAAAACACGCTTTACAAATGCAAAAAGTTTTCCTCTGTATTACTCTAACAATATTTTCCAGGTATAAATAAACCAAATTTTATTTTTATTTTGACATAAATGTCAAATAGTTTGTGTATAGAAACGACTGAAGATTCATGATTTATGATCAATAGGAAGACAATCGAACTGTTCAAGGCGAACGTTAGATGGAAAACAGCAAGGTCTTAGGTAATGTTGATGCATCCCAAAATAAACGCTAAACATAAAAGTCGGGTGATTATTTCATTGTCTGAACGTAGTACGAGGCTCACGAATTAGTGTTCGAGTAATGTTCGGACTCGGCTTCGTCGAATTCGGCCAGACGAAGACTAAAAATGAAACAATTATTTATTTAGAAAAAATGTTGATTAGATCTTGTGATTGGTACTTTAGCTGCTAATAAATATTCTGTATCGTAACTCACGGTAAATGGTTCCCTAAATCTTTATTTGACTAGAGGATTAGGGGAAGATTCAAGAGTCTCTGAGCCTAGTAACAAGAATTTATTGTGATTTGCCAGGCGTCGTGGTTGGGTTAATATTACTTACGACAGTTTTCGTAGCAATAATTTCAAGGCCAAAGATCCATTTTTCTTGACATTCAGGCTAGAAAGATGGACCAGCCTGATAGTCATGTTATAAACGAATTTCATTTTCGGCTTCGGCATAAAAAACGAAACTGTCGCTCATCGCTGCACTACTATAAAGCGTTGTAAGCGAGGTGTACGCAATCTAATTTAGCCGAGGCATATTCTTTTGATGAAAGAATATTTGGGAACTGTGACAAGTGACGGTAACAACGTTATGAAAGATACTGCTCGTTTGTTAAATAAGGTTATTTGGGAAACTATTTGTGACTCAGGTAGTACCAGAAGGAATTTACGGAATGTATTTAGTTACGTAGGTAACTAACATTTCTGTCTATTAGGACCAGGCCCATCTTTAACACTGGGCGGTATGGGCAAGTGCTCAGGGCCACATGAACGCTGGGGCCCCGGCCTGACCTCAAAATATACACATCAAAAGTGTCTAGGGATCAACATCCCTAACAAATGTTAGGGATGTTGATCCCTAGACACTTTTGATGTGTGTACATAATCATTTTTTGCAGCTGCCGTTCCATTCTACGCGATTTTCAATGCGATTTAGCATAAGTTTTTAGCCCAAAGCTTATAAAATATTTGTATTATGTTTGTTTTATTGATTTGATATAGTTTAGTTAGGATGAAACGCATGTGACCAGGAGAGTTATGAATGTGAATGAGGATGGATGGAGAGCAAGTGGAACGCCAAAAAAAAGATGGATGGATTGTGTAAAGAATGATATGAAAGAAAAGGGAGTCCAGTGTTAGGACGGCTGACAGGACGGAGTGGAAGAAGAAAACATGTTGCGCCGACCCCAATTAGCATGGGACAAGGGCAGGAAGATGATGAATTAGGTTTACGCGGGAGCCCCGTGATGTGCCAAGGAACTAGAATAGGTTAAAGACGGCCCTGATTAGGACAGAAACAAGTCGTGCGTTTTTTTTACTGCGATTTGCCTTACGCCATACGGCTTCAAGTATACTTCCAAAAGCTGGCCCCTCTCTCTATCTGAGAGCCCCAAGTTGCTACTAGTAGTATGAACTTGGGGCCTCACTACTAGTATCAGCTTACATGACCCCTTTGTTAAAAGAAGCTTCCCCCATGACCTTCAGCTGTTTCGGTTATCAGCTGGACAAAATGGACAGGTGAATAAAGTTTAAGATAGATGTAATATCCATTGACTGCTATCATATTCAAAGCAGCATTCGCTAAGCAAATAGTAATACGTATTTATAGGTTTTATGATAAGATTTGTTTAACTTAGCCTAAAAATATCCTTTGATAAATGTATTTTAGATACCGGCCATAATACTCTTTCATCTTTTTTTTATTACGCTTTTCTGATTGAATATCCTAAAATAAACCATTGTGAGAAATCTTTAATAGATAAGTACTTAGCATATCACCCAGCTAGCCCTGTCATCACAATTCTGGGAGGAGGATTTTATAAACATCACGCTTGTAATTCCCGAAGGGTTGGAGGGCAAAGATATGTACCCATAGTACATCCACAATTAGCCAGTTATGTTTGAGTCCCATGTACTACGGGCCAGCCTATTGCCATCAACAGGGCACAAATCCAGACTCCGAGGCTGCTACTGAGAAATCCCTGATGGAAAAACCCAATAACACTTTGCCCTACCTAGGAATGAATCTCATGCTCAGCAGTCGCGGTTTGCGACCACTAGACCAACGAGGCAACCAGTGAGGATTTTATTTTATTTTGTAGGTACGATTCCTAACTATTTCTTTTAAGTCACTGCAACCATAATCTATACTAATATTATAAAGCTGCAGAGTTTGTTTGTTTGTTTGTTTGTTTGTTTGTTTGTTTGTTTGTTTGAACGCGCTAATCTCTGGAACTACTGGTCCGATTTGAAAAATTCTTTCAGTGTTAGATAGATTAGTTATCGAGGAAGGCTATAGGCTATATATACCATCACGCTACGACCTACGGGAGCGGAGCAGTAACCAAAGACGCGGGTGTAACCGCGGCGGACAGCTAGTTATTCCATATATTGACTGGAATCTTTAAGATTTAGAAGATTTCTTGGTTTCCTAGTTTATCATTTTCGTGCCAGAAAGAAGAAGAGAACCAATCCTGTCGGTGCACGAAAGATAACTGAAATTTAATCGCTTCGCTCTATGTATTATAAACTTTATCCAACGAAATTGGCGCACAACTAAAATAGCAAAGTTCAAACAATACAGAGACTAAACAAAGCAGAGTCAATCTTTCTATCCAACAGTTTTATATGCCTCACTATATTTAGTTATTGATCAATAGTAACAGTTCACCTGACAGGTGTACGATTTCATTACTGTGATTGATTTTTTTTTGCAACATTTTTCATTAACGTACCGTTTTGTTTGTTGGACCTACTCTTTCAATTAATTGCTCTGTTAGTTAATTTAGATAGTTAGTATTGTTAAAATTAAACCTTTTCTTAAATGAAATGTTATTAATTTGATTTTAACTGTTTATAGCTATTTTTTCATTCATGTTGTTGCGTTGGTGTCGGTTTAAAATTCTAGTATTGAATAAAATTTAAATTTTTAATAGGTACATTCTTTTTCTTCAAGTTTTTGTCTTGTAACATAGGAGTCGCAACATATTTTGTTCTTCCATTCCGTCCTGTCAAACGTCATTTTATCACTGACTGCCTTTTCTTTTATAATAATATTCTGCACACAATCTACCCATCATTTCTTTAGCCGTCCTCTCCCACTCCACCCACATTTATAGCCATAACTATTTTAGTCACATGCTTTTTATTCCTCTGCTTCATATGTCCGTACCATGAAGAAAATTTTAAGCTACTCGTATGTAATCATTATTTAGTCAATTAATAATTTGTATCTAATAAAATTGATTAACAAAATGTTATCATTCTACTAATCCAGGATATTGAAAAACGACTTTATAGATAATAATAAATTAAAGTAGTATCTTCTGACGTAGGTATGTTGCGTTTTGACGCACATTTTTTTGGTAGTAGGTAGATAAGTTGATAATGATAAGTTTTGCCGCATTGTTTTCGTAATTTAGTTTCTTAGGTAAATACGGACAGATTATTTTTATCTTTTGTAGGTGCGCACAAACTTGCCGCATTATGTGAGTCAAGTAAAATTCCTTATTACCGTCGGAGTAATTAAGGAAATTTACTTTTAGTTTGTTTCTAAGCACACCGGTGAATCAGAATAATGAATATAAAGACAGGAAGTTGAAACGTATTTAATAAGTTTTTTAAAGCACAATCTAAACGACCAAAATAATTTATATTTTAGGTATTCTCCTTTCAACTGTTCACAAGAAAAGTCATAACTATTCGTCAAAATAACAAGCAACATTTTTTGCTCATCACTGTCTCGCGTTTATTCTTCCGAGAGAAATAAAAAAATCGTAAAATCGACCCGTTTATAGCCAGCTTTAGGCAGCCCAATTCTGCGATTTTTTGCAACGTTAAAAGGAACGGACGGAGAATTGGAGGCAAACATTCATGGCGGGTAAATAAATATTTTTATTTTTTCTAAATATTTGCCCAGGTTGTGTGAGCAATTTGCAATTTTCAACTTCACAAACACAACTCGTAAAACAACAAAAAATCATAAATCTGAAAATGTACAAAAATAACTGTTGCCAACTGGATTACACTGCTTGAAAAGGAATCGTAAGTACCTACCTACTTGTTTCAAACTTTTTAGTTGTTTCTTCCTGACTTGTTAATATTGTTGTTCCATTTACAAACTTCTTTATGTGCTTTTTTTTTGCATGGAAACAGTAACTTTCGGTATAGGCCCGCATTGAGTCCCACGTGTGTGATAGGTATAATTGTAGGCACAAGTCGTGAGCACAGATTGTACGATTTCGCGCATGTACACTTTTGGCCAAATAAAGACTAACACATATAGATTTTCAATGTCTTTGCAAAAAATAAAAAAGTTTAAAACACAGCAATTTTATAAAACGAAATAATAAAAATGAACTTTATTAAACAAAAAAACACTTCAAATACGAAATAACGAAATTAAACGACATTAAAAAAAAAACAACTAATACGTATTAACAAGAAAAAACAATTTGAAAATTTAAAATGTGATTCATTAAATTTGCACAAAAGTGTACAGTAGCCGAATGACAGGCGATAGACCAATAGACGACGAGTATCAATTGACGAACCAATCGCGTGCAAGATCGGCGCCCCCCGCTTTCTTCATTCCGCCAAAGAGACCGAAAAATTAACAAATGCGCAGTGCTCACCACTGGTGCCGATACCTATACGAGAGGCAAGCCTACGCTCTTGCCTTTTCTAACTCTAGCCTGCTCATAATATAAATAGAACCTACGAAATTACCAATGTAGGGGTCTGATACGACGGCTCAAGTATTACCTACACAAGGTCAAAATTGTTACCAATAGCACTTTCTTTGATTGTTTTTTAATAAGAAAATCATCAGTAGTTATGTACTGTAATTGAACTTGATTGAGCATCCTTTATTTGCCTATCTATTTTTATTATAAGTACCTAGCAATTGCCATTTATCACTTTTTTTTTAATTTAAATCGATTAAGGAGCGTAACATTAAATTTGAATCTATTAAGGAACGATCGGTCAATGATTTACAAAATTAAAATTATCATACACTAATCTTTAATTCTAAATAATACTATACATAACTTGATATTGTAGGTACCTAATCAAGTAATATTGCGTTTAGCTTTCAAAATTATTTCGTTGGCCCGCTCGTTGGCTGTGACGTCATAGTCTGCGCGCGCAGCCCGTCCGATCGATCCAAACCAGTATCTTGCAGCGCTGCAGCAATTTTCTCTATTAGACCGACAACTTCTAACTGTGTCCTAAACCGCTTAAGCGCTGAACTATTAGGGCTTAAAAAGGAAAAGGCGGTAAAAGGTTATAAGCACCAACAAAGTGCAATGAAAATCCAATTTTAATATAACACGTGCTGAGGGTGTATAATAAGCTGAGCTATTATTTATGGTAAAATTAAGGTCAGGGTTTAAAACTGTAAGTTCTTTTTTCCGTTTTTAAGTAATTCTCGTGGTTCTTTACATATTTTTTTTGTTAATATTTTGGTAAAACTGATTGGGGACACCAAAAAAACTAGGTACCGTACCGAGCCAAAAGCATTACAGATATTCTGGAAAGGCTATTACTAATACCAGTCTAAATGGCCGCGTCCCGTGCGTGAGTTCTTTCTTGGTAAAAAAAAACATAACCCTCTTTTTAGGCTTCATCGCAGTCGGGTAAAAAGCGTCTGGGAGATTTTTTCCTCTTAAAAAATATGTAAAACAATGACACGGTAGAGTACGTTTCCTTTGATATAAATAAGTGGGCTCAAAAACAAATTCACGGGTCCATTGTTGTGAAAATTTTACTAACAAAACGCCAAAAATACTTAAACATTTTTATGAAAATTTTATTTATCATGTTATTTGTATTATAGGTAATTTGTATTTCATTTTCGTCTAAATCATTTTCGTATTAATCATTTTTGTTTAAAATAAGAGTGTTTGTTCTCAAATATTTCAAGCTTTTTTGTAAACACTTTGTAAATTAAATACACTTTGTAAAATTCACTTATCAGTAATGTTTGCAACATTACTGTGAGTATGTGAATTTAACTTAAATCAAAAGGAAATAACTACAACACTATACCCAAGGTATAAAATTACAAAGCAAATTACCGATAAAACCAAATTGATATCCATTAAAGCCTCAAATAGATCGTGTTTGTTTTATTTTTCCAACATAATCCCACTAATAATTTCATTTCGCGCGTTTTGCAAATCCAATATGGCTTCCAAGGGAAAAGTTTGCGGAGTTCGTTACACTCGAGGGATTGCGGCGACATCTAGCGGCACAATAGTGTATTATATTTTTATAAGGGTACCTATTTTACATTGAAGTCGGGCGAATCACCGTGCCGTGGGGCATAACATTTTTTAAATCAAATGAAGCTGTTTTCTTCCAGAATTAAATGGTTGTTTAAAAATACGATTTTCCTTTGGATATAATCGTAAAATTTCTACATAAGTACATATCCCAGAAAACACATTGAGCTAAGTCTTACACGGATTATTTACAGTTTATTAGTATTGCTGTGCTCAAGAAAGCAGTTGGGGGGGGGGGGGGACTTGAGCAACACACACAAATAGATAAGTTGATAGATATGCATCGTCGATTATCTTACTTTAAGGACGATGTAGGTCGATTATTATAGTAATTACATAATAGATAGATACCTATTACTTACCTACCGCATCTATGCTAAATGCTAATATTATAAAGCTGTAGAGTTTGTTAGTTTGAACGCAATAATACAAAGAACTACTAGTCCGATTTGAAAAAAATCTTTTGCGTTATATAGCCTACTGATTATCGAGAAAGGTTATAGGCTATATAACATCACGCTACGACCTACAGGAGCGGAGCAATAACCAAAGACGTAGCACGTGTATAACCGCGGAGTACAGATAGTAAATGCTAAGTGGATAATAAGTTAATCTACTTTGAAAGAATTTCTTTTCGCATTACTTTCAGGCAAGGCTGTCACCGTTATTAAAAATATGGATTGACATTCTCAAGAGTTTTCACAGAGCAAACTCCGGCAGTCTTTGCAAGAGCTTGTAAATAAAACGTCTACATGAAGCCACTTTTAATCCGCATCATTCGATGTTATTGTTTGACAGTGTATTGATTTACAGCCACAAGCCGACTTTATTTCAGTTCCCTGTAAGTCATCATTCGGTCTTTATGACCAGCAACGTTTGTTTATGTCGTGTGCACGCACGGGTTAATTTTGATTCTGTTCTTACGGAACTGTGGGTTTTGTTGCTATGCGGGAGGGTTAAGGCGTTATTCTGTTCGTCCTAAAATAACAGTTCCTGCATTAGTAGATATTCACTGGTAATGAGTCATGGTTGTTTGAATTTAGTTAAATACATGTTTGTGTTTTCTTTTGAGGTGGGAGTCTTTGACCTTTGACCTTTGAATGGCGGTCATCAACCTGGCCGGGCAATTTTCTCGTTTAGTTCTGAAAGCAAGTTGATTTATGAATTTGAGTGTAGGGCGTTACATCAGTACGTTTCTTATGTTCCCGTCCGTCGGTTTTCTTCCGAAGTGCGAGTAGGTAGACCCTTTTTAGACTCGTGCTTAGAAAACATGGCTTCTACGGCAGCTAGTTTAATTCCCGCACTCATTTTGTCCCGAGCCTGAATGAGTTATTTAGGTCGTTATGGTACCCATGGGACGCGATATACGTACAATTTGACCCATTTGTGCTGCCGTAACTACGACGGTTGAAAAAATTGAACTATTTTTTTTGTGACCCCGAAAATGAGTGTATGGAGTCAGCTTTACGATAGATTTTTGGTTGAATAAGATTTTGGGCGATGGCACATGATACCATATTGTAGTAGCTGTTTTCTACATAACACAACAAAAAAAAAACATAGTTAACTTAAGTTGGCCAGTTTTTCGTTTTGTTTATTTTACCAACAATAGAAAGATTAGGTACTAATTTTACAAATCAAAAAAGAAAAACGGGAATAAAAATACTTATCTCACTCACAGCTAACAGATAGCTTTAAGATCAGTAGGATATCAACCAACAGTTGACATCACACGATTGATAGTGCCCTAGTCTCGACCTCGTATAGACAAAAGTATATTTGTCACTTTTTGTCAAATAATGCCAGGTCAGGAGTGACAGAGATGGATCGATTGTTTTCTATTTCTGTTCATAAGAAGTTTATGTTAGGATTAGTCTTCGATTTCTTGAACTATTAAAGTTAAATACTAAATATTTAGATTGATTACTATTGATATGTATCAATAAATGAGAATTTCTGGGGCAGTGAGGTACAAATAGGCACTCATAGATGTTTCCTTAATGCTATTACTATTTTTAAGCATAATTTAAAGGACTTAGATAAAAGTAACTAATTACCCACATTATTAAAGTATTTTGGTAAGTACCAAAATACAGTCGTTGGTCCCAGCTGTAATTCATAGATTTTGACAGTCGTTATGGTTAGTCAGAAACCTGAAAGTCTGACAACCAGTCTTACCAAGTGGTATCGTGTTACCCAGTAACTGGGTTCTGAAGATCAGATAGTAAAACTTCATGTAAAATACTGCTATTCAGTTACATGGTTACATCCGGTTGGACTGGAAGCCAACCTTAACATAGTTGGGAAAAGGCTAAGCAGATGATGACTATAATTAGTCAGTAATTAAGTGAAAATAAACAGATACCCAAAAGATATTTCAGTAGGCTACAAAATTTAATGGTAACAGTTCACTTGTATTTTCTTCTATAATACAACCTAAACAAGACAATTACTACTTATATCTGTTATGTGGATAAATGTAAGAATTCTCTCCACCCCTCATGACATAACTAAGCACAAAAGGCTAACAAGCAAATACAATAAAGAAATAAGACTCAAGAATAAGCCCAGCGAATTAATTCCCGCCAACCACACGTACACCCTACATTACATCACGCCATGACGTCATCCCACCGCAAATATAGAACAGGCATAAAATAGGGACAGTAAAACTTCAATATTAATATCGTAGTAGTTTTGCTATAATTGAGCGGAAGGACGAGTTTCATTTAAGTATATCTAGGTCGAAAATTGTCGTTGCAAACTGATTTTTGATTGCACTTTTTTATTGTTTTGCTTTATAGAACTATGACATGACCAGAGGGCTGGCCTTTTCTTAGGCCAAAGAATCAGCATTGCTATACAACGTGGCAATGCTGTCAGCCTTTTGGGCACTTGCCCCATTGACAGCGACGCCGACGAATTTTTTAAAGCCTTATGAGGTTCCTCCTTTTTGCTTTATTGATAAGTATTAATATCGACCCCGATTTACTTCGGAATTAGATGGCGTAACCTAAGCTTATTTATTTATTAAGATTTTACGTTCTTTTATTACCATTTTTTATAGTTTAACTAAAGTGTATGGAAAAATGACATCAAAGAATTGTTTGTAATGAAAATGCTGAAAGAATTTTAATAAGGTACCAAGTGTGCCAGCCTTAACTTAAGCTTTTAACTACTTACTTTGACAGCAAACATGGCTTGTTACTTAGGCTTGGTTTCAAGTAGGCTTTACAAATGAAAATACAGTTGGCGGAGTAGCTGAAGGATTGACTGCTGCACTGTGTGTTGCGGGTTACATTCCCTCATGGAACAACAGATAGTTGTTCCGGGTATGCCTGTTTGTGTATGTGAATTTATATGTTTGTTAATGCACATAAGATAAAAGAGAAATTCCTAGTGCAGGGCAAAGCTTTTTAAAAGAAAAAATGCCTTTACCAGCAAGTTTAGTTTTACTTTTCATGTTAATTTGTCAAGATTCTTCGATTGTAAATATGTCATTTTGCTAAGCTAAGAACAGTTTAATAATGCCAATTATTGGTCTTTAAATTATGAACTACAAGTGAGGTGGGCGTTGAATCAACAAACTGTTTTTTTTAACGACTTTTCATTCGTCAACGAGTTAACTGTTATTCATCAATGAAATAACAGGTTGAAAATATTGGCTGTTCATTTACGTCAACATGTCTTTACACATTACTTTATTCATTTCCGAAAAAACTGAAACGTCAACACATCTTTACACATTACTTTATTCGTTTCCGAAAAAACTGGTTGAAAATATAAGCTGCGTCAACGGCTCAACGTACTCAAAATTAGCTAAATATAGTTTGTCAATCAACGTCAACGTCGTCAACTTTAAAAATCTTCTACCAATAAATTTTAATTTAATAGTCCTTTATTCTTCAATAAACTGCTCATAGAATGGCATAACATTAATAATATTGACGCAATACGTTAACGATTGAAATTTAAAAACCTGTTAATAATTTAACAGTTTTTTCAACCTGTTGACCATTGATGATTAACAGTTAAATTACGTTAACCATAAAACCGTCAATGACACACGTCTAACTACAACCGATCCAAACATAACTGGCGAAATAAGTGTACTAATGGGTACACCTCTGCCTAACCTTCCGGGCATTACAGGCGTGATGTTATGTTATGCAGATCTGAATTTGAAGATCCTTTATTCGAACTTCTGATTCAACACCTCCTTAATAGGATTCTCAATGTTCTCAATCGTATTAACTATGTTGTTGTACTATCTGTATTTGATGGTCTTTGAGAACTTGTGATATAATAAGTTTATTACACAGGGAAGGGGGACTGCGACTCGTAAGGTTCAGTGAAGACAGAAAGGAGCGCATCAGACAGAATTTCATTAAGGCACTCGAAAATCAACTTTAAAATTATTAAAATAATATTTATTGTCTTGGGAGCTTACCACAATCTTTAAAAAGATATTTTTTTTGCCAGGTTCAAGCATATATGCACTTCATTGCAATATTTTTAGAGTTGAATTTCGAGTGCCTTAATAAAATCCTCTCCGCTGCGCTCCTCTCTGTCTGCGCTGACCCTAATGTTTTAACCATATTCCGTACATGATTCTAGTCACAATAGAATTTAAATTGTTCGGCGCTAATGAAAAAAAAACAGCTGTTTCATAGTATTAAAATGCAAATTGTGACCATAAACAATTTTTTATTTGTATTATTTTTTTTTGTATAGAAAACTGCAGTAAGGCTAAAATGTATGGGAACAATAAATTATTGTTCTGTTTTTTGGACAAGTAATTAGAAGTTTCATCGCTTGTACTTACATGATTCCAGACCCCCGTAAATACGAGGGGTCTAGACGGGGGACAAGATTCTAGAATTATGTACTAAATCTATGGTTTTAGTGCGATGAAGACCCCTGCGAGAGATTTTTATTTATTTATTTATTTAATCATAACAATAAGCTTACAGTTTGGACTAAAATGCTTATGTCGTGTCAGTTTTCGGTATAAGTACGCATTAAAAAGGAAATCTAGTATAATATGTCAGTGTTGAATGAATAGAATTAGAAAGAATAAGATGTTTCTGAAGCTCTGTCTAGGTTAATTCTTACCTTTATAGATTCGTCAGACGAGCGTACAAGGCTGCTTCACAGGTAGCCGACACTCGCACCGCCTCGGCCGCCGCTGCATCCCACAAGCCGCCGGCACTTCGATATCACACCCACACACCGTCCCCACCGCCTTTATTTACTTTATTATATACTAGAACTATTACTAAGGAGCACAGCGCCACCCCCCACTATACAGTCAGACACATTATGAAAAATTAAAGTAAGGCAAGTCCATTTTAAGCACCCAAGATGTCCACGAGAAATGATAGGCGTTAAAGTCTGATCGGAATTAGGCGTTCGAATTTCAAAATCGATTGAACGTTGCAATTTGGCTTATTTATTTTTTATTTATATTTTTATTTAATTAAAAAGCTATTCAGCTCCCGTGCTATTACCTACATCCGCGGTTTTTGTGTGTTTTGATACGCGGCGGAGCACGCGTGGTATACCCGTCCCGCTCCATATAAGGCGTTTTAGAGGGAGTGTCGGGATTGTCGGTCTCTTTCACTCGTCTCGTGGCACATTAACCTGGAACAAGCGAAGGTTTGATTAGTCTATGAGCTGGTTCTCTTTCGTTACTGTCGTATGACCTAAATGTTGAGCTTAGTGTGAAATAAAAATAAATGAAAAGCTCGTTGAGTATATTCGAAAAAAACGAACGTGTACGCGAATGTGAGATCAAAAAAGATAGCAAGAACAAAGTGTTTGGTACATGATTACAAATATATTTACACTAGCACTCTCCCCGCGACTTTGTTCGCGTGATTTTCCTTACAAATCCCTAACTTTTTTGAAAATATAATATAGCCTATATCACCCGAGGATAGTGTAGCTTCCTAACAGTGAAGGAATTTTTCAAATCGGTTCAGTAGTTTCGGAGCCTATTCAATGCAAACAAACAATCTAATCTTTCCTCTTTATAATTTTAAGTATGGATACTGTATTATATCTTACTTCGTAAACGAAAAACCAAAAATTCTGGAGTTTCGTATTCCCATTGTATTCTTATCTATCTTTAATAAAATATAATATTCTTCAACCGATTTTTGGTCGCGACTTCCAATCTTAATAGAGATTGAAAGTCTTCTAATTAAAAACGTTCAAAATTTAGTCGCAATTTCAACTCGGTGACAATCAATGTCAAAAAATGTTGCTAAATGAGAGATTGTTTTTGACGGATTAGATGGCAATCGTTCCTAAAAGTTAGCAGGATTTCTCCACAGATAACACAAAGGCTTTATGTACTTCCAAAGCACGGGGGTGTAACACCATCAACTTCTACGGGCTGTTACTAAGACATTCATCATTAAAAACCCATTTTTGTTTGGAAACCACATTTTGAACTTTATTATTATTTATTCACATGCCTTTTTAACATTTGATTATAGAAAAACATAAAAAAATATCACGCCCTTAATCCCCGAAGGGTTAGGCAGAGGCTTAGTGCACCCACATTTTTCGCCAGTGGGGCGAGCCTTTTGTCATCAACCGGGTACAAATCCAGACTCCGAGGCTGCTACTGCGAAACCCAATAACACTTTGCCCAACCTGGGAATCAAACCCAAAACGAAGGAATGGTGCAGTCATCCATAATAGGTATGTATGTATGTATATGAGAGTTAAGGTTCACTTAGGGGCCAGAACAATCTAGAAATTTCATAAGTGACAAAGTTGCCTCAGCTCTAGCATAATATTGTTACTGGCAAGCTATCCTAAGATCTAAGTCTGACGATGGGTCTAAGCATTACATCTAAACCACTAGTGTAACTTAGAGTACAGTAGCGGTCATAAGTGCAGTAGCATGCTAAGGTTTAAATTGCTGTGAACACGGGGTACAGGCCATACCTACATCTGTGTGTATAAGTGATGTATTCAAAGTTAAAGTCAAAGTCAAATCATTTATTTAATTAGGCCATTATAAGTCACTTTTGAAAGTAATAACACAGTACCTATATACTTACACCTCAAAATTCGCACACGACGTCGAAAGGTCGTAAGTTTAACCAAAGTGTCAATCGATTTGCTTTGTAGATTGCTACTCCACTTATAACCGCTACTGTACGTAGTATTCAACCACTCTCAAGTCAGTAATTTTATAACTAGCTTTTACACGCGATTTCGTCCATGGCAATTAACATTCAAGCATTTTCTATAAAAATATAAATAAAATTGAATACTAAATGGGGCGTATTTATATCAAAAACACATTTTTTAAAATTTTGGTATGTCAGTGTGTATATTCCGGCTAATCTCGGAAACGGCTGGACCCCATGGTACTTCAAACACAAACAGCTCAAACATATAGAGATTTTGATTCTATGAATCTGAGGATTTTATTGGTGATCGGCTACGACCTACATTTTAATCCATCTGTAATTTCATAAAATTAAGTTATTTGTAAGTTTTAAGTAAGTGTAATTTACTTATGTGTAGAAGATTTTATAAATATCACAAAACGTCAATTTAAATACTTTTTAATAAATCACAAAAGTCTAAACTTTACTTACGACAACATAATAATAACAGCCCTTAATTAAGTAATTAATATAAAAATAATCTATAAATTAAATATCGACATTTTGAGGTTAAAATTAATTGGTCTGACAGCCACATTCCTACTCGTAGCGCTACGCCGCCGTAGCCGCGTAGACTCGTAGACGCACTAGCGTAGCTCGTAGCAATGGAGTTATTAGGTCACGGCGCAAGCTTTTCGTAATATTTAGATCACGTTGTACTGAATGATATTAATTATTCTATTAATAATGTGGAGCAGTTCTATTGTATGGAAATGTATGGGTAAGAACTGTTTGTAGATTATTAACGACTATGTATGATGTAGTCATATTTTTAATATAAATAAACAGGCAATTACATTGGGACTTTAAAACTGGGGAAATGTGGATGTGCCTACCCCCTTGGGAAATCTAGGCGTGATAATATTAACAGTTTATTAATATAAGTTCAACTAGCCCTTGGACTGCCCGCAACTTCGTTCGCGAGAACATTCATCAAACAAACAAGTATTAAGACTCTTCAGCTTTATAATATTAGTATAAATTATAAATATCTATACTTCTATACTAATATAGAAAAAAAAGCTGAAAAGTTTTTTTTGTTATTTTTTTTGTTTTTTTTTTAAACTGGCTTATCTCTGAAACTACCAGTCGTATTGGAAAAAATATTTTTGTATATGATAGACAGATTCATGAGGAACAGTATAGGCTATATATATAACATTACGCTACGACATACGGAAGCAGAGCAGTAAGCAAAGACGTACCTAACTTAACGTAGGTGAAAAAAAACCACGCGTATGCAGTAGCGGGGATCAACTAAGATATTAATAAAGTATTTTTTTGGTGATTTTCTTCAGAAAGGTCAGGTGCGCAGTACTCGTAATCGGCGTGCTTGTATGACGAGATGTATGAACGTAGATGAGGCGAAAGGAGTATGTAAGGATCGTAGCAGGTGGCGTTCTGTGGTTTCTGCCTACCCCATGGGAAAAACGCGTGAGTTTATGTATGTATGTATGTATTTTTTTAAATTTCATTGGTTTACGCGAAAATATACCGTAACTAACAGTTTATTTACAGTATATTTTCGCGTCTCTTATTCAAGAGCAAACCCAGTTTGGATCGTATCGTAACTTGAAACCTGTTTTATTTGACGCAGGATATAGTGGGTCAAGTCTGGGTCAGATATGGAAATAGGTATACATTCATTATTCATTTTCAAGCAAGATAGGGAATCTTTACGTAGTATACAACAAAGTTGCTTCCCGCCGTCGGTACCTATGCTTAAATTTTTTAAACTAACTTCGCAACAGATTTAAATTAGGTTTTTACTGGCTCATTGGTCTAGTGGTCGCAAAGCGCGACTTCTGAGCATGAGGTCTTGGGTTCGATTCCCAGGTAGGGCAAAGTGTTATTGGTTTTTCCATTAGGAAATTCTCAGTAGCAGCCTCGGAGTTTGAACAGTTTGGATGTGCTCGGTTGATGGCAATAGGCTCGCCCCCTATTACGTGGGACTTAAACTAACTAGCAAAATGTGGGTGTACTAATGGGTACACTTCTGCCTAACCCTTCGGGAATTACATGCGTGGTGTTATGTTCATAACAAGCACAGGCTAGTCTTATAGTTGCATCAGGTAGATTATAAAAATATTTTTATTGGCACAATTGGTGCAGTGGTTCAGCGATTGGCTGATGCGCTGCGTGAGGCGAATTCGATTCCTGCACTGGACAAATATTTGTATGACCTTACGAATAGTTTTTCCGGGTCGGGCTGTTTGTGTTTTTGAGCTTGTATTCATAAACGCACCTACGATACTGGAGACATTCCTAGTGTAAACTAAACAAAAAATAAATAATTTGTCCTACACGAACATCGAACTCACAACCTGAAATATAGCTAACAACCCAGTTTTCATCCCAAAACTAAAACCCACCTCGGTTGACTCCAATATAAAGAAAGCACATAATAGTTGGCAACACGCTTTTGTACCAAAGTTGCCATTGTCTCTGGCAAAAGATAACATGGCGGATTATGTACTAGCACAATGGCATATTGTTTAGCTTTGCTCGGCTTTAAGTGAAGCTATAGTCACTTGATTTGAAGGCTTTGAGGCTGAAGGTGATTGGTTAGTATTGTTGACTGATAAGATATTGATAATAGGATATATCCTCGTTGGTCTTGTGGTCGCAAAGCGCTGCTGAGCACGAGGTCTTGGGTTCGATTCCCAAGTCGGGTAAAGTGTTATTGAGATTTTCCATCGAAATATCTCAACAGTAGCCTCGGAGTCTGGATTTGTGCCCGGTTAATGGCAATAGGCTCGCCCCCTATTACATGGGACTTAAACATAACTGGCGAAATGTGGGTGTACCTACTAATGGGTACCTACACCTCTGCCTAACCCTTCGGGGATTACGGGCGTAATGTTATGTTAATAGGATAGATGACACCATCAATCAATTGACGTAATTTTTAAGACCTGTCAAAACGAGATTCTTCCATAGATTTTGTATGGCAAAAGACAACTGTGACGACACTTTAAAAAATGGGCTTATTCCCTTCACCATAGTAAAATAGGAACACAATACTAATATCTCTTTCATCACGACCTTAAACTCCCATGGCGCATCATCAATTAATGTAACACACATATAAATTCCCAATGACGACAGTGCCATGGAATTTATTCAAAACAATAAAACGGGGCAATCAAATCGTGCCATCATGGCTGACAGATGAAACAAAAGATGGCAGAAGATCCAACGCATTTTAGGAATGAGAATTATGTTAAAACAACGTTTAGTAGGTATAGTTCTATGATTTAGGTTATAATAAGCGCCTTTGTAATATTTGTGTTTATGAGATTATTTTTTAAACTTTGCCCTACACTAAAAAATTCTCTTTTATCGTGGGGTGCGTTTACAAACACACTACCAAACCCGCAGCACTTAACTGTATAGGCGGCAAATGTGTTCCGTGTGGGAATCGAACCACGACACGTTTTGCTGTCGAATTTCCATACTATAATTATATTTTTTTAGAGTTAAAAAAAAGAATAAGTACACAAATTATTATTATGTTGTAACCATTACTTTATATAAGGTATCATTAAAACGCGTTCGGATTTCCGAAGATTGACGGAAATTGCCGAAACGCACAACTTAAATCGTAAGAGAATACTGTAGAAACATGAATAGCAAAATATCCCTCAAGATGCGCGAACTTTTTATAATGCGCAGTAAACCTACGATATTATTTTTGCTAGACAAATTAAATAATACTGAAATGACGTACGTAAGTATGTTTTTAGGGTACCCCAGAATTAAATAAATAAATCTGTGAATACTAAAAAAACTAAACATTCGACAATTTGCTTATTACGAGTGTGAGAAAAATCATATTTAAGGGCTGATTTTTCAATAGTCAGATAACTTTTATCCAAAGAATAAATATGACAGTTTGACATATTTTCTATACAAAAGCTGTCAAACCGCCATATTTATCCCTCTGTTAAGAGTTATCTGACGATTGAAAAATTAGCCCTAAATGATATTTTTCTTGTAATAATAATAATATTCTCTAGACCGAATTTCGGTCATTCGCAATGGAGACTATTCAAGTCATCATCATCTGCCTAGCCTTTTCCCAACTGTGTTGGGACGGCTTCCAGTCTAACCGGATGCAGCTGAATACCAGTATTTTACATAGAGCGACTGCCTATTTGACCTCCACAACCCAGTAACTGGGTAATACGATACCCCTAGGTAAAACTGGTTGCCAGATTTTCGGGCTTCTGACGACCCGTAACGACTGTCAAATATCCACGTATGACAGCCGTATACAACGTGCTTTCCGAAGCACGGAGAAATCTCGGTGTGTAAAGATGGTCACCCATCCACGGACCAACCCCGGCAAGCGTAGCTTAACCTGACGGATCGACCCGTGCTGTTATTATTTAGCCACGAGCCTAGACTAGAATGGAGACTATAGTCAAGTGCGCAGAAGATATATTTCAGCCACAAGTGTGTGCGCAAACACTGGTGCACTCCCTCCCCTCACTATCATAGTCCGATGAGACGGCAGGGCCGTAGCTAGGGGGGGGGGGGCATTGTGGGGCAATGCCCTACCTTGAAATCACAATGCCCAATCTTAGATCACTATATCCAAATCTGGAAGTTCAACCATCTTGTTCGCTTGTACTTCATCATTGAGGATTTAATAGTTCTTAGATCCATGGTCATGTGCTGTCACAGAAATTATTTGTCTACTTATAGCTATTGAATGTACATCACTGATCTAAAGTTTAGTGATATACATGGTGATTGATTTAGGAGCCCATGCTTCAAGGACAGATCAATTTTGATATTTTTTTTTACTTTCGCCCTACCTGTAACCAATGCTGCCCTGCTACAGCCCTGTGGGACGGCGATCCGACATGACTGGGGAGAGAATATTTTTATTGTAATAGTAATTTTATAAATGAGATTTCTGTGTTTTCTTCCTATTGCGCTCATGTTTATTTCCGGCTGCGCGCGCGCTCGCTTTGAGTCGCGAGTCGCAGACATCCGGTAAGGTCAGTGATGACTGTTATTAGACGGCCTTACAAATAGTCAGACTATAACTATATGTAATGTTTACTAATATTTAGTAAGAATTATCCAAGATTTTTTTTTCTTTTCTTCCAATATGACTTTACTTGAATATATCATTAATCAGTTACATAACATCAAGCCTGTACTCCCCGAAGGGTTATGCAGAGGTGTATTCATTAGTACACCCACATTTCGCCAGTTATATTTAAGTCCCATGTAATACCTAGAGGGCGAGCCTGTTGCCATCAACCGGGCACAAATCCAGACTCCGAGGCTGCTACTGAGAAATTCCTGAAAAAACTTAACGTCACGTTAGCATGTCGGTGACGTGGACACGTTAACATGTTGGTGACGAGAACCCATAAGTTTTGCCCCAACCAAAAATCGCATAACGAGGCAGAAGACTTCAAAAAACGTTTTATTTAACACATTAATACATCATTAGTCAAAAAAATGAAATGATAATGATGATGATGAATTAATTTCATCTTTAGTCCCCATAATTAAAGTAAATAAAGGGTCTTGACGGTCAGACAGACGGACGGACGGACAACAAAGTTCTCCTATAAGGGTCCCGTTTTTTCCTTCTGAAGTACGGAACCAAAAAAAAAGTGGTCATAGTATCTACGTCAGTGGTGTTGAGAATGTTCTCTAAACGGTCAAGTGCCAGGATTTTTTTTTTCAATTTGGGTGGTTACGAACACATATAGAAAGACGAAGTGTTGTATAGATACATTAGGCGTCAGGGAAATGGGACCAGCTCCCCAAAGGCTGGCTTACTGCGTAGATGATGACCACCTGTGTTCTATGACCATTTGAAAGTATATACCCAAGAAACTTTCAAAACTTTAATTGCGCGATCGAGTTATTTGGCCAAAATTTAATTTTTTGTGACAGTAAACATCTTCTACTTCAATCGAAAATGTTAATTATTTGTTAAATGTAAACAGTGACTGTTTATAAATCAACAAACAATGCCACTAAGTATTGCATAAAACATAAAGATGATAAGTTGATCTATGATCGAACTAGTAATGCCATCTGTTATGATCTATAGGAATTAAATAGGTAGACGATTTGTATTTGAAAAGAGAACAATTGAAAATCGGTAGCAAAATAATATCGATATCAGCCTGTTTATGTAATGTCAAAAATAATATGGTTCGATTTATAAATTCAAATATATTTGTTCTATTTTTGAATTGCAAATTATCGCCATCTTGTGAGCGTACAAGAAAATATAAAAATACCCACACAATTTCAATATGGGGGTAGTTTGGTTTTGTACTTATATTCTTTTTCTATTGAATAATGTTAGTAACATTTTTGATCATCATCTATTTTTTTTAAGTTTACGTTTTATTTAACCGACTTATATTTCAAAAACAACAAAAACATTCCTAATTTTATTGGGAATCAGTAAAACAATAAAAAGAACTACACGTTCCTATCAATTCTAAGACCATTATAGCTTGAACTAGTAATGTTTCTATCATTGATCTCCAGACAGGTCTAGTTTTCTGGTCGTGTACTGTTCTCGTGTTATTGAAGACTGGCCAAAACTCAATAGTTAAAGGCCAAAAGAAACAAACTCGCAACAATTATGCGCACACGCATTTTGAAACAATTTTCTGGTATAAAACCGTTTGTATGTATGACGTCACTAGACCAATTAAGCGGAAATGTGGACCATTTGTAGATATTAGTGCGTTAAGAACTATCTGGAGCTAGAATGCATCAATTTTGAAGAATATTTTTTAGCCTTCGATTCTGTTTGATATTCTGCATTTATCCTTGTTTGTACATTGTCGCATGAATAAATAAAAATGATGGTTGAATAAAATATAAAGAAACTGTAATTATGCACATCTTGTATGGAGCGTCGTCGTTCTATAAAAACAAGGCTATCTCTATGTTTATATGTATGGACACGTGCATAACACGCGCCACGAAAGATGAGGCTTGACAAGCGTCAGTAATGTGGAGCTTGCGCAGGTATGGATGCACGAAATAGTTATCCATAATTTGTGTTACATCTATTCAAGGATATTTGGAAGACATTTAGATTAAAAATCTAAACAACATTATAAATATTTATTACGAAATAATAAAGTTATGTGGTGTGTCAAGCACGTATTGTACGAGCTTTTTAAATAAAGAAGAAATCTAATACATAACTAGAAAACAAACCTATAATTAAACTTTTTATGAGAAAAATAATGAAAACAATTTGAAAACGAACCGAGGATATAAAATATTTACTGTGTCTAATAATTTTATTCTTTTTTTATTCGTTCGGGTGCAAATTACTAAACATCACAAAAAAATACCATTCAAATTCCAAAAACTATCCATTATTATTAAACCTCCTCTGGTAATTACAAACACGACAAAATAACAGCTAAATTTTGAGTTTTTAAATGATGACCTTTCATACATGCGACATTTGATTATCATTGATTTTTGTAAATGAAGATAAAAATTAATTCGTGTACAGTTAACAAAAGAGTTAGGTGTCCAGGCTATTTTAGATTGAAACTTAATTAATGAACTGTTTATTATCTATTTTTTAAATTAAATTACATTTGAAAACATCCATCGGTTTCCAAGAAAACTTCAACTATATCTGATGACCCTGCATACCTGTCTCTTTTGTTGAATGTACAAGGATTTATGGTTTGTATATTTTCACGACTAAACTACATCAAGCCAACTTTGGTAAAATATAACAGCGATAAAACCTTAGTACGTAGAGGAAAACATCGCAGAACTTTTTATACCGGAAAATTAAAAAGTTTAAACGCGGGCGGAGCTGTGGGGCATAACTGCTAGTTAGGTAAATAAGTGGTCCGAAAAAAGTGGGGCTGGCTGAATTGTGGACACGACCATAGACCGAGTAGGTATCTACTTATTGAACATGTATCTTTCAGGTCTGCCTCGTTTTGTGGTCGCAAAGCGCGGCTGCTGAGCATGAGGTCTTGGGTTCGATTCCCAGGTCAGGCAAAGTGTTTTTGGGCTTTTCTATCAGGAATTACTCAGTACAGTAGCAGCCTCGGAGTCTGAATTTGTGCCCGGCTGATGGCAATATGCTCGCCCCCTATTACATGGGACTCAAACATAACTGGCGAATTGTGGGTGTACTAATGGGTACACCTCTGCCTAACCCTTCAGGGATTACAGGCGTGATGTTAACTACGCACACGAAGTCGTCTTCGTGTGCGTAGTTTTTCGCACTCATGTTAAGTTACGCCTTGGTTTACTATTCCGCTCTCGTCGGTCGTAGCGTGATGTCATATATAGCTTATACTATTCTTATACAAAACGATTTTTTCCAAAAACAAACAAACAAACTAAAACCTCTTTAGCGTTATATTAGTAACACCATAACATAACATCACGCCTGTAATCCCCGATGAGTTAGGCAGGTGTGGGCCATTAGTACACCCACATTTCGCCAGTTATGTTTAAGTTCCATGTAGTAGGGAGCGAGACTATTGCCATCAACCGGGCACAAATCCAGACTCCGAGGCTGCTACTGAGAAATTCCTGATGGAAAAACCAAATTACACTTTGCCCTACCTGGGAATCGAACCCAAGACCTCATGCTCAGCAGTCGCGCTTTGCGACCAATAGACTAACAAGGTAGGTTATATTATTATTATGTTATATCGATAATAATGTCCACTTTAAGTCTGACCTTTCACCGATTCTGGGACAGTATCCCAGAAACAGTCAAACTTAGTTGTCACGCTGGCTTCTGAAGCACGACATATAAGTAGTCACGATACAAGAATAAGCCAAGTTACTAAGTTACAGAATTATACCCTTAATGGATAATTTAAAGGGGGGAGCTAGAATGAATCGACGGATTCATCAAATCGATTAATCTTTCGCTGCCATGAGTAACGCGAAAGTAAAAGGGTTTTCAAATTCGATTACTCATGCGCAAAATTGTACCTTTATTATAACTAGGTATGTTCATTTTTGTATTTGTTTGAACTGAATATAGGAACATGATTTTATGAAAGGAACTTGGAATTAGCTTTGGTTAATAGTGACTCGTGTGACTTTTTAACCGACTTCAAAAAAAGGAGGAGGTTATCAATTCGACTGTATTTTTTTTTTATGTTTGTTAGCTCCTAACTTGCGACTGGGTGAACCGATTTTCATGATTCTTTTTTTATTTGAAAGCTGGTGCTTCCCGTGTGGTCCCATTGTCACCATTTCAATATCTGATGGTGAACTTCGGAGATATGTAATGGAACTCCTCACAGAATCACAGCAGCAATATCGTAACAAGTGAAATTGCTTTGTTTATACGTGTAGTCGATGACTGACAGAAGAAAAAGGGGGGGGGGGGGGGTACGTCAACCCCCCTCCTACCAGTTTCCAAAATTAAATATATCGTGTGAGGTATTGTTTGAAAGGGCTTTTTGTAAGGATTTCAAACATTAATAGGTACACAAGCACTAAAAAGTGAAAAATAAAAAGCTTTTTTACAAAAAAAGATAACCGCCTTCAAAAACTACAAAATAAAAATAACTTTAGTTTTGGAAGTCGGTGGCAATACTTACCTACATAACAAAAAACAAAACCAAAGCCGCCGACTTCCAAAACTAAAGTTATTTTTATTTTGTAGTTTTTGAAGGCGGTTATCTTTTTTTGTAAAAAAGCTTTTTATTCTATTTCATATGTACCCACTTTCTAAGTTTATGTTGAACATCACTGACTTCGGAAAAGGAAAACATCATGAGGAAACCTAAATTTATGATATATAAGTCTAAATTCACCAATCCGCATTGATCAAAGTGGTGATCATTACATTGTGATTGGTGGTGATTATTACATTTCTTTATTATTGACACTTTTGTAATATTATCAGTTTTTTTTGGCAAATAAATGATTTCTGATTTCTGAATTGTGGCTAATTAATACTACTTATAACTAAAAAAATGAATTACGGTACCACCAACAAAAAGAAATACCTATGTCTGATTTTTTTTTCTTGATTTTTCATTAGTCCTAAATTATTGGAGTACGTATAACCGTACATAACCGTTTAGAGCAATTATTGTCCTAAAACTGAATCTAAAAGATGAGTTTTCTTATCTTTTAGAACAAAGAACTATTAAATCAAACGAACTACCGAATAAAATGCGAACAATTTTCGCGAAAATTACGAAAATTTTTTAACATACTTTTAACAATTGTTTCAAGTCAAAAAGTGATCTAAGACAATTTACTATATATACCCTCAAATTTTGAAACACAAAACCCCTACTCAACATCTTATAACAATTCAAAATCATATGAATTTTCCTAAAGGATTCCGGGATTTCTCATCATGGAAATCTTAGGTCATTGCTTAAGCTCGGGGTTGAGGCCGGGGGGTGAGACGGGGTGAAAATGGGGGTGGGTCAAGGCCGAACCGCCGCCTCGATGCCGCCTCTTAATGCCTCGGGGTACGTCGAGAGCCACCGAGTGTTTTTGCCAATAGTGTTTGTCTGTCATATAAGTAGGATGGAAGAAAATGTTGTTCGTTCCTTGAAGTACTGTATTATGACGTAATAGCATGTACTTTGTGCCATCAAGTATGCGTAAGATCAGATCGTTACGTCATAGTGTTGTACATGGGACTGACGTCCTTGTCGATATGAATTTGCATGGTTTAAAATGCAGAGGATACGAGTATTTTGTTCAGTAAATGGTGATTTAGCTTAGTAAATCTAATTTTTATAGTAATAATGAAAATATTACCAGCTTATTTTTGTCTCAATGTAGGGCAGAGCATTGATCACCACGCTTGCTCAAGGCGAATTGGCGATTTCAGACCTACATCTTTATCTTTATACATAGTATAAAACAAAGTCGCTTCCCGCCGTCTGTATACGCAGATTTTAATGCGGTTTTCATCAAATGATCCAGTGATTCAAGAGGTAGGTTTATATGTGTAGTTAGTATCTACATTGCACCCGTACGAAGCCGGGACGAGGCGCTAGTTAATTATAAACCAAGATATTTCCTTTCTTTAAAAAGTGAGCTCGTTTCTTCTCTGGTATAAGTAGGGTCTTTGGCCCTGCAGTGGGATACGATTACAAAGCAGTATGAAAAGTTTCAAATGACCGACCCTAAAAATTCAAAACAGCCAAATCTTCTGCAGCAATTTTACTGTTTCCATGCAAAAACTAATAAACGTTTTTGAATGAAAATATACCATTAATTCACTGCAAAATCACCCTTCTCTCTCCATACACAAGATCCTTTTTCCTTTACCCTTATCTGTAGTTTATATACAGATTTAAACGCTACACTGTCTCGTCGGAAAGCCGTTTTTATTTTATGTTCGTTGGATATTTAATAATTGAGAAGAAATATTAGCTTTCAGTTTCGATAATAGCCCTTAGATATTTAACATTTATTTCAATTTAATTTAACTTGGCTGAAAGTAATGACGCAAACGGGATTTCATGTGCCGCTTTTAGCAGATATTGGTAATGGTAGGTACCTAATTTAGTTAAGTATTTTTTAATGGTTTGACAGCCGTTTGGTTCGAGCCTCAAAGAGGATGGCTTAATTACATACGATGGGTCTAATCGATATCTATACTAATATAAAAAAAAAGCTGAAGAGTATTTTGAGTTTAAACGCGGTAATGTCTGTAACTGAGGTGAATTTATGAAAGGGATGACGTTGTTTTGTCTTTAAGGCGCTTTGCACATGGAGCAACTTAAGTTGAGGCAACTATCAACTCTTAAAAAGTTTCCTGTAAAAGTTGATAGTTGCTATAACGTTTACGGTTGCCGCAACTTTATGGCAATCCGTGAGCCTATATCCTTTCTTGAGGTTCAAGCTTAATCTGTACAAAATTTCATCAAAATCGGTTCAGTACTTTAGGTGTAAAAAACTCAAATCAAATACTTTTACGTCAACGCGTTCGTGTTAAGCGTACCGATCTATTATGGAAAACCATTAAATTACTGACAAAATTTGACATCCTGAGTGAAGCGTGTTACAAAGGGTCCAATCGATTGACCCTGCATAACGGGTGTGAAATTAGGACGTCCATAGACAACTCAATATACAGCTTTTTTTACCCATAAAATTTAGGAAAATGAACGCTTTGTTTTTGTTTTTCTTAGCAGGCGAGATCGTTGACGAGTCGTCGTCGTTGTTACATGGGACTTAAACATAACTGGCGAAATGTGGGTGTACTAATGGGGGCATCTATGCCTAACACTTCGGGGATTACAGGCGTGATGTTATGAAGTCGAGATAAACATTATAGAAGATTTGACTACCTCAATTGATTTCCAGTAGCCTAGTCGTTAAGGAAAGCATCAATGTGTCTTTTTCAATTTATATGTACTTTCTAAGTTAAACCATTGGTCCCGGCTGTCATACGTGAATCTTTGACAGTCGTTACGGGTCGTCAAAAGCCGGAAATTGTGACAACCAGTCTTACCAAGGGGTATCGTATTACCCAGTTACTGGGTTGTGAGGGTCAGATAAGCAGTCGCTCAATGTAAAATACTGGTATTTACAACATAATTAAGAAAGGGCTAAGCAGATGATGATGTACTTTCTAAGTTTATCTTGGATATCATTGTCATCGGTGGAGGAAAACATCGTGTGAGGAAACATGAAATTATAGTTAACTAACGACTTGTTCAGGCTTTGCACTAGTTCAAAAAATCTAACCGTACAGTTTGCTTTATACTGTGTAGAGATAATATGAGTCTGAAATCACCAATCCGCCTTGACCAAGCGTGATGATCAATGCTCGTGCCTTCTCTGTATGAACAGAGGCCTTTGCCCTGCAGTGGGACAATATTATTAAGTTGTTTCAAGAACAAGAGATTCAATTTCACAAGTTAGGTACTTGTTGAGACAAACAACCAATTTCTTTGATAAAATACATTAGGCACTTACTTACTTACTAACTTGTGAACTTGGTATCTTTAGTATGTGGACAATAATATATCAAGTTTTTAGTGAAGCGACATTGAATTACTAAATATTAGGCCGTAAGTACACGGCGTATTTGTAACGCGCGTTTTCGGCGCCGTAGATGCTGATTGTTGCGTTTGTATTGATGATGGCTGTAACTGCGCATATACGCGCAGTAGGGATGGGATTCACGATCGCCCCGTGTGCTTAGGTTACAAGGTTGCGTTCGAATCTCGTCTGAAGCGTGTATACGCGCGTCATCAGAGCGTCAGAGCATCAGAGCGTCGTTACCGCGTTTGTAATACGCCATGTGCTTACGCCTTAGGGAGGTAAGTTGTGCTGACCCATTTATTGACGCAGAACGTGTCTTACTCGCCTTGTAACATTTACCGCGAAGGAAGAAAATGTAGAATAATAAGACAAAAATGAAGCTTTTATGTTGAAATACTCTTATCTGCATTTTTCTTTAGGGGGAGTGGATTTGGTGTTTGTCTGTACTTAGTTTGTATACCTGCTTCATTCTGAATATCTTATTTAAAGGGGGTGCGTTAAGGTCACACGGTTTTTGCATTTTGCAGGTTGGTATCCTTTTGCTAATATTCAGTTTCTATATGATTTTTTGTATACTTGTTCAAAAACCGTAGTAGGCTATAACGTATGTGAATATATAATATTATATTAAAACAATAACACATCATATCATTCCATCTTTGAAATAGCAAGCTCATGACTCACATATTTGGTGTTAGTGTAAAGGGCAGCGAATATTATTTTTGCCCGGAGCGGCTAAATAGTTACATCGGACCCTGCCTAGACGCGCACCGAGAGGGCTGGTTTGAGGTGGTGCAAGAAAAAAATACCTGGATTACGGACTTGCCCAAGGAAGGCCTCCCGCCTTTTTCCAGCACTGGTACAATATAGGCTGGGAAAAACAACAATATCTAGATCTGGAAATTCGCTAACTCATTCTGATTTTTCATTCGACATCATATTTTATTATAATCTGCCCCACAATCCCGTGATACAATCGGGATGAAAAGTGTTTTACCACTCCAGCAGTTCTTTGTATTGAAATTGTTGAGTTGACCCGCCTTTGTTCCCGGTACAGTTCCGCACACAAGTGTTATTTGCGTTCTAAGTATGTATTTATGTTGCTAGGTGTACGTTAAAGTACCTAGTGATTGTAAATTTTGTTTAACATTTGAGATGATAAGTAGGTACTTACTGTTATTGATAAAATTATGATTGGTTTGTTATTTTAGTTTAAGATGATGTCAAAAATAAAAGGCCGTGGTCAGGATTGTCGTGAAAGTAGTGGTGTCTCTAATCGATTTGCGGATATTTATATCAAAATTTTGATAACGCATTCGCTTCTAAACTTAAAGTTGTAAAAATCAAAGTTGCTTCTGAAATAAAGAAAAATATTAATAAAAATCTTCCCTTTCGCGAGTGGAACTCTAAATAAATATCCGCAATTCTACCACTTTGTACGATATAATATTTAACGTTGTGACTATGTAGCCTACTTATAGTACAACATAATATACAGGGGTTTGTGTAAGTTGTATACTTATACATACTATATACAATTTACACAAAGTAGCTTTTAGTCGTAAATGCATCTCAACAGGACGTCGAGTGATGCAAACTGCATCGAGGCTTGGGGATTGATAGGTGTGTGATGGATCATGGATTTTGATTGATTCGAATACCTATTAAAAACCTGGGTAGAATAGTTGGGATGAAACCTAGGAAGCTTTATATTTTAGGTCATCCGGTTTATGAACTTGTGACCTTGAACCTGTCTTTGATCAATAATAGCTGTTGTGTGTTTATTTATTACTGATTGTAATATCAAAATAACAGAAAATTAAATGCATATGAATGTTTACACGGTACAAAAAAAAACTAACATACCATGGTAATTATACCTAACAACATACAACATATTTTTAAATTTTTATCTGTCTGTCTGTTTATTCTGACTGCCTCGTTGGTCTAGTGGTCGCAAAGCACGACTGCTGAGCATGAGGTCTTGGGTTCGATTCCCAGGTCGGGCAAAGTGTTATTGGGTTTTTCCATCAGAAATTTCTCAGTAGCAGCCTCGGAGTCTGGATTTATGCCCGGTTGATGGCAATAGGCTCACCCCCTATTACATGGGACTTAAAACATAACTGGCGAAATGTGGGTGTGCTAATGGGTACACCTCTGCCTAACCCTACGGGGATTACAGGCGTGATGTTTCGTTATGTTAATCTCCTAAACGGCTCTACCAATTTTAAGGAGACGATCACTGACAGATAGCTGATGTTATAAAGAGTAACTAATAAGGCTAGATTTATTAAAAAATATAGGTATATATTTTAGTTAGGAAAACACTGCCGATAATCGTTATCCACGACGAAGTCGCGGGCATAGGTTAGTTACTGTTATAATTATAACAGTTGTGCAAGTCTGCACTAGGCTTTATCTTTTGAAGCCTCTTTTTTATACCTTTTGTCTATTTTTTGATACTTATTGTTTATGTATTTCTGATTGACTTATTACACTTTTGTTTCACACCTCAAGAACCAGCGATATTATTTCGGTAGTTAATAACAGTAGTAAGTATTTATAAAGTATACTCGATCAGTTTCATAAAGAAAGGCCATTTTCACACTATACAGACAGTAAAACCTAACCAATCGCTTAAGTTTAACGATGGTAACCGATGTACACTTGTACAGTCGCCATTAACTGCGTGATCGTTACAGTTGGCGCCATTGTGCCGCGGTTACACTTACGATTGGAAATGGGGAAAAAATATTGGAATAAATATTTTTTATTTTAGTGAACGTCTCGCTTTGTTTTGAATCAACATCTGTATGAAAGACAAAATGGAGGTATTCATTTATAGTGATAGTAGGTATATAATCCTTACTAATATTATAAATGCGAAAGTAACTCTATTTGTCTGTCTGTTACGTTTTCACGACTAAACCACTGAACCTATTTCGATGAAATTTAGTACATGTTAAGTTTGAAACCCAAGAAATTACATAGGCTACTTTTTAATTCGCGACTTTATCTGCGTCCGCGATAACTGACTTTTATGCGCACGACGTCGCGGGCAAAAGCTAGTAAAATATAAAGAAATAAAATAAAAAGTTTATTGAACGTAACGAAACCTATGCACAAACCCACCATGTTTTTCTGGACACTCCCACTGGCAATGAGCAAGCAGGCTACCGCAAATATTTTAATATTCGCCACCATTTTCATTAAGCAAACTAAATGCAACAACCTCACGTAATAACTTAATTATACGCCATTAAAAACAAAGCAAAAAAGCCGGCATTTAATTAAACAAATGCACCGCTTTCTACGTTAATTCATAGAACGTTAAGAACTATAAGTGGCAACACAATATCGTGTGTGGTAGGGAAATGGGAACGCGTTAATCCGGCAATTGCCTTCTTCCTGGGGGCGCGACATGTATTCATTGCAGGTGCGCGTGTCCAATGCCACATTGCATTTACGGCATTTTTTTAATTTTCTAAATAATAGGTTTATGATGTAATGATGGTTTTTAAATTAAAGGTTGTGGTCACTGGTCTATACTGTCCTACATATGAGGTGTCTGTAGGGACGTGACCGATTTGCGGATATTTATACATACTTACTCGTTTTCGGATATTTTTTAAAATTATGATTGGGATATATTGAATATGATGGATAATAGATCTCCAGATATGTGGCTCAATTTATGGAAAGATAAAAATATGTTTAAATTACAGATGTAGACCGTAGGCTGCTCAAACTTCGTGCAACATAATGTTACGGGACCAAATAAGGGCTGATTAGAAACCAATCACTATTTACTGAAGCTACAATAAATTCTAACTTAGATTTTCAAGCAGAAACACAAACAAAGGTTGACAAGGGATCGAATCAATTGATGGAGGATTTCGACTACTTACCCAATATAGTGACATCTTCATTCTACTTGACATTATAAGTCCAGACCTTAACTTAAATCTACCGCCATTGTGACGACATAGTAAAATATTGGTTTTAGTTGGTATACTTTCATATTATTTTATCGTAAAATCAATCTAGGTAATGTAGAATGAAAACAAGCAGTGCTAATGTTATTTAAGTAGTTAGCGTGTTCACATATCGCATGAGTGACTGTGTGTGGTCAGCGAGACACAATGCCGATGAGCGCACTACTATGTATGCGGATCTTTATACGCAAGTGCGAATATATTATGCACCGGCACTGCGTAAATATCTTTGTGTTGTGGTTTCTTTTAAAAATACCTTTATTTCTAGGTAAGACAAATGTCATTTAATAAGTTCTATAAGAGCCACTGATGGGCAGTTATTTTTGATCTCGAATGATTGCACTAGTAAGAATAAACGAATTCCCAAAGAACAAACTGTTTTCTTTGTAATCTTAGTTAAAAAAAAACCGGCCAAGTGCGAGTCAGACTCGCGCACCGAGGGTTCCGTACAAACCTGTAGGTATATAAGTAAAAGTTATGGTATTTTTATTGCTAAATGAAATCCATAACATAACAATGTGGAAAGCTGACGGTACCTTGTCAATACATATATGAAAACATTATGTATGTTCGGAAAAATCTTCATCTCTTTAAGAAGAGATGTGATAGACATAATTTTAATACTAGAAATAGGCACAATTTGGATCAATCTCGGTTTAGATTGGCTAAGGTACGAAATAGTAAGTTTATGATTATTAAAAAAAATATACTATGTGATGTAACTAAAAATTTAAGATTTTCGGAATTTTTCCTATATGTGTACTTTATAACGTTGCTTCATGCCAAATTTCAAGATTCCAGGTCGTCTGGAAGTATCCTTTAGGTTTTGATTCCCTTGCGAGTAGTTGCGAGTTTCAAAATATGCGGCTTTAATTGCTGTATCTTTTGATTGCGTTGACGTAGAAGTTTGATTTTGCTACAGCTTAAAGATATTATAGACTTGAGTATTTGTTAAGAATTTCAATATAATACCACTACGCGTTCATGAGTAAAGGGGTAATAAGTTTAAAATTATTAAAAATATTTTTATTATATGATGTAACTAAAAATTTATGCTTTTCGCAATTTTTCCTTTATCTGTGTTATAAGACGTTGCTTCGTACCAAATTTCAAGATTCTGAGTTCACGGGAAGTACCCTGTAGGTTTTGATTCCCTTGCGAGTAGTGGCGAGTTTCAAAATATGCGGTTTTAATTCCTGTTTCTTTTGATTGCGTTGACATAGAAGTTTGATTTTGTTACAGCTTAAAGGTATTATAGATTTGAGTATTTGATATGAATTTCAATATAATACCACAACGCGTTCATGAGGAAAGGGGTAGTAAGTTTAAAATTATTAAAAATATTTTTATTATATGATGTAACTAAAAATTATTCTTTTCGCAATTTTTCCCATATCTCTGCTATAAGACGTTGCTTCATACCAAATTTCAAGATTCTGAGTTCACGGGAAGTACCCTGTAGGTTTTGATTCCCTTGCGAGTGTCGAAAATTTGCGGCATAAACGGGAGTATCTTTTGATCGCGTTGACTTAGAAGTTTGATTTTTTCACAGCTCCAAGAGACCATAGACTTGAGTATTTGATATGAATTTCAGCTTGATACCTCCACGCGTTCCTGAGAAAAAAGGTCTTGACAGACAGACAGACAGACAGACAGACAGACAGACAGACAGACGGACAACAAAGTGATCCTATAAGGGTTCCGTTTTTACCTTTTGAGGTACGGAACCCTAAAAATACTGAAAAGTGAGCGTAACCACATTCAAATAGGTCGCAAATTAAGCAATTTCAATTGAATGACCTGACAATAGATTGATTGTATAAAATACAAAAGACAACTTAAAAGTATAATGCCATGTAAACAAAATTCCTAGACGAATATAATTGCCATCAAAAGGTAAATTAATTAATTCAGTCTAGTAAGTAATTAAGTTAAAATTTATGATCATTTTAATTAATAGACAAATAGAATAAACAGCAACAAGTTAGTTTATTCTAATTTATTTAACTAAACTAAAACACAAGTGGAGCAACGTTGAATGAATAAATAACAACTTTCATGTTGTTTTAAAAAGCAATAAACTAAATTAAAAATTCCATTCATAGTTATAGCATTTTAGTTTGTCGTGTTCATTCAGATATAATCACATTTCACGGTGCAATATCCCAGAATACCGAAATGCGAAGTCAGTTTATTTAGGTCGGATACCCTGCGGATATTTCGTGGGCGGTGGCTCATCTCTATTTGACACTTTGAGCCTGAGGTACGTTACCGTCTGAGTAATTGAGTTTTGTTAGGAATAGGTGCGTAACATCACGCCTGTGTTCTCTGGAGGGATTCGGCAGAGGTATTTTATGATCCACGCGTCATGTGGGAACGGGCGCTGGCAGTTAGGATTGGTCATCTCTTAACTGCAATGGCTTATATCTTTGTCATTTTTTAATTATTTTATATTGTTCTTCGCCTAAATTGTTTTCACACAACAAGAATAGGTAATGTAACTAAGATTTTATAATACTAATTAATTTAAGTATCTGACTACATCTGGCAGGGTGGTGAATTTTGTTCGAAAGAGTTACCGCAGCCCTGGAACAGTCAGTAAAAGTCTGACATTCCCTTCGGTTCCGCCCAGCGGCCATTTGATGATTTCTCATCCTTAAAAAAAACCCACTAGGTACATTTTCCAGAGACTTACAATAATATAAACGGACTTATAATAATATGAAGATTACATTATGACGTTGGGTATCTTCAAAACATCCCTAATAATCCGTGAAATCCCTTTAAAACATTAGCGTAAGCATATGCTAATTCCATATTAAAAAGCCATGCAGTATTCAAGAGCTATCCCAAGTATTAAAGGCTTATTGCCACGTGTGCCAGTTGTCAGTGACGTCACACACAGGTAACATGGCCACCGGAAGTGGCCGGCGACACCTGAACGCGTCATGTTCCGGTTTACATTTCGGAAAATGTTTAAATATTGCGGGTGGAGTGTTTTAATAATGTGGCGGTTTTTTTTTGTGGGCCAAACGAGTTTATATATCTGCTTAATATTTGTAGAACAGTTAATATATGTGTATTGTACTAATTATTGACAGAGATTTCGTCTGTGTTAGTTTTCCTACATACATCGTAATTTTTTTTGATAATGAAATTCAGTCACTTAAAGATAAAGAAGTTTCAGAATCCGGCCAGCAGTATTGGAGATTAGCGCTTTTAAATATGTATACAAACAAAATAATATAAAAAATCTTCAGCTTTATCTTATTGATAGATAGATAGATTAGTACCTGCTGCCATGTACTATGGCCGAAAATACACAAGACAATATGGCAGCTATAGATAATATATTAAAACAAACAGGTAGGTGTACCTACCTACCTAACTAAAAATATAATTTTCTTTTAATAGTGATGGCATGTTTTTGTTCTATTTTTAAATCCGGAAAAGCACGAGATGAACAATGAAACGATCTTATAATAACTAAACATCTGACCAAGTGACAGACATTACGCAGAACTATTAAAAGAAAAAGACAGAAAATAACCGTTACGTCATCATTAATTTGTGGTGGTACACGGGCAACCGGGCACAACCACAAAACGCCGCCACCGACGTATTTCTTTTAGTTTTCATACATTTTATATGTACTCGCCGCACACGGTTCAATAATCAATATCTTTACTGCTTTTCCATATGTATGCTTAGGTGGAAACTAAATTGAGATAATTATGGACTCTGTAGGGCACAGCAAAAGGATAGGAGAGATGAAGCCCTATTTTTTTAGTGATCATTAATAGAAAATTAAATAAGTTCTAACTTAGAAATAATTAAAATTTGTAACAAAATATAATTGGAATTTGGAGATGTTGACGTCTGTGGTCGCCACAACGCCGCTTCTAGCTCCAGGTGTCGGCGTTTGTGGCGGCGTTTGTAGCCATCGCATGTGGCTCGTATGCGGCCAGCGTAAATGATGACGATGATGCATGACGCACGTAATGACGTCACTTTTGGCAAATCATCTGCATTATTATGACGATATAAATTTATTATTACTTTAACACATAATAAAGTATATTTTCATATTTCGTAAGTACCTAATAAAAAAAATATGTTGTCACTGACAGTTTTAAAGTGGGCCAAATAGTCTGAAACTTTTTTTGTGTGTCAATATTTGATGGAATACTGTCAAACTAAAAATATGTGAAGTTTTTTGTAACGGAATTATGAATTACTAGCTTTTGCCCGCGACTTCGTCCGCGCAAATGTCGGTTATCGCGGACGCAGACGAAGTCGAAGACTAATAAAAAGTAGCCTATGTCCTTCCCCGGGTCTTAAACTATCTCCATGCCAAATTTCATCAAAATCGGTTCAATGGTTTAGGCGTGAAAGCGAGACAGACAGAGAGACAGACAGACAGACAGAGTTACTTTTTACAGAGTTACAAGGATTATTAACGTCTAGCTTTTATAATATCGGACGCAGATGATATCGCGGAATAAGAAGTATCCTGTGGCCTTTCTTAGAGTTCGAACTCAGAACCCCGCATCAAAATCGGTCCACCCATAATGACTGTCAAAGATTAAGTATGACAGCCGGAACTAACGACCTAACGTGCTTTCCGAAGCACGAAGTCTCGGTGAGTAAAGATGGTCACCCATCCACAGACCAACCCCGGAAAGCGTAGCTTAACTTGATGCGTGCGGCTGTTATTACTTAGCCACGAGCACCGCGAAGGCTTAATATTAGGGTCCCGTTAGTACTTATTCTTCGGGTACGGAACCGTAAAAATCATAATCAGCTGTTCCATACAAAAATGAAACACTTAGGGTCAGTTCACACCGAGACGCGACGCGACGCGACGCAACGTGACGATACTTGAAGAGGCCAGTGACTTCGCGCTGCGCCGCGCTGCGCCGCGCGCCGCTGCTAGACGCATCGCAACGTCGCCGCTCTTGCACGTCGCGCGTACCGGCGATTCACCGCTGCGTCGCGATGCGCCTCGCGGCGCCGCGTGGCGCAGCGCGGCGTAGAGCGACGCATCGCGACGTAGTGCTGCGTGGTGTAACGTATTCTAAATTCTTACAATGAAATGTGTATCTTTTCGTGTAGAAAATAGAGTTATATTTTGAGTCGCTCTTTTAAAGTGTGCACGCAGCGTTGCGTCGCGTCGCGTCTCGGTGTGAACTGACCCTAACACAGTCAAAACGTATGGAACAGTTTTTTTTTTTTAATTTACGAAATATCTTAACCCCTCTCCCGCTTGCTATAGATACACAAAAGGCCATCGGCTACCACCATCTTCTATTTAATCGTTCGTTTAGTCTCATTATAAAAGATTCACGATCCCAGCCTCCCTGAGCTTTACATAATTGAGAGGGAAAGGGATTTGTGTCCAAATGTATTATATCTTAACTGATGACTACAGACTTGATGGGCTCTTTGAAAAATTAATGACTGATTTTAGTTTTAATTAGGTTAGTGGAACACTTATTTATGACTAGCTGCCCTCGACTTAAAAACTTAAAAGTAGCCTATGTCCTTTGTTGGGGTTCAAACTTACCCTGTACTAAATTTCATCAAAATCGCGTCAGTGGTTTAGACGCGAAAGCGTTTCAGACAGACAGACAAATTTCTTTCGCAGGCCACTGTTACTGACTAATTGGTCTATCAACACACAGCTCAAACCACTGAACGGATTGCGCTGAAATTGATGGGCATGCAGAGAGTAATTATGATGTAGGCATGCGCTGAGAAAGGATTTTCCTAATTTCACCCCCTAAGGGGATGAAACTGGGGTCCAAAGTTCCTCACGTAGACGAGGTCACAGGCATAAGCTAGTCTCAGTATATATTCCTTCGTCTAAAACCTCAGTAACACAACACGATTACACGACTTTCAGTTTAAAAATAAAATAGTTTACAGTACAGAATCACTGAATGTCCCGTAGGTAATAAAACATAGCGAGATTGTCCAGACGACTTTTGTTACCGAAATAAACGTGTCTAGTTCGTATTGTACTGCGAACTGCGTTATTTATTTATTTTTTCAGACATTTTTCAGGTCATTTTTTGGGTTCGGTAACCATAAGGTGTCTTACAGAACCCTATTGCTTCGCTGTCTGTCTGTCATCATCAAAGTCAAAGTCAAAAACATTTATTTCAATTAGACCATTTACAGGCACTTTTGAATAGTCAAGGAGTCTGTCAGTTAGTCCGAAAGTTGAAGCTAGTGGCTCGTTCCAAAAAGGAGGTAGGCCTCTATGGAGAAGAATGAGCAAGAAACTCCACGGCACTCTTCTCTCTTCTCTTCTCTTTTCTTTCCTTTCTCTTTTATCATTAATTATCATCATCATCATATCAGCCGAAGTCCACTGCTGGACATAGGCCTTGCCTAAAGATAACCACAATGACAGGTTCTGCCCGCATCCAGCGAGGAAACCGCTGGATGCGGGCGGACCTTCCCACACTGCGCTTTCCGTTACGTGGTCGTTACTCGAGAGCCTTACGACCCCAAAGGCCGTCTGCTCTATGGGCTAATTATGTGCCCTACCTATTGCCACTTGAATTTCGAAATTTTGAGAGCTATGCCAGTCACCAGTTCTTCTGCGGATTTACTCATTCCTGATTTGATCTCGCTGAGAGCTGTCTGTCATAGGCAAATAACACACGCCGCGCACCGCCGCGGAGGGCGGTGGCGGTAAAGCGGATTGCACCGCTCGACCGCGCGGTCGGGCCGCGGGCGGTGTACGTGTGTTTTTCTACAGATTTCCAATAGGACCGGTTGGACAGCGTCAGGCACAAGTGGTCTGGCATTTTATGCTGAACTGGGCCTGTTTGGCGCAGCTGTGGGGCACACCATAATGTTTTTTTTATTTTAGTTTTTTCTTTATTGCCTTTTTGTTTTTATTATTTTTGTCAAATAAAACTTTTTTCTTTCTTTCTTAACAATTACTGGGACGAAACTATTACCACATAAGATTCGTAGTTAACAGCAAGAGTGACACACTCAATGACAGATGTATGTCCGTGTGTCACAAGATTAATGTATCTCTACTCGCGATAAATGATTTACTCATCAACTGGATACTTGGAATCGTAACACTTCAATTTAACCTCACAGATATGTCTTTGATGTATTTATTGATCGGTTTATAAAGATGTTATGGTCTAAGAACCTACAGTCGCTAGATCTACGTCATTTGTTTTTGACGTTTGTCATTGTTTGTATAATTATGTGTTTTATGTATGTACCTACATGTATTTATGTAGAAAAAGTCTTTAAAAAAAAGACCAGGAAACGCAATTTTGTCTACTAAAGCGTTTGCTACATGAAAGAATTTTCAAAATCGGTTAAATAGTTTTTGATTTGATCCATTACAAACAAAAATACAAAATGTTTCTCTTTATTAACAATATTGGTTTAGACAAAAAAATACGTGTAAAAGTGTGTATTTAAAAAAAAAACCATAATAAATGATATTTAATTTTTTTTTATAGTCAGAATGTCCGAGCCAGCTTATATTCTCTTTGGAATTAAAAAGAAAAATTAATGTTATTGTTTTTTTTTTTACATTAAAACAATTTTATTGTCATTCAGATGTTTTACTGTATTTTTTTCCTGTTACCTATAAATATTTAACTTAGATACTAATAAAGTAGGGTCGATTTAATTTTATCTTATTGAGTAGGTAAATCGCCCGCACACAGGTTCATAAACAACTAAAAGATATTTTTAGATTCTTTTTTAAGTAAGCCTAGCTATCTTTTATATATCAAATATCAATTGCCCACTCATTTCTTCCCACTAAGTTCCCATCAAAAACTATCAAGAATAGCATTTAAATGTAGCTTAGGTATTATTAACTTATTATTTAATCACATCAAGACGTGATCAAATCACTTGATCACATTAAAAAGGTAATACCAAATTTATTGGCACAATACAACGTACACTAGGGTTGCCTAGCCTAATATTTTTTTAAACTAGCAAGTAAGACAACAGAAGGTACCAATAACAATATAGCTAAACTTATCAACAACACAGTATCTTCTAGCTATCACTTACCAAATTGTAAAAAAGGGGCTAAGCAACATTCCTTGAAATTATTTCATCAGAATATTCAAGGTTTTTCTTCCAAGCAATTAGAAATTGAACTGTTTTTAGAAAAGACAAGGTTCGATATTATTTGTATAACTGAACATTGGTTAAAGGATTATGAAACATTAATTAACTTTGAGAATTACAATGTGGGCAGTTGTTTCAACCGCAAATCCATGCTTCGTGGTGGCTCACTAATCTTAATTAAAAATAGTATAAAATGTAAGCCCCGTAAAGACATAGTAGAACTATCAATTGAACATGTTATTGAATTGTCCAGTGTTGAGCTAGATAAGCATGTAATAGTGTGCGTTTACAGACCCCCTAATTATCAGAATTACTCTATATTTGAGGCTATAATGGAAGATGTTCTGTCTAAGCTTGCAACTGGTAATAAATCAGTAATAATCTGTGGTGACTTTAATATTAATATTTTAGAAAACAATTCAAATAGCAGTAGATTATTAAATCTTTTTAAATCGTTTAATCTGTCAAATGTGTTTTTAGAACCAACACGAATAACCTCGACTACTGCTACATGTATTGATAATGTCTTTTGCTGCTGCGACTACTTAGATAAAGCCATAGTAAATTATCTTCCCTCTGATCACAGCGGACAAACCGTTACTTTTGAGTACAGCACAGCAATACAAAAAGTGCAGATACAGTCAAGACCAATAACATCTGGTAATTTAAATAAATTTAATAGCACTTTAATTAGTAAGTTAGGTGTTCAGGACTATAATATGAATAACGGTAGTATTTTGTATGAAGAATTCTTTTCAGTTGTGCATACAGAGTTTAATAATATCTTTAAGAAGAAAACTAAATCTGTTTGCCCTAAGTTTTTATTCAGTGACTGGGCGACTAAAGGTATCAGGAGAAGTAGAGAAAGACTTTTTGAGCTGTATGGCCTTAAACCTTATAAAAACACTGAAACATTTAATAAGTATGTTGCTACATACTCTAAAATTTTTAAAAGTACGTGTAAGGCAGCAAAAGCCTTATACATTAGTAACAAGGTTAAATCAGCAGAAAATAAAATAAAAACGGTTTGGAAAATTATCAATAATGAAACAAATAGAAACAAAAGGTATAATACTGATTATACTCTGGAGACTTCCCAAGGTCTCATAAGCAGTAATATCGATGTTGCTCAAGAATTTGCAACATTCTTTACCAATATTCCAATTAAAACTACTGAGACTTTGGATTCCTCACCCTCACTTGCTATTGACTTACTAAGAGCGAATGTTTCAGCCTGCCCTAAGGAATTTAAATTTAAACATATAAACCCTGTGGTCGTTATAAAGGCTTTTAAAGAACTTAAGATCAAGGCTACCGAAGACCTGTGGGGCATGTCTACCAATGTGTGTAAATCTATTATTGAGACAACAGCACCCTATTTAGCTCTAATATTTAATTTGTGTATAGACCAAGGGATATTCCCGACTTTAATGAAGTACAGTAAAGTTATACCGCTCTTCAAATCCGGGGATAGCAAGGACACCAATAATTATAGACCTGTTTCGGTTCTGCCGGTTTTTAGCAAGGTGTTTGAAAAAGTAATGCTAAATCAAATGCTCAATTATTTTAACTGTAACAACATCCTACACGATCAACAGTACGGTTTCACCAGAGGGCGTTGTACTACTGACGCTGGTGTTACTTTGATTAAGCACATCTTTAATGCATGGGAGGACTCACAGGATGCCATTGGCATTTTTTGCGACCTCTCTAAAGCATTCGATTGCGTAAATCACGAAACACTGCTGCTGAAGCTTGAGCATTACGGACTAGGTGAACTAGCACTTAGCTTAGTAAAATCGTATTTGAATGATAGACTACAGCAAGTTCAAGTTAACGGTGTAACTTCATCAGGATTAAAAGTAAAGATGGGGGTTCCACAGGGATCAATACTGGGTCCATTCCTTTTTCTGGTATACATAAATGATTTACCTCATTTACTAGAAAACCAACCACAAATGGTGTTATTTGCTGATGATACCTCATTAATTTTTAGAGTAGATAGACGAGCACAACACCTTGACGACGTAAATAACGCCATGCTTAAGGTTCACAATTGGTTTACTACTAATAATTTAGTGTTAAATGAGAAAAAAACGAAATGCATAAGATTCACTTTACCAAATGTTAGAAGTAGTGAACGTAACGTTATATTGAATAAGGACATACTAGAATTCGTCGAAAAGACAGTTTTTCTGGGGATTACGCTCGATTCTAAGCTGCAGTGGGGTCCCCACTTAACATCTCTTGCAGGGCGGTTAAGTTCAGCCGCTTACGCTGTCAGAAAAATCCGACAATTAACAGACGTGGATACCGCGAGACTAGTCTATTTTAGTTACTTTCATAGCATCATGTCTTACGGTATTTTGCTTTGGGGACGGGCTGCAGATATAAATTCTATCTTTATCCTGCAAAAGAGGGCCGTCAGAGCCATCTATAATCTTGGCAGTCGAGATACTCTAAGGGAACTGTTTAAAAAAATTAACATCATGACGGTACCTTGTCAATATATATATGAAAACATTATGCATGTTCGGAAAAACCTTCATCTTTTTAAGAAAATTAGTGATAGACATAATTTTAATACTAGAAATAGGAACAAATTAGATCAACGAAGTTTCAGATTGTCAAAAGTAAGCACTTCTTTTATGGGGTACTGTGTAAAATGCTATAATAAAATACCACTAGATATTCTCCAACTAAATGAGAGAAAATTTAAAACATGCATTAAACGCACACTATGTAGTCGAGCATACTATAAGTTAGAAGATTATATCACAGACAAAAATGCTTGGCTTAATGCTAGTCCTGCTCCACAGCCACTCGGGCTCACTAATTAGTATTAATTTTATGAGAGAATGATGTTTCTTACCCCCTTTTTATTGACCTGAATAACTTGTTTCGTTATCAGTACCTACTAGTACTTTTTTCTTTTTTTTACATACCACAGTTCATCTTACGAATCACTGAAGTGTTAGTATTGTATAATTATCATTTATTTCAATTTTGTAAATGTGAGTACCATGGAGCTTTTTATTTATTGAGTTACTATGTGTTTTGACTTAAAGAGCATGGCGGTTGAGAGCTTGTCATGCTCACTCAAATATCTCGCTGATGGTGGCGCGTGTGTTGGATCATTTGGCTCCCCTCAAAATGGTTGAGTTAAGTGGTGCTGATCCATGCGTCATGCTCGTGAACGAGTGCTGTCAGTTGGGATTGGTCATCTCTTAACTGCCTTGGCTTACATCTTTATTCTTATTTTTATTTTTATAATTGTTTTATATTCATCTTCATTGTTTTCACATGTAGAATCAACAAGAATAATGTAATCAGGATTTTGTAAAAACCTAATTTAAAAGAGTGCCGTGGAGTTTCTTGCTCGTTCTTCTCCATAGAGGCCTACCTCCGTTTTGGAACGAGCAACTAGCTTCAACTTTCGGACTAACTGACAGACTCCTTGACTATTCAAAAGTGCCTGTAAATGGTCTAATTGAAATAAATGTTTTGACTTTGACTTTGACTTTGCCTCTAAACCATTTTTGTGTAAATAAATTGTAATGTAGTTTTACGTTTCTTATTTCATTATTATGGTCATCTCTCACTGCTTTGGCTCGGCTACGGCCTGGTCGGAAATGACCGCCCGCGAGCCGCCACCTTTTTATTTATTTGCATAATCTTTATGCACATGTAAAAAACTACACTGTACAAAGGCGGACTTAATGCCTTGGGCATTTTCTACCAGTCAATCAGTTTTATCTTATCATTATAAACAAATATTTAATGCACAAGATTTAAAGCTCTAATTTGAACAGCAAATTATTTACTGTGTGTGGAAGACATGTTACCTATAACGTGCGATGACCTTTAGGTACATAACCTACACCTACTTAAAACAACAAAAACATCAGCCGACCCCCGTCTGAGATATATTTGGCAAATATTCCCGGACACAAGCGTAACAGTACATAATTACACGAGTATCAGAATAATGATGATAAAACGATTTGGCGCACCTCTACACGACAATATTTACATCACTAGTCAACAAAAAAACTGGCCAAGTAAAGTCGTACTCGCGTGTTGGATTAATTTTATTGTATTAATATGTATTTCTGATTGTATTGCAAAACGAATTAAGCAAATATTGTTTATATTATATTCTATTCTATTTCTAAATATTATATTCTATTTTGTATATTATATTCTATTTTGTTACTTTACGTAAAGTAACAAAATAGAAATACCCACATAGTTTTTGTTTTGACTCGCAAATGGCGTCACGTGTTGTCTGTTTGAAACGGAGTGGGGGTTCGCCTTATAAAAGCGGTCCGACCCGTCACAGCGGGACTTTTGCTCGAGACACGAACGGCGACGGATTACTTGCCACTACTATTTACAACAAAAGCTAAGTAACTATCATTATTGTGTTATGGCTGAATTATAGATTATAGATATATAGGAATAGAAAGATAAATTATAGATTAAGATCATTATAGATTATAGGTAAACATGATTAATAAATATGTTTATTAAATATTATATTATATATTATTATATTATTGCTTAAATTAAATAAAATAATAAGGAAGTGTGATTATGTCAGATTATTAAAATATGAATTTCCGATTGATAAATATGAATTGTTTTCTTTATAGAGCCTATTTCTTACACACTTTATTTTAGGGTTTAAATAAGACTAAATACATAATTTTGGGATTAGATACTTAATCTATTGCTGAAGAAAAAGGAATATATGGTATAATATAATAAGTTATGGCTTTCCTTTTACATAGTCCTATATATAAATATTATTTTATTTCAATTGTCTAGACTAAATACATACACACATCTATACTTACATCAAAAATCTAACATCAGAAGTGGGATAGCTCTAGTTCACAATTATTAAACATTTCTTATGTTTTAGGATGGACGCTGAAGTTGTCGCTAGTCTTCTCGCAGCAATACGGGATGCTGTCTCCAAGCCTCACTCAAACGATGATGACATCGCGCTACCAGTATTCGATCCTGACAAAAATGACTGCGGAGCAGCGAGCTGGTGTGACAGCATTGAGACTCTCGCCAAGGACCTCAAGTGGAGCAGCATTAAAACTGCAGCAAAAGCAGGTAAAGCCCTGAAGGGTTCTGCAATATCTTGGTTTGAATCGTGGGAACCACTCGAAGGTAGATCTTGGGAAAATTTTCGAAGGGATATAATTGACACGTACCCAGAAAAGAAAAACCTCTCTGCAAAACTTACAAAGGCTGTATTGTACACATCTGATACATCCGAATCATATGGTGAATATGTCAGAGAAAAATTAAGATTATTTCGCAACACTAAAATCTCTTTCACTGAGACTCAGCTTATAGAATTAGTCTGCGGAGGTGTTGACGATATTGGTGTAAGAATGGCGTCCTTAAATAGCGAAGTCAAAACGACTTCTGCTCTAATCACATTGCTGTCTACTTATACGAAGTCTAAGAAACGTTCATTAGAAAATAGTGATAAGAATAATGGTTCAGGATTCAGTGGGGTTAAACGAGCCAGATTTAGTACCGAAAAGAAATGTTATCTTTGCGATCAGGTTGGGCATGTGCAAGCACAATGTCCCAAAAATAAACAATCTCAGTCCCAGGAATCTCCGATTACTAATCAAACCCCACAGACTCCTAAGCAAAATAAGCCACAAATAAAAATTTGTACTTACTGTAAAAAACTGGGCCATACAGAATCTGTGTGTTATCATAAACTAAGAAAAGAATCTTCCTCTTTAATTACAGTTCCTACTAAAGAAGTTAATTTTTTAGAAAAACCGAACTAAATCTCACCCCAGTTTGTGTCAACGGGGTGGCGATTAGTTCTTTGATTGACACAGGAGCAAATTGCAGTTTAATCAAAGAATCAATTGCTAAAAAAATAGGCTGCCATCTTTCACCAATATCTATGTATGTAGGTGGTTTGGGACAAAACAAAATACATGTGTTTGCTTTAATTTCTGTAATCGTTCAATTTGAGGATATATGTTTAGAACTTGATTTTAATGTGGTCAGGGACAACGCAATCCGTTACGATCTTCTTATAGGTAGAAACGCTGTAAATTATCCAGATATAGAAATCGTTACCGATTCATCCGGTTGTCGTTTATCAAGAAAGTCGTGCGAAGTAGTGACCGAAGTAAATTTAGTAACCTCGTCACCTGAATTATGTGGGTTAACTTCGAAAATAGATCACTTGCCACTTAAGTTACAAAAGAGAATAGAAGAAATTTTCGATAGATATCCATCAGTTCTTAGTGAAGTAGGCACGGTGCGAACTGGTGAATTAATTTTACGTTTAAAAGAAAATAAGATTGTGTCTTATCGACCCTATCGACTGGCTCCGGTTGAGAGGGAAAAGGTAGATAAAATAATACATGAACTATTAGACAAAGGAATTATTCGTGAGAGTGACTCGCCTTTTGCAAGTCCTGTCATATTGGTAAGAAAAAAAGACGGAAGTGATAGAATGTGTGTTGATTTTAGATCGTTAAACAAAATTCTAGAAAAAGACAGATATCCGCTCCCTCTCATTGAAGACCAGATCGATAGGCTCGGTAAGGCTAAATATTTTATCTCATTAGACATGAAAAATGGATTCTACCAAATTCCTGTTTCACCCGACTCAATAAAGTATACTGGATTCGTGACACCTAACGGGCACTATGAATTTTTAAAAATGCCATTTGGCATATGTAATGGGCCCGCAGTTTTCCAAAGAGCCATTACAAAAGCCGTACAACATTTAAAGTTTGTTTTAGTATACATAGACGATATACTTATTCCTTTTTCAACGATAGATGAAGGACTAGATTATCTTGATAAAACTGTTCAAGCACTGTATTCGTCCGGATTTGTTATTAATCTAAAAAAAAGTAAATTTTTTGTTAATTCTATAGAGTATTTGGGTAGACACATATCACCGGAAGGTGTGAGGCCAAGTGAAACAAAGATAGCTGCATTAGTTAATTCTCCCACCCCATGTAATGTCAAACAAGTTCGACAATTCATGGGTCTCGCTAGCTATTTTCGAAAGTTCATCCCAAATTTTTCTTCTAGAACAGCATGTATCAGTAAATTAACAAAAAACGGGCAGAGATGGGAATGGGGTCTTGAACAAATCGAAGCTAGAAATTATGTTATAAAACAATTATCAAGCAAACCTTTATTATCTGTTTTTGATCATAAACTACCTACGGAACTCTATACAGATGCCAGCTCCTTGGGCTATGGTGCCATGTTAATACAGATAGTTGACGGTAATAAGAGGGTTGTTGCCTATTATAGCAAGAGAACTACTCCGGTAGAATCAAAATACTGTTCCTATGATTTAGAAACATTAGCGATATATAATGCTTTAAAGCATTTTAGAGTGTATCTTTTAGGTATTCGATTTAAAATTTTTACAGACTGTAATTCCATCAAATCCACCATGAGTAAAAAAGATCTGTCCCCACGAGTTGCCCGTTGGTGGGCATTTATGCAGGACTTTGACTTTGAAATTATTTATAAAAAGGGGAAATACATTGGGCACGTTGATTTTCTTAGCCGAAATCCTATCGATACATTAGTTTCTAACGATAATGAAAACAGACTCGATTCCTCCTCCCTCGTAAATCCTTCAACTTTGAGCAATATTAACTTTTCACACAAAAATCCTCTTAATGTGGTTAATTTAATTGATGATCCTCAATCATGGCTGGAGGTAGCTCAACAAAATGATCCCGAAACTCAAAACTTGATAAGTCAATTAGTAGCTGGAAATTTAGATGAAAACCGATATATTTTGCAAAATAATTTATTGTATTACAAAACTCAACCCGACAAGCCCAAGCTTTATGTACCTAAGGGATGTAGATTTGGTTTACTGCAGCTCTTTCATGATCAGAACTGTCATACAGGATTCGATAAAACATTGTCCAAACTTCAGGAACACTTTTGGTTTCCTCGTATAGCAGCTTACGTTCGGAAATATCTCAAACATTGTCTAATCTGTATAGAGAGAAAGGGGCATTCAGGTCCGAAACAAGGTTTCCTACACCCTATTGAAAAGATTCCAGTACCTTTCCATACAATTCACTTAGATTGCACCGGTCCTTTTTCTCAAACGTCCGAGGGATATAAATATATATTACTTGTAGTAGACGGTTTTACCAAATTCACTCTATTAAAACCCTTAAAAAGTCAAACAGCTCAAGAATTGGTACCCCTAATCCGGGACACTGTCACTTTATTTGGTACACCTAGAAAAATAATCACTGACAGAGGTACTAACTTTAATTCACGTCAAGTAATATCCCTATTAAGGGAAATGGAAATTGAGCATCACATGATTGCTACGGGCACACCAAGGGGAAACGGCCAGGTAGAACGTTATGTAGCTACCGTCATTGATATGCTTAACACCACTTGTAATGGTTCGTCAGATTGGCCAAGCGGTTTGTGGAAGGTTCAGCAGTCTATCAATACCACTATCCAAAAATCGACTGGTTTCTCTCCGATTCATTTACTCATCGGTTGTAATGCCAACATACCAAGCATCCAAGCCCATTTAGATGAAATTAATGTTTCTGAACCGAATATTGATTTAAGGGCAGATCGAGAATTAGCATATCAACGACTACTACATGAATCGGGTAAATTTAAAAGCAGATTTGATTCGGTAAGACGGGATACTAAATCTTTTGAAGTAGGCAATGTAGTTTACGTAAACCAGGAACATAGGCGTCATGATAAGCTGAGTCCCCGATTTAAGGGTCCATATGAAATAAGTTGTGTACTTCCACACGATAGATACGCTCTCAGAGGAAGAGGTAATTTCAGAAGAGGTAATTTCAGAAATATAATAGTATCTAAAGATAAATTAAGACTATGGCCAGGTGTATGGACAGATGAACTTTCTAACAATGTGTCAATGAATTAATTAAAATAATATATCAAATAATGTTTAACTTTTTATGTAAGTTTTTGCTTAAATATATTGTATACACTTAATGTGAAAAGTGGCCCATTGTACATTATATTATAATTAGATAATAAATGTCTACTTAATGTGAGAAGTGAGACATACTTTGATTAAGCGAATGATATTAGAATCAATGTTCACTGTGAAGAAATAAGACTATTATGGGTGCTCACAATGTCTGCTTAATGTTAAAAGTGAGACTGTGATGCCGAATAAAAGTTTTACTGTTATGTATGGGTGTTCACAATGTCTACTTAATGTTAGAAGTGAGACTGTGATGCCGAATAAAAGTTTTACTGTTATGTATGGGTGTTCACAATGTCTACTTAATGTTAGAAGTGAGACTGTGATGCCGAATAAAAGTTTTACTGTTATGTATGGGTGTTCACAATGTCTACTTAATGTTAGAAGTGAGACTGTGATGCCGAATAAAAGTTTTACTGTTATGTATGGGTGTTCACAATGTCTGCTTAATGTTAGAAGTGAGACTGTGATGCCGAATAAAAGTTTTACTGTTATGTATGGGTGTTCACAATGTCTGCTTAATGTTAGAAGTGAGACTGTGATGCCGAATAAAAGTTTTACTGTTATGTATGGGTGTTCACAATGTCTACTTAATGTTAGAAGTGAGACTGTGATGCCGAATAAAAGTTTTACTGTTATGTATGGGTGTTCACAATGTCTACTTAATGTTAGAAGTGAGACTGTGATGCCGAATAAAAGTTTTACTGTTATGTATGGGTGTTCACAATGTCTACTTAATGTTAGAAGTGAGACTGTGATGCCGAATAAAAGTTTTACTGTTATGTATGGGTGTTCACAATGTCTACTTAATGTTAGAAGTGAGACTGTGATGCCGAATAAAAGTTTTACTGTTATGTATGGGTGTTCACAATGTCTACTTAATGTTAGAAGTGAGACTGTGATGCCGAATAAAAGTTTTACTGTTATGTATGGGTGTTCACAATGTCTACTTAATGTTAGAAGTGAGACTGTGATGCCGAATAAAAGTTTTACTGTTATGTATGGGTGTTCACAATGTCTACTTAATGTTAGAAGTGAGACTGTGATGCCGAATAAAAGTTTTACTGTTATGTATGGGTGTTCACAATGTCTGCTTAATGTTAGAAGTGAGACTGTGATGCCGAATAAAAGTTTTACTGTTATGTATGGGTGTTCACAATGTCTGCTTAATGTTAGAAGTGAGACTGTGATGCCGAATAAAAGTTTTACTGTTATGTATGGGTGTTCACAATGTCTACTTAATGTTAGAAGTGAGACTGTGATGCCGAATAAAAGTTCAAATGTTAAATGAAGTAATTTACTTAGTTTTAAGAATTAACGTTTGTATGATTTATGTACTGGTATATCAATCTAGGTACTTCAGGGAACGAAGTACATATCAGAATGGCCGTGTTGGATTAATTTTATTGTATTAATATGTATTTCTGATTGTATTGCAAAACGAATTAAGCAAATATTGTTTATATTATATTCTATTCTATTTCTAAATATTATATTCTATTTTGTATATTATATTCTATTTTGTTACTTTACGTAAAGTAACAAAATAGAAATACCCACATAGTTTTTGTTTTGACTCGCAAATGGCGTCACGTGTTGTCTGTTTGAAACGGAGTGGGGGTTCGCCTTATAAAAGCGGTCCGACCCGTCACAGCGGGACTTTTGCTCGAGACACGAACGGCGACGGATTACTTGCCACTACTATTTACAACAAAAGCTAAGTAACTATCATTATTGTGTTATGGCTGAATTATAGATTATAGATATATAGGAATAGAAAGATAAATTATAGATTAAGATCATTATAGATTATAGGTAAACATGATTAATAAATATGTTTATTAAATATTATATTATATATTATTATATTATTGCTTAAATTAAATAAAATAATAAGGAAGTGTGATTATGTCAGATTATTAAAATATGAATTTCCGATTGATAAATATGAATTGTTTTCTTTATAGAGCCTATTTCTTACACACTTTATTTTAGGGTTTAAATAAGACTAAATACATAATTTTGGGATTAGATACTTAATCTATTGCTGAAGAAAAAGGAATATATGGTATAATATAATAAGTTATGGCTTTCCTTTTACATAGTCCTATATATAAATATTATTTTATTTCAATTGTCTAGACTAAATACATACACACATCTATACTTACATCAAAAATCTAACACGCGCATGAAAGGTTCCGCACGCCGAAACAAACATTTCTTGCATGAGAACACACCTTTTACTTTAACTTAAATGGAATGACATAGCTACAATAAGATTTGGTGTTATATTTTTTTTCCATCGGTTTATTCTAAAAAAACTTTAAATATATCTGACGACCCTGCATACCTTTCTCGTATATAAATACCTATCTCTTATGTTGATTGTACCCACATGGTAGGTACCTACTCAAAAAGGCAGTTGTAAATAATAAAGTTACTTTTTCTGTCTTTTTCCTTTGATAAAAAAAATACTGGTTAGTTTAGATGGTAATTCTAATATTGAATTTCTTGATGAGCAATTTACTTAAGTAGTTTTTTTTTAGATTGTTTTTCAGACAGTTTTATTCTAGAATTTAAATTAGTACTAATACATGTAGTCTTTATTTTAAATAGGACTATGTTTAAAATCTGAATTTAGGACAGGGCTGAACGAATCAACATCAATAAATTCAGGTAGAAGAGGATAACACCTTAAAAAAAAAACTTGTTTGTTGTTACTTGGTTAGCTAGTTTTTAACTTCTAACTTTATTGTGCATGCTGTGGTCTCCTATAACTGAAGGAGTACACCTGCAATCGTTGTCGACCATTATTTATATGTCATGTTTGTGTATATCTTTTGTTGGAGATCCTAAATCAATAAAATAAAATAAATAAAATACTAGTTCAATTAGGGAGTTCTTTTACGGGGATAACGTGCCAGGTCGGTGACCTTTTACGTTGTAGGTACGTACAAATCAATCAACAGCCATAACGCTTGATAAGAATACACACTAAGCTTTTGAATGTCAAAGTCTTTTGTGTAACATCATAACATCACGCCTGTTATCCCCGAAGAGTTAGGCAGAGGTGTACCCATTAGTACATCCACATTTCGCCAATTAGGTATGTTTAAGTCCCATGTAATAGGGGGCGAGCCTATTGCCATCAACCGGGCACAAATCCAGACTCCGAGGCTGCTACTGAGAAATTCCTTATGGAAAACAAAATAACACTTTGCCCGATCTGGGAATCGAACCTAAGACCTCATGCTCAGCAGTCGCGCTTTGCGACCACTGGACCAACGAGGCAGTCTTTTGTGTAGTCCGGTGATAATAGGAAGGTCACGCATGTAATTTTAATGAAGACTAGACTTTGCCCCTTTTTCACTCCCTAAGGGAAAGAGTTTCGGAAAATCCTTTCTAATTAGTACATGCCCACAAGTGTCAGGTCTTTACGATCAGCGGTTAAAGCTGTGCGTTGATCCGTCAGGCAGTCAGTCATTCAGGACAAAGCATTTTATATGTATAGAAGATTTTAAGCCTACTTTTTGAAGTGAAAACTTCTTTAGCGGCGTTGAGCACTTTTTCTGTAATGGGTATAAAATCTTAAACTCGCGTCAGGACACGTGCGCGTCAGGACACGTGACCTGATCGAAAAAGCGTAAGACGGATGGAGAGTAGACAGCTATCCCCTCTCTACGGCGCGGCGAAAATGTATGCCTGGGCCTACTGTTTCGTTTAGACAGCGCAGGGCGCTTGCGCGAATGTTCGTGTATGTTAAACGTAAACGTAAAAGTAAACGTTAATAAGTAATCAAGTTTTCACTTCTGCCGGCACTCCCGGAGTGCAACCCGTTTTTTTCTCAATAGGTTAGTTCCTTGACAACGCAAGAGTCAAGTCTGCGTTGCCATTGGTCTGTACCCGCGCGATCTGGCTTCCGTCCAGCTCCACGTACACAAATAGACCAAGCGACACTCGCCATGTGGTTTAATTGCCTATACAAGTGAATTTTATCAACTATTTTTATAAATAATTGTAATTTTAATACACCGGCCCGGATATTGTGTTTTTATTTATTTATTCAAACTTTATCTACTTACATGTAAAAAAAATACATTATACAAAGGCGGACTTAATGCCTTGGGCATTTTCTACCAGTCTACCTTAGGGTGATGCAGAGAAAAAACATAGTAGGTGCACAGGTACAGAATATTTCCAAGAATAAAATATAATAATAAATACATATATAGGTACATACATACAAACAAATATACAAAGTAGAGAGAAGTAAAAATACATAAATGGAGAAGTACAACAAATTAATTATGGGACGAGTCTGCCAACTTCTTCTTCTCTTCTTTTTGATATTCAGAATTGGCTTCTTTTTTGGCAGTCCCTACAGCTGTTATTTTGGATGCCATTTGTAGAAAACTAGCTTTCGTCCATAACTTTGACCGCGTAGAATTCGAAAACTGCGGTTTAGGCTGTGCGTTGATCTGTCAGTCAGAGAAATAGATCGGACCAAGGTATCACGTTGTCCCATACAAACTTTATCTCCTTTTTTCACCCCCTAAGTGGTAGAATTTCGGAAAATCCTTTCTTATCGGATGCCTACGTCATACATAGAACACACCCTCCAAGTTTTATGTCTCTGTGATCAGCGGTTTAGGCTGTGCGTTGATCCGTCAGTCAGTCATTCAAAATTCTAAATAGAAGATAGATAATGAAGTTGATATGGTTCTCAAATCGGCTGCTATTATCGTTTTTGTATGGAAGGGGCGTTAAGTGCCGTTTTCCTATGTAGATCATGGGAATATGTACTATAGAAATGTAAGATAATTTTGTGGAATTGTACAAGCAAATGTAGGTTACTTTGCAGTGTCGTCGCACAATGCGATTCTCATTACGATTATGAATAGATCTTACAACAATCGTCTCGTTCATAGACTAGAATATTTACACGACTTTAATAATTAGGTCAGCTAAATATTTAGATGTTTTGAAGACAAGATATTTGTGTGATCTGTTCAAGGTTGGAATTGGCTATGCCGCGAAGAATACAGGTAGCATGAATGAGTCGTTTTCAAAGAAAATTCTGACTAATATTTGCACCTGTGTGTTTCACATTCTATGGAAAATACCTATAACTCAACAATACCAGCCTAACTGCAAGGCAAAAAGCCTCTTTTCATACAAAGGCACGAGCATTGATTACCACGCTTGCTCAAAGCGATTCCAGGCTTATATTAATTACAAGTCCAGATTTCCTCACGATGTTTTCCTTCACCGATGTCAGTGATGAGGATGACCAAGATAAACTTTAGAAAAGTTAATTGAAAAGGTCACATTGGTGCTTGCCCGGATTCGAACATACACCGCTCATGCATGAGAGGCGGGCGCCTTACACAATATACCCATCTATATCTTACAATACCAAAAATTCATATACCTACATGATGAAACAGGCAATGATTCCATCCAGAGATTATCCCCTGCAACCTTACAAACTCAGAAACTTTACCTCTTCACATAGTACAAAAACAAAGTCTGTCTGTCGCTGTCTGTCCCTATGTATGCTTAGATCTTTAAAACTACGCAACCGATTTTGATGCGGTTTTTTTTAATAGATAGAGTGATTCAAGAGGAAGGTTAATGTACCTACATTGCACCCGTGGGCCGTGCGAAGCCGGGACAGGTCGCTAGTTTATTATCTCCTTCTTCTTCTTTATCGTGTGGGCAGTAAGGTCTTACGACCCCACACACCCTAGTGTCAGAGTTTCTAAACCGCCTCAAGGGCCTCTGACATGGTTTGAGGGGGACAGTAATAGGCTGGTATAAGTCCAGGTTTCCTCACACGGTGTGCTAGTTTATTAACAACTAACATCGGAAAATCATATCGTATGGTACTCAGCAATAATGTAGCTTTCGTTCAGTAAAAGAAGTATAGTATAGTAAGACAGTATAATGTACACGGAAGGGATATCGTAAAGAAGAATTTTCCATGGATTTAGTTCATGATTCCCCCAGAGATGAAGCTACAAATACCCGGTCAAAATGTATATAGAAGAGCTGATTTTTGTTGTATTAAACTGACGAAAATTGCGACTGCCTCGTTGGTCGGAAATCGTAACTGCTGAGCATGAGGGCTCGGGTTCGATTCCCAGGTCAGGCAAAATGTTATTGAGTTAGTCCAGGAATTTTTAGCCTCGGAGTCTGGATTTGTGCCCGGTTGATCGCAATAGGCTCGCCTTCTATTACATGTGACTTAAACATAACTGACGATATGTGGGTGTACTACTGGGTACACCTCTGCCACAATCATCTACTTGGAAAGAAGAAGAAAAACTTTTAATGATAATGATGTCTTTAATTTCAGTGTTGATAGTTATGAAACAGATATAGTAAAATTAGGAATAAGGTATGTACGATTTTCATACAGACATGAAAGTATAAAGTATTACTTTTTACCTGCTTTTACATTAAGATGAATCTTGCCACGAAACTTACCTGTAATATAAAATTATCATTAAAAACTTATGTTATAACATTCTTAAGCATTATCACAGCAAATTATAGACGTAAATTTTGTGAGGGTCGCTATAGACTTAAGCGGATCGGCCTATTCGGTTCGGCAGACTTTGATAACATGTATTAAAAATGCCGAACCGAATGTACCAATCCGCTTATATGTATAGCAACCCTTATAACGTCACTTGACAAAACACAACCACTATAGTCGTTGCAAATCACGAACGCGCGTCATTTGATTTTTATGTCTTTAATACAAGGTTCGATTTCATTGATTGACGCTCGCTCGTAAAATGCAATAACTATAATGAGATATTTGACATCAGATTTCCTGGTCAGAAACTTATAGAAACCCTGGTATTTTGAAGAACCAGCGGGGGGAGCGCATCATGTGTCAAATGAATACTGTGCCCCCGACTTATAGAAGCAGAAGTAACCGTGGGATCTTAGTCGGTAAGAGATCGACAGTTATACAGGCATATGTTGAGATTAATTAAAACACTAGACAATTCGGTTTAATAAATATGTGGAGCACATCATATTGTTTTCACTTAAAGAAGCGACAAGAACAATGTAACCAGGATAGAAAAAATAATAAAAAAGAGATATTGAAAAGAGTGTCCGTGGAGTTTCTTGCTCGTTCTTCTCCATAGAGGCCTACCTCCGTTTTGGAACAAGCAACTGGCTTCAAGTTTCGGACTGACTGACCGAAACCTTGACAATCCAAAAGTGCCTGTAAATGGTGTTTTGACTTTGACATAGACAGTACAGGATCATAGAGTGACAGTTACAAATTAAAAACTATTTTGACAAATCAGAAGTTTGCATTCAAACCCATATTCCCACATGTCGGTCTCTTATCGACTAACCACACAGGATCCTACAGGGATCCTACACAGGGTACCTAACCTCTGTTCTTCCGAGACGGAATGAAAAAAAAAACAGCTTTTTTTGAAGAAATCAATACCATATCGATAGAGTTTCTGACATCCAAAAATAACCATTTGTTTCTGTTCCATTCAAGTGCTGATAAGTGTTGACATATTTAATTAATTATGTCTCTTTATGTTGAACATAATTATAGTTTCAGTCAAGTTACCAACCTTATTAATCACAACTAATACGAACCTTAAAATAACGATTCCGTGACATGGAAAATGGAAAACGCCCCTAATCATTATTTATATAATTATGTCGTGTGTAACTTTTAATAAGTTCTTGAATTAAGTTTATTGTACCCATAGGCAACTAGTTAGCTGCTTTCTTCTTTCCTCGCGTAACTTTCTCACAATTATTTTAATTTTTATTAAAAGCTTCTATTTACTTTCCTTAACCTGTCCCGGTGTCTGTGGCTAATCAAATCTTGCAAGTCAAATTTGACCCAGTTCCCGATCTTCGATTGAGCTGAGATTTTGCACAAATATGCAACGTGCATGACAATGCATTATAATGATGTCACAGAGCTGGTCTGATGATGGAACCAGAAAGTAGACATAGGAACTTAATCAAATCTTACAAGTTAAAGACCTACTTCCCGATGTTCGATTGAGTTGTTAAAACAAAATGAACTAATGATGATGCTGGGTCAACACCAGTCTGGAGCGTAGCGAGTGTTTACCGGGCTCCCAACTTATGGTGGTAGAAGGAACCGTGGGGTTTTAGTCCGGTATAACCCACCATGTTCCCCAGATGGAAGGTATTATGAGGATTTACCGACGAAAAAAACAAGGAATTCGCCTACTCGATAAGAAGAACGAAATGATAATTATTACTTGGTCAAAATAATCATGAATTCGTTACGTACGTCAACCATTCCAAACATTTTATCATAGTAAGTATTGCCCTTTTATATGGAATAGCATTGTTTTTTCGATTAATTTCAGCGTTTGTTTCAGGAACAATAATATCTGAATTAAACGCTACAAAGTTGTGCGTCGACATCCCTTCCACCGCGTGTGTAGCTACTCATATCGATTTGAACTGAATCTATTTATACTCCACAGGTACTCTGTAAAATGATACGACCTTGGTAGGCTGTGACAGCAATAAGTTATCCAAATAAGTTTTAAAAACAATAACATTAATGATTAATTTGAAATTGACGATTGTCACGCATACAAGCCATTTCATAAATGAACTAACTATGCCCTTAGGAAGTGACATTTTAATAACAGGGCGTGACTCGAACTGTAATTATTTATTTCTGGTTAAAAACGTTTTTATACAAAATTGTTATTGGACATAATTTTTCGTGGTTATAATGTTTTAATGTAATGAATATTATTTCAAAGGCGACGTGTTCGAGTTGTTTTAGAGGGGTCTTGGGTTCGATTTCCCGGTCGGCCAAAAAGTGTTATCGGGTTTTCCATTACGAATTTTTTAGTAATAGCACTCTTACTGCGACTTCTTTCGCGTGATTTTTCTTACGGATTCCTAAATTTTTGATAATATAATATAGCCTATGTCACCCGGGGATAGTATAACTTCCCAACAGTGAAAGAATTTTTCAAATCGGTTCAATAGTTTCGGAGCCAATTCAATGCAAACAAACAAACAATCAAATCTTTCCTGTTTATAATATTGGTATAGAATCTACACCAATATTAAAAACAGAAAAGATTTGATTATATATTATTATATTTAAACTTATTGAATATTATATTTGATTTGAAATATCGATCTATACTATAGATAGATATTAAAAGGCTATGACAGCAGCAGCAAATGATTTTGATTTAAAATAGGTACCTATTAACCAGTATTTAAGATAATTCATATAATCAACATATTTTATTATTGTCCCTCTACCAATATTCCTCATAAAATACACCCCCTATCCCCTAACTATCATACATTCTTACCCCCCAGCCATAGCAAACAGATAGTAGCGATAAAACCATACTGACATGCATTGTGTACCAACCAACATAGCCTGAACCCCACTCTCTAAAGGAGAATGTTCTACCAGCCTACATTTACGGAGGTCTGCGTAACTTGGTATAAAGTAGTATTATGTGCTTGGACGTTCCTATCCGCTATAGGCGTCAGGTACCACCTCAATGAGAAAGGTCGTCAACTGACATTTAAGTAGATAAGGACGGCTGATATCTAAGTACTAGGTCATTTATTTTTTTTGCAAAAGTTATGATAGATTGAGGGCAAGATAAATATAAACATTTATCTAATATAACGAAATTGGGGCTTGCCTTGGTGACTGCCTCGTTGGTCTAGTGGTCGCAAAGCGCGACTGCTGAGTACGAGGTCTTGGGTTCGATTCCCAGGTCGGGCAAAGTGTTATTGAGTTTTTCCATCAGAAATTCCTCAGTAACAGCTTCGGAGTCTGGGTTTGTGCCCGGTTGATGGCAATAGGCCCCTATATTACATGGGACTTAAACATGACTGGCGAATGTAGGTGTAATAATGGGTACACCTTTGCCTATCCCTTCGGGGATTACAGGCGTGATGTTATATTAACAAAAAGCTGGGGAGTTTTATGTTTGTTTGTTAGTTGGTTTAGACTAGTATGTAGAACTAACAGTACGACTGAAAAAAAAATGTTTATGATAGCATATAACATAGTACAGTACAGTATAACATCACGCTACGCCATAAAATATAAAATGATACGTACCTATATAAAATGCTTTGTCCTGACTGACTGACTGACGAATCAACGCACAGCCTAAACCACTGATCTTAGAGACCTAAAACTTGGAGGGTGTGTTCTTTGTATGACGTTGGCATGGGATAAGAAAGGATTTTCCAAAATTCTACCCCTTAGGGGGTGAAGAACCTGCCGGGGTTGCGGGACGTCTTAACAGGACACCGTGGCCCCGGACAGGGTGGTTTTTTAGTCAGTAAAAGTTTGACAGTCCCTTCCGCCCCACCCAGGGCGGAAGGACACATTTGATGATTTTTACCACATTAAAAAAAGAGGGGTGACGAAGGGGGGCAAAGTTAGCGTAGGGGCGTAAAAAGACAATTAAAAATCCTATTAGAACCATTTTCCAAGTCACAGGCAAAAGCTAGTTTTACGAAAGATTATATCCAAATAAGGTATACCTCCAAAATACAAATCTATTTCAGTTCAACAGCACCTACTAATCCTAGCCGATTGTTTCATGAGTTTCATACATAAATGCATGAGATAACGGCCGCGCAAGTTGCCAGGCCCTCTCATGGCCCTCCAGATAACCTCATTAGCTTCTGACGTTATACTGATACTACGATATCCTTCAGTTACAGGTGTATTTATTACATTTTACCACTTGACTACCGTTTTCATTGTACATGTGTTTTTAGATGGGATGGTAACAGGATTTTTTTTAAACGTCTTCTGTATCTGTCTATCTTAATATACAACCTGAATTTTAATTCGCTGTAAATCTTTCAGGAGGTGAATGTACTCATGTATATGAACAACTTTTACTAAGGGACATAGTACGAAATGTGAAAAAAAGAAACAGCTGATCCATACAATAATGTACTACATTACGATCAAATTGTATGGATCAGCTGTTATTTTTTTTTCACATTTCGTACTATGTCCCTTAATAAAAGTTGTTCATATTCATGAGTAAATTCACCCCCTGAAAGATTTACAACGAATTAAAATTCACGGTGTATAAAAGGCGTGAGTTTATGTATCATGTATAAAAGCGAAAGGTCACTCATCAGGAAATATAACGTTGTGCGCACATGTCTCCTCTATTGCAAATACGCGGTATCGAACCCGAGACGCGAAGCACAACAGCTAATCGCTTAGCCACTGTACCAATCGTGCTGCAAAGCTACCGCTGTGCGACTTAAGCTACCTAACATTACTTAACATTTTCTTATTTTAAAGAGGTTATCTTATCATCAACTTTTAATATTAAAATAACATGACGCCTGTAATCCCCGAAGGGTTAGGCAGAGGTGTACCCATTAGTAGGTACACCCATTTTTCGCCAGTTATGTTTAAGTCCCATGTAATAGGGGGCGAGCCTATTGCCATCAACCGGGCACAAATCCGGACTCCGAGGCTGCTACTGAGAAATTCCTGATGGAAAACAAAGTAACACTACCCGACCTGGGAATCGAACCCTCATGCACAGCAGTCGCGCTTTGCGACCACTGGATCAATGAGGCATTTACCTGATCTTCAAGCAGAGTGTTACCTACCTTAAAAATGTGAATAGGTACCTACATGAACATGCTCTGCAGATCGTAAACAGTGCTCTAATGGGCTGGTAATTAATCACTTATACTACCATGTACCTACTGCAACAAGTAATGCACGAACTTTTAATGTGTGTGTTCTATCTGGCATTTTACCTGACTACCTGACGTTATTACCCCATTTTATTTTCCATAAATTTTACACAGAATATTAATCTACCTTCAAATTCTGACTAAAAAATACCCCATAATTTTAATTACCAAACAAGTGTTAGCTATAAAACCATTCATTCGCTTCGTAAAAATAAATATCCGCCATGATGTGTCAAACAGCGACATCTGTTATCCAGTAGCGGAATTTATTTGAACGTTTATGGTTACTTCTGTTTTATTTAAGTTTGGTATTGACCGATTGTTCGATTATTTGTTTTTATCGATTTGCTGGGCCATTTTTTGCTGTAGAAATTTATTCTGTATACTTGTGTCTATAAAGTTATTTTTATTAATTTTGTTTTGGAGAATGGCAGAGTTTATGACTTAGACAAAAAGTTTAGTGCCTACGTAAGTATTTGATCGAACGTTGTTTAAGTTAAACTATTAGGCTATCAGTAAACCTACGGTTACGAAGAAATCGAAAGCAAGAGTTTGTTAGAATTCAGAATTGATGATGGGTAAAAAGATGAAAACGATTTATTAGCCAGTAGGTAATTTAAAAAAAATCCATACTAATATTCTAAACGCGAAAGTAGCTCTGTCTGTCTGTTATGCTTTCACGACTAAACTACTGAACTGATTTTGATGAAATTCGGTACGGGATTAGTTCAAAGCCTAAGAAATGACATAGGCTACTTTTTATTCCAAATTTAATCGGCATTTACGCGGACGAAGTCGCGGGCAAGCGTTAGTTTTAAATAAGGGGGGGGGGGGGAAATAGTATGACTATAGATGATCGATCTTGTTATGTGTGTGTGTGTTTTTTTATTGGCATAGCTGTAGGATACACATTCATTTTTTTTGTGTTTTAACTATAAATATTTTTTTGTATTTTTTTTTGTACTTAGAATGTGACAAATAAACTTATTTTCTTTCTTTCAAACGTAACTGCAAGTTCTTAATTAAAACACAGGTTATACTAAACACTAGGTACCAACACGAAAAAAAAACATTCAGAGCTAAATTCGGATTTCCGTGAGAGAAATTAATTAAAATTTCCCACGACATGAAAAATCCTACAACAAAAAGAAATGTTGCAAGCCATTATTTTATAACCGGCGACCATATTATACAGCTAAATGTAAATATAAGACTGCCTCGTTTTTCGAATGGTTGCAAAGTGCGACTGCTGAGCATGAGAGGTCTTGGGTTCGATTCTTAGGTCGGGCAAAGTGTTATTGAGTTTTTCCATCAAGAATTTCTCAGTAGCAGCCTCGGAGTCTACATTTTTGTGCCCTGTTGATGGCAATAGGCTCGCCCGCTATTACATGGGACTTAAACATAACTGGCGAAATATGGGTGTACTAATGGGTACACCTATGCCTAACCCTTCGGGAATAACAAGCGTGATGTTATGTAGTTAAATAAAATTTCCCACGACATGAAAAGTTGCACAAAAAGAAATGTTGCAAGCCATTATTTTATAACCGGCGACCATTATTTTATAACCGGCGACCATATAGCTAAATGTAAATATAAGTATAACATACAAAAGGTTCTGTTTAATGGAAAGATTTTTGCGATATCGACAATATACCTACCTACCAAAGCTACCAGCGTTGCGGCACACGAGTCCTAAGCACACAGAATCAGGGGTAGCCATAAAAATTATAATTAATTCGCATAAATAACTGTTAATTATTCAATGTGAGTTTGGAGGGTTGACCGAATGAAACTAAGTTATTTTGATTAACAATGCCAGCCTATATTATGGTCCCAGTGTAGGGCAAAGGCCTCTTATATTAGAGAAGGCTCGATCATTGATCACCACGCTTGCTCAAGGCGGATTGGCGATTTCAGACCTATATTAATTATACTCAAGTTATGCTGTTGGTCCCGGCTGTCATGCGTGAATCTTTGACAGTCGTTACGAGTCGTCAGGGTCCTTAGACAAAGTAACATCGCTTTGTAGCGAAACGATATCTAAATTCGTCATCGTCTCTGACTTGCTTGTCAATGTCATGTCTTGCTTCATGTCCACGTGACTTAACGCGGCTTATGTCAATCTCATACATTTTAGTCTTTTCTAACTTCGTTATCGTTTTGAAATTGTTACTTTGTCTAAGCCCCCAGAAGCTTGAAAGTCTGACAACCAGTCTTACCTAGGGGCATCGTATTACCCAGTTACTGGGTTGTGGAGGTCAGATAGGCAGTTGCATCCGGTTATACTAGAAGCCGACCCCAACGTAGTTAGGAAAAGGCTACGCAGATGATGATGATGATGATTAATTATACTCAAGTCCCTAATAATGAAAAAAAAAAATGAGACACAATTGATTTTCTATTGTTCTGTCATACTATTATTACTATTATTTGATTTTGCTTGTTAGCTATAGTTTTATAGTGATTATTTCAAAATTGTTAATTGTGGTTATGCTCGTCTAGTGGCAACCACTGTTCTTTAAATATTATGTTATCTGCGGATAATGCAGTGGACTGCAACACTGTTACTGAAAGTTTTTTTTTAACCTTATGTGTGATATATGTGTTGTAGTTGTTTATTATCCCTTAATAAATAAAATAAAATAAAAATACTGGTATGACAGCCGGGCCTTGAGCGGTTAACTACTTAGGTACTAGCTTTTGCACGCGACTTCGTCTACGTAAATGTCGGAACCCGTTTCATCCCCTAAGGGGAATTTTGGAAAATCCTTTCTTAGCGTACGTCTACTAATAAGGTATAATCTACCTCTCTGTAAAATTTCATCTTTATACGTCAGCAGTTTTCGACATTTTATGATGAGTGAGGGACCGTTCTCTTTTATATATTTACATAGATAAGTCTAGGTTTCTTCACGATGTTTTCCGTCAATAAATATTTAATCAATGAATTGAATGAAGGTCAAAAAGATTTCAAGATGGTTATAGAAGCAATTTTGGAGGAGAGGGATTGGGGAGATTACTAATCGATAGTAAATTAATAAAAGTGATTAATAATAGATTCACTTTGTCCCATCTATCAGAAGTATATTTAGATATCTGTGGTGCGTTAGGGAAAATTAACATCTGTAATGATAAATGAGAAATAAATTAATAAAAAAATATATCTAAAGTAAAACAATAAACCAAGTTTACTTAATAAACCCAGAGTAAAGTTATGACAAAGTTTCAAAAAGAAATGGTGTAACTAAAATGAATGCTGGTATAACAAAGCTTTGTACAAACCAAATGCCACTTCTTCATAACATTTTCAACTAAAAGTAGAACTTTAAAGTTTTGCCCGGCCTACTAATGAGGCTAATCGTGAAGTTAACTAAGTAAATATTAAATAAACTTAGCAGAACATGGGGATATGTAACATAAAAGTTATCCTCTTCCCGACCCAAGCTTTGCAACCCCTGGCCTCGTTTGCTAAATGTCAGGGGTCGATGTTACATTGTGCGTTGTTGCTAAGCTCACCACAGTTTTAATCTCTATTTATTTTACTTGATGCGATTAGTTGTGGGAAGTTATATTGTGGAATAATAATTGTTTTTTTTTTAAGAAAATAATTTTAGTTTTACGATTATTTTTGAGCAGGTATTTGCTATAAAATGCTCCATAGTAATTTTAATAATTTTATGACAGTAAATAACGTAAGCAATAAACGAAGTGACATACTTGTGCAATTTTTTACTTGCACAAGTATGCATTAATGTGTGTGGGATGAATTTGCGCAAGTATTTAAGGCATTTGCGGATAAAAATGGAGTTATGTAGCTGAATTGTGCCAGTATGCATTTGTGCAAGTATTGTTGTAATGTTGCTATTATTATTTAAGGGTATTTTAGACGAAATCTGTGTCTGGAGATTAGATGTATGAAAGATGAGAGATGTATGTATGTATGAAAGATATAAGTTCTTGAAAATCATAAACATTGGTAAAGGAAAACATCGTGAGGAAACCTAGGAGATAATTCTACTAACTTTTAAGTATGTTCGCAATTTAATCTAAGTTTTAATCTGTGAAAAATGCCTCTATTTTGCCTTAATTTTTTGACATTGGTGCCGATTCCGTTGTTCACAAACTAGACTAAATTTAGAGAATTTTCATCTTTTAGTGACATATAGCTAAAGAAAAGGACGGTGACACTTACACACTAAGATAGAGATGTCAAATTAGTTTCGCCTTCAAATTCTTCATATTTTTAATCGACACGTTTTAGATGTCAACTATAATTTGTATGGATGTGTCAGATTAACTAAAATTGACAGGTCTAATTTATTTCCGCCCCTTTCTTGTTTTATTGGCCAGAAAAAGATAAAAATAGTCTAAATTTAGTTTAGTTTGCGAACAAGGGAATCGGCACCATTGACTGTCTCTTACATTGCAACTAGATTTGGAACGTTTTTAATGAGTGGAATTGGCCTTTAGGTCTTACAATTAATGTAAGTCTGGAATCGCCAATCCGCCTTAAGCAAGCGTGGTGATCAATGCTCATACCTTCTCTATACAGCCCTTTGCCCTGCAGTGAGACAATAATAGGCTGGCATTATCTTACAAAAGAGGCTTTTTTCTGCAGTAGAACAATTTCAGGCTGATATCATTAAGTTATTGATCAATGGAGAATGAAAAGAGGTCAGTATGAGTCACGTAAGTAGTACACAGGATCTGTTACATCATCATACATTGAGGTCGGCTTCCAGCCTGCCTAGATAAGGCAGTATATAATAGGAAGCGACAAGTATTAAAGCTTCAGTACTCAATTATTTTTACTAGGGACTATAGCAACCCGCCCCAGCTTCATACGCGTGCAATTCACATTTTAAATTGAGATTTTTAAACAAAATTTCCGCGTATCCCGGTGAATTTTTCATGATTTTTTTTTTATACAAACCTTGTCCTGACAATTACGTATACAACAAAAAATAACATCGAAATTGGTTGAGCCGTTCTTAATGATGATCTTTCATACTTGCGGCAATTGTTTAATAAATAAAAAGATAGGTTAATAAATAAAGTTATTACTCTGTAAAGTCTGTTATTAATTGAAAAAATATTTTTTTCAAATTAGGAAAAATGGGATTCAATATTCAATTTTGTTATGTGATTTTATTGAAGAGCACATGTAACGTTTATTTTTTGTTAGACGTGTACTAAGTAAACATGATATTAAACTGGAAATATTTAATTGAATATTCAGTTTAATTGGAATGGAAGATAACATCATGGCAATGGGGTATTAACACTACCGATCAATTAACATACTGTCAAACCGCGATGTGTGTTATTACATACCTGCCAAAACGCGATTCCCCCATAGATTTTGTATGGAAATAGTAAACTATGACGTCACTTTTTTGCCAACTCAATTGGCTAACTAATTATTGATTTCAAAGCAACAAATTATTTGCAGATAATAGAGCTAAAATAAAGTGTTTCTTTAGAGAAGTTATGATTTGGAATAATTCGTCCTAATACTCAACAATAAAAGAAAGTTGGGTAGAAAGGTAGGTAGTAGTCGCATAAAGAGGAAATTATTTTACCGAATAACATTGTTAAAAGGATTTAAAATAAGACCGAATTAACAGAATCATCACCCAGTTAATTAAAATGTGCTAACATTAGAAGAAAATAAATTAAGATTTTAATGACTTCTTAGTAAGTACATTCATTAGATATGTTGGCACACTTATGGCTACGTTAATAGTATTAATTAATAAACATTCTTTAATACAATTGTGTCGCTCTTGATTAAAACAGTGATATTTATTTGCATTCCCTCGGAAAAGTCGATAGTATGGCGTTTAGCGACATCTATTGGACGCTTGCGGAAATATCGAGAGTATTTTTCTAGGTTAACACTGATATTTAAAAACGTATGTATATGATGTAGATTACTTATTTATTTAGTTACTATTTTATAGGAAAGTAACATTTACACTGAAATGATGCTTAGAATTGCGACAATGATTGTATGAAAACCTGAAACTTCAAGAAAATGTGGTTGATTAATCAATACTCTCAGTGTACGAAACTATGGTTATATTTATACAAGAAGGCAATTGTTTCATGGTAGACTACAGTAACACGAGATACTAAGAAGAAAAGTTAATAAGTGGAAATTAGGTTAACTTCAGGGTTTTATGGCGACCGTAAATCAGCTTTATTTAGGGCCTTGTAAAGCTTAATGTGCTATAACAGCGTGTATCGTGTCCTTCATTAGTTTATGTAATGGAAAGCTTCGGGAAAGCGTTGGCACAAAAGTGGCGTCTACAGAAATTAATGTAACATGCTCTCGAGCGAAACACAATGTTTTAGCAGTCGTCCCTCCTCTGCTGAGCGAGCTGCTGGATTTATATTTAAATCTTTCTCGCAGGAACACTCATTCTACTCGTGTGTACTTACTGACCATCCATAGACACTCCCAAAACGTTATATTGACAAGAAGCAAAGGCTCAACGCTCTGAACACGACACTCGCGGGCTATCAATACGTAACTCTATCGATTTAACATCGACGGACAAGTTCGACAGCAGACCTTATCCTACACTTACACATAGGAATTTCATTTTTTTTTCAAACAACAACGTACGATTCTTACATAATTCCCGTCCGCCATTACGGCGTGTGACGCACACGATAATCGCCCTTAAAGACAACGTGCGTTGGGTACATATTTTCCATTTTCCATGCACGATAGCTCTATTTCGGAGCTGCGCCGGCGGTTACAACCTTGAATTCGGAACGCACCTTTAATTTTAGCCGGTTAACCTAGATACGGGGACCATTCCGAGTGAGGCAGATCGATATTCGCATGCGCGATGTCTCGAACGGTTTTAAAATAGTACGGGTGTGGTGGGTACCTTTAGGCGGCGGATTTTTGGGCAAGGTATGTCGGGGCCCGACGCTCGCGGCCGACTGACGAGCTCCCGGTGGCCGGCCACGCGCACGCGCGCTGCCCGCTGCTGAGCATAACGATCGCAATAGCTTTCGAGCGCGCGCCGCGGCCAGAACAGGTGTACCGCGTCCATTTTCTAATACTATCGCATATTTCTCTTACCACAACCACGCCATTTTCAAGCTACACACAAATTCCCAATGTTAGTTATCCGACATTGTTGGTAGAGTAAATTCGTTCGCCGAAAATCGATGGAAAGGACGATGACATTGAAAGCCCTGACATAATTTTAACCTACAAAACTTCCGTTTGTTCCATTCGTATGATTTATAGGAAGTTTTAAGTGTGTTTTGTCTAATAAATATGTTATCGTGGGGCTATTCATCATGCTTCGTTGTATTTTTGAGCTATTGTGGCGCCTCTGGCGGTGGAAATGGGTACTGCGTGTAAAAGCTTTCGTCCGCGTTGATCTTTTGTTTGCCTTACAGTTTGCAATGACGTTTGACATTATGAATAGTAGTTGTATGTCTGTCTCGTTCCCTCTACGAAAATAAAACGAGATACTACCTTAAGCGCAGGCCACACCGCCAGCTAGCGGACGGGCGGGCTAGGCGGGCGGGCGTAGCGAACGAAGGAAACTATACAAACTACGCGAAATATTGGCGAGCTAAACTATGGGGTTCACACCGAAAACTACGGACAGACGAGCGACGGATATTTCGTTAGCTTAGCTCGTTAGGTTAGTCGGTAGCTCGCGGTGTGAACCGAAGTATGTAAAGAGGTGAAACGATGTTCGCCCGCCTAGCCCGCCCGCCCGCTAGCTGGGAATCGTCGGATATTTCGTTAGCTTAGCTCGTTAGGTTAGTCGGTAGCTCGCGGTGTGAACCGAAGTATGTAAAGAGGTGAAACGATGTTCGCCCGCTTAGCCCGCCCGCCCGCTAGCTGGCGGTGTGGCCTGCGCTTTATGTACTCTGGAATAATAAGATACAAGAGCGTTTAGAGCAGAAGCTGCGGGAGTCAAATGATATACTTTTTAATTAATTTCGCATTAACAACGAACTTAAATGTTGAGTTAAAAAAAAGTTAAGGAACTCTAAAAAATATAATTTCGTTAATAAAGGATGGAGTTTCTAGGTTAAAATAATCATCAGATAATTAAACCACACATAAATAAACAAAAAAACAACGTTTTATGCATTCACAGAATTGTCCATTTTAATACTACACAACGCGCATAACTGTATTTTTTCAATTACCTGTAAATCTTTTCTGTTAACAGAGGTAACGCAACGCCATCTATATTGCATTTAGTAAGTTAAATCTTCCAGGATGACTTCAGTTTGAAAATAGAATATTTCACCTTTTCTCTCCAGTTTGCGAATCGTCGGTACAGCTCCTGCCATCTGATGGAATTTTCCGGAACTAAAATAAGGACAACAAGATGGCGCTGTTTTCAATTAAAAAATATGTTAGTGTGGGAAGTTTGAATAAATTTTTTGTGCTTCGATATTTTGTTTTAGTTATCCAATTATCATCGCGCTTGTATTCGCAAGAGTAAGATAAGCAGAGGTATAATAATAATGCTATGTATATACCTATTACGCTATTTGTTAACCTTTTTCATCAAGATACCTACCACAAATATCTTGGGTTCCGGGCTGTTCAAAACCCCTAAAGGAACATTTGAGCAACACATGAGTATCGAATCAAGGACCCACGTTTAGAAGATGGGCTTGCAACTATTAGGCCAAAGAGGAAGTCAAATATTAACATATGTACCTACTACATAAATACCTAGTACCTAATTATAAATACCTAGATTATAAATCGTATTTCTAATTTGAAACTCGACTTGAACTGAATGCTTTGTCGTTAGTAATCCAGTACCTAATAGATGTAGGTACCACCATTTATAATAACATATACTTACCTTGGAATTAAGGACCTTATTTACTTTTGAAAACTTACCATTTAAAATTTTTCACAATTTCAAACTACACTTACTGAGCCTGGATAAATTTACGTGTTGTTTTGATAAATTATATATACTTCCGATATTTCTACTCGGTTGCAAGCACCACGCGCGGTGTGACTGACTTAAAAGGGTAGATTGTAAAATGAAAAATAAATACTTACTATTTCAAACACATAAGGCACCAATCTGTTTAAATACAAACAGGTTGTTGTTCCGGGTATGAGAAATAAAAAAAAAATCTAACTAGTATGACAAGGCAAGGCATATTATTTTTTTTTTAATATAAGATGGGTTTGCTCTCGACACTAGTTTACATCAGAGGTGACAGAGGTACGTAGTAACAAATTACGTAGGTGTGCCGATTCTGGAATTTAGGATCATTATTAAAACAAAATAATTAAGTTAATCCGTTTTATTTTGAAATAAAAATTACATTATACTATGTTTGGACATCACAATAGGAATACATTGATGGTATAAAACTTAATATTAAAACAATACATTTCATAAACCACACGATTGTCGTTAAAAAGCTGCATGTATGGAATGTACATAATATCAACGTTTATTTGTGTAACACTATTTACATTTTTAAGAGTGAAAACAAAAATGTCATGTATAATTTGCGCCACTACTTATAAATGAGACTTGACAAGCGTCAGTAATCGGGAACTTGCGCAGGTATGAATGTACGAAATAGTTATCCATTATGGGATATTTCGATGACATTTCGATTAAAATTCTTAACAATATTATAATATTTAGGTATAGTGTGGCCATTAGTGCTGTGCACTCCCTGAGGTAGGCGCGGCGAGGTGGGAGGCGAAGAGCCACGAGCGTTGACGGCGCACTGACAGAGCGCAGCAGCCGATTCTCCCCCCCGTCTCGCCGCGCGCATACCTCAGGGAGTGCACAGTGCACTAATGGCCACACTCGGTAACTTTTAGGTCGTTCTTAAACCGAAAGCCATAAACTCGATCATCAAACTCAAAACGATTGGGACCATTTTTTTTCAAAAATAACAATATAAAAAACAGCTTTTCAGTACACTTTGACGAGTTACACGAACATAAATGTACTGAACAGCTGTTTTTTTTTATTGTTATTATTGAAAAAAAAATGGTCCCAATCGTTTCGAGTTTGATGATCGAGTTTATGGCTTTCGGTTCAAGAACGACCTAAAAGTAACCGTGTATTACGAAATAATAAAGTTTGTGTGGTGTGTCTCATCTTTCATCGTTTTTGCAAGCTCGGCGACGTTATCTACATTGCAACCGTGCGAAACCGGGACGAGTTGCTAGTACTAAATAATTAACAAGAATATGATACTAATAACAGTGTTTTATGACTTCTGTATTAAATTAACCAATTAAGCCCTCAGAAATCAATCAGTTTCTTTCAAAGAAATGGTTATAATTAGCCAAAATGGGCAATTCTGTATACAAAAGTAAATAGTGTTAAAAATTAAAATATTACCTATAGTTTGTATCATGGCACTTTCGGACCAAAGAGTTCATTTATTTATTTATTTATATTCTATCTTAGTAAACGGATGGTTGCACTTCATTTTCTTGTCAAATATAATCATAAGTTAGTTTTTTTTACTTCCAATATTATTTATGACACTTCAATGCAGGGATCACCAAATGGCGGACCGCGGTTCTTCTCCAGACCGCAGACGTTTATTGTGTGTGCCTTAAGAAAACTGTAAACTTCATACGTAAAACTATTATTTAAATATGTTAGAATTTATGTGAATAACAAAAGAAAAACCTGTGGCATTTTAGTTTAGTCCAGTCTTCCTTAGTAAAAATATGGATTATTTTTATTATCACCAATTGGACTGCAACAGCTGCGACAGTCTCATAATTTTCAAATACGGACCTCCAATAAAACAAAATGGTGACCCCTGCTTTTATGTGTTAATAATTCCAGAATAATCCATTAGGTTGTTTATAAATTTAGTCAGACAAAAAAATGTAGGAACAGTTGTTAAAAAACGCTAATAGAAAGAGTCAGTAGAATATCACATTTCTTCTGTTTAAGAAAAAAACTTCAAGATTTTTCTCTTTTATTTTTCTGTATTGACTAGTGTTTGTTATGTTTTCATAGATTACCTGTTATCCTGCTGCCAGTACTTACAGTAAGCACTTTCTTTTTCTCGAAAACACCGTGAGGAAACTAGGGGGCTTAGACAAAGTAACAATTTCAAAACGATAACGAAGTTAGAAAAGACTAAAATGTATGGGATTGACATAAGCCGCGTTAAGTCACGTGGTCAATCGACATCGTTATCGCAATTTGGTAGACAATGTTATAAGTCATAACGAAATAACGAAACCATAAAGTAACGAATCGTTATCGTGTTTATCCCATACAAATGCGTAGACAAGCAGCGCTTTCAGTGTTCGCCAAAAAAGATAACTAAACGAATGCTAAAACGTTGTAGTTATCTTAGAGACGATGACGAATTTAGATATCGTTTCGCTACGAAGCGATGTTACTTTGTCTAAGGACCCTGGACTTAAAGCAGCCTATTACTGTCCCAATCAAACCATGTCAGAGGCCTTTGGGGCGGTTTAGAAACTCTGACACTAGGGTGTGTAGGGTCGTAAGACCTTACTGCCCACACGATAAAGAAGAATAAGAGTAAGCACTGAAATGATCAGCATGTTCCATTAAAATTGATCACGTAGAAGAAAATTGTGCAACCAATTACCCATTAATACAATTTTTTCCTAATAATTGATGTCTAGTGCAGCCTTTTATGAAAGGTAAGCGTTTCTAACAAACTATCAACAGCTTTTTTTTTCAGTGATTTACATACTACATAACAATTCTCTATTTACAAGTTAAAATCTCATTTGTATCACATCATTCATTCAAAAATATACCTTAACATTACTGAAGTATGGTCACTTTTTTGTTTTATTTGCGTACAGTATCACGATATTGTGTGTATTGTAAAAGTATTTTTTTTTAATTCATTACTTTTTCTCTATGAGGAATTATAAAGAAAAGTAAAAAAATGTATGAAAAAAAAATCGTGATATTGTACGCTAATAAATAATTATTATTTGATTACATATTTGGTTAAATGACACTATTATTCTAATTAGAAGCACTGCATCCAAGGAAATACAGTCAATAGGCTAGTTGACACCTGACGTACTTTTTATGACCTGTCAAAACGCGATTCTTTCATAGATTTTGTATGGCAATATCGAACTGTGACGTCACTTATTTGGCAACTCAATTGACTAACTATTTATTTATTTTAAAGCCACAAAAATCTAATTTTACAGTAAATTGAAAATTAATCGGGTTTTTAGGGCTAAAATAAAGTGTTTCTTTAAAGAAGTTATGTCTTGGAATTATTGGTTAAGGTGTCAACTAGCCTATTACGTAGTTATACAATCACAATTTGGTATGAACAGAGTTCTTATTACCAACATCTCTACGCGGTCGACTGTACCCTTAAACAATTTGGCTAATATTCTTTACAATTCTATGAAAACTTTACTAACAAAAATAAGTTTTAATTTTTGTATCACACATACAATTTTTTATACACAATATTTTTGTGTATTTGATGGTAGAGGTAGAAATAAACAGTTCCAAATTGTTTTTTAGTTGTTTTCTGAGATCTCATACAAACATAATTATATAAATTATTTCTACGTTAGTTCTTTATTACCAGTTCATCAAATGCTTGTCTAATACTATAAAATTGGTGATAACGTAACATTTGACATGACCAATCTGTGTCTATAATGACATTAGTTCAATAAATTAATTTAGGCCTCTTAACTTAAATTCTACGTAATTGCTTTATTGTACTCAATTTCCTAAACTATAAACTAGATTAAGAACTAACACTTGGTTTTTGACTAAACATGTTTATCCTTAAAAAGAACAACATAAGGGTTAGGCAGAAGTGTACCCAATAGTACACTCACATTTCGCCAGTTATGCTAAAGTCATGTAAAGGGGGCGAGCCTATTGTCATCAACCGGGCACAAATCCTGCCTCTGAGGCTGCTACTGAGAAATTTCAATGGAAAAACCGAATAACACTTTGCCCGACCTGGGAATCGAATCGAAGACCTCATGCTTAGCAGTCGCGCTTTGCGACCACTACACCAACGAGGCAGTCTTTAAAAAGTAAATAACAAGAACTACTAATCATATAGCGGAGCCACCGTTGTGGACACGGTGAGTATAGGTACCCACAACCCAACCGGCCACCGCAGGATCGGTCATTGTGGCTATCTTTAGGGGACGCCTATGTCCAGTAATGGACGTCATTCTACTGATATGATGATAATGACTAATCACAAAACAAAATTTTGAAAAAAAACATAGAAAAAAAACGTTTAAAGAATTAAAATCTAGATTTTAAATAAGACAATATGTCGAAAAATTAATGAAATTCATGGTCAGGGTGGCAAGAGATAAAAACAAAGGAACATTAATGACGTAAATATTAAAAGGTGCTTAGGAGCAATACCTTAAGGTTGGCAATCGATTGCACAACCTTCGGTACATCTATTATTATTGTTCGATGACCTTATTGGGGCTATAAATTGTACCTGACTTGTAAGTTTTATAGCTGTCAACGAAAATTTTGTGCACGACATCACATTTGAAGGTTTTGAATTGTTTTGAGGATTGAGGATATTTTACAGTGTCATTAGCAGAGATCGGAAAATGTTCTATTCCGATCTCTGATCATTCGTAATTTAAATGTATATCACAATCATGTATATATTTACGGTGAATTTTCCAAAGTTTGCATAGCTTATTCAAAAACCAAGTGTATAAAATAGTGCTATATCACATAAGTACTAACAGATGACGTTACAGCATCACTATAGATAGTGATATACAAGATAATATTTACACACGTATCTACAAATTTGTCTAGAACTATTGCCAATTCTATTTGGATATGACAACTATACAACCTTAATTTTAATTTGATACAAATCTTTCAGGGGGTGAATGTACTCATGAATATGAACAACTTTTATTAAGGGACATAGTACGAAATGTGAAAAAAAAAAACAGCTGATCCATACAATAATGTACTACATTACGATCAAAATGTATGGATCAGCTGTTTTTTTTTTTCACATTTCGTACTATGTCCCTTAATAAAAGTTGTTCATATTCATGAGTACATTCACCCCCTGAAAGATTTGTATCAAATTAAAATTAAGGTTGTATAACAAAGTATTGATCGCAAGAGAATAGTTCGATTAGGAACATCTTGTATCGGGCTTATTACAGCCCTGCTGCCGATAACTAAGTCAATCTTTTAAAATTATTTTAAAGTCTAAACTAATTCCAGATGGTAATTAATGTCACAAAATATTTGATACACAGCAAAGCTTAGATGAAGTTCGAAAAATCGTCGGTGTTAAAAATAAAATTTCAAATTAGGAGAGTCAATAATGGTAACACGATTCCATAAATAGCCGTTCAATTTCATCAATCTCCACTCCGTCGTATAATTTATTGTCCATACCATTAAAATTGATGTAAAAACATTAAAATAATTGCGTTAATCACATCTTTAAATTTCTTATATCACAGTTTGACTCTCAGGATGCCAACTCTTAATACGAAGAGAGCGAAACCTCAACAAGGATCTCTCAAAATAGTAATAAATAATGCTCAAAAAATGATAAATCTTTGAAAATTTTAAATACTGTCGCGTTAAAAAGTTATGATGTCGTCAACATACATCAATATATTGGCACACCAATTGACATGTACAATTTTAATTTTAATAGATATTGAATACTGATAGGACTTGAATTTTTCCCGTTTTATCTTAAGTTGACCGAATCGTATTTAAATAAAAAAACAATCATCATCTAAAAGCAAAACTGATGAAAAATTAGTAGTTGATAAAACGCAATGAATGATTCCATATCATTTGGTATTCATGTCGTTTTGGTTAGCTATGCTAAAACGTGCAGAGCTAGAAGGAACATTAAGACAACACTTCAATTCAGTACTGATCCTTAAAGGAACAATCTAGTAAAACGTCCAAGTCTTGCAACCATTTTGATCCACAAAGAAGATTATTCAAAAATACAAGACTATTAAAAAAACATTTTACATCCAAAACTATTAGTTAAAATCCTTGAAACAGACTGTAGCGTCTTAAGATCCATATTTCTTCTTTCCTTATTCCTGCAGGCAAGTCCTACCTGTTCACTGGACATTGTTTCCGTACTCCATGCCGAACTGTGAGAGGATGACGAAGGTAAGTCCGAGGAACACGGAGCCGAGCAAGTCACCGAGGGCGGTAAGGTAGGGGATGGCTGCATTGTCGGGATCTTTCTTCTTCTGCCACATCAGGTGGATGAGCATGTAAGCAAGGTATAACAATACCATAACCTGAAAACAAGTACAATAATGTTAAGACTGCAGTGTATTTATATCTATGTCGTTAAAGCCGCAATTGTTTCAATGGAAGTGATGGAGCCAAAAAGGACGAATCTTTTTTCACAACACAAAAAAGATGATTTTGACACTACATGATACATCTTCTGGTGATTATCACTAACAGTTATAAAGAAGTAGTAACATAATAGGCATAAACATGTAGGTGAATATGAGTATCAACATATTCTTCTATCAGCATGAACTTATGCCATGTTTAAAATATGAACCAAACAGCAAGATGTTGCTTAATAATTAAAGAGAAGTGATACAAAAAGAAAAGAAAATCAACCAATTACTCACTTGCAACAACGAGCTCAATAAGTAAGTGATGCCGAAGGGTAGTTGTAGAGTGACTTCACCCTGGTACATGAAGTCAGCGACTACCATGAAGATGATCTGACCGAACAACGCAAGGACCAGCAGCATACGAGCCACTTTAGCTGCGGCGGCTGGAAATAAATAAAATTTACGTTAGAAATATAATCTTTAGGAAAAAGGTTTGAAAAGTTTTTTTTAGGTGGTAAAAATCATCAAATGACTCCTTCCGCCCTGGGTGGGGCGGAAGGGACTGTCAGATTTTTATTGACTAAAAAACCACCCTGTTCCTTCTGTTGCCCTTTACGTTCCGGGGCCACGGTATCCTGTTAAGACGTCCCGCAACCCCGGATGTAACTGGGCTGCTACTGAGAAATTCCACATGGAAAAAATCGATAACATTGCTTGACTTGGGAATCAAATTCATATTCAGCAGTCAAACCTGTGACGCAGTCAAACTACAATATATTTCTGGACATAAATCAACTTACTTCCATAGAACAGCGTCTTCCAAGGCCACTCGACGAGTCTTGTGTTCTCAGGAAGCTCTCCAGGAATAGCGGTCTGATGCAGGTGGGTGGCGAGACGGGAAGACTGGACGCAGACCAAGTTGCCGCCGATACCGTTGACAATGGGCTGGAAGACCTCGTAACCGCGGTAGTGGTCCACTGCTTTGTCGAGGACAATACCTCCGATACTGAAGAGAAATAAAACATGAAATTAAAGAATTTGAAGCTAAAACAACTTTTCTAGAACTGATAACGTTTTTTCCGTCGAGGATCTAGAATAAAGATTGGGTTTCTCAAGAAAGTAGTGCTACCAAATCATTAATATAACAAATGAAAAATGACAACCGGCCAAATAGAGAGGATTTTGACAATGAGATGTTCGTTTTTGTAAATGTTCGATTCCCGCACGAAACAAATATTTCTATGGCCTGCAGAATATAGTTGTTCCGTGTCTGGCTGTTTGTGTATACATGTGAGTTTATATGTTTGTCCATGATCCACGATACAAGGGAAATACGTAGTATGGGGCAACGTCTAAAAAAAAATGTCATGACGCCTGACATTCTTAAGAAATTCAAGCTTTAGGCACATTTTGCAGTAAATTTTTTATATTTTAAGTTATTTAGATAGTGTAGTTGTCATCATTATCACAAAAAATGACAACTAAGCCGGCTTTTCATAGATATAGATAAATTTAAATCAAAAGAAGGTATTCATGACCTTGTCTAGTCATTCCCGATAAGCTGTTATTGATGTTGAGCAGCGATGAAATGTAGATTTCAAAAATATAGATAGGTATTAAAAGTAGGAAAATTTTAGAAGATAATAACGTTTAATCGATTTGTAATGATGTTCCTAATGATAGTTTGTACTATTATGTTGATAGTGTCGTCATTCTTGTATAGGTAACTGACCGTAGATACCGGGTGGAGGGACATCGTAATGAAAACTCTTGCTATGGATTCGCGATAACATTGCGATGAAAAATTTCTAGTTCTAGATTAAAGTGCTGAATCCATGGAATATATTTTTGATACGATGTCCCTTCCACTCATTAAAGTTAATGGGATAAATAGTAGGAAAAAAGTGCCTAAAGTAGGGTTCCCGGTGACTATGAAATGACACGACTGTTCCATAGCTCTGTATTGAAGCAACTAAAAATGTAAACGATCGAACAGTCCCTGTAATAACAGGAGAGAAGCAGCAGATGAAACTAGTACCTAGTGTGGGGCAACGTTTTAAAAAAAAAATACGGAGTCATAAAAGATATAAAGTACATACCCACTGATGAAGAGTGCAGAGATGACAGGAGTCCATCCACTGGTAAGAACCTTCTTGGTGTACTTGTTACGCCAGACGATGAACACCCACAAGGGAAGTAGGCTGTAGTATACGCACATCAGCGCTATGGGCTGCCATAGCGATATCTCTGTAGGAATAAGGAATTCGTTAGAAGGATATAGGAAAGTATACCTAGTGCTAATGGTCAGATGATGGCCCACTTACAACAGTGCCCAAAGTGACCCTACACCTGCAGTTTAGAGGATATTAACCACGCTACTGATGCCGAGATAAACGTGGCCACCAACTAGGCCCTAGAACTCTCAGATAAAGTAAAAAAAAAAGCATTTAGATTCTACAATCATCGATCCGAAAAGAAAAAGCAAAGGATGACTGTGGGAGAGGTAGTAGGGGAGGCCATGATGCTAAATTTGGATTTACTTGAGCGTGGCAGGCACCTTTTGAATTGTGAAGATTAGATGCTAAAAAGAAAAAAAGGTTTTGAGATGTATGCCGTTTTACTGGTGGGGGGAGAGTGTACAGATTTTCAAAAATGTAAAAAAAAATCGTGACCTTGACATACTCGAGCGTGTCAGATTAATATACAGACGGTTCAGCTTGATCTCCTTGTCGTGCTGACCCATAATCTGACAATAATTATGTGGGGGAATTTCCTTAATCTGATGGTTTGATTAATTTAATTAATTAATTACCTATTGTAATAAGGACAACTAATTAAAATAAGATCATTAATTAGTAGAGAGATAATTGGACAATTAAGAGAAGTGCAGAGTTAGAAATAAATAGTTCTTAGCAGCTGCCAGTACAACACTTTATTGATTATTTTAACTACTTCGGCTTGTGGAAATCGGCAGATTATGTTAATTCCGTAATCCTTGAAAGATTTCCTTCAAAATAAAAAAATAAATAACCGCGCTCGAGAATGTCCTGGTCACATTTTTTTTTGCAACTTTGTGACTTTCCTATTTCCTTATGTCACGCACAAATCGTCAGATTATTGAAATGCACACTTTTCTGCATGTAACTATCTCACCCTGCCTTAATCTGACGCGCTCGAGTTAATCCAACGATCGATTTTCTTTTACTATTCTGATCGGCTGCTTTAGAAGCGCGGCCCTATATACAGGGCTTATATATGGTGGAGGTACTTAACAGGGTGCAAGGTATCCCCCTTATAATATGTCTTATAATCTGCCGCGCTCGAGTAAATCCAAAAATCCCTTCGTGGGCTCCCCAACTAAGGGCCTTTAACTTGATCAAATTGATCATTAAACATCTCATTATGAAATTGAATAAGAACGTGTTAAAAGAAGGTAAGAGTTTAAAATCTACTATATTTCATTTATTTAAGGATAAGAAAAATAACGGCCAAATAACGGAAGTTATTGTATTAAAATGACTGTATTTTGGTGATATTTTTTGTGCATGGCTAATAGTTTACATTTCTTTATATTTATCGTGAAATAACGGAGCTTGTAAAACCTAACTTTAAAATAAGAATACGGTTGAATGTAGATGCAAAAACAGCTGGGTAATTCATATAAATTATAAGATTCATAAATAAAATGAGAATGTAATATATACAACAGAAGACTCAAGGAAAGGTAAATAATATGAGACCAAGTGTGATACATTGACAATACAATTAGTTAATAAAAACTTCCTTAAAAATGCTATTGTTGCATTTCTATGAATTGTTCGATTATTGACTGACGTCAATCCATTCGACAACCTTTTAATTCCAGATAAAGAAGTTTCTTGATAAACATTTTAATATAATACAGTGATTAATCGCGCTTATACAAATTCTTTAGTATTAATTAATTCAGATATACTTACTCAGATCTATATCTCGCTAAAAAGATTACTTCATCATACAATATGAAGTTTAAGTACGAAATCGTGTTTATTATTAGTAGCGTAAAATCTGTCATATTTTTTTCTTAACACTGTAGTTACCTGCTGTTTTATATAGTCATCATCATCTGCCTAGCCTTTTCCCAACTATGTTGTTTTTCCCAACTGTTGTTTTATAATAGTGATTTTATGGAAAGAAGGTTTTTATAGCTTCTCTCTTTTTATCATTTCTTCCAACTAGTTTAATACTTAAAAAATATGTGAGAAGCTGGCTATTTTAAAGAACTACTTATTAGGAATGCAATATGATAGATACTGCAGTAATTCAAATCTTACTTCTTAGGCTTCGTTCACACGGCATTGTCCTGCACGTTTTTTTGCAGTATACGTATACAACGTACATAGATCCATTCACACGTCAATTGTACTGCAAAAAAACGTGTACCGCTTAAACGTTTAAACGCATACTCAACGGACTTGTCAAGCAAATCGAATGAACTTTGACGTATTCGGTTCGCAGTGGCATATGGTATAGCATTGTCTCCTTGTGTAAACTGCGGCTATTCGTTTTTACACGAATAAAAATTTACCATATGAACACCCGGTTGACTATACGTTAAAAAAACGATTACAAAAAAACGTGCAGGACAATGCCGTGTGAACGAAGCCTTACTACTATTAATAATGTGAAAGTTTTGGTGGGTGTTTGCAACTCAATCACGCCAAAACGGCTGAACGGATCTGGATGAAATTTAACACAAAGATAGATTATAATCTGAAATAGCACCTAAGCTACTTTTTATCCCGGAAAAATGTATGGTTCCCGTGTATATGGCAATTTTAATGAGGACGATTCTATTCTTTAATTTCACTAAAACTCACCTTTCTCACTCCTTCCTTTATCAGTCCCTTGTAATTTTGAAAATTAACGACTTGCATTATTATTTATAATAAGTTTTGATCACAAGTCATTAAGTATTTAATAGCTATCATAAAACCATTTACTGTTGAGTATTGTTTCCGAATAGCAACGACTATATTCTAACAATCTTTACAATTAAGTTTAATGTCTTAATGTGGGTTATAATGGATCTGTCATCGTTGAATTTCAAAAAAAAGTCTCCAAAAATGAAAAGAAGTTAATAGTCACAAGATATATTTCTTTTTTTTCCAGTTACTGTAAATAATTTATCCATCTTATTATCCTGTTTTAATCTTATGCTATTTGGGGTTTCTCTTTCACAAATTCTGCCTTGTCAATAATTAATATCATCCTTATACATACAACTCATCCATCTTTTCGTTAGTCTTACTCGTCCTCTCCATCCATCAACATTTCAACATCTTTAATTTAGTTTTAGCTTGTCATCCCTACTGTTTTTAAAAGTGGGTAGTTGAAGAATGACTTACTTATTTGGTCGAACATATACTGCGCAGTGACAGCCAGCACTGTGTTGCTCACAATATCACCGATAGAGGCCGCTAGTGGTGTCGCCACGTTGTCAGGGTTCACCTTGAACTTGTGAGAGCCATAGATGACCATAACCATCACAAAGTCTGGAAAAAATAATACAGATGATTAAATAAACCGTTATTTTGTAGGTACAGTAGGGGTCATAAGTGAAGTAGCAATTTCACAAAGCAATAGACCCTTGAATTGACCCTTGGTTTAATTTACGACCTTCCGACGCCGTGTGCGAATTCTGAGGTGTGTAATACGTAATGCACCACTTATACACACAGATGTAAGTACGGCCTGTACCGCGTATTCACAGCAATTCAAACCTTAGCATGCTACTGCACTTATGACCGCTTACTGTACCTGGGTAAGTATGCATTTTGTGCCGCATATTTAGTCAGAGAACTATTGTCAATTTAAATGACACAGAATAATACAATTGGGTACTTGAGATCTTAACCAATAATTCCTGAACACAACTTCTTGAAAAAACACTTTATTTTAACCCTGAAAACACGATTAATTTATAATTAACTGTGAAAATAGATTTTTAGTTACATTGAAATCAATGAATAGTTAATCAATTGAGTTGACAAATAAATGACGTCACAGTAATATCTTTGGGATATTGTCATAAAAAATAAGGCAATTGATTAGTGATGTCAAGTACCCAATGATATGATGCTAATGCTGTGCGAGTTCGATTCCCGCACGGAACAAATATTTGAATGATCTTTTATAATTGTTTTGATTTGGGTGTGGTTGTTTGTGTATCTGAGTTTATAGGTATGTCTGTAAACTTAACTACGATACAGAAAAAACAGGGTCACGTATAAAAAAAATGTGTAGGAATTTCATACAATCATGACCTTTAAAGGCAGAATAGAAGTCCGGATTTTTGTATGAAATACACATGACATCAAGCCTGTAAATCCCCGAAGGGTTAGGCAGAGGCGTACCCATTAGTACACCCACATTTCGCCGGTTATGTTTAAGTCCCATGTAAAAGGGGGCGAGCCTATTGCTATCAACTGGGCACGAATCCAGACTCCGAGCCTGCTTTTGAGAAATTCCTGATGGAAAAACCCAATGACACTGCCCGACCTGGGAATTGAACCCAATACCTCTTGCTCAGCAGTCGCGCTTTGCGACACCAACGTGGTAGTCGTGTTGTATGAAATATATAAACAAATAAAACATCTGTCATCAAAAGATTTTAATAGTACATTAAACAAATTTTATTCAGATGTTATGGTGATAAGTAATTTTATCTTAATTTGCTTAACGTGCCCAGAATAATTACATACAATTAACCGTTGACCGTTTGTTATGTTATATCTATGCGTTGTCACGTTTTTTTGTATGTTTTAGGACTATACATTTGAAATGGCATGTTGAAATGGTAATCGTCTTTCTCGTTTACGAGGTGAAAGAGACGGATTACGAACACTTTTACTATTGATTAAGTAGGTACATTCAATAAAAGAGATAGGTATTCAGGGTCGTCAGATATAGTTGATGTTTTCTTAGAAATCGATCGATATTTAGAGCCCCCGCAGACTTATTCTATCGGCCGATAGTTCGGTCGGCTTTTTAATCAGTATAAGGAGCTGGTATGCATATGCGCTCATTATAGCGATTCAGTATTGGCCGATAAAAAAGTTTGCCAACTATCGGCCGACTGTTTAATCAGTATTGGCTAGTCTGCGCACTCTTCACCAACCAAACTGTTTAGTTGACCCGGTGTGTGCACTAGCAGCTCAACCCGACCAAACTATCGGCCGATTGAAAGTCTGCAGTCTGCGGGGGCTCTTGTTATCTACTTTTTAAAATGTAAATGTAAGCCTGAAATCACCAATTCGCTTTGAGCAAGCGTGGCTATTAATACTGGCGCCTGCTCCTCGGTATGAGAAGAGGCTTTTGCCCTACATTGGGACAATAATAGGCTGGTATTATTAAAAAGCAACGTACCCAAAACGAAGCACGTGGTGGTTGCAGTGAAGACCGCTGACGCTACCAGCAGTAGCACGAACGAGCCGTTGATGGCGCGGTCCGTTATAGTGTTGACAATTATCGCGAACATTGATACCACTGTCGCTGCTACTATAGCTTGCACCTGAAAGAATGAGAACACAATATGTTACATTTCCTTACATTGCTAGCAGACCGCCCCGGGTCGCACGGGTGCAAATTTCTGACTATTCCGGTGGATTTTCCGAAATAAATTCTATCATATAAACGTTGCCCGGAAAATTATAAAGACAACCAAATAAGAAGCAGCCAAATCGGTCCAGTCATTCTCGAGTTTTGCTATTCATTTTTATTCATATGGATATTGAGGGATCCAAGTAGACTGTCTATTTAAATCAAGCTCATCAAGTTAGTAACGACTAACTCATCAGTCCAATAAGAACGCAATAATATAGTAATTGGCTGTTTATATTAATAGTATTAAAGGCTATATGGCCTTTTAGCTTTTGGCCGCGTCAGTGTCGGTTATTGCGGACGTAGACGTATCAGGTTTGAAATATATGTGCCTTGTTTACTAACTTTTAAATTGACACGGCTGAAAGTCGGATGAAGATCATCGGATTTCGGATGAAGATCCAATTTAATGCAAAAATATAATATTTAAGAAACCGAATCCACATACAATGGCTGTTTATACTCTTGCACTAATTCTGAATCTTCACAACACAGTGATCACTCAAGTTGACAGGCAGAGTGAATAGTAAACACCCACAAATTGAGCCGTCACTATTACCGTGTGTAATGACCGTGCGATGGGCTCCAACAATTACGAGTAGGTATGGCGATTTTCCTACACATGGCTTCATAGAATGTGTTTATTTTAATACCTGTTATTATTTTACTCAGGAAGAGTACAAAATATATAATGTTCAAATACAATCAAATAACAAATTGAAACGCATGTGACCAAGAGAGTTATGAATATGAATGTGGATGGATAGAGAAGAAGAGGAAGGCCAATGAAGAAAAGGGAGTCAGTGATAGCATGACGGCTGACAGGACGGAATGGAAGAAAGTCTGTTTATCTTGGACATTACTGACATTGGAAAAGAAAAACTGAAGAATCCTAGACTTATAATAAATGTAAGTGTAAAATTGCTAATTTGCCTTGCGCAAGCTTGGTGGTCAATGTACTTGATTTAAAAAAAAACAGCTATTTACCTGTACTAATGATATGTTTCCTACGACCATAGATATGACTTCTCTCGTAGATGTCATGTTCCCGAGGTTTGCTTGAGTAGACAATCGAGATGCTAGGCACATGTCCAGATTACCTGATGACAAAAAAGGAACAATTAGGTACTTGCTTGATAGACGACCTGTGGAGTAATTGGGTCACACACTTGCTCTCCAACTGATGCAATTAGCTTTAACTTTTCTGACTAACTGACCTACTCCTTGACAATTCAATTGTGCCTGTAAATGGAATTGAAATTAATGCATTGACTTTAATCTTGACTTTACTACATACGATGGATTTGAATGAGATAAATAGTCAATTTTTGAAAAGAGAGTACCAATGTAATGAATATTTTTTATTGTGCATTACGTACGTGCCCACCCAAGGGGGGCGCGATGACAGCAAAGGGGGATGGGCCACCAGTGTAGTTAAAAGTACCTTATTTACAGATCACTAGCGTTTACGGCGTACCTACCTACGGCATTTCATATAATGTAGAAACATAGTATTTAGGTTTAAATTGAAATTTTAACACTTTCGCATTAAAAAGATTTTTCTATCAGCGCAATCTTTGATAGTATCCTAAAATTATGGTAACCGTGCAGGGAGGCACGTCAAACATAAGTTAAAAAACATCCGAATTGAGAACCTCCTCCTTTTTAGAAGTCGGTTAAAAAACCCCGGGTCTAGAAGAATTTGAGAGAGGCTTTGCCTAGCTGATATGTTTACAGTAACCTATTAGATAGAGGTTCGGCCCTACCAAATGGGGGGTCTAATATACAAGCCTAATGGCAAATGAAGGTGATCTTTACCTACATCTCTTCATACCCCATTTACTTATACAGGTGTGATGTTACCTTTCTGCAGGTGTCTCTTTAGCAATATTATCCATTGTTTATATCAAAAGTCTTAACGATTATTATAGCAGTAATATAAGCCTGTAGTTTGTAAATAGTCTCGTGTACGCCTTTGAAACGACGCCGGCGCAGCGTCAACACCTCCCTTGCTGTGTCGGTTACGATAGCGTGTGTTTAAAAACGATCTTGACCTCGTCTACGCGACTTAATGTTATGACTATCATGGATCTACCCATGGAATCAAAGTTCAACTTATGGACTGCAAAAATATTCCATACTAAGAACCTATAGTCCATGGTTAAATCTTTGGTTACTGCTCCAGTCCCGTCGGTCGTAGCGTAATGTTATATATCCTTATAATCTTCCTCCGAAATGGGCTATTCAACCCAATAGGTATTTTTACATGAGATTGGCGCATTCCATGAAAAATACACAAAGAAAGTCTTCAGCTATTGTGTTCGCACTTGCCCGAAACGGCACGACCGATTTCTATGAAATTATTTATGTATACCTATATTTGGTAAGTATGAGGTATTTTTGAAGAACTGTGTAGGTAGGTACTATACCTGAATGTATAATGTCCATCGGTTTCAAAAAACTATATCTGACGACCCTGATTATTTACCTCTTTTGTTGACTACCTACCTAGTAGTTCCTAGAAAAACTTTTATTTTCAATAACACCATCCTATCACTTGTGTAAACATAATTTTCTGAAGACAAAACAGTTCATTTTAATGGCAACTGGTCTGGACTTCCCCCCACAAGTAAACACTTACCTATCAAACAAAAGGAAATGCTTTGCCTCAAAAAAACAATAGCGTCTGTAATATGACTAACTATTGACTTTGTAATGATGTCTTATTCTCACTTATGTTATATGAGTGAGACCCATACAGTTTTTGATTGGAAATTATCATTACTAAAGTGCTTTTGCATTTCCTACTTTTGAATTTAGATTTGGCTTAATTAATTACTGGTATAATCATTTAGAGTTATTACGTACTGTCGACTGATCGCCGGCGACTCGGTCGAAAGCGAAATAGGTGTTTACGCACTTGGTCGCCGGTCGCTTGAGCGGCTAGACGACACGCCGCACAGTGGTCGTTTTTACGGATTTAGGCGGCCAAAATTATTTTATGTGATATTTATATTACAAAGTAGGTACATTAATAGAATTTAGTGTTTGGAATAAATTCCCGACATTATTTTGTCGGTTCACAGTGGTGTGCCTTACCTACTTGTGATTTTCTATTAAAAAAATATTTTTATTTGAGATCGTACTTAATTTCAATAAGGTATAGGGTAGGGGTAGGGTAGGGTAGGGTAAGGCAGGGGTAGGGCAGGGTAGTTGTAGGGTAGGGGTAGGGTAGTGGAATCGAAAGTTTGCTGGGTCAGCTAGTTATTAAATAAAACAAGGTCTATTGTATCCTAATAATCAATTTTACTTTAGAAACTTATTCATCTACATTTAAGTTTTCGTAGCTTTCATTAGTTTCTTCTTGCATTGGTCGGTTTGGCTCAGCAGGGATCAATAGCTGCATTGTCTCAGGCAAAAATAATTTTGTAGTGGTTTTTCTGGCTTTCCTCGTGGAACTTATAAATGGGTCGGATGTTAATAGTAATCTATGATAAACATCTAAGTTACATTCTTCCCTCGAAAACTTGCGGGAAAAGTTTAGGCGATACTTGACCTAAAATGTTTATTGCGGGCCTCAGCAGCTTCCTCAGAAATTTGCCCTATCGGCAACAACGAATTTTCTATTATTGAAGCTCCATGAATTAAGACTTTGTGCATCGTTGGAGTCATAGGATGCCAGCTATATAACTCAACATATAGTTTCGCAGTTTCCGCATACTCTACGTACTCTACGTACTCTAATACGTTTTGGCATACTCATCATATTTTGCTGCGTCAATCTTATGGCCGCTTGATATGGCTTCTAATATCACTTTTAATCTAAAAATCAAGTCATAACTTATCCCTGTTATTTCTGCAGCCAATTCAGGGTTCTCGAAGAATCTTCTACTGGTATTTCCATCGTTTGTGTTTCCGAAGTTACTTTTTGGCATATCGACTAAGAGACCTGTCTCCTCTCTAAATCTTTGCTGAATATCAAGTTTCTTTTGCTTTTCTAGCTCTTTTTCTTCATCGGTTCGTTTTTCGCGGTATTTTTTCACGGGCAATTTGTAAGCTAAATGCAGGACACTTTCGAATATCCGAATTCTTGCATGTAACACGGAAAGGCCAAATTCAAGAGCTTCAGGGCAAACATCATTTTTTTTCGATAAATTATTAAAATCTTTTGACGTAGCTCCACATATATAACACCTGCAGGTTGATTTGGTATCTGTAGCTGCATTGCAGACCTTTCCGTCAACCATAGTCAATTTAAAACTATGTTGAAAAGAAAATTTCTCACCATTGAGGTCTACTTCCGTTGATTTTAGTGTGTTTACACTACCCTTAACATAATTGATTTCATCTTTTGTGATGTCCGTGGATTCTTTTATGAATCTAAATCTTATTGGACGGCAATATCTAGGTGAAGATGGGGTTGGGTTTTGCCACACGATTTTACTTTTGTCTTCACCACTGACAATTCGTAAAGGCACAAATGAGCTTATAAAAATATTTGCATCTGAGTCATCCTCATTTGTGAGTCTCTGTTTAAACTGGGCTTGTTGAGATCCGTCACAACCCCATTTACAGATCAATAGTAATGATTTCCTTTCAATGGCATCTAGTGTGAGTAGGACTTCTTCTAAGTAGAGGGATAATCTGGTTACAGTATGGTCCAACAAAGATTGTAGGTTACTTTCGGCGAGGGTAGACGTCACTCGTAATGACTCCTTAGGTGGGTAGCATTCTTCTTTGGCCTTCAATAATAATTCGTAATGTGGATAGAATCTTTTGTTCGTTGCTCGAATAATTTCGTACTGTCTTTTTGACAAATCAGCTTCGACGAACATTCGCAATGCTTGCAGAGGGGTAAGGGGCTCTATTTCTCCAGACTTCGAATGTCTTCTTTTACAATCACTGGCAGATGCAGTAGAATTTGTTATGTCCTTTAAAACAGTAGACGCGTTTCTTTTTCCCTCTTTTTGTAACATTACTTGTGCCGCGTGAACAATTACTTCTTCGTCGTAGGTTGAGCGGATTTCTTCAGTTTTTCTTCTCTTTGTCCTTTCGCTAGATTCGCTAAACGATTTGGTAGGTCGTCCTGGCCTTTGATGCGTGTTTATGGGAATCTTAAACGTTCCTTCCAACCAGGAGTTATTGGCCGCCAAAAAGTTTTCAAGTATTCTGTGAGCCTGAGACCACCTCTTTATTAAGTCACTTTTAAAATGCGAAAACTTCTTTTTTATCTCATTTTTATGGTCTTCTGTGTCCCCGTAACACACCAGCAAATGATTTTCTAAATATTTAATTTTTTCATTCATTGGTAACGAATTTTGCTCGTTCATTTGATCAAAAAGGTATTTACGGGTCAATATTTTCACCCCCGAGCAGCCAGATGAACCTACGACAGTGAAAAAATAATTTAAATACAAAAAAAGTAAAATCGGATTTCTTGTTATTTTTGTCTAAAAATCTTCAAAACCGCTTATCTTTCAAACTAGCAAAAACTAGCAGCTGATTTTTACCAGTTTTATTCTTAAGGCTTTATATTATATAATGCCATCAAAAATTTTACTCGGAAAGGCGCGGAAGTAAAGTTTTTTTTCGATTGAAATTGAAAAACTACGAAAAATCATTTAAAAAAAGTATCAATGTTGGATGGCTCATTAAGCTATTTAATCAACATATATTTAATCAAATTTCATATTAATTTAATAAAGGCTTACCTGGATTATTGGTATCCATCACTTTAACAGGCAAATATACCACAAAACATAAAATATTAAGGAAAGAAATTGATAAACGATAAGCGCATCAAGAACGTTCACGTACAGCTAGTGCGACAGTCAAGTTTCGAATATTTTTCCAGTGCGCTCGCGCAGCTTAGGGGTGTGGGAGGGGCTATTGTTCGTCAGGTAGTCTACTATTCCAGGAAAAAATTCCATTGTCATTAGTGAATTTTAAGAATTTTGACTTTTGGCCGCCTAAATCCGTAAAAACGACCACTGTGCGCCGCGCAGTGGCGACGCACAAGTGATTGCCGGTCGCCGGCGACTAGTTGACAGTGCGTAACGGCTCTTATGGTGATTCATTCCTACATACGAACTATGTAAGACATCTGACGCCTAGAAAATCCTAGATTGTGCAATCAAAGTTTACCCTGAAAGTAGCCCAGCAGACACAAAGCCTGTCTGGTCAGAGGAGTTCCTCTTTTCTTCTTTTTCAATGGAGGAACATTCCACGTTGTTCCTCCATTTCTTGAAATATTAAAAGAACCAACTTAGATGCCTACTCAATTGTTTTAGCGATGCTGGGAGGTTGGGTGCGCTTGTTTGCCTGGGCCACACGCGACAGCTACAAACGCTGCCACAAACGCCACCACTTGAAGGTAGAAGCTGCGTTATGGCGACCACCGACGTCAAGGCGTGCGGCAAGACCATATAAAATGAAAACTACTGGAAATACGTCGGTGGCGACGTTTTGTGTTTGTGCTCGGTGGCGCGAGTGCGGCCAGGCTTACTGTTCTTGCGTTCAATGTGCGTTTTGGAGGTCTTTTGTAATTTTTGGCATTCAATAAGAACGTATTCTCAGCCTAATATTTTTTTTTACTTTGGCATATTGTTAGGTACTCTATTGTAGACGATGTAGGTATGTACTTTTATAAAGCAATTTCCATGTACTTCTTTAGAATCCAATGTCAATGCTCTGGTACGTAAATGCTTCACATCATTATTTCAATAATGATACACGTTCCTACTAGTGATGTAACAAAAATATTCGCAAATTCTTAAAATTCGCATTCATATTCGTTCTAACCTCAAAATTCACTTGTTTTTGTTTGCAATCTGTCTTTTAAACTAATAACAGTCGGTTTTTTTCGGATCACCTCGGCAATTTTCGGAGTCAATGCAAAATAGCACCAGATAAAAAAATAAGTTAAAAATAACTAAAACCCGACTACGACAAAATCGCGCACTGAAAAGTATAAAACAAGAACAATATTCATTTGACCGATATTTTCGAAATTTTTAAGTAATAGCCGTGGTCGAATGCCACCTAGCCAATAAAGATTGTGTGAAACAACCGCAGGTGGCATACGACCACGGCTATTACTTAAAAATTTCGAAAATATCGGTCAAATGAATATTGTTCTTGTTTTATACTTTTCAGTGCGCGATTTTGTCGTAGTCGGGTTTTAGTTATTTTTAACTTATTTTTTATTTACACTATTTTGGGGGCTAAATTATTTGAAGGAATAACTCTATTTAATTATTTGATATAATAATAAAAAAACAAAGTAGCGAGTGAATTTCAAATGTACTCATTAAGCCTTTTCATTTGATATCCATGTTGACACTGTTAAAAACAGACAAAGTAGCTAGTAAAAGCTATATAATGTATATATATTTCAAATAAATCATATAATCATATCATCATATAACTTGTACCACACATTCCTTGAGCCAACTAGAATAACTGCCACTAGTGCCACCTGCATTGACAATATTTTTACAAACTTAAGACCATCCAGCCGTTTAATTATAAACAAGTTGGACTCGGATCACTGTGGCCAGTTAGTTACTTTCCCTCAGAAAATAGTTGAAGCTCAGGGAAAGTTTGTGACTTTTATTCCTGTATACAAAAGTCGTTTAGGACAATTTAAAAGTAATTTAATGGAAAAGCTACCGAGTTTGCCTTATCACATCAACCCGGATAATGCATATAGTTTATTATTTAATCTTATCAATTGTGAATTCAAGAAAGTTTTCACCTCAAAAACATTACCTCTTTGTGACCGTGTTAAATTTAGTGACTGGGCAACACCGGGTATTTATAAAAGTAGGGAAAGGTTATATGAATTGTATAGTGAAAAATCATATAACCAAGACGAAACTTTTAAAGAATATGTTAAAAAATATTCTAAAACTTTTAAAAGAGCCTGTTCCTCAGCAAAAGCCATACACATAAAAAATAAAATAAAATTATCTGGTAACAAAATTAAAACAACTTGGAATATTATTAATTCAGAAACGGGAAGAACTACAGTACGCAACCGTGATTTCCATTTGAAAATCAACAATGTAGATTTTAAAGCGGACATGGACGTGGCAACAGAGTTTGAAAATTACTTCACTAATATTCCAATTTTAACAACCAGGACTCTGTCGTCGTCGTCCACTTCTGCTTTCTCTATACTAAAAGAATGTGTACCAGAATGCGACAAACATTTTGAATTTATTGTTGTGACTGATAAAGATATTATTAATTCCTTTAGGGATCTAGATGTAAAAAAAACTACCGACCTTTGGGGATTATCGGTACATATCATGTCTGAAATAATTGATGTTATTTCTCCTTTTTTAGCAATTGTTTTTAACTCTTGCATTGCATCTGGTGTATTTCCTGACCTGATGAAACTTAGTAAAGTAATTCCATTGTTCAAATCTGGTAGTACAACTGATCCTACGAATTTTCGGCCAATCTCCATATTACCCACATTGAGTAAAATCTTTGAAAAATTAATTTTGAATCAAATGTTAAGGCATTTTAATAAATATAATTTACTCCATCTGAGACAGTACGGTTTCACAAAGGGTCGTTCAACTACAGACGCGGGCGTGGAGTTACTGAAAAACATATTTGAGGCCTGGGAGGAATCGCGGGATGCTCTTGGCATTTTCTGCGACTTATCCAAGGCCTTTGATTGCGTACACCATAATACACTCATTAGGAAATTGCACCATTATGGTATAAGGAACAGAGCTCTCGACCTTCTGACTTCTTATCTGAACAACAGAATTCAGAGGGTTGATGTAAATGGCAAAATGTCTGCAGGATCTGCGGTCACCATGGGCGTTCCGCAGGGTTCAATTCTAGGACCTTTCCTGTTTTTGATTTATATTAATGACTTACCTTATCACGTAAGGGATAATCACAAGATTGTATTGTTCGCGGATGACACTTCACTAATTTTTAAAATCAAGCGACAGTTAGAAAATTTTGACGAAGTTAACAATGCACTTTGTAAAGTTGTCCATTGGTTTAATGTAAATAATCTTCTGTTAAACGAAAAAAAAACTAATCTCATTAAATTTTCAACGCCAAATGTCAGGCAGCTAAGCACCAATGTTCAGCTTAATGGAATAGAGTTGAATCCTGTTGAGTCAACGGTGTTTCTTGGAATTACCATTGACGCCAAATTACAATGGGGCCCGCACATAGAAAAATTGTCAGGCAGGCTCAGTTCGGCCGCCTATGCTGTTAAAAAGATTCGACAGATAACTGATGTGGATACAGCCAGAGTTGTTTATTTCAGTTATTTTCATAGTCTCATGTCGTATGGGATTCTTCTCTGGGGAACCTGTGCGGACATTAATACTATCTTTGTTCTACAAAAAAGGGCTGTTCGAGCCATTTACAACTTAGGTCCACGGGATTCCCTTCGAGAGAAATTCAAAGACATCAACATTCTGACTGTAGCCTCACAATACATATTTGAAAACCTTATGTATGTACACAAGAATATTTCAAATTTTAAGAAAGTGTCCGATGTTCATGGATTTAATACTAGAAATAAGCACAATCTTGTGGTACATCACACTCGTCTCCACAGAGTAGGCAACTCGTTCATGGGTCAATGTATACGTTTTTACAATAAACTTCCCATTGATGTTCGAAACTTACCGATTAAAAAATTTAAAAGTTGTATTAAAACCAAACTATACAAAAAGGGCTACTATAAAATTTCGGATTATTTAGATGATAAAAAAGCTTGGGATTGAACTGCTCGCTCTGCTAAGCCTTGTGATTATGCCCTTTGCAAATTACATTTTTCCTTTTGACACATCTTACGTAAACATGACATTTAGAGACTATTTTATTTTTTCTTTTTTTTTTTTCTTCTCATCCGGATATACTTTGGAAAGTATATTTTTTTAATATATTATATTGTAAATATGTGGACTATGTGGGTTGTTGCATTTTTACTGGGATTAGATTTCATGGTTGTCTGACAGTTTGAGTATTCGATGCGGCCTACCCAAATGTCCTTTCTGTGGTATTGTTCGTCGTGTCGTTGAGCTCCTTAAGTTCTGAGTCGAGCTTGACGATTTCTGACAAATGCGTGCACTGACTGGACAGGCCGACTCAAATTTGTGTGCCTCTCTCCTCAAGAGACCACCTCGGACATTAACCTACTTGGTTCGCATATGATTTGACCATTACAAGTAATTGTATGGACTTTAAAAGAGACTTTGACCTCTGAGTTTGTTTCGGTGTTTCTTCTCAGAGCAGTCGGCTAGGAAACACTGGACTCATCTAGTTACAAAAAAAAACAAATGTGACGTGTAAAAGTGTTATTTATAACCAATTTACTGAATAAATCATCATTTCATCATCATTTCATCATCATTTCATTTCATTTCATCAAATGTGCTCATCAAGCCCTTTAATTTGATACCCATGTCGATACTGTGCGAAAATATTTTTTTTTTCGATAACGACTTCACATCCCCTGGAGGGCGCCATATTGGATTTGGTGACACGTCACCTACCCTATAACCAGCGGACAACTGAGACGCTTCTAACGACACCTCATTTGTCATGTAATGATAAGTAGTTTAGAAGTTACGAGGGAACAAACAAACATACATACAAACATACATACATACATGCATACCGGTCAAAATCATAACCCTCCTTTTGGCTTTGCCGTAGTCGGGTAAAAAAATACTGTCAATTTTCATACGCGTTTGCAAATACAGGCGGCAGAAATTCGCATTTGCTCTACTTAAAAATAATATATTCGTAACATCACCAGTTCCTACAGTAAATACAATAGGACAGTTTGCTATATCATTACAGTTTTTTCTTAAAGTGATTATTTACACGCAAACTTACAGGTTTTTCTTGAAGTCATTCCAGTTTCAGTTCTTTGAGAATATGGTTTTTTACTATGATTGATTTGCGTTATAATAGTCCGTTTATCGAGAAAGGATATACTTAGGCTATATAACATCACGCGACGACCAAACAGACCGGGGCAGTAATCAAAGACTTAACGCGGGTTAAATTGCGGGGTATTGATAGGTTATCGATAAAATCAAAGAAGATTTTTATCAAACAGGACTGCACTCAACTTTATGTTTAGTAAATGCACAATGTACAATGTAAAAAATGCACAATTAATAATATAATTATTAATAATTATGCAAAATAAGATATTAATGTCCATTTTCGCTACTTATTAATCAGTAACTTCACAGTATACAAAAACTATTTTTACATTCCATTGCGGTAAGTAACTTAAAAGTAGCATTACATGACAAAGACGACAAAAAGTATCGCGTTTTGGTAATAGTTTTAAATAAAAAAAAAAAACCTTTAAAAAAACTTTATTTTATAAACAGAAAATAAACTGTCGTCGAAAAACTGTAATTTTAGCCAAAAACTAACGTAATGTAATGTAATATCCACTTATATTTTCGACCAAACGTAAGACTTAGTACACACTTACGTATATTTCTATAGAATTTTGTTTGTGCTAGTCAAAAGTCGAAAATCAAAAGTCGCATGAAAGTTGGGAGTATGCACGTATGTCTGCGTATTATTAGAATTAAAAAAATAATCATTAAATAATTATTAATTAATAAAAAATATTTAAGAAATGTATTACCCCATTAATGTATTAAAAAATTGATTATCCGTGACTAATTTTTTCTATTATTTTGCAGCTTAACCCCTATAAAAGTATTACTTCATTATTTCAAAAATAAAAATCTGAAGAAAAGTCCGCACATACATTTTGTCGTCATAACTATGTATTTGCGGGATCTTTTTCGTTTTTTTTTTTTCGTTTGTACGATATAATTTTGTATCAAGTCTGTATCGTGTGGACACACCCTAACGTAGCCATTAAAGTCTAGGACACATCAGCATTGTTATGCTTAACATCAATTGCTTTTGTCCAAGACAGCCAAGCCAATTACCTTTTGTAATTACACCACAATCATCTTTGGTACATTCAAGTAAATGACAGATTTTTATCTCTAAACTATGTTATTCTGAATCACGGAAATGACAAAAGAAACTATACACTACGGTGCCGACAGACTTGGCTGAAAATTATAGTAAAAAAAAAAAATATTTTGAAAGTGGTTACCTATCTATAAAAAATAAGAAGACTAAAAATACACGTAGTTTTGCCTACGATTTCGTCTGCGTAGACTTCAGTATATTAAGCAAAAGACGTAACACAACATCACGCCTGTATTCCCCGAAGGGTTTAGGCAGAGGTGTAAGTACCTATTAGTACACCCACATTTCGCCAGTTACGTTTAAGTCCCATGTAATAGGGGGCGAGCCTATTGCGATCAACCGGGCACAACTCCAGACTCCGAGGCTGCTACTGAGAAATTCCTCATGGATAAACCCAATAACACCTGGAAATCGAACCCAAGACTTCACGCTCAGCAGTCGCGCTTTGCGACCACTAGACCAACGAGACAGTCAAAAGACGTCATACATTTTATCCAATGAGAACACAAACAGGTTAAAAATTACGATATCATGTGTTCGAATCCGGATACTTGGCCTGTATCGCAACCTTATGCATAAGAGACGGGGGATAGATGGAAATCAAAGCTGTACCGTAATGTAAGGACGAAGGCTTCAAGGTAAAGCCTGTGGCATCGTATGCGGTTGTATTGAGAGCGATTTTACAACCAAAAGGTGTGATCTGCTGGCGACTGTACAATGTTCTTTAATTCATTTTTAAAAAAGAATTTGTACGATCTTTGATATCGGATTTATAACTTAGCAAGTTTTATCGTTCTGAACTTGGCTAACACATTGCCTTCTTCTTTTCGAGTCAATGATTTAAGATAATCCATTTTATGTATAGTTTTTGGGCCCAGTAGGTAGCCACATTAATCGCAGCATCAGTAGCGTTGTTAACCTTTACTAAAGTGCAGGTATAGGGACACTTTGGACCCTTTGGACACTGTAGTAAGTAGACCACCATCTTCGTTCAACTCCAGGGACACTTGCCACTCGGTTGTGATTTGCAGTGGCCTACATGGAAAGCGCTCAGTAGACCGCTGCAAACATAACCTAGCATAAAAAGCTTTTTCACAAAAAAAGATAACCGCCAGGAACCACCGATAACAGTCGGCGGCTTTGGTGTTGTTTTTTGTTATGTAGGTAAGTATTGCCACCGACCGACTTCCAAAACTAAAGTTATTTTTATTTTGTAGTTTATGAAGGCGGTTATCTTTTTTAATGAAAAAGCTTTTTATTTTTCACTTTTTAGTGCTTGTGTATTAATGTTTGACATCCTTACAAAAAGCCCTTTCAAACAATACCTCACATGATATATTTAATTTTGGAAACTGGTAGAGGGTTGACGTACCCCCCCCCCCCCCTTTTCCTTCAGTCAGTCATCGACTACACGTATAAACAAAGCAATTTCACTTGTTACGATATTGCTGCTGTGATTCTGTGAGGAGTTCCATTCCATATCTCCGAAGTTCATCATCAGATATTGAAATGGTGACAATGGGACCACACGGGAAGCACCAGCTTTCAAATAAAAAAGAATCATGAAAATCGGTTCACCCAGTCGCAAGTAAGGAGCTAACAAACATAAAAAAAAATACAGTCGAATTGATAACCTGCTCCTTTTTTTGAAGTCGGTTAAAAATGGGGGATTAGGTAGATCCCACCGATACCCAGTGCGAGTGCGGTGCTCATGATCAGACGATGACACATAGCCGGGTATCTAGATTTCATTGACGCAATAAATAAGTGTTTAGAGGAAAATCCCATGAGTTGTGATTGATATTATTATCATTAAAAATCAGGATAGCACTTGATACCTTTTCGGTAGGCTACCTATGTTATCACATTGATTAGATTTAGATCGATAACTTATATTTCACTATTATTCTGTAAACAAAAGATTAGTAATATCTGAAACGTTTCAATCTAATCACACGAGAATAAGATCTAATCACACTACCCTAAGATCTAATCGCGATTAACGGTCATTCATGTTTACGATTTACTGGATTTTTTTAAATCTTTCGTCTACCTTTTAAATGTATTGATCAATATATTATTACACAGTAGGTACGTGATCCTAATGAAATATCGTATGCCTATTCAAAGTTTCTAATTTTATATGACTCAGAAGGATAAAACGAGATTTATGTTTCGATAGTTTATCAAAAACTTGACTTTGACCGATTTTAGTGAAAATTCTTACGTATAAGCAAGATAGGTACATGCGTAGGTACTTACAAGATAGCTGTAAAAAGTTATCAGAGAACATTTTCAATATGTCTTATTAAAAAAAGATGGAAATCTCTGTTTCTATGGAAATCTTAAAATCTGTCATTAGCTGTAACAGAATTTCTCGAAAATATTATCTAAAAACTTTTTAAACTTATGTATCCCTCTAATACGTAAAATTTTTCACTAAAATCGGTTCATTTATTTAAAAAAATAAGAACTTAAAAGTTTATATGATGCTGTACGGCGTAAACGCTCATAAACTTATTGAATAAGAGATAGGTAGCAAAATTGGACTCACCTTTTAGACCAGAGAGGGACGGCACTAGCACAAAGATGGCGGATACTTCCATAAATACGGGCCAGTCCTGAAACAATTAACGAGAAACTATTAATTAACGTTAATTGGCAACAAATTCTCGTTGTAATTTAATTCACACGAAGGTTTTATGAGTCAAAATTTAAAAAAAAATTCGAAGTAATTGTAATAATTTTGGAAACGTATTTAATGTTGATAATATAACATAACATCACGCCTGTAATCCCCGAAGGGTTAGGCAGAGGTGTGCCCATTAGTACATCCACATTTCGCCAGTTATGTAAACCCCATGTAATAGGGGCGAGCCTATTGCCACCAACCGGGCACAAATCCAGACTCCGAAGCTGCTATTGAGAAATTACTCATAGAAAAACCCAATACCACTTTGCCCGATCTTGGAATCGAACCCAAGACCTCATGCTCAGCAGTCGCTCTTTGCGACCACTAGACTAACGAGGCAGTCTAGAAATATAACATCGAAATTGCTTCAGCAGATCATAAAGACAAACATAATTTCTGTTACATTTTAACCTAATTTTCCATACTACTCGGGTAAAAGGTAAATTCACACCAAAGTTACTGTCTCCTTTACCAAGTTCATAAACAATTTGACCTTACTATCTGCTTGCAAAACTATGACCTTGGGTACTGACCACCAAAAACGGCAAACAATTTTGTATTTAGCAATCAAGACAAAAAAAAAATATATAGCAAAAACCAGCCTAATTATCTACTGTATTGTATTTTGCGTAAGAATGGCTATTTTAATATTTTAGGCGCTTTGCACACGGACTAACTTAAGTTGAGGCAACTATCAACACTTAAAAAGTTTCCTGTTAAAGTTGTTAGTTGCTATAACGTTCACGGTTGCCGCAACTTTATGGCAATCTGTGAGCAACTTTCATAGCCGAGTTGCTCAATCTACGCAGCGATCAGCGTTAATCGGTATAATGTTTAACAGCTGCTAGTTGCGGCAATTAGCAACTAACTTAGTCATCGATTGCAGCAACTGAAAACTGTTGACGATCGCCGGAACTCGAAACTCGAGTTGCTAATTGTGTGCGCAGTCCAATTGAAATATATGTAAACAGCTAGTTGCCAGTTGCTGCAATAGTTGCTCTATGTGCAAAGCGCCTTAACGTAGGTACTTATTATTTTCTAGAAATTGCATGTTATAACTTTGTAGGTAACAAAAATAACTCTTATTAAATAATTATTTTTGTATGGGTAACGACTAGGTATTGTAAATTATAAAACTTCAAGTGTTGTGTTTTTTTTTCAGCCTTTACAATAACATAATATGACAAAATATAACGTAACGGGAGAGGGCTTCGCCCTGCAGGGGGACGATATTTGGTTGGTATTATTATTTACTGCCTCGTTCGTCAAGTGGTCGCAAAGAGCGACTGCTGAGCATGAAGTCTTGGGTTCGATTTCCAGGTCGGGCAAAGTGTTATAGGGTTTTTCTACCAAGAAATTCTCACTAGCAGCCTCGGAGTCTGAATTTTTGCCCGGTTGATGGCAATAGGCTCGCTTACTATTACATGGGACTTAAACATAACGGGTGAAATGTGGGTGTACTAATGGGCATACAGGCGTGATGATGTTACTTGATTTACGTAAATCAGGTAAACACGTGCAAGATCAAACAAAAATAAAAAGAACTGATAAGATTTTATCTAAAGATACAATAGATTTAGATTAAAAGCACACGTGGTGTACTGAAGCCACACGTGGAGAAACGAAAACGTGTTGCCTTTCGTTAGATCTAATACGATCTGACTGATAAGACTGTACCTTTTTCAGAATGACGTATTTTGGTGACTACTTATTCTACCTTTTCGAATGATCACAAAGAGATATTGGTGCCGATTCCCTTGCTCATATACTTGACTAAATTAAGAGTATTGGCATCTCTTACTGGCATACAGCTAAAGAGAACGACGGTGACACTTACAAACTAAGTTAGAGATGTCAAGTTAGTTTCGCTTTCAACTTCTCCATATTTTTAACCTATACGTTCTAAGATGTCAACTATAATTGTATGGATGTGTCAGATTGACTAAATTTGACAGCTCTTATTTACATTATAGTCTCTTTCTTGTTTTATTGGACAGAAAAAGATAGAAATAGTTTAATTTTAGTTTAGTTTGTGAACAATTGAATCGGCACCATTATCTCTTTTACGAAGGCGGTAACTGATTATAGGGCCTATCTTGAGCAAACGGAGTGAACGTAACGTAAATTCGATTGATTTTTTAAATGAAAGCCTCCATTTCGCAAGAATCAATATTTTTATCGTTTACTAGCGATCTGCTCCGGTTTCGCACGGGTGCAATGTAGATAGGTACATTAACCTTCCTCTAGAACCCCTGTATCTATTGATGAGGAAAACCGCATTAAAATCCGTTGCGTAGTTCAAAAGATTTAAACGTACAGACTGCGGGAAGCGACTTTATTTTATATTAGCACTCCCCCGCGACTTCGTTTGCGTGATTTTCCTTACGGATCCCTAACTTTTTTGAAATATAATATAGTCAATGTCACCCGGGGATAGTGTAGCTTCCAAACAGTGAAAGAATTTTTAAAATCGGTCCAGTAGTTTTTGAGTTTATCCATTACAAACAAACAAAAATACAAAGTTTTCCTCTTTATCATATTAGTGTAGACTATGTAAAGATTCGAAAAGTTTACCCATACCACCACGATTACCTTGTCGATTGACAAACTGTCTGTATATTTTACGTTATAATATTACATTACTGTTTTACATCTACACGTCTCAGTGGTAATAGGCAGAAACGACGTAATGCATTGGCAGCATTGCTTTGGCTTCTATAAGATTTAACATCACGCCTATAATCCCCTAAGAGTCAGGCTGAGATGTACCATTTAGGACATCCACATTTCGCTTCTATAAGGAGGATCACGAAAGGGAAACCGCGAGTGAAAGCTTGTTAAAAAAAATGATACTCACCCTGACGTTACCAAGAACTATACCAGCTCCAATGGTACCACATCCAGCAATGAAGAACGGCACTGCGACCTGCATCAGCGTGGTCCACCATCGTTCCTCTTTCTTCTGAAACCAGGGTGCAATAGTTAGGCTAACAGATTCATGATACCAGGTACCAGGACTTCAAAAGTTTGGGGAGATTGACGACATCAAGAAACATGCAAGAGAGAATTCAACGAAGCATAGACAGTTGATATACAAGAAGAGGAATATGCAGCAGTGGATGTAGATGAGAATAATGATGATGTCAAAATTAGCTAAAGTGAGTTTTCTAGAAAATGAACAGAAAGTATACAACAGTGTGTTCATGGCTAAATACTACAAGTATGCTTAAAGCCAAGCTTGCTTCCATGCTAAGAACATTTTTGAAACATCGTTTGTTTGCCTTTTTTTAAAATACGCTACAAAGTACATTCAAAGTTTCATTAACGAACGCTTAAGAAAAAATAGGGCATATCGAGATAGATATTTCTAAGAATAAGCCTTTCTGCGAATGAGTCCAAAGTGGAATACGTTATTTCACGAATTTCAGGGCATTTTCAGAATAAAGCATATAGCGAATAAGTCAATAAACGACAACAGATCATTTCGCGAATAAGTCCAATGTCTACTAAAGCATTTGGAGCTGGTGAATAATAAACTACATCCCATGAGGATATTGCATCTGTCAAGATAAACTCATCTTGCACTATTAACAACATAAATAAATAACTTTCGTTTGTCAAGGTAATTGGGATAATAGGTACTCCTAGCGGGACAAGGTAGGTAAGTATAAGAAAAAGACTATTGTTAGGCTGCAGTCTGATTTGATAAAAAAAATATACTGAAACTAGTATATAGGGTGACTGGTAATAAGTGACCGATACACAAATACATGATACTAAACAACTTTCCCAAACAAATGGTTTTTGTGTGCAAAGCTCATGACCCGAATCACCCCAAAGGTGTGGTCACGCGCAGGTTCCGCATAGTTAAGAGTTTACATTATTAGTTCATATTTTAAACTACAGGTTTACAATGTGGAGGGTGTTTAGGGTTGGGTTGGGTGGGGGGTAGGTATAATAGGGACGTTTTTTTTCGTTAGCCTATTCTGTTCCACTCCTATGCTTCAAAGGGCTCCCTCCACTCCTTCAATTCATCACCATCGGGAGAAACGCAATTGAATAAAAAAATGATTATGTATGCCAAAAGTTGAACAGTTTTGATTGTAAAAAGGGTTATGTAACTAAATAAAATTACAGTTAATATTGTGTTAATATTGTTACTAAATATTCAATTTAAAAAAAAATGGTTCTTTGGGATGTTGTTTGTTATCATGAGTACAACCATGTGTGTAAAGGCCGCTGCATACGTGACGGGTTTTTATCCGGACGGGACGTGACGGGAAGTTTTGGAAACATCGTTGCATACAAAATGTATCCAAATACGTATATGTCACGGGAACATGGACGGGACGGGAACGTGGACGGGAAAAATCTCGTCGGCGACGATGTTTAGCACGTCCCCGTTTAGCAATAGCAATTAAAGCCAATTCTTGAATTGAAAAATCCATCTTTCGTTGTTCACAACACTAGCACGTTAGATACGAATCAATGTCACGTTGCGTATGCGTTTGCACCACGTTCCCGTTTTGAACGAGGCAATCACGTGCCCGTCCCGCTCACGTCCCGTCCGGAGTATTTACCCGTCACGTATGCAGCGGCCTTAAGTAGGTATTGGTCACTATTTACCAGTTACCCTATATATGTATTATATACTTTACTAGATTCTCCTGGAGTAGGCTGAGCGAGCCCCTGAGCGAGGTCGGCACCCCCCACAGGGGCTCGCGGCCTCCGAGGCCTTTTTACGTAACGTAGTGCTAGTAAAATTGCTAAAATAAAAATTACATCTTCTTCAAAATAAAACTGATACAAAAATGACAGCGGTCCAAATTGACAAGTCGAAAGTCAGCGAGTCACTTTATGTTATTCTTAGAGGTATGTGTAAAGAGTTTTATAGATCAGAAATTTGCCTTTGCAAACTGTAACTTAACATCACGCCTGTAATCCCTAAAGGGATAGGCAGAGGTGTACCCATTAGTACACCCAGTTTAAGTTCCATGTAATAGGGCCTATTGCCATAAACCGGGCACAAATCCAGACTCCGAAGCCGCTACTGAGAAATTCCTGATAGAAAAACCCTGCCCGACCTGGGAATCGAACCCAAGACCTCATGCTCAGCAGTCGCGCTTTGTGACCAACGAGATCTTAAATGACATTTGATAATTTCGTATTTGAGAAGGTAAGCGAGGGTAGATAAACCCAGAACAATTTGAAGCTGTTGATTTGCCGTCGTATTGTTTGCGCAGTTGTTAAAAAGAATAACAACACTTACACATGTACTTATTATGTCCTATATTACCCCCTATTTTATCTACATAAACATTTGAAGTATCTGTACAAATAAATAAAATTGAAATGTTTGTTTGTAACTTCAAAATAACAGTTTATTAAGTACTCAATAATATGGTCTACATCTACAAGGTAGACTAAAAATCAATTTTTACAATTCCTGCCAATCTCTCTGTCTTTGTGTTTGTTCCGGCTAATCTCAGTAACGGCTGAACCGATTTTGACTCGACTGATAGCTGATGTTAAAAAGAGTAATTAAGGCTACTTATTAAAAAAAAAGAAATTAAGGATTCACGCAAAAAAAAAACCCTTCAAAAGCCAACTTTCAGCCAGTCGAATCCACAGGCTTAAGCTAGTATTTTAATTCTAGAAAAGGAGTTAGTATTCTGCTGTAAAAACATTAAAAGCCCGTAGACAACCGATATTAACGCGGCCAAAGTCGTGGGCCTAAGCTAACTAACAACAACAATAACTTTCACAACATTGAGGCTATTATCTGTACACAGTACTCTAGTAGTCAATGTTGATTACAATGTCAATTGTGTTTGATATTAGTTTATTTTGAGTCCACGGTCGCTTTGTGTTTACTTTTATTGATAGGGTAGGGTATGGATGTAGAACCTACGGCACGCGCGCTAAAGGTTGCGGGTTTGATACCTGATAAGTACAAAGTGACTTTTTCAATATCTTTGACATCAGTGAATAAAAACTTAGTGAGGTAATTTGGAATTATATTTCATATTAGCCACCCAAGCGAATATTGTCGCGACAAATGCCTTTGATGCGCGCCAGTTTACCGACAATGCCCGATAGTACATCGTCTTCCCGCGAATACTACGCGTTGCAACGATCTACCCGGCCACACACATCGCGTTAACACGAGTGAATATTCGCCGTAGCCCGCTTATGCAGCCCCAACGTATAATGGGAAGAACGATATTATAATATGTAGCTTCGTTAAGATCCCCGCCCTTTATATGACAAACTCTGGCTCGAAGAGATAAAAAAAATGTCCCATAAGCACGCTTTATAGACATGGCGCGTTACAAGTGTATTTTCATGTAAAAGATTCGTGTTTTTCCTCATTATTTGTCCTACTTGACAAGTTTTGTTGCAATGTATTACAAGAATCTTTATCTTAATTGAGATAGTTGACGCATTATTTCATAAAATATTAGTAACGCTTGTCAAGTATTGTCTTAACCACTTAGTTGTTTGATTGTGGTTTACGTGACTACTTGATGACAAGTAGCACTCTATCGCAGGGGTGCTGCGCGGGCTTGCGGACGGCGAGTAATGGGTAGCTCGCCGTCCGATCAAGGACCAGGCCCGGGTCGATGGCGCGTTCTGGGCCCAACGGGGCCAAACGTCTGCCGGGGTTGCGGGACGTCTTAACAGAATACCGTGGCCCCGGAACGTAAAGGGCAACAGAAGGACCAGGGCGGTTTTTTAGTCAGTAAAAGCCCCTGGGCGGGGCGGAAGGACTCATTTGATGATTTTTACCACACCAAAAAATAAGAAGTGGTGCTAAAACAGTGCGTCGCGGGCGGCGCTGTGGGAATTCATAGAATAGTATAATAATTTAAATATTTAAATTTAAATATAAATAATGTAATTATGTCGTGATGGCCCTGCACCATCCAAGATCCAATAATAAAATACAAATTGTTGACGCTCCGTGCATGGCACGCGACTGTGTTGGTCGTTGACGGAACGGTCTAATAGGCATTGTCTCAAGCTTTAGAATATATTATAGCTTGACACGTTCCTAGCAAGATCATGGTACCTATGTAAACAGAATTATCATTATGACAATCGTTCTCAATATGTTTAAACATGGCATAAAACAAAGTCGCTTTCCGCGCTCTGTACGAAGATCTTTACTCAACGGCATGCGATTTTTATTAATAGACTAGCTGTCCGCCGCGGTTACACCCGCGTCTTTGGTTACTGCTCCGCTCCCGTAGGTCGTAGCGTGATGGTATATAGCCTATAGCCTTCCTCGATAACTAATCTATCTAACACTGAAAGAATTTTTCAAATCGGACCAGTAGTTCCAGAGATTAGCGCGTTCAAACAAACAAACAAACAAACACTGCAGCTTTATAATATTATAAAGTAATAGTATAGATAGAATGATTCAAGAGGAAAGTTTATGATATTTCCATTGCACCCGTGCAAATCAGGAGAGGGTCGCTTAGTTTAACTAACATTTGTTGTAAGCAAAATGCTTGTTACTAATATGTCTAACAACATTGCTTTGCCGAAGGACTTTATTGTCTTAAATGGATGATTTTAATTTTATTTATTTATTTATTTATTCATCATCATCTGCGTAGCTTTTTCCCAACCATGTTGGGGTCGGCTTCCAGTGTAACCGGATGCAGCTGAGTACCAGTATTTTACATGGAGCGACTGCCGATCTGACCTCCACAACCCAGTAACTAGGTAATACGGTACCCCTAGGTAAGACTGGTTGTTAGACTTTCGGGCTTCTGACAACTCGTAACGGCTGTGTGTTTATTTATTAATAATCGTAAATTGATGAGTAAGAGGAAAGTTATTAAAATATTATTTCACACTTAGTATACCTAAGTGTAAGTAAATCTAACACCCAAATACATTATTAAAAACGTGATAGCTAGGTAGGTACTTATCATAGATCATTAAGACATTATCTTTTGTAAGTATATTCACCACAATCAAATCGATTTATAATCGATCGTCACCGGTTTATATTAGTTTTTAGTATAATAAGTTAATTGGGGTTCAGATTTGTATTTATAAAACGCCGCGTGCGCCACGTGCTCTTCTTCAGCCTTTAACCCACGAGCGCCTTATTAACACTCCGTTACACGCATAACTAAAAATAAAACGATTCTACGCGCGGGGCTCTGCAGTGCCCCAAAGGATTTTGAGTTAATGGGGTAGAAATAAATAATCAATATATTTTTTATATGTATGAGCTATTGACACTTATATCAAGAACAGAAAATAAGGCTTCGCTTAATTAAAACAAAAAAATAAAGGAAACTCGTTTCTTAATCTTACAATACTTTAAAAGTCAAGATAGGAACTTTATTAAAGATATTAGTCATCAATTCATAACCTATCGAGAACATTTAGACTTTGGTTATAACATTGGATACATAATAATACTATATTTATGGTCATTACAAATAGTTTTATAACATTTGTGACATGCTGTTCTGGTCGATCGATCGATCTTTGGCTCTTCCACAGTCATGGCATTCTAGCCAGTCTAGCCGTCATTGTTCTTTTGCGAGGTATAACATTTTTGTGAGGTGTCGAATCGCTTTCATTTATATCCAAAATTAACATACCTCGTTCTCTTATCTTTCTGGGTACATTTTTGGAGTAAAGCCGCTGCTGTATTTGTGTTTTAAGACAACTGAGCGCAGGTAATCGCGTCGAGAGATACGTTGGTAAATTGTGATTGAATAGTCAATCACAATTTACCAACGTATCTCTGTCGGTTATCATGCCATTTATGTCTGCTATATTTATAAAATCAAAAAATAATTGTCAATGGCCACCACCGGCTGTTCCGTACGACAGAGCAATGCAGACAAATTTAATCTTAGACGTCGATTCCACACCTGGTTCTGTTCCATTTGTGTTACCTGTTCCACCTCCTCATTTTCCTGTTCCGACTGTGGTTCTACTATGCAGTGGTCCTCTTCATCCTCACTACTCAACTGGTCTTCTCCACCACCCTCCTCTTCTTCATCGGATACCTGGAGCCAATCAGTTATCTAATACCCTCTATGAGCCATTTTGATATACAAGTACCCAAAATAAGCATAACACAAATGTTTTTGCAACAATAATTACTTAATGCATTTTAAACAATAATATTCACTAATATAATAACTAAAACTGCTTACCTCTGTCATACATCAAATTTTAATAGTAACGAAATTAGACGCATGGGGCAGTTCAATAATAAAATGTTTACGTAAGGCACGTTCGTGCACCTATTCATCCGACGACTTACTGACGAACGTTCGAGGATACTCAAAGTCACAGTCAAAGCATTTATTTCAATTAAACCATTTACAGGCACTTTTGAATAGTCTAGGACTGGGGTCACCAAATGGCGGACCGCGGTCCGCATCCGGACCGCCGACCCATGCTGTGCGGACCGCGAGCACACAGCAACTTGCACTACAGAGTACGTCATATAATAAAATGTATCCCCTGGATCGTCGCGGTGTCATTTTTCTCATTGATAAAAAAAAAATACCTTTGTTATTTCTGTAATTACATTTGTTTAATAAATATTTTATTCTATAAAATGTGCGGACCGCGATGGTCATTTCATTTCTTAAAACGGACCCGAAACTAATTGGTGAACCCTGGTCTAAGATTATACTAGCAACAGCTATTATACGTATAGGCGACCAGATTCTAAGTCGATATTTTTAAGTAATAATAAGCAAAATTTTATTCGCATGTACCCCGCGCGTGTAAAGGAGTGTTAACGCGTGTTATAAATGCGCTTGTATAAAATAAATTGGAAAGCCTTTCAGATTCTGCCAGTGGTTCTGGTGCAAGATTTTTTTGTTTTTTTTTTGCTATGAAAGCAAGTTGCCTCATACTATGAATTTGTTGTGTATCGTGGGTGCGTTTAGAAATAACCAAACCGGGAACAACTACCTGTAGGCTGTACAAATGCTTGTTCCGAGCGGGAATCAAGCCCGCCACACGCAGCACAGCAGCCAATCGTTCAGCCACTGCGCTAACCTTATCGTTAATGATGATTGTGTTGAATAAAAATGGTGCAAAAATACTAATAACTTTTAGTGCCAATAAAGCTACTAAATCTAATAAAAATCATGCTATAGATGATGATGACACTACCTGACAAGGCTATTAAAGTATTAAGCAGATTTTTATAAAGATTAAAACAGTAAGCGATGAATAATGAGAAGATAATAAAGAGTAATACCTACAATCACAGCATTCTTCCAATGGGGTAAGCAGAGGAAAAGGACAAATAAGTATTATGTTAAAATTAGAAGTACATATTAGTATACATAACCTAATCTCTAGAGCAGTAGTTCTAACAATTTATAGTTCTTCTATCTATTCAAGCAGAGGTTTGCAGACCACGGGTAGTTTCTGAAAGAACCAGAACCGGTCCCAGACATAATAATGGTTATCATATAATTATTTACAAACAACGAGTCGACAACGCGAATTCGGGCTAAAAACAGCTTATTCTGGAGTTTCAAGTATGATAGCAAACATTGTTGCACTAAACCAAAGATTCAGCAGTTGATAAGTAACTACGGAATCAAAAAAATCACACTAGAATAAAATGTACCAAATTATAATTTCAAGTTATGTTTTAAAAGTCTACCGCCAAACCGGTGGTCCATGAGAAGACAAAAAAAAATGACAAAAGGTCAAGAACTACTGCTCCAGAGGGTAATGTAGGTTCTAATCTTAGAGGTGACAAACCACCAGAGACCATTTTCAAGAAGAGTTTTATACTACTACGAAGTATGACGATCATTCCACATTCACATGTTGGTTCTCTATTGAACTAAGGTATCATTTGATCAGAAGGAATACCGCAATCTCTTAAAGCAGTATTATTTCCGACTTTGTCTTGCACACTGTTGGATTGTCAACCCTCGCCTCAGCGCTGAGAGATGAAAATCCAACGGTGAAAATTACAAAGTAATATAAAAATGATACAGTTTAGACTTTGTCATAGGCATTCTGAACATTGACTTCAATTCTAAGTATAGAGTTGAACAAAATTCCATTCCAACAGTCGACGGCTTCATGTATTCTTCGCAATTCGCAAGAATCACTATAAGTAACTCTGTTTTTTCAATGTACTTAGAGTATATCGATCTAAGTATTACCTTTTAATCTGTGTGTCTCTCGTAATCTTACATCATAGACTTTGTCAACGATGTTATGGTCTTCTCCTAAGTCGATTAGGTCTTCTATCTGGGCTTAATCTAGTCTAATGACAACATGTGATTACTTATATTGTTTATTAATACTTACTCCTGATAGCGGCTGTTTCTCGGCGTCTGCTTCAGCTAGTTTTTTGTCCGGTGGGTCCCCCGGACTTTTCTCGTTAGAATTTATCGACGCCATAGTGTAATCGTTGTCTTGTGCTCCAATTTCATCTGGAACAATTGAAAAATTTAATCAGATAAGATAGAGGATTTAACAGTCGAATTCTGGAGTCACAGGTCATTTTGGAGGTTCATGATATTTATATAAAAACTACCTATAACAGCCATTTTACACTCTCACACGCACCACCCACACGAAAGTACAATTCACAGCCAATAACTTTTTATTTTTGCTTGCAACTTTGTCTCCACTTTACACGCCTAGCTTCAAACACGGTAGCAACCAGAATAACCTTAGTAGCGCCTCATAATAATTATAATCTATATCTTTATCACAATTTTGATCATTGTCAGTGTCATAGAATGTTATTAATGACCGATCATCACGGCTCCTTTATCGAAAGATTTTTTTTTATCTTTTCTAGATTAGTATAATTGTATTTATATAACTACGCAATTATGAAGTATTTCGATTTGACAACCAATTAAATGTTTAAATATGTATTCACTATCTAAGTATTGGTATGATATATATAAGTTCTTACAAATGTATTAGTCTATTGACGACAGTTTGGGGCATCTCCCATCATTATTTTAATGCGACTATCGGACACTATCGGAGCAATTTCCAAAGGTCTGCGTCAGCCACTTTATTAAGCAATAAACATTATTTGATTTCCACATAAAACGTGTGTACGATAGTTCGCTTCACGATGTGGAAAAACAATCGTCAATCGACTAATAAACACAATAATAGCCAGTAAGCAATCGTTAAACAATGGTTTAATTGCAAAATTTAAATTAAATAACAATAGTTCTGAACCTTTTATTTTAGTCACGTTACCGATGATGATAACGAATAACGATTGGTAAGAATTGTTTAGAAAATTAGACTAGATTCGTTCTGTTTGTTTGAAAGATAATGGGTCTTTGTGCCTTGGGGAATCCCTTTAGATTTTTGTAAGGCGTTTGACAATGTAATGCACACACGTAGTAAAGTTGCTAAATAATGAATATACTTATACTCTTGTTATTTTATTATCATTACGGGAACTTAAGACTTCTTTGTCTTGACTCTAGATTTATTAGACTTGAAACAATGTAACGAGACGAATCTCATATTGTCGTGATTGGCCAATGATTAAGGTGCCCGCCTCTTATGCATGACTTTTGGGTTCGGTCCGATAAGACTTTTTCAATTCATATTATGTACAGTCAGCTACAAAAGTCGATTAACATTTGTGATTTTTAAATCCTAATTATTAAGTACAATATTAAAAATAAAACTCAATGAACATAAAATTAAGATGTAATAAACCCTAAGCTATTACCTGAAATTCAGAAAACCAGTAAATTATGTGTTTAGTGTCTGTTTAAATGATATAAAAAAGCAACGTTGTTAATCGACTTTTGTAGCTGACTGTACATTTCAAGTTTGTCATGGACATTACTGACATCGGTAAAAGAAAACATCGTGAGGAAACCTGGACTCATAATTAATTAATATAAGTCTGAAATCTCGACTGCCTCGTTGGTCTAGTGGTCGCAAGCGCGACTGCTGAGCATGAGGTCTTGGGTTCGATTCCCAGGTCGGGCAAAGTGTTATTGGGTTTTTCCAAAAAGGAATTTCTCAGTAGCTGCCTTGGAGTCTGGATTTGTGCCCGGTTGATGGCAATAGGCTCGCCCCCTATTACATGGGACTTAAACATAACTGGCGAAAAGTGGGTGTACTAATGGGTACACCTCTGCCTAACCCTTCGGGGATTACAGGCGTGATGTTATGTTATGTTATAAGTCTGAAATCGCCAAGTTGCCTTGGACAGTTGTGGTGATTAATGCTCGTGCTTTCTATGGATGAGAAGAAGCTGTTGGCCTGCAGTGGGACAATACTCGAAGCTCGAAAGCATTGAGTTTACTTTAAAATTAGAGAGATTAATTGTTATAAATGTACCTATTTGTTTAGCTCTAGAGATAACAATGTTTTGTAGGTCAGGAGATTAACACTAATTAGGACAAACATCGATCATACCTAATGAGGTCCTATTGTCTCCTTATTACTTGTGATCTATTAACAGAACTAGATATATTTTTGCACATTAATTTTCTTTTACGAATATTTTTGTGAGAAGTTTTGATAAATTGGTGTTAGCTCAGTCAGAATAAACCAATTCATGTCAACATTTCTATCGTTTCCTGAAATGGTTGTTAAGGTTTTAGAATTTTAATGCTGATTAATATGAAGTTTTTTTTTTAGAAATTTTATTGTTGGGTAATGTAAAACATTTGTCATACCAATTTAATTGGTTTGAAGTTATTCATTTAAATATTGTGGGTTGGCTCAAATATACCAAAAAAAGATGCTTCATGGCGTCCTGGCTTTACATCGTTTGATAAGTACGTAACAATATTACCTGTATTACTTGTGAATAATAATACGTTTTCAGCTCATTCCTATTATATCTACAGAGTTTCTATTATACATATAATAATAATACCAATTACATAGGTATTTCATAGCAAAAACGATAAAAATTACATTGAGGCTCTTTTTGTGATAGTCCATCATTAGGCAAGAACTGACTTTCCGACTGTTCAATAATCACTATCACCAGGGGGTGATAGTGATTATTGAACAGTCGGGAAGTCAGTGCATAGGGATGCATTATGGAATTCATTGAACAAAAAGCACATAAAGTAGTAAACTAGTACCTACCACGATTTTATTTAATACTTTTTTTTCTTAACACACAATGACAGAGTGACAAACTATAATTAGCTAAACGTGACAGAAGTTAATTAGCATGAAATCATAGTAAATGAATCTAAAACGCAAGCGCACGTTTAATTAAATAAACAAATGGCCAACAAATTAATGTAATTGTCCATAATGTAATCATTCAAAATTACTTATGGAATTACGCTAAGCGACTATTGTGTGGTTTGTATAGAAAATATCCATTTATTCTTATAACAAGAATCAGATAATCTACACACTTCTAATCTAGACACACGACAGTGTGTCAGCCAAGTTCAGAAAAGAAACAACTATCGGAACAACTGTCTATAAGCCATCGAAATATTTGATCGGTGCGAGAATCGAACCCGCGACACGCAACGCAGCAGCTAGTCGCTGCAGTCACCTCCTTCTGCGAAGCAGTAATGCTAGCGAAGGAGGAGGCGGGCCGCGTGAGGGAGAGAACATCCTCCACCTCACGCCCCAGCCGCCGCGGGAGACGCCCAGGGCGTCGGACGTCGCGAGGCGACATCCGGCCACCGTAGGCGCGGGCTTGCGGACGGCGAGTAATGGGTAGCTCGCCGTCCGATCAAGGACCATGCCCGGGTCGACGGCGCGTTCTGTTCGCGCGCGCCTCAAAGAGCTGTCAGCACAGGGACGGGGCCCCAATAGGGGCCAAACGCCTGCCGGGGTTGCGGGACGTCTTAACAGGATACCGTGGCCCCGGAACGTAAAGGGCAACAGAAGGAACAGGGTAGTTTTTTAGTCAGTAAAAGTCTGACAGTCCCTTCCGCCCCACCCAGGGCGGAAGGAGTCATTTGATGATTTTTACGACCTAAAAAAAAAAAAAGCAGCTAGTCCCTCAGCCTCTGCGCCAGGCGTGCTGGCTTTGGGATATATTTTATTATAAAAAAAAAATAGGATCACAATTTCACGTTCCAATTTTGTCACGTGCCAATGGAAAGTTCAATATTTAATAGATTCGTGTCTCAAATTAGATTAGGTACCTTATAACGCTCAAATTTTCCATCATTTGAAGGCCAAAAGAAACCTAATCAAAGAGTACTTGCAGGCCATAATGTTAGTTTAAAGATGTCTGCCAACTATACTGTATCATGACCGTAGTGTGAAAGTATAAGGCACAGAATTTATATATCTATTCATTAATTTATAACAATTATTACAATACCTTACAGACTACTCCAAGACGATGAAAGAAATACGAAGAAAATATACTCAAACATAAATTATTCTACAATAAAAATAATCAGACAGATTGATATATATCCCTCCTTCAATGTATCTTTGCGCTCCAGATACTTTCGGCAGGTTATCAAAAATATCTTCCAATTAATCTGCCTAGCCTTTCCCCAACTATTTGGGCTCAGCTTCCAGTCTAACCAAATGCAGCTGAATACCAGTATTTTACTATCTGGCCTACATAACTCTGGGTAATACGATACCCTTTAGCGAGACTGGCTGTCACACTTTCAGCTTGTGCTTTCCGCATTTGTGCCTGACACATAACTAACATGGTCATTATTGGTCATGGTATGATACGGTGTAATGGACATAGTTCTTAATATAAATTTCGTTAATGTACAATTTGTTTAAGCAATTGCCGCAACGAGAAAGTTATAGCAACTGAAGGTCAAATTAAATCAAGGGTTATTTGAGCGAAAATAGAATTGCATTGTTTGTACAACCTTGCCTATGTTATGTAAATTAGATGCTAATAAGAAAATTAATTTACAAAATTGCTCTTTTCTTTAATTTACAAAGAATCAGTAGGTTGTTGATGTTTACAGGCAAATTAATTAAAACTTTAGAGGCAAATTAATTAAGACTAATTTAGGTAGTAAAAATCATCAAATGAGTCCTTCCGCCCTGGGTGGGGCGGAAGGGACTGTCAGACTTTTACTGACTAAAAAACCACCCTGTTCCTTCTGTTGCCCTTTACGTTTCGGGGCCACGGTATCCTGTTAAGACGTCCCACAACCCCGGATATACTCACCCTAAGTTTATATGTGAATAAAACAAAAATGAGACTTTTAGCGTTATGATCAAAATTGTATGCTACAATTACATTATAGGCTTCAATTTGTTTACCTGAAAAAAGAATTGTATTTCTTGGAAATGTCTATTTGTAGAGGAAAATGGTGTAATTATTTTTATAGTTCACGTGAACTAACAACTCTAGGCTTTCTTGTGTTACCTTCTTTCCAGTGCCGCACTTTGCCCTAAACGGGCCCTGTATTAAAATTTGTTGAGGCCCTTTTATCTTACTGCGGCATAGCTCAAATGGAGGGTAAAGATTTTTGACTATTTGTGCCGTTTGGGGTTGAAACATTAGTGTTTCGTACCCTATGGCCTTTGCCTTACAACGTGGCAATGCTGCCAGACTTTTGGGCACGTGCTCCATAAAACAAAGATACGGACGAATTTTTTGATGCCTTAAAAGGTTCCTCCTTTCTTTTTTATAAATTGCACATACTTTGTACTTTTATTATTATCTATTCTTAGGTTTTATGTTTAAGAAACAACATGTTTATAAGAGTGAGCGAGAAAGTCGATAATATATTACGTATTTTTCGCTTACACGGATTCTGGGGCTATAGCTGAAGGGCCCGTATCTTTGATACGGCGGTAGCTACGGCCCTGCTTCTTTCATATAAACGACATAAGAAAAATAAAACATGATGAAATGTAAAGAAAAACAATGTTCTTTTAATATGAATCATATTATTAGTTCAGAGAATTCTTTAAATGGTGTAGTAAATTACGAAAGCGATATAAACTCCTTTTACTTACATACATAAATGAAGGGATAGGCAGAAAGCACAGAATGCCACCTGCTACGATCCTTACATACTCCTTTTGCCTCGTCCACGTTCATACAAGCACGCCGGTTACGAGTAATTTAAATTTCCTTTTAAAATTACTGAAATACCTATGTTTTAAGGTTTTACTGTGTATTTGAAATTAAAATCATAAATGGACATGTGTATTTTTCAAATGTTGCACAAAACAGTTATTAACCATACAAAAACTCATTACAACACGATCAAATGATCAATTTTTTACATTTCAGGGTCGGTCCCATAATAAAAGTTGTTCACATTCATCAGTACTTTTACCCCCTGAAAGTTGCACAAAAAATTCAAAATCAACCTGTATTTCAAGTACTTTACAGCACTCACGGTCACATCAGTACGGGGAACCATATCTGACGATCAGAAATTACAGTGTAAACGTAGATGACTAAGGAAAAAGCGGCCATTTTGTATGTAGCGTATGTTTGCGTGTTCAGAAGCAATCATTTCAATCGTCATACGCTGTTTAACGAATGTTGACATGTGTATTTGTGTAAGTACAGGTAATGCTGATGTATGCTTTGTAGATTACTGAACCAAAAAGAAGCAAATACAACGTATGGGAAGTACAGTCGATGAAATAGATAAGTCTCTGCAGACATTCAACCAATCTATTTGAATAATATTCCCCAGACCGATTTCAGTCACGCACGGTGGCCAATCTCAATGAAGACTGCGTACTTCGCAGGAGATAATTATCATAGTGCACTAGTGTGTGCGCAAACATAGCTGCACTCAATTTCCAATTAATTTAATTTTCAACTTGCTATACTTTTCTAATTTTGTTTCATCTAGTGTTAATCTGATAAGAGCTGATTTTTCGATCGTCGGGTAACTCTTAACGGAAAAATAAATATGGCATTTGACATTTTTTTCTATAGAAAATATGTCAAACTGTCATATTTATTCTTTGGATAAAAGTAATCTGACTATTGAAAAACTAGCCTTAAATTGTATGTTTTATGTTTCTCTTTTTAAAAGCTTTTTATGTTTAGTAATTATTATTATTAAACAATAACTTGTACGTCTGGTGCAAACTGTAAGTACGGGTTGGTTGTTTATAAATAAATAAATAACAACCCATCACTGCTTACATATAGAAACTTGACAATTTCTCACATTAATTGTGTATTTTTTGGTCACTCTCATGTTGTCTCTGTCATTTTTCTGTGTATGCGTCTATTTAAAGACATTTGAGTTCTTAAAGTTTAGATTATAGCGTGTTTAGGTAAAATTAGGTAATGTTCAAAAAAGTAAAATAATTGGTCACAAAGAATTCACTGAGTTGTAACGGCATAACTCTTAGGCGTGTTGTGTGTACTTTGCCGGTAATTTACTTGACTGATTTTTTAAATTGTATGTTTGTCGAATTTTGATTGTTTTCTTGTGAATTTAGAAAACGACATACCTAGTTAATTTTCAGCACATTTACCTCAAATTAATGAATAGCAGACTTACTTATGTCAATATAGCGAGAAAATTGAGACTTTGTTTAACAAAATCATTAACTCACGTTTCGTCATTAACATATCATGACGCCTGTAATCCCCGAAGGGTTAGGCAGAGGTGTACCCTGTAATAATACCTACATTTCGCCAATTATGTTTAAGTCCCATGTAATAGGGGTCGAGCCTATTGCCCTCAACCGGGCACAAATCCGGACTCCGAGGCTGCTATTGAGAAATTCCTGATGGAAAACTCAATAACAGTACCCGACCAGGGAATCGAACCCAAGACCTAATGCTCAGTAATCGCGCTTTGCGACCACTAAACCTACCAGGCAGTTAAATCAGTTTCATCATTTTATGAAATATAACCACATATTATTATAATACATTTACATTTCAAGCAAAACGATTTGCGTATTAATCATAAAAAATGGCGATAAAATAGATAAAAAAGATGGCGTATTATTACAACAAAAATAGACAATATTTTGTAAGTACTTATGTTTGACTCGTGGAAATATTTAATTATATAATTGTAGATAAGCTGATAACAGAATATCAGTATTTGTAGGCATTAGAGATATTAGAAATGTAAGAACCCTGTCACAACCTGTCTGTGTGGTAACGCAGGGAGGGGACGCCCTAGAAAGACCTACTACGACATTATTGGTGAGGTTCTTCAGAACGGTCAGGTGCGCAGTACTCGTAACCGGCGTGCTTGTATGACGAGATGTATGAACGTGGACCAGGCGGAAGGAGTATGTAAGGATCGTAGCAGGTGGCGTTCTATGGTTTTAGCAGACTCTGTCACACGAAAAACAGGGATAAAATCGTGCTATTCCAGACTATACTATCAATGTGTCTTTCATCCAAATCCGTTCAGCCTTTCAGGCGAGACTGAGGAACAAACATCCATCCAAAATTTTATTTATTTAAACTTTTTGAAACAAAAGTACAAAAGGCGGATTTAATATATGCCTTAGGCATTCTCTAACAGTCGACCAAAGGTGGTGAAGAGATGACATGGTAGGTGCAATTTGTTGTAGGTACGAGAGTAAAACAACAAAATTAAAGATTAAAAAAATAAAAAAAGTAGGTGTACTCAAAAATTTTACATAATAAAATGAAGTGTACACAAGTACAAAATAATTAAATTCTACATAAAATACATAAACTTACATAAAAATATAATATATACCTATATACATATATAAATACAAACTTTTTCATTTATAACGGTAGCAAGATTGAATATGTTACACAATTTATTACGGAACCATTATCAAAACAAATGAAAACTGAATGTAAACGTCACGTAATAGAAACTTGTAAATGACATAGCACAGTTGCAATGTCACGGACGGAATCACCATGGCCGTTGCAGGCCATTGCACTACTTTATGATTGAACTAGCTGCTTCCTGCGACTTCGATCGCGTGGTTTTTTTCACCCACCTTAAGGGTGCACCAAAAGCAAGCAAATTTTTATAATTCACCCGCGCGCCCCGTGTAAAGTGTTTTATCGTAATAACTCCAAAAATAAAAGGAATTACCTAAAATGCCTAGACAAAACCCACACTCATGTATAAAAATAACTAATTATTAAATTTTCGTCATATTAGTAATTATAATATCGTGTATAAATCTAAAAAACAAAAAAAAATGAGGCTACTTCGATGTTCGATGTTTTTCTATCGAGAAAATGTTATTACTTTATGTTTTCGATCAATGAGAACCCTCGAGAATATCATGTAGTTTTCATACATTTGTATTTTAAGCCTAGAAATCTAGAATTGTTCATGTAAAATCTAAATATATATAACTCAAAGGTGACTGACATAGTGATCTATCAACGCACAGCCCAAACCACTGGACGGATCGGGCTGAAATTTGGCATGCAGGTAGATGTTATGAAGTAGGCATCCGCTAAGAAAGGATTTTTTAAAATTTACCCTCTAAGGGGATGAACGGGGGTCCGACATTTACGCGGACGAAGTCGCGGGCAAAAGCTAGTCAAATATAAGATTGGTAATTTCGCTTACTACCCACTCTTAAGTTACGTCTCTGGTTACCGCTCTCGTGGGTCATAGCGTGGTATATATCACTGATGCGAACGAAGTCGGGGTTTAAAAAGTAGCCTATGTCCTTCCTTGGGATTAAAACTAACCCCGTACCAAGTATCATCAAAATTGGTTCAGTGATTTAGTCGTGAAAGACAAGTAACAGACAGACAGTTACTTTCGCATTTATAAAATTAGTAAGGATACTATTTCTCATCTTCTTTATCATGTGGCCAGTAAGGTAACGTATTACGACCCCACACACCCTTTTTTATTTTTTATTTTTTAGGTGGTAAAAATCATCAAATGACTCCTTCCGCCCTGGGTGGGGCGGAAGGGACTGTCAGACTTTTACTGACTAAAAAACCACCCTGTTCCTTCTGATGCCCTTTACGTTCCGGGGCCACGGTATCCTGTTAAGACGTCCCGCAACCCCGGCAGACGTTTGGCCCCGTTGGGGGCCCCGTCCCTGTGCTGACAGCTCTTTGAGGCGCGCGCGAACAGAACGCGCCGTCCACCCCACCCCACACACCCTAATGTCAGAGTTTCTAAACCTCCTCAAGGGCCTCTGACACGGATTGAGTGGGACAGTACTAGGCAATGGTGGTTTCTCATGAATCTGGTTATCGTATACAAAAAGATTTTTTCCAATACGACTAGTAGTTCAAAAGATTAGTGCGTTTACGAGTCGTCAGAAGCTTGAAAGTCTGACAACCAGTCTTACCTAGGGGTATCGTATTACCCAGTTACTGGGTTGTGGAGGTCAGATAGGCAGTCGCTCCATGTAAAATACTGGTACTCAGCTGCATCCGGTTAGACTGGAAGCCGACCCCAACATAGTTGGGAAAAGGCTAGGCAGATGATGATGACATGGAACTTGAGTAATTAAACAAACAAACAAAAAAACTATTCAGCTTATTAGTATTGATAACTCATTACTTCGACATAAGCCGCCGTGTAAATAACTTTGTTTTGTCATAAGTACATAAGTATGGCGTAATGACAAATAATGCACGGTTCAACCAAACGCGCCGAAATGAAAGTTATAATTGACACGATTTGTTTTTTATGTGAACGATTCAATTTGGTTGCTTCACCCAAATTGAAAGGCGTAATGATTGAATCGTGTACATTTGCTTTTATAAATTAAATGATAATAGCCTTTACAAATAATGAAATGAAATTGGAAATGAACGCGGCGCCTGCATGAAGGGCTGAAGAAAAAAATTTAAAGACTTTCAGTCTATTTCATAACATCACGCCTGTAATTCCCAAAAGTTAGACAGAGGTGTCCCTATTAGTATACCCACATTTCGCCAGTTATGTTTACGTCCCATGTAATAGGGGACGAGCCTATTGCCATCAACCGGGCACAAATCCAGACTCCGAGGCTGCTACTGAGAAATTCCTGAAACCCAAGACCTCATGACGCTTGACCTTTCACCATACTGTGCCAAGTTAGGTAAGATTTAGAATGTGTATTATTCGTCCACGTGTAATAACTTCGGTGCCAAGGCTATTGCTAGGTACTCGTATTATGATAGCTAAATAATTTACTATGATTACAGAGTTTTGCAAGCCATTATCATTGGATTTCTTTTTTATTCTTTACTTATATTATGACGGCGTGACTGCCTCGTTGGTCTAGTGGTCGTAAAGCGCGACTGCTGAGCATGAGCTCTTGGGTTCGATTCACAGGTCGGGCAAAGTGTTTTGGGGTTTTCCATCAGGAATTCCTCAGTAGCAGCCTCGGAGTCCGGATTTGTGCCCGGTTGATGGCATTAGGCTCGCCCCCTATTACATGGGACTTGAAAATAACTGGCGAAATGTGGGTGTACTAATGGGTACACCTCTGCCTAACCCTTCGGGGATTACAGGCGTGATAGTATGTATTATGACGATATTAAACTATACATTTTTAGGTTTGTACTTAAATAAAAGTACCTATACATGAATTTTCACCTCTCAGCTGAACCGAACGTGCTTTTTGTAGGTAAATAGGCATTTTAGATGTTTGTAAGACCTAGATATAAATGCTATCGTGCATGCAATTTTCAACTCTACCTTTTTGTATTTTAGTTCAATTTCATTGTTATTTTATCTACGCTCAACGGTAGACGAGTAATGTAGTTGCTATCGCAAACGGTCAGTGTCCCTATTCGCTTCCTTTTCCGTAGGAAAAATACAGGACCTAGTTCACACATAATACACAATAACATCACGCCTGAAATTCCCGAAGGGTTTCTCGGCAGAGGTGTACCCATTAGTACACCCACATTTCGCCAGATATGTTTAAATCTCATTTAAGAAGGGGCAGGGGGCGAGCATATTGCCATCAACCGGGCACAAATCCAGACTTCGAGGCTGCTACTGAGAAATGCCTGATGAGAAAACCCAGCAACACTTTGCCCGACCTACTGGGAATCGAACCCAATACTTCTTGCTCAGCAGTCGCAACGACACACACATAATAATAACGATTTTAAAGTTTTTAGGATTCCCTAACGCAAACGAAAAAAATAAATAAAACGCTTTTATTTACTTTTATATACAGAAGGTTTTTAAAGATCTATGCAACGTAGGAATTTTAAATTTGGCATAATGGTAGATCGTGTCCTATCGAGTGTCGTATTTCACCGCATAGGTACAGCCAACAAAACAGATAGGTATGCAGGGTCGTCAGATATAATTGAAGTTTTATTAGAAACCGCGATGGATGTTTTCAAATGTAATTTAATTTAAGAAGTAGATAATAAACAGTTCATTAATTAAGTTAAGTTTGAATCGAAGACATCCATCGGTTATTAAGAAAACTTCAACTATATCTGACGACCCTGCATACCTATCTCTTTTGTTAACTGTACATAAGCACATAGACAAAGGCGCGATCGAGTCTCCTTGATACAATATTGTAAGTCAAAAACCAACAATTTATTTTTTTAATTTTAGAAATTACTTAGCGAATTTGCAATTAAGAATCTAGTTAGTTCCAAGAGCCTGTTTAGTATTAGCCTAATTAGATTATTTTTTATTTGCTGTCTAATCTTATGTTAAGAGATGTCTGTTGTGGCTTCATTTAACTAATCACAGCAGTTTAAGAGATAAAGCTGATAACGTGTTAGATAATTTAGGTAAAAATCGGTTTAGTCTTTTGTCATTTTTATGTCAAACAATTTTATGCCTTTCTGACATAGTTTATTCTACCCAGTAGAATAAACTATGTCAGAGGCCCTTGAGGCGGTTTAGAAACTCATATCTGACACTAGGGTGTGTGGGGTTGTAAGGCCTTACTGCCCACACGATAAAGAAAGAAAGACCCAGTGGAATCTTGCTTTGTCCTGAATGACTGACTGACGGAAACTTTGAGGGCGTGTTCTTTGTATGACGTAGGTATCCGATAAGAAAGGATTTGTCGAAATTTTATCCCTTAGGGGGTGAAAAGGGGGGGCAAAGTTTAGGTCGCCAATAACTAACCTTTACGCGGACAAAATCGTGGGCAGAGCTAGTTCGTAATATAGAAATGTCATTTGTTCAACCCTTGAATCAAATAAAGGCCTGATTCGTCAGCCGCGATTGTGACCACCTAAGCGTGAGGTAGTTTTAAAACTGGAATAACCGAACACTTACTACTTACATCACATAAACATTTTACAGTTAACGAAAGCCTAGTTTAGTTAGAAAAATTAAAACAATTACCGAACCATTAGATAATCTTTTAGTGCTGACGTCACAGATTAGGAAACGATCATAAATAAGATAGAAATACGATACCACCACTGTCGACCATATCATCGCTTACCATCTAAAGAGGTAGTGATCTAATGCAAGCTTTTTATAGTAAAGTCAAAGTCAAAAAGGAACCAAAGCCTTACCTATAATAGTGTATCCATCCAATCTTCTAAAAACTTTGCTAAACATTATCTCCAGTTTAGCACCCATGTTGATAACTGACATTTTTGCGGCTAAATTGAGAAAATTACGTTTTTACGAATAAAATATATTGAATTATTTAATTCAGCTTGTTCAAAATGGAACACTACGTGTGATAGTACACCAAAGACTAAGAAACGATCAAGTTTGCAGTTACTTTACGGAACTCGACAAACATTTCCTTATCAAAAAACCTCATTTAAAAGAATTCGTGAAAAAATCTCTTAACAAACTGTAATTTCGCTGTTTACTGAGCTATCACGGAAAGATATCAAGTGATTAAATTAATTTAACTGATAATATTTTCACTTCACATGTTTTGCCGCGCTATTTTAATTACACAAACGTCACCACGAAGCATAAAAAAATCAAAACGTCACATTTTTGACACAAACAAAGTCGTATTTCTTCGTAAAAAAAACAAACAGAATTCAAAAACGGAGCGCGTTCGAAAAAAAAAGAAACGTCAAACCGCGATGACAAAATCTTCGTCAAAATTTACGTTCCATTTTCGAATGGAACGTGCGAGTTTAAAATAAACACTAAAAACTCCTTATTCCTTTCACATTTTGTAGAATACTGTTCAACTAAATGCACAAACGTTCAATGTAGTTATCATTACAAATAAATGATGTTTGTTTCATAATGAGGGTAATGCTGTATACTCTATTTACTGCCCAGTACGTTGTGATAATGTTTTATTTACGAGTTTAACTGCTTTTGCTATCTAAGTGATAATGAGAAACTATTATTTGCATGTTATGTGTAAAAGTTAAATAGAATAATAGTTTCGAATCGTAACAATGGTGAAGGTTATTGAGCGTTTCAATTTGTGTAACCGTCTTTTGTTCAAGGTTAGCACACTTCTAAATGCGATAATTATTATAATTAACTCTGTAGAACTATCCTAGGTTATCATGAAAAAGGTAAAAAGTAGAAAATGGTACTTTACGTCATATAATAACGTACCTACTAAAAAAAAAATGAGCTGAGTTTTTATTTGTTGTTTTCAATAGCAAACGGCATCAAAAAAAAAATACCAGCCTAAGTATTATCCTTCTGCTGCAGGGCAAAGGCCTCTTCTCATACAGAGAAGGCACGAGCATTAATCACCACGCTTGCAAGGCAGATTGGCTATTTCAGACATATTTATTATAAGTCCAGGTTTCCTCACGATGTTTTCTTTTAACTGGGTCTAAGCTAGACTAGGCGTCATTAACATCACATCTTTAAATATAAAAAAATCGGAACTACTGAACCAATTTTTATAAAATGTAGCTTACCGTGTATAATTTGCTCATAGTTAAAATCTATATTTTAAGTATGGTCGTGTTTTTATCTAGATTTTTGGCCCCAATTTTATTTTATTGCAAAATTTGAGTCACAGCAATGCGTGCCCGGGTCAGCTAGGAAGTAGTTAATTAAAACAAACTGAAGTCACGGCATATTTCTTATACCTATATGTATAAGAAATACTTAGCACTTAAATAATGCAATATCTATGGGTAAAAGGACTTTTCCCCTAGTAGGGTTATCTTTGAACGTGACACGCAAAAGGTTATCGTAAAAACAGCAACAATAAGCAACAATAAATATACCGTCAATGTAATGGATGTAATACTTATTATTGTTTGGGTACAACGAGGGCGAACTTCAGAACGTAATATTAACATAACATCACGCTTGTTATCCCCGAAGGGTTAGGCAGAGGTGTACCCTATTAGTACACCCACATTTCGCCAGTTATGTTTAAGTCCTATGTAGGGGGCGAGCCTATTGCCATCAACCGGGCACAAATCCAGACACCAAGGCGGTTATTGAGATATTCCTGATTGAAAAACCCAATAACATTTTATCCGACCTGGGAATCGACCCAAGATTTCATGCTCAGCAGTCGCAACTTGAATATTTTGTTTCACTATCTTTTGAATTTTCATTTTCACTCGTAATTTTTTGATGATTAAATATAGGTATCAGAGAAGATTATTCAGAATCGGACCAGTATCTAGTTATGGAGATAAGTGTGTTATAACAAAAAGACAAACAAACAAACTTTTTAGGTTTATATGCGGAAAATGAAATAATAAATGTTACACTACGAGACTTATATATATCACAATTACAAGTTCAAGAATGTGCCACTAGATGGCACTGTTAAGGTAAAGTTGAAGAAATATATGATAGACTAGTTTTTGCTCGTGGTCCGTCCGCGGAATTTTTCTTACAGATCCTTAATTTTCTTAGCAATTAAGAATTAGGATACGTCTTCCTATAAGTATTGTTAAAATAATTATTATTTTTAAATCTGCTACGAGATTTTTTATTACATATCATTAATTGATATGAAGTTATTTGACAGGGAATTGATTAACCATATCAATGTCCTTACCTTATCATATCTATAAAATTTAATCAAGTTTAATTAAGTACTTATTGACCAAAACATGACCGTATTACTTATGTATGGAGCGTGCTATCGGTACAGTCCCTTTTACAAGGCCACCTACTGACCCCAAATACTTTAAAAAGGGACATCGATCTTTTCGATTAAAAGAACAAAAATTGTCTATGTTCATGATTACAAAAGGCATCAGGTACAGTCAGCAACAAAAGTCGATTAACAATAATTATTACTTTTTTACATCATTAAAACACACTAAACACAAATGTACTGGCTTCCAGAATTTCAGGCAATAGCTAAAGGTTTATTATATCTTAAAATATATTCATTGCGTTTCACTTTTAATGTTGTGCTTAATAATAAGGATTTAAAAATCATAAATGTTAATCGACTTTTGTTGCTGACTGTACAACACTAACTTACGCCCGCGACTTCGTCCGCATCAAAGTAATATTTTCCAACGAGAATCGTACACTTTTCCGGGATAAAAAATAACCTATGTGCTATTTCAGACTATAATCTACACAATCTATCTCTGTGCCAAATTTCATCTAGATCCGTTCAGCCTTAAGTAACAAACATTCATCCATCCATTATTCGTATTTATAAGATTAATTTTATTAATAAACCTTGATCACTTTTACGCAGATCATAATCTGCCTAGCCTTTTCCTGGGTCGGCTTCCAGTCTAACTGAATGCAGCTAAATACCAGTGTTTTACATGAAGCCACTGCCTCTCTGCCCTCATCCTGACTGGGTTGTCCCAGTTATTGGGTAACACGATACCCCTTGGTTAGATTGGTTGTCAGACTTTCGGGCTTGTAACGATTGTCAAAGATCTACAAATGACAGCCGGGACCAACGGCTTTACGGCACGAAGATGTCTCACCACCAAATTCTAAAGTCCAGCCTGTTTATATTGAGAAATTCCTAATGAAAAAAAATCTAATAACACTACACCATGAGCGGTCAGTCCTGTGACCGCACATTCCCTTGGAGAGGCGCGTACGGAACACTGCGCGCCATCATCACAGGCCTATGTCCGGTCGAGCGACAAACTGTCTCAAGTTCGTCGCTCGCAGGCCCCTCCTCACGGTTGCCGGAGATCGTTGAACGCCCTCCTGCGCCCTGCTGCCCTTCTGATGCGGGCTGAGAGGTTCGCGCCCTCTCCCTCTCCGAGGGAATTACACCCAGGACTCCGCGATTAGTAGTCATTCTTGCGACAAGGCCAACAGGGCAGTCAACTTCACTTTTTAAGTAGATCATTAACTTATACAGTTTACCGGTAATTAATTATATCAATATAAACACTTGAGGAAAATCATCGATTTTTCCTTACATTTGACATAACCTTCCAATACTTCCTGGCTTTTCATTTGTATGTCAGCGCAGCGTGTGACCATTGAAAGGGTTTTTTATTTAATTATAATTGTTTCAACACCTTTCTTTCCATTGTTTTTATTAGATATCAGGATAAAGATGGACACAAGCGTCGTATATACTAGACAATACTAAAATGATAGCTGAAGTTGCCTCGTTGGTCTAGTGGTCGCGCAACTGCCGAGCATGAGGTCTTGGGTACGATTCCCAGGTCAGGCATAGTGGTTGGATTTAGTAGCAGCCTCGGAGTCTGGATTTGTGCCCGGTTGATGGCAATAGGCTCGCCCCCTATTACATGAGACTTAAACATAACTGTCGAAATGTGGGTGTACTAATGGGTACATCTATTATATACTAATACTATGTACCTATATAATGAAGAGGTGAAGTTTGATTGTTTTTTTCTTAATAAGAGTAATCTTTGGAAGTGCAGGTCCGATGAGATGCGGTGCCGCAACGCTCAGCAGTGCGGTGCATTGCGGCACCACACCGCGTAAAGTGACCATTTATCCTAACCTAACTAAAATACGTTGCGTCGCATATTTTCTGCGCTCGCTTTCATGTGTGTCGGCTCTAACAAAAGTCGTGTAAGCAGAGTGGTGTAGCCCAGTAACCTACTTTCTTTTAACCCCTACGTCTTAGACCAAGTTTAAGTAGTAAAAACGCGGTAAAACTGAAAGAAGTACTAGGTAGCCTAGCTAAGAGCTAAAACGTGATTTTTTTATGAATTTTCTTACCTATTACACTGTTTTTAGTAGAAAATTTATGATGGTTGCTTTACTACTGGATTTTTTAGAATCTCAATGGACGAATAGTAGTTACATAACATATCATCACGCCTGTAATCCCCGAAGGGTTAGGCAGAGGTGTACCCATTACTACACCCACATTTCGCCAGTTATGATTCAGGTCCCTTGTAATAGGGGGCGAGGCTCTTGCCATTAACCGGGCACAAATCCAGACTACTGAGAAATTCCCGATGGAAATACCTAATAACACTTTGCCCAACCTGTGAATCGAACCCAAGGCCTCATGCTCAGCAGTCGCGCTTTGCGACCACTAGACAAACGAAGCAGTTCAGCAGGCAGTCAGACGAATAGCTTTTTTGTGTTTAATTTTATTATTTCTAGTCTGTCTCGTTCATTTACAGACTTTTCAAAATCCATACTAATATTTTAAATTCGAAAGTAACTTTGTTGTCTGTTACGCTTCTTTCTTTATCGTGTGGGCAGTAAGGTCTTACGACCCCACACACCCTAGTGTCAGAGTTTATAAACCGCCTCAAGGGCCTCTGACATGGTTTGAATGGAACAGTAAGTCCAGGTTTCCTCACGATGTTTTCCTTCACCGATGCCAGTGATGTCCAAGATAAACTTTAGAAAGTACATATGAATTGAAAAATTCACATTGGTACTTGCCCGGATTTGAACCCACAACCTCATGCATGAGAGGCGGGCGCCTTAACCACTGAGCCATCACGACACTACGCTTACGCTTACGCTTTCACGACTAAACTACTGAACCGATTTTGATGAAATTTGGTATGTGGTAAGTTTGAATCCCAAGGAAGGACATAGGCTACTTTTTATTCCGCGACTTCGTCTGCGTCCGCGATAATCGACATGTATGCGGACGAAGTTGGCAAAAAGGTATCTTGGTTTCAGTACGTGTGTGAATCACAATTTATAAGAAAGAAAGAAAGAAAGAAAAAATGTTTATTGACACAGACCATGTGCACACAAAAATAATAATAAGGCAATAAAAAGACAAAAAATACACAGCTGTGCCAAACAGACCCAGTTCAGCATAAAATGCCAGACCACTTGTGCCTGACGCTGGTTTTCAACTAATAATAATAGTTAATTATCTTTGGTTATGAGTAAGTATGATAGGAATTTGTTATGACATTCAGTACTAACTTATACGTTCATAGCTTATCGAGTACTAGCGACCCACCTCGGCTTCGCACGGGTGCAATGCTTTTTATTTTTTGAGTTGGTAAAAATCATCGAATGAGTCCTTCCGCCCTGGTTTGGGCGGAAGGGACTGTCAGACTTTTACTGACTAAAAAACCACCCTGTTCCTTCTGTTGCCCTTTACGTTCCGGAGCCACGGTATCCTGTTAAGGGATGATTCTCATTAGAGCGGGCCGTTTCTTTTTCTTTTCTTTTTTTTTTCAAAAAAAAAACAGCTGATCCATACAATTTGATCGTAATGTAGTACATTATTGTATGGATCAGCTGTTTTTTTTTCACATTTCGTACTATGTCCCTTAATAAAAGTTGTTCATATTCATGAGTACATTCACCCCCTGAAAGATTTGCAACGAATTAAAATTCACGGAGTATACGACATCACATTAGAAACCTCTAAAATTATCAGTGTTTCTCTACTATAGGTACCTATTATGCATATATTATACATATAAACCGCATCAAAATCCGTTGCACAGTTTTAAAGATGTAACATACATGGGGACAGACAGAGGTCACAGAGGGAAGGGGCTTTTTTCACTGACTATCCTAGTCATTGTCTATTAAGTATTGTGAAATTAGCCTAATTTACTATTACGTAAAGTCGAAATTGGTTTGAGTGGATTTAATATAAATTGGAAACAAGGGTTTGAATAGACTTTAGATCTAGATCCACTTAAGTGGGTATTATTCACTCACAGCGCATGCGCAACGATCGCACACCTGTCTTGCTTGAAGTGAAGAGCAAACTACTGATTGTGATCATACTAGGAGTGTCTTTCTAAGTAATTTTGAAGGATTTGTGTCATTATATCTGTACTAGCTACTGCTTAAGTCCACCGAGTGGTTATGTGTTACGTCTTTGGTCACTGCGCCGCCCCCGTGGGTCGTAGCGTGATGTTATATAGCTTATACTATTCCCCATGAATCTGGCTATTGTATACAAAAAGATTCTTTGTAATCCGACTGGTAGTTTCAGAGATAAACGCGTTTAAACAAACAAAAAATCTCAGGAAGGGTTAGGCAGAGGTGTACCTACCTACCCATTAGTACACCCACATTTCGCCAGTTATTTTTAAGTCCTATGTAATAGGAGGCGAGCCTATTACCATCAACAGGGACTCCGAGGCTGCTACTGAGAAAACCTGGACCTGGGAATCGAACCCAAGCCCTTATGCTCAGCAGTCGCGCTTTTTGACCACTAAACCAACGAAGCAGTGAAGGCCGTATAGGTGACATTAGCAATTTGACATTCTGATAAATTCTAATCTTTCGACTAATAAAAATAACCATAAGGTCGTTTCATATTTTTCAGCGAATAATAAAGTTAATCTTTCATGTTTATTATTATGTTGTTTTACATTTAAGTCGTAAATGAATAAACTGCGTAGTTTTACGCCCAGACACTATGTCTCACTGAGTTTTATGGACAAGCTTGGACCGCGACTTCGTCTTAAATGACATTCAAATAGGGTTGCCAGGTCGCCAAACCTGACAGCCGGACAGGCCAGTCAGTTTGGCCGGACATTTAGGTAAAAAGGCCGGACACCCTACCTTGTTGAGGATTTTATGTTTCAGTTACGGGTACGACAAAAAATTTTATGTAAAATCAAGCTTATTTTATTTATTTATTATAAAATAAATCTTGTTCAATTCTAATCTAATATTAAAAAATCGAATGTAAAATCAGTCGAAGTACTTTATTATTAATCAGCCAAATAAAGTCATCAGCCAAAATTAAATTCTGGATAAACATTAATCACATTTTTAATTAAAATCCTAACAAAAGCCGGACAAGCCGGACACCATTTATTTTGGCCGGACGCGCAATCAAAAAGCCTAACTATGTCCGGCTTCATCCGGACGCCTGGTAACGATACATTCAAACATGCCATATAATAACAAATGATTGACATTGAAATGAAATGATTAACATTGAAATGATTAACAAAATCACTAGAATCAGCTTTATTTTAGGTACTTCTACGAATAAAGAACTAATATATTTTTTATGTTTATACAACCTTAATTTTAATTTGATACAAATCTTTCAGGGGGTGAATGTACTCATGAATATGAACAACTTTTATTAAGGGACATAGTACGAAATGTGAAAAAAAAAACAGCTGATCCATACATTTTGATCGTAATGTAGTAGGTACATTATTGTATGGATCAGCTGTTTTTTTTTATCCTTATATACTCCTTTCGCCTCATCTACGTTCATTCATCTCCTCATACAAGCACACCGGTTACTAGTAAGTACTGCGCACCTGACCTTTCTGAAGAACCTCACCAATAAGGTCAGTGTAGGTCTTCCTAGGGCGACCCCTCCCTGCGTTGCCACTCACCTCTGCCATATAAGTACCTTTTGTTAATCGTCTTTCACTCATCCTCTCAATGACCAAACCATCTTATCATAATACAAATAAAAGTAAAATCTTAAAAACGTATATTATTATGTGTAAGTAGGTATTTTATTACTTAATAGTTGGTAATAAGCAACCTTATAAACACGTATAATATTATTTTATACACCTTTTTTTATAAAATACACAAAAAGTACTGAGAAATTCCTGATGGAAAACCCAATCACACTTTGGCCGTCCTGGGAATCGAGCCCAAGACCTCATGCTTAGCAGTCGCGCTTTGCGACCATTAGACCAACAAAGCAGTCTTCGGCGTTATGTTATGTTATGTAAGAAGTACTTAATACGTTTTAACCTAACAGTTAATACCTTTTTATAATTATTTTTTAAACTGTACTCTACACTAGTATATTGTTCTATTTAGTGCGTGCGTTCACTAATATATGAACTCATGTACACAAGCAACCAGACCCTAATAGGTAATAGGTAGTAACAGGGCAAAGGCCTCTTCTTAGACAGAGAAGGTACGAGTACCCTAACAGAAATAAAAAAAAAGGATTGAAACATTCCTCCCAAGACTGGCAGCATTGCCACGTTAGATGGCAATGCTTATCCGGAAACTAGAGCTACAAAACATCTTGAATGAGTACCAAGAAAAATAATAAGAGCAACATTTTATTTAATACAAATTATCCATTAATCACAAACGTATCTGGTCGTTGAAAAGTGTATAAAAGACAGCCCTTAAAAATCCCCACTCTTCACCCCTTTTTGTGTGATCAAATAATCCGACAAACAAATCCTACTTTACTACTTGCTTTACTAAAGCAGTGTAAACGATATTAAATAGTCTGCTAAAAGTCTGGTGCAAGCGGTAAGCAAATATTTACTAAATAGCACCCTATGTTTGCACTGAGACAGAATGCCAACATACAGTCGTAATACAGAAGATTAACTCTCATAAGTAAATAGTTGTGAAACATGAAATTAAGTAATGAATGTCAACTGTGACGAAAACACACTACAAACAATAAGATAATATTGAAAACTTAATACTATAATTTGTTATTTAATAAAAAACTAGAACTCTCCCCGCGACTTCGTTCTTTCGATTTTTCTTACGGATCCCTAACTTTTTGAAAATATAATATAGCCTAGTCACCCGGGGATAGTGTAGCTTCCCAATAATGAAAGAATTTTTCAAATCGGTTCAGTAGTTTCGGAGCTTATTCAATGCAAAGAAACAATCGAATCTTTCCTCTGTATAAGAAGTATAGATATTGTTTTCTACTCTAAAATTAAATTGACATAAATTGCATAAATTCACGGATTATGGATAACAACAAAATATATGCAAAAAAAACCATCTGCAATATCCCAAACAGAGTTAATTGAGATTCAATTGCAAGGCAGCAACTAAAATGAAGTTTTAATGCGTGACATTCTGTTTCATTGCTTCATCATATTATCTATTTGTACGATTACGAAACGCTATTTCTAATTTCACCACTAATTCAAGGCAGTAATGTTCAGATTACATTATGACTTCAATTGCAATCTCGGAACATGCACGTGAGTCGAACAACAAAACGTAAAATTATGTAAACAAAATTAATGTAACTATTTCCATTATTATGTATCGATAGTATTGTTTTAAATTACGATATCTGTATCCTAGATTTATTTGCGTCATATATTGATAAATTACCTTAGAATTAAGTTGAGCAATATTACTTATAAATAACTGTTATAAGAATAATAAATGGGCGTCCCTTTGTGTTGGGTCAGATTTCAAGGTCGGGTAAAGTTTTATTGTATTTTTTCATCAGGAATTTCTCAGTAGCAGCCTCGGAGTCCGGATTTGTGCCCAGTTGATGGCAATAGGCTCGCCCCCTATTACAAGGGACTAAAACATAACTGGCAAAATGTGGGTGTACCTTGTCTTCTTACCAAATAAATTGTAATCTTTAAATATATAATCTATTATAATTAGTACCGGTTATCAATAGACGAAACGTTTAAGTATTAACGTTGAAGTACTTAGGTACTAATCATTTAAATGATAATGGTACAAAATGCAAAACACCCGTGAAGTATTTGTTATCACTAAGAATAAATGGTAGAATTAAAATAAAACGGTTAGTTACAGTCATGTTTATTCTCGAACAGACTTCCATTACATATGTTTCCATGTAACTACATTATTAATAATATTTGAGTTATGTTTATTTTTTAATGATCAACTTTTGCTCGCGATTTTGACCGCGTAAATGCCAGTTGTCACAGACGCGGACGAAAGCGAATTCGAATAAAAAATAGCCTGATGTTGTTTTTTGGGATTAAAACTTACCCAGCTTTTGCCCGCGACTTCGTCCGCGTATATGTCGGTTATCGCGGACGCAGACGAAGTCGAAGTCCAATAAAAAGTAGCCTATGTCCTTCCCCGGGTCTTAAACTATCTCCATGCCAAATTTTATCAAAATCGATTTAGCGGTTTAAGCGTGAAGAGGTAACAGACAGACAAACACAATTTCGCATTTATAATATTAGTATGGATTTTATTAGAAAAGGGAGATTGTGAATATTCGTCTCCGTAGAAGAATAAGTATATTAATATGTTCACTAAACGGGCAATTATAACCAAACTTTAAATACCCCTTTCCTTATACTGTTGCATCATGTGGTGTGTCTGTTTAGATCTCATAGTAGCACCATTAAAAGTGTCAGTTTTAAATCAAACTTGACCTTCTGTAACTTTCCTGCATAACAACGTAACAAATGCAGATAAAATTTTCTTCAACACAATCTACAATTCATTGACATTAATGTCAATGTTAGGTACGTGTAATAATTAAATTAGTTTATTGTTTTATTCACGGGATTTTCCTTCTACTAACTACATATTTTGTTATCTTGTAGTTCTAAAATATAATGTTATTCTAGTTAATGTCTTGTTTCTTTTGCTACTTTTGTAAACAGCGGTAAATCTTAACCTGACTTACCTCAGTTTCCTGAAAATATGCAATCATTTTAATCTGTTGTTAAATATTATGAATGCTTACTTTTATTTTTTGGTGTTTTCTGGCCAAACAATATTATAAAATTTAACAGATTTACTGAAAAGGGTCAATAAATTGAATACATTTTTGTTTTAAAGATCATTTATAATGAAATCTCTGACGAAGATGAAATATACCTATACAGTATTTACAAAGTCATGATATTATATCCACCCAAGAAAAATCCAAAATCTATAAAACAAAGTGGAATTAAAAAAAATCCTCCGCATTTCTATCAACTGGTAACGTGCCCTAGAGACTGGTGGCATTGTCACGTTGGATGGCAATTCCTCCCGTCAAGGGAGAAGGCAGGTCTTGGATCACGAGAAGTGTCAACTGTCAACTAATCTCTTCGTTAACTTCTACCTACGAGGTGCCCTTTGCCATCTGTCTATAATGGAGCCGGCTTTCTCGACAACTCGGTGACTAATTACAGCTTAACAAGATGCCCTCAAGAGTTTCGCCTGGTGTTATTCATAGTTACACGCTAGTGCATAGACCGTAGTTCATTGCTAATAGATACAGGTGGTACTATCAAAGTATTTTAAACCCATTGTAAGCACAAATAAAGCTACTATATCTCATACTTCAATTGTAGTTACACGACTATCGGTCGACGCACTCCCATTATAACTATTGATAGTAAATCAATCTTACTGAGTCAGTTAGGAAAATATAATTCTATTTTATATTGTTATTTGTCATGCCAGTAATGCAAGGTATTAGTTTTTCATTTTTTTTAACCTTTAAATTCTTGATTTGTAATATTTTTTTAAAATAATTTCTGAAATAATTATTTCAGAAAACTACCTACCACTTCAATTAAAAGAGTTTCAAATCACATTTCTAAGGTTAATGGTCAGCTGCGGAGATTTTTATCGATCGTTAGTGGCATTGATCGAGCGATAATCTCTCATAGCCAATGAAACACGATTTGCAAATATTTGTAAGCATTGCACTCACTATAATGACTATACATACTGACTCTTTCAGGCGTAAAGACATTACATCACGCCTGTAATCCGCGAAGGGTTAGGCAGAGGTGAACTTATCAGTACCTACTCTCACATTTCGCCAGTTATGTTTAAGTCCTATGTAATAAATAGGGGGCGAGCCTATGACCATCAACGGGGGCACAAATCCAGACTCCGAGGGCTGCTACTGAGAAATTCTTGACGGAAAAACTAAATAACACTTTGCCCGGGATCGAATTCGAACCCAAGACCTCATTCTTAGCAGTCGCACTTGAAACCACGAGAACAACAGGTTGAACTACATAATATATTGCTGAATGAATAAAGTATTTATTACTTATACAAATCTAGTTCTAGCCCAATCTTCGCCTCGCCTCGCCGTTATGAAACTACGAGTACCTTCACAAGGGTATTTACTACGATTGTACTTAAACTTGCAAGTACTTTACAAGTACCAACAATGACTAGAAGGAAATAAGTACAAAGCGTTCTACATTTTATGGTAATTGTATTATTATTTAGATAATTCAGTACTTTATTAAATAAACACAGGTATAGTGTAATTAATTATTTGTGGATAATATTATATTATCCTCTCTTATCAGTCATACTTAGGTTTTCCTTATACTGAAGCTATTTCTGTGGTCTTTTCATGGAATAATAGTTCCATAAATCTCAATTTATTTTAGTTTCTAATGAAACTTTTCTTGTACCGCTGGGGTGGCTAGGTTTGGTAACGTAGTATATTATATGGTATTGTACTATATTTTGGGTTTGCATATAAAATAAATAAATAAATAAAATAAATAAATAAATAAGTATCTTGGGACAACTTACACACGGCCATCTGATCCCAAGCTAAGCAGAGCTTGTAATGTGTTATGGTAACCAGACAACTGATATACTGAAACCTATATTGTTAAAGAAATATATAATTATAGTACGCAAAAATTCTATATTTCAGTTAGATGGTTTAATTTTTATGTTGCAACACCGATAGTATTAACAAAAAAATCTCACTCGTTAAAAACTGTAGTTTTAATAAAACAAATAGGAAATAAATATATAATTATGTGTCTATTTTTTACTCATTACATAAAACACTACTTATAGGTATGTTTTTCGAAGTGTACAATATTTTTATCTCTTATTCTGAAAATTATTATCAGCCGAAGAAATTAATGTTGCCAACAGGAGCCATTTTTATTTTTTTACAAAAATCCTTAATTTAATATAATAAAACATTTAACGAACGTCGCGAGGAAATAAAAAATAAAAGAAGAACATGAATAAAACAGTAATAATTATCGTCTAGACGCCATAAGTAAGATTCCGTACGTGCCGACACATAGGATAAAAAATAAGCAGTGCTATAACTTTTGGTCTACTGTCCTGAAGTGTACCTAGAATTATTTATTCTATGTCAACTGTTCTGCCAGCCAAACTTAATGCTGAATTTACGAAACTATAATTTCGAATTATTGGAATAAAGCAAACTTGGCACAAATATTTATAAACAAATTTGTGCTCGGTTTGCCAAAACCATTTAAATACATATAATCCCAAACTTTGAATTGGTTTTAGATTAATCAGTTACAAAGAGAAAGAGATACAATGCTGCTGCTTACCGCTGATTGTGTACACAGGGTTGCCGTTGAGGTACGGAGACTGATCTTCGACTTTATCTGATGGTTTGATAGCATCCGGAGCTCCGACCATGCCTGGGGACAAGACAAAAAGATGTGTTAACTAAATAGGTATATTTTTCGGAACATCACCAAGCGGCTGGTCAATTCTTCACATAACCAGAGGGCTGGCCTATTCTTGGGCCATAGAATTGTCATACAACGTGATAATGCTTCGAGTTTTATGGGTACTTGTCCTATGTTAAGCGATACTTCTATAGAAATATAGGTATACCATGGTGACTCTATTTACAAGTCCGGGAGTGATCCCAGACTCGCGGACACTTACATGCCCATGGCTAAGTAAATAAGATTAAAACATCACAAAATAGTTTTGAGTTAAAGAAAAAGTTTTTATGCAGTTTTGAAGCTGACATACTGGCCATTATTTTGGTGTCATAATAAAATTGTTCTAAACTTGAATTCACCGTTATACAAAATAATGCAGGGTATACAATGATCAGAAAACCGATTCCAATTATAAAAAACGTTCAAAATCTAGTCGCCATCTTGTCTCAGCGAAAATCTATTCTAATTTATCAAAATTATAGGCATTTTTAACAGATTGAAACTAAGATTAGAATGCGAACGAAGTTTTTAAAAATACAATAAATATCTTCAGGTTTAAAACAAAAAGCTTTTAAAAATATTGTCTTCAAAGTTGAATTAATTAATAACTTATTCCGATTCCTACAGTCATTGACAGCTTTTCAACTTACAAAGTAGGTCGTATCGACGTTTTGGTTCCGATTATTTTTGTAGTAAGTAGGTATTTGGGTCGACACGTGGTACCTATATGGTGTGAATGGATCAATGTAACAATGGATTTAAAGTCTATTAAGTTAGGGTTCTATTTTGTTTGGCTCTGTTGATGGGAATATGCTTACCCCTAAATAACTGTCGAAATGGGGGTGTACGATTGGTACATCTGGCTGACCCATTGGGGAAAAGATCATTTTAAACATGGTGGTGATTCCTCAGATAAAAGACTATACCTACTAATAACTGTTTGTTGGAATTCGGTCTTTATCATCTGTTACTAGTTTCTACCATTTTTCTTGTAAAAATGACGATCAAAATTCAAAGTCAAAGTCAAATGTGATTTTGACTTTGACACGCATAAGTCACATTTGACTTTTAATTTATTTATAAGACCCTCTAAGATAGACTGCTTCAAAATTACAAACAAATATCTCAATATTGCTATAATAGGAACTTTTGTTGAAAGAGTTGGGTTCTCAGAACTTTTACGTAAGAGGGAAAATTGACTTTCATTCAAAGAAAATGGCGATTACAATCGTTTTAATAAACGTCACGTTTACTAAAACGTGTGGCTTCTCATTAAAACGAGTGTGTAGCTGAAGCCTTATAGGACACATTGGTGCATAAAATCGTCGGTTTGACCCAAATACTAGTTTGTCGTCGGCTGCCTGCAAAGCTTAGCAACAGGTATTGGGATCGATTGCCAGCTCGGGCAAAGTATAATTGGGATTTTCCATCAGAAATTTCTCAGTAGCAGCCTCGGAGTCTGGATTTGTGCCCGGTTAATGGCAATAAGCTCGGATCGCCCCCTATTACATGGGACTTAAACATAACCGGCGAATTGTGGGTGTACCTATTAATGGGTACACCTCTGCCTAATCCTTTGGGGATTACAGGCGTGATGTTACGTACTAGTTCGTGTACAACTAGCCTTATGTCAATGTTTACTCTTGATACTGAGGAAATGTGAGTTCATTGTCGGGAAATTAGACACACACGTGTGGATATTGCAGGAAATAAGCTTTCGATTTTGAATTACAGGAATTTCAGATGTATCTTAATGGTTTAGAGGTCATTTCAGACCAAAATCAATAGGCAAAAGGCTAGCCTTTTGCCGACTAAGTATACCTATAGGGGTCGGCTTCCAGTCTAGCCGGGTGCAGCTGAATACCAGTATTTTACATGGAGCGACTGCCTATCTGACCTTCACAACCCAGTAACTGGGGTTATACGATACCCCTTGGTAAGACTGGTTGTCAGACTTTTGGGCTACTGACGACCCGTAACGACTGTCAAAGATCCACGCACGAAAGCCGGTACCAACGTGCTTTCGAAGGCTTGGAGGAGTCTCAGTGTGTAAAGATGGTTACCCATCCACGGACCAACCTCGGCGAGCGCCTTTTCAGCCCATTGAACTAATGTTACTGTGTTTAAGATTGTTTGTGCTATTCTTTGTTGCCGACTGGCAACAACTCATTCAGTAAAAATATAAATGTAAAACAGACATTCCCGAACTTGTTTTTCTCGTAGAAAACTTTCAAAATTTTCCTGGTTTTGGTGGACCCTCCCCCCCTGCTGCTCAAAGTCAAGCTCAAAGTCAAAACATTTATTTCAGTTAGACAGCCACTTTTGAATTATCAAGGTGCCGGTTCCAACCCTAAATTCTGAGTAGTTATTTGAGTAGTTTATTAGCTGCTTATATTGATAGGTAAAGCCAAAATACCAACTACTTACTATCGACACGAGATAAATTTTCGTGGACCCCCACTTTCAACTTGTGAACCCCCTTTTTTTTCACACCCCCGCCGAGTCACTTGTGGACCCCTGTGGATCCACCTGGACCATTTTGGGAATCAATGATGTAAAACTACATCTTAAAAAGTTCTTGCGCTGCGTACCTACGGTACCTACCACAACCATAAATGAACACGCTTTGTTTCTATAAACAATAATGTAATGAATTAAAATGTTAGTTCCTTTATTGTCTAGAAACTATTATTATCTACATCTGTTTTAACAATAAATTAACCCTAACTGTCGCAAGCGCAGTCATTTGCAATCATTGGCGTAATGCCACTACTTCGACCTTAGAGTTGAGTTCTAATTTCAAATTGTTCGAAAGTAATTTTCCTAAACTTACTTACTAATACTAAAAATGCGAAAGTAACTCTTTCTGTCTTTACGCTTTCACGACTAAACCACTGAACCGATTTTGATAAAACTTTAGTAGGGGGTAAATTTGGACCCCAAGAAAGAACATAGTAGAATTTATACTGAACTAGCTTTTGCCCGATTTATGATATTAGTAAGGACTAAAATACAGGAAGACTTTTTGATCACGTTCCAAATTTTTTTTAGGCATTAGGTGTCTTTTAAAGACTCCATTTTTGAAAAAAACAAGAATGTAAAATTTTCATAATGAAATATTTTTATATCCGGAATACCGTTTTGACGGTTCTATCTAAGCCCGTGTAAGGCAACTTATGTTTTGATTGTTATCAATGTTTGGGGGTGGGGCCAGGCGCGCGAGTCGTGTCAGTGTTCGACGCGGCGCATAATGTCCACAACTATGCGATGCTATATCTTAATATTTTAGTACTAAGTGATACTAAAAGAAAAAGCACGTATTTTATTATTTTCAATTAACATCATAAGTAATATTATTACGGAACCTGATAAAAAAATCTTCTTGTATATGTAATAGTCTGTACCTGTACGTTAAAATATGTACCTACGTAATATTTTAACGATCACGTATTACTATAATCTCACCGGATGTCAAGCAATGACGCAATTGACTATTATGATGGTGAGTAAATCACTATTAATCACCTAAATAATATTTAAAGTCACCAGAAATATATCACAATAAAAAAAAAATAGTCATATCCGGAATTATGTGTCCTACTATTATCGACAAAGAAAAACATCCTTTAAAAGTAAATGGTATCTAGTCATTTACATAACATAACATCACGCCTGTAATCGGCGAAGGGTTAGGCAGAGGTGTACACATTAGTACACCCATTTTTCGCCAGTTATGTTTAAGTCCCATGTAATAGGGGGCGAGCCTATTGCCATCAACCGGGCACAAATCCAGACTCCGAGGCTGCTACTGAGAAATTCCTGATGGGAAAACTCAATAACACTTTGCCCGACCTGGGAATCGAACCCAAGACCTCATGCTCAGCAGTCGTGCTTTGCGACCACTAGACCAACGAGGCAGTCAAACATAGTCATTTAGTTATGGTAAGTAATTATTGTAGAAAAAAAATTCACTGTTGTGATGGCTTAGTGGTTAAGGCGCCCACCTCTCATGCATTAGGTTGTGGGTTCGATACTGGGCATGTACCAATATGACTTTTTTCACTAACGATGGTGACTGAAAACATTGTGATTAAAATTAAACTTATTTATACAAATATTATAAATTAGGATGTAGTGACAAAGATAGAAAAGGGTATGCTTAGATGGTTCGGTCATGTTGAGAGGATGAGTGAAAGACGATTAACAAAAGGTATTTATATGGCAGAGGTGAGTGGCAACGCAGGGAGGGGTCGCCCTAGGAAGACCTACACTGACCTTATTGGTGAGGTACTTCAGAAAGGTCAGGTGCGGAGTACTCGTAACCGGCGTGCTTGTGTGACGAGATGTATGAACGTAGATGAGGCGAAAGGAGTATGTAAGGATCGTAGCAGGTGGAGTTCTGTGGTTTCTGCCTACCCCCATGGGAAAAGGCGTGAGTTTATGTATGTATGTGTGTTATAAGTTATGCGAAAGTTAACTCTGTCTGTCTCTCCTTGGGGTTCAGACTTAAACCCTGTACCAAATTTCATCAAAATCGGTTCAGTGGTTTAGTAGACGGACCGACATACTTTCGCATTTATACTAGTAAGGATTCAAAAGCACGAAATTATACATATACACGAGTCAAGCTGGAAAATTTTAAATAAATACATAAACAATATAATTTTACTTTTCAGAGTACTGTAATGATGGATGATGATTGGTTTCCGGGTACCTCCACATACATGATTACTCTGTTTTACTATTTTACTACCTACCTCATCAATACTTGTCATCAGCATGCACGACCATATTATTGACCATTGTTCCGAAACACGTTATTTTTCTCGTAGTTACTGATTCGTCGGTCTAGTGATCGTAAAGCGCGACTGCTGAGCATGAGGTTTTGGGTTCGATTCCAAGGTCGGGCAAAAAGTGTTATTGGTTTTTGGCGCACACATGTGTGTACAATAATATCTCCTCCGTGACCATAATTTACTCGGGAAGATATTATTGTTATTTTTTTTAATACTAATAAATCTTTATTAGGAAGCCTAAAAGATAAAATACATCATGAATCTTAAATTAAAGATGTAGGTATAATAATGTGAGGTGCCTGTACTAGGATAATCCTGTATCACAGGCTGTGGGAGCTCTAACAATGTGCTATATGTAGGACAGTTGATTTTTTTGTTTAACATAGCTAACATTACACAATGGCAAACTAATTTCATTTAACTTAAACCAGTCATGTCAAAGATACGGCCCGCGATCACAATATATCACAAATAAATTAATCTTGTTTTTTAGAGATTTTAGACTGCACTCGATGCCTCTACGCAGGTTTAAAAATGCGCGCGCTTTACTTAAAAGTAATTTCAAGAGTAGCGCCTGACTAGACGAGCGAGAGAGTGTTATGTTAGTTATGCTTTTCTCTCCTCGATCCTCGAGTTCAAAATAATTACCCTCTTTCTTACTTTTGGTATGATTTGATTTGACACCCCTGACTTAAACTCTACTAACTTAGAACTAAACACATAAATATTAAAGGAAAGTATTTGCGTCAGCAGAAATATAAATTAGGTTACTAAAACACAATCGAGGCGCTCTTGTTTATATTCGGCATTTACACATAATATGCATCTTCAATATAGTTTTTAAGAGATTTTTCAATAAAATTACAGAAAAACGTGTGTGAGTTTGACCGTGGGGGGGTCAGCAATGGCGCATGCGACCACGAGACCAAAGGGGCAGTGAAGGCATACGTAACTAATTACATGAATATTGTCACTTGAGATGTATACTTAGGGTTGCCAATACTGTTAAAAACAGTAAAAAACAGTTTTTTTTAGCTACGTTTTACTTTTTACTATTAACAAAAATACTTAAAGCTTACAAAATTCTTTTTTTTAGCATCACGGGTATTTAAAACAATAGATAAAACCTGTTTAAAAAGTGAAAAAAAAAATTACGGATACTGTATTTTTCTTCTAAAAGTACTTTTTTTTCCTTTTCTGATCTTAATCTACTATTTTTTTTTGTACAAAAAGGTTGACAACCCTATGTATGCTTCACCACAGGACACAGTTCCTTCAGTATCGTATTACTTCGCTAATGGCCTTAACACAATTACTGTTAGAGGTCGTTCATTACAGTTTCGGATAAAAATACTTTGTACCTTGTCTGTTTTCAGAGAACGGAATGAGATGGCGATCCCTTTTATAGCAAATTCAAAAGAATTTAGAAGAATAGAATCGATTCTTGAGGCTGTTACTTGAATGCGGGTAGACTACCTACTCTTATACTAGCTTGCCCGCGACTTAAATTTCATCGACCTTAAGTTACATCATCGATTACAGCTCCGCTCCCTTGTGACGTGGCGTAATGTTATATAGCCTATACTATAATCCTCATGAATCTGGCTATCATATACAAAAGATTTTTTTCAATCCGACAGGCAGTTTCAGAGAATATCGCGTTTAAACAAAGAAACAAAACAACTCTTCAGCTTTTTTCTATTAAATTAAGTATTGGATGGTATAACGTGGTATAACAAAGTGTTATTGGATTTTTCCATTAGGAACTTCTCGGTAGCTACCTCGGAGTCTGAATTTTTACCCGGTTGATGGCAATAGCCTCGCCCCCTATTACATGGGACTTAAACATAACTGGCGAAATGTGGGTGTACTAATGGGTACACCTCTGCCTAACCTTTCGGGGATTACAGGCGTGATGCAAAACGTTTTCAAGTTAACTCCAACAGCGTTAAGAAACTTCAATTCAAAAAAGAAAAATAACGAAACCCTTCAGCATTAAAATATTAGCATACCTACCTATCAAACAAAATATTCTTCAGTCCAATCATTTCCTGAAATCGTTTCAATGCCAATTGCGATGTCAATAAACTGCGCGTCAGTAATTTTCCGCATAACAATTACATTTCCAAAGATAGCCTCATTTTAAAAACAAACAATAATTATCACTTATCCGGATATAGCGAGGGAAATACCTTTTATTGTAAAAGTAGATAAGAATAACTATTTTTGGTACTTTTTGCGACTTTATCTATGTATGTCAATAGTATAGCTGTGTTGTTTTTTTTTTACTATTGTCTTGGTATTACAGGGATGGAAAACCTTTATTGTTGAACGTGGCATTAAAAAAAAAAAAGTACCTATGACGTACTATCAAACAATCTTGACTTTGTGAACGTACCTACTTCAAAATGATGGCCTAAATGTTTGCGTTCCATGTGTCAGACGAGCTCCAGTACCACAAAATATTAGACGAATGCGCTTTAAATCACTATAATACAACCCAACCTAGTGAAATTCCGGGGTCGCGGGACGTCCAGGGTCGCGGGATGTCTTAACAGGATACCGTGGCCCCGGAACGCAAAGGGCAACAGAAGGAACAGGGTGGTTTTTAGTCAGTAAAAGTCTGACAATCTCTCTGACAGACACATTTAATGATTTTTACCACTTTTTACCACGAAATTGCTCGTTACTTTCATAATTACACGTTTGTTACTATAAGTTGATTGAATTTGGAATTTTTTGCTGTCGATCGAATTGTCACTAGGTAACTTAGTAAAAGTTCTTTATTTACATAATTTATAGCTTCTCGTGACGGGGACTTTATTTGAATTGCCAAATAAGTGACGTCACAGGCAAAAATTGCCATTCAAAATCTAGAGGAAGTTGCATTTTGACAGCTCATAAAAAATACGTCAATTGATTGTAGGTGTCCAGTTTACAAATATTGGTGCCACCACTGGCCCACGTGTCATTGCTTCGTCATCCTTGGTGTATTATCTCTCTTTGGGTGCGTCTGCGCAGTCTACCATTGTTATCAATACGATTTTCGAGTGGTTGCAACTGATACTTGAAAATATACGTTATCAGATTACATTAAGTAAATAATATGGTTTGTATTTAATTTATATTATAATCTCAATAAAATTATTATTCGTCGACTGGCTCACTTGCTCTAAATAACTAAACGTATTTAAACCCAACGTATTATAACATCATTCTGTCTCTGTCAACTTCAAACTGTTAGAAAGGGATGCAGTGATGTTCTAAACGTTTTAAGTGATCCGTAGTGGAAGTGCTTACAGTGGATTTATAATGCATTGATCCAATATTGACTGAATCTAATAAGTTCCGAACAAGTGCCATTATAATTATTCTCTAAAACAACCGATTCATTATTGCTGTTTAAGTGTTAACAATTATTATTATAGTAATGTCTTTTATTTATTACTATAGCTCATTTCTATCTGCGACTTCGTCCGTGTCTCAGTTGCTTTATTATTCCACGGGAACCGTACAATTTTAAGGGGGAAAAAAGGAGCTATCTATTCGCTATTTCAGACTATCTGTGTCTGTACCAAATTTCGTCCAGATTTGTTCAGCCGTACTGGCGTGTTTGAGTAACTACTTTCGCATTTATAATAATTATGTAGTAGCAGGATTGACGATCGGTTCATTATCCAACCATCATCCTCCTGCCCTTGTCCCATGTTACTTGGGGTCGGCGCCACACGTTTTCTTCTTCCACTCTGTCCTGTCAGCCGTCATGCAATCACTGACTCCCCTTTCATTCATATCATTCTTCACACAATCCATCCATCTTTTCTTTGGCCTTCCTCTTGCCCTCCATCCATCCACATTCATATTCATAACTCTCCTGGACACATGCGTTTCATCCCTCCTCTTCACATGCCCATACCAAGACAAACGATTCCCTTTCAACTTTTCTGTCACTGGCGCCACTTTCAGACTTCCTCTTATGTACTCATTATCCAACCACAAAACCTCTATAAAAGAATAAATCACTTGCAAAATAAGTTCAAAATGACGCAACACTTTAAATTGGTTTACCAATGTGCAGTTAAACAACATTGTACAATCTTAAAGGTCGACCCGGTTGCTAGGCAACACAGAAACATAAATAAACATTATAATAGCGACCACGTTTTGCGTAGGCGAGTCTGCGCTAGCGCAGCCGTCTGCAATTCCGCACGCAAGCGCGCGCGCCGGTGTCACACAACATTGTCTTAAATGTTATATCCGGTGGTAGGTAGCAAGGAAGGTGATGTTTTAAATTTAATATTAGATCATCATGTCTCGTTTATAACAATTGTTTTAAAATTATAATTGTTTAAAATTATACTGAAACAGAATCACAGCATCGATCATCAATATTATGTGATTTTGTTTAATTTCTTATAATATCAGACTGGTATGATTTGCGTACTAATAAGTAGGTAAATTCCAGTATCACGGGACTATATTATCAATATTATTATAACGAACAAGTCCGTGCTAATAATATTGATATAGATCTATGATTTACAACCCGATTCCTTCCAGAAACTAAAATAGTAAATAATTTTTTTACAATATTTTATTATAAATAATATAATAATACCAGCCTTTTACTGTCCCACTGTAGGGCAAAGGCCTCTTCTCATACAGAGAAGGCATGAGCATGATCACCACGCTTGCTTATTATTTTTATTTAAAACAATTCCTACGTATTAAATCTAAGTATCCAGAACTTACGTTTTACTTATAGATAGGTATAGATTTATTTATTTTCCAAACAAATACATTTATAAAAATACGAGCAAACCTACTTATTATTATTATTAATTTATTTATTTCAGATACAAAATGATCCATAGACTACACAACAAAACAAAACAAAATACCATCACCCACCTACGACGAACATCACCACATACGAATTCTGAGGTGCCAACCCTAGTGAAGCAGAATCCACCATTTGACATTACTAGAAGCTGCCCCATGAAATCATATTAGTGGGGCATATTCCACTGCAAAATTTTAGGCGTAGTCTACTTTGCCAGAGCAGGGTGGCGCCTTAGTGGGGCAGAGTGCAACTACTCGTTTAAACTTCCTACGTCCCAAATTTCATCAAAATCGGTTCAGTGATTTACCCGTGAAACTCGTGAAAGCGTAACAGAGAGACAGACAGAATTACTTTCGCAAATTTATAATATTAAATATGGATAGATAAACACTCAATAACCCTGACCAAGAAAATATTTTTGCATTAATTTTCACAGCCATAAAATCCGTTAATCGAATAATGAAAATTGCTTGAAAACGTGAGCGCTCACGCTTTTCCGTGAAGTGTGAATAATTGATTTGAATCCACGATAATTGATTTAACGTCTTCATTTTTTATCGTTTATTCCACACAGTATTTCTAATAATAGTAAAGAATTTTGATCAATGTAAATTGAATAAATATTTTTTACGTGTTGTTGAAAAAGAAAATTAATTATGGTCTTTCTTTCTCTATAGTAAGGTCTTATGACCTCACACACCCTAGTGTCAGAGTTTCTTAACCGCCTCAAGGGCCTCTGACATGGTTTGAGTGGGACAGTAATAGGCTGGTATAAGTCCAGGTTTCCTCACGATGTTTTCTTTTACCAATGTCTGTGATGTCTAGGATAAACTTTAGAAAGTATAATATATGAATTGAAAAAGTCACATTGGTACTTGCCCGGATTTGAACCTACAACCTCATGCATGAGAGGCGGGCGCCTTAACCACTGGGCTATCGCGACATTATGAATTATGGTATTAATGTTTTGTCATTCATTAGAAGTTCGTGGATCACCACCATAGCTACGAACCACCATCTTTACATACCGAGACTCCTCCGAGCCTCGGAATGCACGTTATGCCGCTGGTCCCGGCTGACATACATGGATCTTTGACAGTCGTTACGGGTCGTCAGAGAAGCCCGAAAGTCTGACAACCAGTCTTACCAAGGGGTATCGTATTACCCAGTTACTGGGTCAGATAGGCAATGGTTCCATGTAAAGTACTAGTATTCAGCCGCATCCGGTTAGACTGGAAGACAACCCCAACATTAGGAAAAGGCTAGGCAGATTTATTTATACATACAAAGATTTAGTTTGCTTTAAAAAAATATGGCAGAGGTAACGCAGGGAGGGGTCGCCCTAGGAAGACCTACACAGACCTTATTGGTGAGGTTCTTCAGAAAGGTTACGTGCGCGGTACTCGTAATCGACGTGCTTGTATGAACGTAGATGAGGCGAAAAGAGTATGTAAGGATCTCAGCAGGTGGCGTTCTGTGGTTTTTGCCTACCCCCATGGGAAAAAGGCGTGAGTTTATGTGTATGAATGTATGTAAAAAACTGCCATATGAATCTGCTTTGTGCATGTAATGTCGGGTAAAGTGTACTGCGGTTCCGCATAACACAGTTATGTTTTTAAAACGCAATGTTTACCGTTTCGCGCGTTCACAAAGTTTGCTATGGTTGACGAAAGTGGATTTGTAATGTTGTTCTTTTACCTACCTAATGTAGTAAGACCGTTGAAGTGGCAAAGGAAAATAATTGTGAGGAAATCGGTTTGTCTAGTGCCAACTTGGTTTTTTTCATACGTTTTAAGCTACATCTTTGGTTACTACTCCGCTTCCGTAGGTCGTAGCGTGATGTTATATAGCTTATACTGTACCTCATGAATCTGGCTATCATATACAAAAAGATTTTTCCAATCCGACTGGTAGTAGCAGAGATTAGCGTGCCTTAACAAACACACAAACAATTTAGCTCCTCAACTTTACTATACGAGTATTAAGTATAGATAATTATTTAATTAATTGTACAGCTTGAAATATTTTCGGCCGATTTTGTCACAAAATATCATCTAACATACATTATGTACTCTAATAATGTTCATAATCATATTTTCTTTCACATCACAGTATGAATTTTGTTAGGTTTATAGACCGCCATTAGCAAGCCCTTTCTAAAAAATGACAGATTTCTTTTTCATTGATTCGTGTTGTGAAACGCTAGCATATACCCTCATAAAGACGAGGATGTAAAACTGAACTTTGTATCAATAGTATTTAAGTTGTAAATCACTTTAAAAGTCTAGAAACTTCTACCCAAACCGTATTTTAGAAGTAATCACGTTACAAAGGTCATTAAAAAAAAAGAAATAAGCTTTGAATTGAACCTGCAACAGCGTTCAAATTGCATAACCCAGCATTGCACATTAAATGAGCATATCTAATCAGTATGTCGCCTTTTTCTTTGATACGGATTTCAAATATTAATATTGGCCCTTAAATTCTAAGAGTAGCACTCATTTTTATTGTGAAAGCCGTTGTCGCAATGAGCAGTGAAGCACGGACTTGCAACACGGCTGCGACAGATTTTTATTCTTTTCTTACACAAGATTTTTCGAGAATTAGATTCGGTTTACTTGATGTTTTAGTTAAATGATTGATGTGACCCGATTTCTTTGAACGATCATGTTTTTCGAAGCCTTATAAACAAAGTTATAAGTACAAACAAAAGAACTTACTTAGTCAAGAATTAAAAAGAAGATAAATTATAACACCAGCCTATTGACCTACTGTAGGGTAAAGGCCTCTTCTCATACAGAGAAGGCACGAGCATTGATCACCACGCTTGCTCAAGGTGGATTGGCGATTTCAGACTTATATTAGTATGTAGTCCAGGTTTCCTCACGATGTTTTCCTTCACCGATGCCAGTGATGTCCAGAAAAACATGAAAGGTTAAATTAAAATTGTGGTAGCCTTATAAAAACTGATTCAAAAAGATAGGTCAAAATTACTATCATACACAAAGTAATTATCATCGAACGCATAATTACTAATTACATAATGATTATACTTTTTGTTTACAATTATACACATAATCTGTTAAAGGATAATTTTCAAAAAAAATTAGCGACCCGTCCCGGCTTCGCACGGGTGCAATGTAAATACATGACATAAACCTGCCTCTTGAATCACTCTATCTATTTATAAAAACCGCATTAAAATCCGTTGCGCAGTTTTAAAGATCTAATCATACAGAGGGACAGACAGATGGAAGCGACTTTGTTTTATACTAAGTACGTTTAAGCATTAAGCAATGCACCCTAAATAAATAAAAATCGTCGCATTAAGCAATGCACCCTAAAAAAATAAAAATCGTCACAATCATAATTTTAATTTTATTAAATTTTTACTTTTAATTTGACCCAATTTCGAATTTGACCTTTGACCTAATTTCAATTTTGTCCCAATTTCAATATTGGCTTAATTTTTGTTACTGTTCCAATTTCAATTTTTTTTATAGAGATTAATACTCAACCAAGAAGTTTATTGAATAATGGCATGGCTTGTTTTTTTTTTAATGCAATGTAAGTACTTAATTGACATTCTGTATCATACATTGTTATTGAACTGACAAACAATACCTAATGGATGACACGATGATGGGAAGTGCTCTTTTCTTTTTATGGCACTTCCTTATGTTTCACAATGCGGAACCTCCTGTATGTAAAGTAGGGCTTCTGCTTGTCGATAATTGGGTTCCGCAAATTATATTTACTGACATTGCTTTTTTCTACAATGACTCATTGTCATACAATAGAATTTACATTTCATACGGGATTTGAGCCACATTATTAGATGCTAAAATCTTGCTTCTATTATAAATGCGAAATTTGGATGGATGGAGAACGCCAGAACGGCTGAACAGATCTTGATGGAATTTGGCATAGAGATAGATTATAGTCTAAATTGGCACATAGGTTACTTTTATTCCGGAAAAATGTATGGTTCCTGTAGGATAGTATATTAACTTTGACGCGGACGATGTCGCGGGCGGGAAACTAGTGCCACAGCATTCCCAACCAATGCAAATTCTGAAAGCCAGAATCAACAGTGGCGACCACGTTGATTTTGGCTTGACAATGAAGTTTGACGAGTCCCGGAGAAACAATTCAACTATCTGGGACCTTGTAACGAAATTAATCAGAAAAGAACAGCGAAAGAGTAAGAAAAAGAATTATTTACACGTAACCAATATTAGTTTAGACCATGTTTTTATCCCTTAATAACTGACAAAGAAACATGTACACACAGCAAAACAGATAGGTATGCAGGGTCGTCAGATATAGTTGAAGTTTTCTTAGAAACCGATGGATGTTTTCGAATGTAATATTTAAAACGTAGATAATAAATAGTTCTTTATTTAGGTTAAGTTTCAGTCAAAGACAACTATATCTGACGAAGAAAACTTCAACTATATCTGACGACCCTGCATACCTATCTGTTTTGCTGACTGTAAATCTAGTTTAATTATTCGGACCCAATTATCTAAATCACATACGGAACCTTCAATACAAAACAAATTACATTAAACCGGTTGTATCGGTCAATGCCCGATCCAATACCGGTGTCGAACGCCTAAAATGGTTAGAGTTCATAAAAACAAAACAAATAAATTCTCAAGCGGTGAATTTGCAATGCGACTAGAAAAACGTTGAAATAATTAATGCAATCAAATGTGGTCGACCGGTTTTGTAAAGAAACAATAATCAACATCGCGCCTGCTGCATGCCAAGGGATAGGCAAAAGTGTACCTATGAAAACATTTAAGGGCAGTGGCGTGACCTTGCCCTAGTCCGGCCCTGTATCAATATGTTGGGGGCCCTTCTACCTAACTGCAGCTTAGCCCAAATGGATACAAAAGAAATAATATGTGACTGCCTCGTTAGTCTAGTGGTCGCAAATCGCAAAGCGCGACTGCTAAACACGAGGTCTTGGGCTTGATTCCCAGGTTGGGCCAAAGTGTTATTGGAGTCTCCATCAGGAATTTCTCAGTAGCAGCTCTTTGATGGCAATAGGCCCGGATGGGACGTACTTAAACACAAGTGGTGAAATGTGGGTGTACTTATAGGTACACCTCTGCCTAACCCCAGGGATTACAGGCGTGATGGTATGTATGTAAACAATATGTTTTTATTTCCCAGGAGTTTAGCGTTCGGTCTAAGAGTTTGTGTGGAGATAGTGGATAACTTTTTACGAATTTTTGCTTACATAATATGTTCGGGCCCCAATAGCTGGAGGGGGCCCGAACCTTTGATACGGTTGATGCGGTGGTAGCTACGCCCCTGCCTATAGTGCACACATGTGCAGCTATGCGTGGCATCGCAATACCGCACGTAATTTGTTTTTTTTTTCTAAGATGGAAACGTTACTAACCGTATGACGTCACAACGGCGAAGCGCAAGTGTGACACCAATTTCAGCTCTAATCGAGACAGTCCCAAATTGATTTTTTATGATTCATCTATCATAAAATGCAATACAAAAGATCGTAATGTATATTACGGAACATATGTATTCTAATGTAACAATACGCTTGCATTAATTAAAGTTTACGGTTCTGATTACCAAAGATTTGTTAATCTGACTAATTTTGTAATGACATTACAGACAGGTAATGAAATATCATTGTAATCTGATGTTTTTCAATATAAAATTGATAGTCTAATCTCATATCTAATGATTAGTAGTAAATTGTAATGCATTCGTTGTAATTAATTACTTTTAGTAAGTAACGATTTAGAAAACTTTTTTGTTGCTTAGCTGTATTGGACTGGGTAATTAATTGCAAATTCCTAGTGTTGTAAATCTATAAATCTAAATGTATAAAAGAGAAAGGTCCTCATTCAGTCACTCACTCATCACGAAATATCGATAACCGCTTAATGTACCTATAAAGATGAAATTTGGCAGGGAGGTAGGTAATAGTTAGTATATGTCCGCTAGGAAAGGATTTTGCCAAATTCAACCCCTAAGGGGATGAAACGGGAGTTCAAAGTTTGAATGGAGAAATCAACTTTGACACGGACAGAAGCTAGTATCAGATAAAAGATAAATCTTGCCCAGACAAGACCTAGAGTCCGGTTAACGATTTTATTTTTATTTTTAACATTAAAATATGCATGATATCATGGTAGTAATATTCTATTAAAGTTAAGCTATCAGTACACTGAGAGATTTATTTAGAGAGATCTTTTTGGGCCCATGTTTTTGTGAAAAGGAATTAATAAAACCAAAGCTTTACATCGATCATGGGGTTTTCGTTTTATCATTTTTATTAATACCACTATGTTATATCAAACATAATATCCTTTAAAATGGGGTATCACGGATAGATAACGTAGCATAATCAATGTAATAAACAAAAAAAATGTGGTAAAGGTACTCGTATAATCAAAATTGATTACTGCTTGTTGCATTAAGTTCACATAAGAAGTTAATAACGTGTAATGCATGCCTACAGAATTGTTTTTATTATAAAAGAATGGAGCTGTAAGTCTATGGCGCAGAGATTTGTAGAAAAAAACTTTTTTTTTTTCAAGATTTTATTTTACCACTTTTTCAGCCTGATTAATATATTAAATACTAATGCTAAATTACAGCTTTCTAGTTCTAAGAGTATCTGAGCTAAACCGCAGACGTACAGATAGACAGATGGATAGGCGAAATTATAACAAACAAACAAACAAATCATCTGAATAATCATTTAAGATCGTAATTTCTTTACTTATTAGAGTTATATTGTAATTTAATAATACTAGAAATGCAGGATACAGATTCGCTAAAGCAATCTATTCTAATGTTTTTTTAAACGCGCATATTTTTGAAATTACCAGTCGGACTGGAAAAAATATTTTTGTATATGATAGCCAGAGTCATGAGTTAATTATTTGCTATATACAGGGTAATTGAAAATTTACCCGAAACCTGAAAAGGGGTCATTTTACTCATCATTATGAACAACTTTTACTATGGAACCAACTCTGAAATCATGAAAAATAAATCAGCTGTTCCCTACAAAAATGCTACAATAACAAGATCGTAATGTATGGATCAGCTGTTTTTTTTTTTCATGATTTCAAGGTTGTTCCAATAGTAAAAGTTGTTAATAATGATGAGTACAATGCAATGACCCCTTTTAAGGTTTCGGGTATATTTTCAATTACCCTGTATTCACCGTGAATTTTAATTCGTTGTAAATCTTTCAGGGGGTGAATGTACTCTTGAATATGAACAACTTTTACTATGGGACCAACCCTGAAATCATGAAAAAAAAATTAGCTGTTTCATACATTACGATCGTGTTGTGTAGCATTTTAGTAGGGAACAGCTGATTTTTTTTTCATGATTTCAGGGTTGGTCCCATAGTAAAAGTTGTTCATATTCATGAGTACATTCACCCCCTAGAAGATTTACAACGAATTAAAATTCACGGAGTATATAAGAGTGGAGCAGTAACCGAAAACGTAACTAGCGCGAGTAAAGCCGCAAGGTATTTATAACTATTAATATAATAAGGTATTAACGGAGAATTTGCTTTGCATTTTCATTGGCATCGTCACTTACATTATGTTGCCAAAACATTACAACTATACACAGGCGAATTACTAATAATATGATCAATTGACGACCCAATACAAGTCCAACGTGATTCATAGAAATATTTGTAGTAATTTTCAAAACAATATACAGTACTAGCTTCTGCCCGCGACTTCGTCCGCGTCAAAGTTGGTTTCTGCATAGTCATAATGAAACAATGCTCACCCCCCAAAGCAAATAGCGTGATAATTTATAGCCTATAGACTAATTTGGCCAATGTGGAGTATTCATACAAAATTTGAACAAAATCTATTCGGCAGTATTCGCGTGATGCTCTAACAAACATACAGACAAAAAGACAAACAGACAAAAATTCTAAAAAAAAATATTTTCGGCATTAGAATCTCTACGACTTCATAGCAATTACTCTTTTTCAAAAATATTAAATGTACAGTTTTGACTTCGCTACGATTTTATAATTCACGGAAGGAGTTTCCAGGTAATAATACAGCATCATCATCTGCCTAGCCTTTTCCCAATTATGTTGGGGTCGGCTTCTAGTCTAACCGGATACAGCTGAATACCAGTATTTTATATGGAGCGACTGCCTATCTGATCTCCACAACCCAGTAACTGGGTGATACGATACCTCTTGGTAAGACTGGTTGTCAGACTTTTGGGGCTTCTGACGACCCGTAACGACTGTCGAAAATCCACGTATGACAGCCGGGAATCAACGGCTTAACGTGCTTTCCGAAGCACGGAATGTATGACAGTGATGTCTAAGACAAACTTAGAAAGTACATACGAATTGAAAAAGTCATATTGGTACTTGCCCGGATCCGAACCTACAACTTCATGCATGAAAAGTGGACGCCACAACCACTGGGCCATCACGATGGTAATCCAGGTAGAGCGTTTACTTATATTTAAGAAAAATACTCCCATACAAAAAAAAAGTTTTTTCAAAATGGCACAAAAAATAAACGGTCACTTTAGAATGATCTAGGCGGCGCTAGGTACTATTCCGTGTCACTATTTTGGTTTTAGACAGGATATTCCAAAAAAATTAACATAATTTTTTTTTTTTTGTTTTTTGTATTTTTATACACTTATTACTTTTTTATGGTAATATATTTTTTAAATCTGTTATTGATGTAGATTAAACGAGTTTAAGAGAATGCCATCTATTATTTAACATACTGTATAATCAGATGACGACCCAATACAAGTCTAACGTGATTCATAGAAATATTTATAGTAATTCTCATTACAATAAAAATACAATCGACTGCCACTGCCTCGTTGGCCTAGTGGTCGCAAAGCGCAACTGTGGTCGAAGAGCGCGTGATTTCTTGGGTTCGATTCTTAGGTCATGCAAAGTGTTATTGGGTATTTCCATCAGGAATTTCTCAGTAGCAGCCTCGGAGAATTTGTGCCCAGTTGATGGCAATAGGCTCGCCCCCTATTACATAGGACTTAAACATCATCCTCCTGCCCTTGTCCCATGTTACTTGAGGTCGGCGCAACACGTTTTCTTCTTCCACTCTGTCCTGTCAGCTGTCATGCAATCACTGACTCCCCTTTCATTCATATCATTCTTCACACAATCCATCCATCTTTTTTTTGGCCACACACACACACACAAACACGTGGGATTTAAACATAACTGGCAAAATGTGGGTATACTAATGGGTACACCTCTGCCTAACTCTTCGGGGATTACCGTCGTGATGTTATGTTATACAACGTGTAACGTTAAATGCGCAAAACCTGAAAATAGTTTGATCAGAATAACGAGCAGAATCAATTGAACCACTTTTTAATATAGGTCACATTTTTAAAAAAATCTTCATTAAAAACGTTGCCGTGTCTATTTATTAGTAGGTCAAGCCATGCGGCGCGCAGCGGCCCGGTGACGACTTCTCCCTCGATAGAGCGTCGTCGCAGACGCAAGAAACGATCAGAATTGCCAGTAAAGCTAAATCAGCACATAAAACCTTTACTTTTGTTTTAATGATTTTTTTTTTCTCTGAAATATACACATCAAAAAAGTCTAGGGATCAACATCCCTAACAAATGTTAGGGATGTTGATCCCTAGACTTTTTTGATGTGTGTAGTTCAATTTAATTAATAATTAGTTGGGGTGTCTGATGTTTTGCGCATTTAACGTTACACGTTGTATATACCATGTAACTTACGTTACTTTACCCTGAACGTGATGTTTCCTTCACCACTCACTGCCAATGCCAATAATAAACATCACGCATAAATACATAATTATCTGCTAATTATGAACGTAAGTACACAACAATAAAATTAGTTACCTACTACTTGTTGATTTTACCTTAGCTACGGAATAATCTGTACTCTATACAAATAAATAAAATTGAAGTCTGTGTAATATAGTGTGAAAATTACATCTCTTTACATAAAAAATAAGTTAAAAATAACTAAAACCCGACTACGACAAAATCGCGCACTGAAAAGTATAAAACAAGAACAATATTCATTTGACCGATATTTTCGAAATTTTTAAGTAATAGCCGTGGTCGTATGCCACCTAGCCAATAAAGATTGTGTGAAACAACCGCAGGTGGCATACGACCACGGCTATATTAAAATCTATATAATGTATATAGTAAAAGCTATATTATGTATATATATTTCAAATGTGCTCATCAAGCCCTTTAATTTGATACCCATGTCGATACTGTGCGAAAATATTTTTTTTTTCGATAACGACTTCACATCCCCTGGAGGGCGCCATATTGGATTTGGTGACACGTCACCTACCCTATAACCAGCGGACAACTGAGACGCTTCTAACGACACCTCATTTGTCATGTAATGATAAGTAGTTTAGAAGTTACGAGGGAACAAACAAACATACATACAAACATACATACATACATACCGGTCAAAATCATAACCCTCCTTTTGGCTTTGCCGTAGTCAGGTAAAAAATAATTATAAATTTTTACACTGTGCTTAGACGAAAAAGAAATTGCCTGTCTGTTTGTTCCGCCTAACCTCTGAAACGACTGAACCGATTTTGACGAGACTTTTACTGGTGGATAGCTGACGTTATTAATAGTGACTTAGGCTAGTTTACTTTTGAAAAATAATTACGTACATACATACATAAACTCACGCCTTTTTCACGCCTTAAAATAATTAATACTGTAATTTTTATCGATCAGTTAAAGTAGATTTGTTTTTTTTTTCATAGTTGTGGTTTAAGTTCTTGTTATTAACGGTATCTTTACAATTAGATATTTTTTACATATTAAAAAGGGCCCATTATCAATTGAATATTCATACGTCCCTATAAATACGACAATAGCAGACTTGTTTACGATATTTTTGTATCATATCTCTTCGATAATGGTCTATTTTAATTTTAATCAAAGTTTTATGATTTATCAGTGTTTTTAAAGAATTGTTGGGATTTTGCATTGATAAGAAAAAATTTGGGTAGATAATATTAGATATAATAATATTATAAATATAAGTATATTGCAAAGGTTTAAGCTCGCCCTCTATTACAGTCATAGGCAGGGGCGTAGTCTACGGCTATACCAAAGATAAGGGCCGCCAGTTACTGGGGCCCGAGCCCGTGAAAGTAAAAAACCGTAAAATATTTTCCACTATCTCACTCAAACTCTTAGGTATACGCTAAAGTTCCCGGTAAAAATAAACATGTTTCTTTTGTGAAAAATCGTAGTTAGGTAGAAGGGCCCCCAACAAAATTATTGATACAGGGCCGGACTAGGACAACCCACGACGAAAAAAATCGGTCATAATTGTTGTACAATACAAAAAACAACTGAAATTAACTAAAACAACCATAAAGTCACAACACATTAGAGAATGCAGAAAATTACAAATAACAACCTTAATTTAAAAAAATCTAAGTTCATTGCCAAATTCTTGCTTCTCCAAGTAAAATTCCGTTAAAACCGGTACAGCAGAGAAATAGATAACGTTTAGATCCATTTTAAATTTAGCGGTATCAATTAAAATAATTTATCAAAACTTGTTATTTTTACAAATAGCTTTATAGTTATAGACGATGATGAATTGTATTATTTTGAAATACAAACTTGTTTTGAAATAGGTCATTTTATTTCTTAGTTGCCTCTTATCAGGTAAGATGACCTGTGTTGGTCGGAGACCTTCCTTTTTTTATTAATGGAGGGTCTTTACTTATGATGCACCTTCTAAGCTATTGCTTTTTGACATTTACACAAAATAATGAAGTACCTAACGAGAATACATAAAAAGAGTGTAAAAAGACAAATCGCATTCCCGTTAACTATGCATACTGTAGGTAAGTACATCAAACTAAATAACTTTTAGAGAAAATTATTGATCGAAAAAACTATTTAACAAAAAAATATAAATAAAAAGAATAATAAACCTTTTTTAATTAACCTTAATAACTAAGTTCCCTAATGTAAGTATGACCCAAGTAATTTTGAGTCGGCGCCTAACAAACAAATTAATTAATTCAAATTAAAATATGAAATTAACGTGAAAAACGTGAAAATTAAAAAGGGTTTTAAATAAAATAAAGTATTTTACATACCTATATTTCTATATCGTCACTATCAATGAGTATTACTGTAGTAATACTGTGGTAATGCACAATCTTAATACTTTACGACGCCACACAAACCGTTTCGAATTATTTTATCAGCTTAGATTATTACAATGGTGTTGCGAAATTAAATTAGATAAAAACCGATGTAAGGAGGTTTAAAAACTGAAGTGTACTCTATAAACTTGGCCTAAAATGGATTAGATAATGGTTTGTAGGTATGTACGTAGATTTAATATTATTTTTAAAAATACTTTATAATGTTAATATTACGTCATTTATTACAATCAATTGA